>NC_069402.1:85251171-85358892 GCF_026875155.1 Cherax quadricarinatus | reverse complement strand
TTTAAAATTCCTCAAAATTTTTCCCCATCTTCCCAATTCTCTAACTCCCTTTTAAATAACTCTCTCTCCTTTTTTTTTTTTGACAAACCCATTTGTTCTCTAGGCTTCCTTAACTTGTTAATCTCACTCCAAACTTTTTCATTATTTTCAAAAAAATTTTGTTGATAACATCTCCCCCCCACTCTCTCATTTGCTCTCTTTTTACTTTGCTTCACCACTCTCTTAACCTCTCTCTTTTTCCCCTTATACTCTTCCCTCCTTGCATCACTTCTACTTTGTAAAACTTCTCATTCCACCAATCGCTCCTCTTCCCTCCCGCACCCACTTTCCTGTAACCACAAACTTCTGCTGAACACTCTAACACTACTTTTTAAACCTACCCATACCTCTTCGACCCCATTGCCTATGCTCTCATTAGCCCATCTACCCTCCAATAGCTTTTTTATATTTTTCCCTAACTGCCTCTCTTTTAGTTTTAAAAACCTTCACCTCTCTCTTCCCTGATGCTTCATTCTCCTTTTTATCCCATTTTACCTTTTACTCTCAGTGTAGCTACAACTAGAAAGTGATCTGATATATCTGTGTCCCCTCTATAAATGTACATCTGAAGTCTACTCAACAGTCTTTATCTCCCAAATACATAATCCAAGAAACTACTGTCATTTCGCCCTCATCATATCTTGTATACTTATTTATCCTCTTTTTCTTAAAATATGTATTACCTTTTAACTAAACCCCTTTCTATACAAAGTTCAATCAAAGGGCTCCCATTATCATTTACACCTGGCTTACCTCCCACACCCTCTCTAAAAAGTTTCTCCTACTTTGGGCATTCAGGTCCCCTACCACAATTACTCTCTCACTTGGTTCAAAGGCTCCTATAATTCACTTAACATCTCCCAAAAATCTCTCTCTCTCCTCTGCATTCCTCTCTTCTCCAGGTGCATACACGCTTATTATGACCCACTTCTCGCATCCAACCTTTACTTTAATCCACATAATTCTTGCATTTACACATTCATATTCTTTTCTCCTTCCATAACTGATCATTTACATTATTGCTACCCCTTCCTTTGCTCTAACTCTCTCAGATACTCCAGATTTAACCCCCTTTATTTCCCCCCACCGAAACTCCCCTACCCCTTCAGCTTTGTTTCGCTTAGGGCCAGGACATCCAACTTCTTTTCATTCATAACATCAGCAATCATCTTTTTTCTTGTCATCCGCACTACATCCACGCACATTCAAGCATCCCAGTTTTATAAAGTTTTTCTTCTTCTCTTTTTAGTAAATGTATATAATTATATACATATATATATATATATATATATATATATATGTATATATATATGTATATATATGTATATATATATATATATATATATATATATGTATATATATATACATATATTATATGTATATATATATATATATATATATTTTTAAAATATATATAATATTATAATATATATATTTTTATATATATATATATATATATCCTGGTTCCCTCACTTTGTGTTAGTGTGACTTTGTAAAGGGTTTCGACATCGGACCGAAAACGTCGTGGTAAGTTTCTCTCTCCTATGTGCGTTTTTATTTGTGTATTTTCCAATAATATTGATGTTAACCATAAGAAAGTTGATTCTTTATATACTTCAATTCAAGAAAAAATATATCATTAACTAAGAGTGAAACAAATACAGTTAGGTACAAAAGTTCCCCTAACACGCCTGTTGGTAGCAGATTTTAGCCTTATTCCAATTCATTGTCTCAGGCATCCAAAGAAGGTTTTTTGTCTACCACTGTACATATAACTGACACAACAAGTTTGGTACCACTGTAGAACGGAAGAGAATCCCAAGGGTAAAGTGGTACATGAATGGTATATAATACTGACAAGATGAAAAATTAGACACATGTGCAACTAAATAAATAACAAAAAGGCACAATACCGTGACTGGAATGATGCACAAATAACCCGCACATAAAAGAGAGAAGCTTACGACGACGTTCCGGTCCGACTTGGACCATTGACAAAGTCACATGTGTACATGTGCAACATCTGAGTATCTTTATTGTAGACGTTTCGGCAAGAGTAAAGTACAGACTCAATGACTCAGGAGTAGTAAATATTCTTTAAATGTAACAGACTAATTAAACAACATGACATACATACTCGGCTTTAAAAAAAACGTGATAATAATGGGAGGGGAAAAGCGAGAAGGGCCTTCTGCTGCTGCTTCACCTTGACAATGGGCAGCAACACACTCGGTGGAACTTGTCCCTCGTTCATATGCAAACACTCCTCATTTAAAGCTCATTTTGGTACACATAGCACTGTTGCATTTCATCCCTGGAAGAACCATCAGCTGGGGAAACAAGGCGGACCCTGAATACCCCAACGCTTTTTACCTTTGCTAACTGCATGTCAGCTCTGATGGTAATGTGGCTCTCGTGCTATTATCTATCCACCAGGGAAGCTATGACTTAATTTTCACAATTATGCCCACACGCTGAAATTATAACTGCTTCTGTGTGTGTGTGTGTGTGTGTGTGTGTGTGTGTGTGTGTGTGGTGTGTGTGTGTGTGTGTGTGTGTGTGTGTGTGTGTGTGTGTGTGTGTGTGTGTAGCCACTCTTCCTCTTTCTATCTCTCTCCTAGTTGTACTTCCCTATTTATAGTAGAGGGATCGATTCTTGGCCCCTTAGCTCCTGTTTTCAGTTACATACAGTATAGAATCTACCTCTGCCACGTCTTTTTGAGATCGTTCTACTTCTTGACTACTCTCACACTGAACTAATAATTCCTGACGTCCCTGTGATTTATTTGCCTCTGCAGCTTCCCTTAAGGTCCCCTTGTCCACCACCTAATTTACGCAGTCTCTCTGTCCTGTCCTGTCATTTTTCTGAATATCATGCACCATCGTAATTATATCTTCCCTCGTTCTCCTCCCTTTAGTGTTTTTAAAGCTAAGATCCTGTAGTTCTCTTTGTAGGTTATTCCCTTTTTGCTCCGGAAACTAGTCTGGCCTTTTCCTTGTTTCTGGACATGTCTGCTCTGATGGACACCAAGTTGGTGTTGCAGACTCTGACAGATTGACAAACGTTTATATTTCAGGGTCCAGGAAGCCTTGTATGTCGTTCTTTAGTTCGCCGAATAAACATACACCAACTGATAGGAGGACGAGAGTAAATTTTTGGTAATACCCTGGACAGCAAACTTTGTACCAACACACACATCCAAAACATTTCTAAAAAAAAAAATCCAAAACAGTGGGCATTTAAATAAAACTTATGTACCATTAAATTTTTTGTGCCATATTTATATCGATTCCTTCAAAAATTAATAATAGCTTCATTCTATGAAACGTACACTAATTTCACTCATTGTCTCACCTTATGTCTTATATAGTTTTCGCACAACTAAAGACTCCCTTCCTCACTTCCCTAAAAATTCCCACCCAACTTTGGGTAGTTTCCCAAGGGTCCCAACCTTTCTACCGAACTTGGGTACTTTCCTCACTTTCCGAGTGACACTATTTGACTTTATTGGGTTACCTCTGGTTAATCTACACATGTGTATTTTTAATTTAACCATGACACCTGTGTGTCCTTAAAATCATTATAAAACAATATTCGTGTTCTATATACAAAAAATCTAAAACTTCAAAATTTTCAACGAACTTGAAGTACTCTCCCTCACTTTCCACGACCCTTCGATATCATTTTTCCCCCACTAGGCTCCTGAGGCGCCACCTGCACCCTCGCAGCTTCCACATTACCCACGATGCCACACTTTAAACCGTTTTTATCACATTTTTTTTTGCCACGTTTTACTGCCCTGGTGACGGGGGACTTGATCCCCTCAAAAGTGTTTTCCCTTTAAAGTTTTTTTTTTAAATATTTATACACTTTCAAACTTTTAATAAACCATTTGGTAACGATTTACCAAGATTTACGTTACATGCTATATTTACGTTGTTATAAATCGTTGGTACTCTCATCTCCAAGTTTTTTTTATACAACATAATATTTGGAGAGGCAAATGAAGGTAATTTATTAATTTTATGATAGAAATAGATGTAAATAACTACCCCCAACAGGAACGTAAATTTAACTTGCACTCAGCTTGACTTTAGTATTCAAGACAACGGCAGAAGCCAAGAATTTTTTCACACTAATAGGCTAATTCTGAAATAAAGAAAGTTACCTTTTTGACAGTGCGATTTTGTGTCATTAATTCACTATACAAACAACTAAACTTTTTGTGTCGACAGTTTGTTTAAAACACGTCCGCTGACCGACGACTGTACGAGATTAGTTGAAAGTTACAAACAAAAGCAGGCATATGCTCAAATTGCAGTTAAAAATATGAATAATAAAAAAATAATTTCGGCTGCGTGTGTATGCCTAGGGACACGCATCTCACGAAAAGAATATGAAAGATGGATTTCTGTCGTTGCGTTTGCCGAGGAAGGTAATGACGTATTCGAAAAAATGCGTCCTGTGTCTTAATGTGCATGACTGGAATAGTGCAGAGTGCGGTATAAATTGATGATGCAGTTAAATATTAGCGTTGAAGACTTGAAGGACGTCAGAAGAGACATTCACAAGTCATCACATGGAAACAAATATCCAAATTTCTTCAGTAAGAATGATAAATTAAGGCATACACAGACTAAATCTAATTCAAATCTCATAGCGGCCATTGTCCTAAAATACACAAGCACATTAAAGCTTGAAGCCGTTCAGTTGAAGCTAATCAGATGCGACACTCAGAAATTATCTCATGAAAAGCAGTATTTTAATTGTTCCATTAAAAAAAAAAGGAAACTACAGACAAAAAATCAGTCCAAAATTTTCTGTAAGTCTAACGGACTTTTAAGAACGTATATACCTCTCAGTATATATCTTTCAGTATATACCTCTCAGTATATACGAGTATAGTGTAAATGCCCTGTGACTCATTTCACGTAAATCCCTAAGTATTAAACACAAAAAAAAATTAAAACATATGCTAGTATTTAATGAAATTAGACGGGTGTCCCCTAACAACCTTGTCAACATTTGAAAACAATCTTTCCATTAAAAACTTATCAGAATTCACGGCTTATAATTTGAATATTAATAAGATATCAGGTCGACCTCAGCCAGATGCTTGTCGTCGCCCCGGACATATCTCATAACATGTGCATCACTGTCCAAGCGAGGGACTAGTTCAATGTAATTGTTAATAAACTTAATATTTAATGGATTTATTTATTATTTTACTTATGTATTTTTTATTATATATATATATATATATATATTATATAATATATATATTATATATATATATATATATATATATTATATATGTATATATATATATATATATATATATATATATATATATATATATATATATATTTATATATATATATATATGTAGGAAAGAGGGAAATTTTTTTCCCAGTAAAAGTAGGCCTTAGACAGGATGTGTGATGTCACCTTGGTTGTTTAATATATTTATAGATGGGGTTGTAAGAGAAGTAAATGCGAGGGTCTTGGCAAGAGGCGTTGAGTTAAAAGATAAAGAATCACACAAAATGTGGGAGTTGTCACAGTTGCTCTTTGCTGATGACACTGTGCCCTTGGGAGATTCTGAAGAGAAGTTGCAGAGATTGGTGATGAATTTGGTAGGGTGTGCAAAAGAAGAAAATTAAAGGTGAATACAGGAAAGAGTAAGGTTATGAGGATAACAAAAAGATTAGGTGATGAAAGATTGAATATCAGATTGGAGGGAGAGAGTATGGAGGAGGTGAAACGTATTCAGATATTTGGGAGTGGACGTGTCAGCGAATGGGTCTATGAAAGATGAGGTGAATCATAGAATTGATGAGGGAAAAAGAGTGATGGTGCACTTAGGAGTCTGTGGAGACAAAGAACTTTGTCCTTGGAGGCAAAAGAGGGGAATGTATGAGAGTATAGTTTTACCAACGCTCTTATATGGGTGTGAGCGTGGGTGATGAATGTTGCAGCGAGAGAAGGCTGGAGGCAGTGGAGATGTCATGTCTGAGGGCAATGTTGTGGTGTGAATGTAATGCAGAGAATTCGTTAGTTTGGAAGTTAGGAGGAGGTGTGGGATTATCAAAACTGTTGTCCAGAGGGCTGAGGAAGGGTTGTTGAGGTGGTTCGGACATGTAGAGAGAATGGAGCGAACAGAATGACTTCAAGAGTGTATCAGTCTGTAGTGGAAGGAAGGCGGGGTAGGGGTCGGCCTAGGAAAGGTTGGAGGGAGGGGGTAAAGGGGGTTTTTTGTGTGCGAGGGGCTTGGACTTCCAGCAGGCATGCGTGAGCGTGTTTGATAGGAGTGAATGGAGACAAATGGTTTTTAATACTTGACGTGCTGTTGGAGTGTGAGCAAAGTAACATTTATGAAGGGATTCAGGGAAACCGGCAGGCCGAACTTGAGTCCTGGAGATGGGAAGTACAGTGCCTGCACTCTGAAGGAGGGGGTGTTAATGTTGCAGTTTAAAAACTGTAGTGTAAAGCACCCTTCTGGGAAGACAGTGATGGAGTGAATGATGGTGAATTTTTTTTCTTTTTCGGGCCACCATGCCTTGGTGGGAATCGGCCAGTGTGATAATAAATAAAAATAAATATATATATATATATATATTTATATATATTTATATATATATATATATATATATATATATATATATATATATATATAGTTTACTTCAGTCCCAAGAGTCCCATACCTAAGATTAAAAAGTCTTGACTGGAGTGAAGAAAAGATATGTAGCCTTAATTAACCTCGGTTGTCGATAAGCTAAAATCCATCCAAACCAACCAGTAAATGATAACTGAAAGGGAAGCATTAAGTCCACACGTAGTAAATCAAAGAGACTGGAAAAAACTAGACATCATAAAAACCATGTTTCTCTCTGTGACAACGTTACTGGCAACTTTAAACATAGCTTTGTGTACGAGCCTCTAATTTACCAGTGAACGATATTTTAATAACACTGGAGTACAGAATGGCAAGTGAAGTGATAAGACTAGAGAGGGAAGTTTGGAAAACACAAGTGGGCAGCAAGATTAGAGAGACAGTGACCCCTACCCCGCCTCTGTCACCAGCAAGCAGCAGTTGCAGCTCTCTCAAACCAGCAAGCATGTAAAGGCTTCCTTAGTTTGTCATGTTAAGTGGCTGTAAAGCCTTTCAGGCCGGCATAGTAAAAACGAGATCTTATTAAGACTAACTCATACAAACAACCAGCAACAGTGAAATAAGGACAGATGTGGGCCCAGCGCAAGGACAACATAAGGACAACGGCAAAGATATTTTCTCTTTTATTCTTCGTGAGTAACGTTGGGTATCTTTATTGCAATAAAGATAGTGCAATAAAGATACCCAAGTGCTCCCCATTTCATCTTGTTTTTAGTAAAGAGGGCACATGTGCATCTAACGTGATATTTAATTGTGGCAACGTTTAGCTCTCCAGGAGCTTTGTTAAGTTCTTGTAAACCTTACAGGGACACTGAGGGAATATATAGGTGACAATGTGAGATGCCAAAGCATAAGCACTGCAGTAGGATAACGGGCCAAGCTGTTGGCGGCACCCAGTAGCAGCAGCAGCAGCAGCGACAGAGCAGCAGCAGCGACAGCAGCAGCGCAGCAGCAGCAACAGCAGCAGCAGCAGCAGTAAAGCAGCAGCAGCAGCAGCAGCAGCAGCAGCAGCAGCAGCAGTAACAGCAGCAGCAGCAGCAGGTAGCAGCAACAGCGCAGCAGCAGCAGCAGCAGCAGCAGCAGCAGCAGCAAGTAACAGCAGCAGCAGCAGCAGCAGCGCAACAGCAGCAGCAGCAGCGCAGCAGCAGCAGCAGCAAGCAGCAGCAGTAACAGCAGCAGCAGCAGCAGCAGCAGCAACGCAGCAGCAGCAGCAGCCAGCAGCAGCAGCAGCAGCAGCAGCAGCAGTAGCAGCAGCTTTCGGCGAGCAGCAGGAATGGAGGTAATTCTTGGTTGTTATGTGATGGCAGGGTTTATTATTTTCGGGAAAACTCTTTGCTAATACTTCATCTCTGATGTATTACCAGGAATTTTCTCAAATCAATAAATTATGCCAAAAACACAGTAACCAAGAGTAACCCTCTGTTACTGGTACTACCAAGAGCATGGGCCAGTTAGCCTACTGCAGTGCTTATGCTTCTAAATCTCGCATTATATATATATTATTATATATATATATATATATATTATATTTTATATATATATATTTTTAGTATATATATACACATATATATAAAATATATATATATATATATATATATATATATATATATAATATATATATATATATATATATATACATATATATATATATATATATATATATATAAAATATATATATTTATATATAATATATATATATTATATATATATATATGACCCATGGGATGGCCCCATCGCTAAAAAAGTGCTTGTCAACATGCTTAGGGCGTAAAAACCAGACAGGGAGACTGCTCATCTCCAAGTGTGAGTGCACATCGCTCCGGGGACTTCCTCCAAACAATTCCCATTTCGGCAGTGGGAACAGCCTCGACCTTGAGACCCTTCATATTGCAGGGCTCTCCTCCATAATGGTCAGTTTGCGATGCGCAAGGCGACCAATATGATCTACTTGGTCTTAACTGTTCCAAAACCATGGGCTGGCATGCAAGACACAATGAAGTCAATGACATCATAAAGAGAAACCTTTGCTACAGTTTGGTGCCCAGCCGAGAGAAAAAAGCTCTGATCACTAGCAGCCAACAATACCCACAACCCAGAAAACTGCCCCGACGGGATCACCATCTATCCTTGGAAGCATGGCAAGCTCTTAGCATGGGACTATTTCCTGTGTGTCCACACTGGCTGACACCTCATCCATCACAGTCTCGGGCGACAGGGAAAGGGGCTGCTGATCACAGGGAGGAGTACAAGATCAGCAAGTACAGGGACATAAGCCAACAGTATCAATTTGTCCCAGTGGGATCAGAGACCTTGGGATCATTGGGGGGGGGGAAATGGCATCATTTCCTTAAATAATAGGTTCAAGAATCATCGACACCACCAGGAACCCAAAGGGGAGCCACTTTCATGTTCCAGTGCCTCAGCATGGCCATCCAGAGAGGAAATATAGCTGCATACGGGGGTCACGTCCGGCTTCGGAGACGCTGAGGAGATTCATAATCTTGATATATTGTAGCACTATATTCATGTTTTTGTTTTTGTCAATGTATTGGGTTTTTAAAAAAATTTCATATAGAATATAAAATTTTAGGGGGTGGTAGGGGAGGGAAAATATTCAAACAGCTCTGGGGAGAACATTGAGTTTTTCCTTGAGGTACGTTTATATCTTCTTGAGGATGAGGATCCCCAGTCCCGGTTACAGAGGTGGTACTATAAATATATATATTATATATAAAATATTTGTGTGTGTGTGTGTGTGTGTGTGTGTGTGTGTGTGTGTGTGTGTGTGTGTGTGTGTGTGTGTGTGTGTGTGGTGTGTTTTGTGTGTGTGTGTGTGTGAATAAAGAAAAGGTGGGCGAGGGTCTTAAACCGCGGTCAATCAATCAGGCCTAGAACGGAAGACCTGGTCTGGGACAGGGCCACGGGAATGAATGACCCTCGAAATCAGTTTCAGAATGGAATAAAAGACATGAATGCAGATCGAGCTTTTACTGTGACCTGAAGCAGCTTCGCACAAAGCTGTCACAATAAAATCTTGATCTGCACTTAGAGTATGTCCTTAACGCAAACTTAAAATAAGATATGTAAAGGACTGCAGGTAAACAATGAGAAATACAGGCTCAGATGAGATGAGAGAGAACGGAAGCATATGACCATAGAAAAAAGAAAGCAGAAATTAGGAACAACCTAGTAGAGCTAGAGAAAATACTTCATAAAAACATTTCAGAAATGCTCCAAGACAAGCCAAGAGTGGCATGTGCAATGAGAGGCTCCTGCTGAATGTCATGACTTTATGACAAGTGAACATAAGAGGTCATGACATAACTTATACAATTCCACAACGGTTAGAGACTAAGAAAAAGGAATGAAAGTCGGAAATATGAAGGAAATGCATCAATATTTTAGAATAGCACTCGCCTCGGTATATATCCCTGTATAACACTCTCCTCAGTTTAAATCCCACTATAGTACTCCCTTCAGTGTATATCCCTGTATAACACTCCCCTCGGTGTATATCCCAGTATAAGACTCCCCTCAGAATGAGGGGAGTGATCAAGGGCATTATAACAGTATTAAAAAAAAAACAGATATTACATAAACTAACAGGACCGGCATTAAGCCACATCAGACAAGTGATGAGCAAGAGAGTTCTTTACTGCCACTGTAGGTACTTTACTACCACTGTAGGTACTTTACTGCCACTGTAGGTACTTTACTGCCACTGTAGGTACTTTACTGCCACTGTAGGTACTTTACTGCCACTGTAGGTACTTTACTGCCACTGTAGGTACTTTACTGCCACTGTAGGTACTTTACTGCCACTGTAGGTACTTTACTGCCACTGTAAGTACTTTACTGCCACTGTAGGTACTTTACTGCCACTGTAGGTACTTTACTGCCACTGTACGTACTTTACTGCCACTGTAGGTACTTTACTGCCACTGTAGGTACTTTACTGCCACTGTACGTACTTTACTGCCACTGTAGGTACTTTACTGCCACTGTAGGTACTTTACTGCCACTGTAGGTACTTTACTGCCACTGTACGTACTTTACTGCCACTGTAGGTACTTCACTGCCACTGTAGGTACTTTACTGCCACTGTAGGTACTTTACTGCCACTGTAGGTACTTTACTGCCACTGTAGGTACTTTACTGCCACTGTAGGTACCTTACTACCACTGTAGGTACTTTACTGCCACTGTAGGTACTTTACTACCACTGTAGGTACTTTACTGCCACTGTAGGTACTTTACTACCACTGTACGTACTTTACTGCCACTGTAGGTACTTTACTACCACAGTAGGTACTTTACTACCACTGCAGGTACTTTATTGCCACTGTAGGTACTTTACTGCCACTGTAGGTACTTCTATTGCCACTGTAGGTACTTCTATCACTGTAGGTACTTCTACTGCCACTGTAAGCACTTCTAATGCCACTGTAGGTACATTACTGCCACGGTAGGTCCTTCTGCTCCCACTACAGGTACTTCTACTGCCACTATAGGTACTTTACTGCCACTGTAGATACTTCTACTGACACTGTAGGTACTTCTACTGCCACCGTAGGTACATTATTGCCACTGTAGGTACTTCTACTGCCATTGTAGGTACTTCTACTAACACTGTAAGTGCTTCTACTGCCACTGTAGGTACTTCTACTGCCACTGTAGGTACATTACTGCCAATGTAGATACATTACTGCCACGGTAGGTTCTTCTACTCCCACTGCAGGTACTTCTACTACCACTGTAGGTAATTTATTGCCACTGTAGATACTTCTACTGACACTGTAGGTACTTCTACTCCCACTGTAGATACTTCTACTGCCACTGTAGGTACATTACAGCCACTGTAGGTAATTCTATTGCCACTGTAGGTACTTCTACTGTCACTGTAGGAACGTCTACTGCCACTGTAGGTATTTATGCTGCCACTGTAGGTATTTCTATCACTATAAGTACTTCTACTGCCACTGTAGGTACTTCTATCACTGTAGGTGCTTCTACTGCCACTGTAGGTACCTCTAATTCAAATTCAAATTCAAAGTTTATTCTCTATAAGGATTACAATGCTGGGTTTACAGAAATTTGGTTATTGTGTGGTTTACATGTAGTAAAATAGTGATTACAGAGTGTACCACTAGAACGCTTAGCATGGCTAGGCATTTCGGGCAGAGTTAGTTTTATTCTTAATTGTAAAATATTACAAATTATGAGGTAAGTTGGTATTATGGCTAAGTGACTAAATACTAGTTTGTGAGTTTAGCAATGTGAATGCTTTAGTTTTGGCACAGTACATAGTTTCAGTATTGGAGTATCACAGGATTCATTATTTTAAGATTGAGATTAATATTTCTGTTTATGGTCAAATGAGTCAGTGAGTGTAAGTGTGAACCACCAGGTGGTGTTCGTGTAGTTAGTTGACAGGGTGTATCAGGGAGATAAGATGTTTTCTAATGGTAGTTTTGAAGGTGATGAATGTGTCTGCAGTTCTAGAGTTCTCAGGTAGGGTATTCCAGATTTTAAGTCCTTTGACATACATTGAATTTTTGTAAAGGTTTAGTCGGACACGGGGAATGTCGTAGAGATGTTTGTGTCTGGTGTTATGCCTGTGGGTTCTGTCACAACTATCAAGAAAGCGTTTTAGGTCAAGGTTGATATTAGAGTTTAAGGCCCTGTAGATGTAGATTGCACAGTAGTAAGTGTGGATGTACTGAACAGGGAGTAAGTTTAGGTCTTTGAAGAGTGGGGGGGGGGGGGTGTTGCCAGGGATGGGATTTAGTGATTATTCTTACTGCAGCTTTTTGTTGGGTTATTATTGGCTTTAGGTGTGTTGCTGCAGTTGATCCCCAAGGACAAATAGCATAGGTGAGGTATGGATAAATAAGTGAGTGGTATAGTGTGAGAAGGGCATTTTGCGGCAACGTAGTATCGTATCTTGGAGAGGATCCCAACCGTTTTGGATACTTTTTTGGTTATATGCTGGATATGGGTGCTGAAATTCAGGTTGTTGTCAAGGTATAAGCCTAGGAATTTGCCCCCATTATTTCTGGTAATTAGAGTGTTGTCAATCTTAATGTTAATTTGTGCATCTCCTGCTCTGCTACCAAACATAATATAGTAGGTTTTGTCAGTGTTAAGCGTAAGTTTATTGGCTGTCATCCAAGTCGATATTTTGATCAGCTCCTCATTCACAGTGGTGTTGAGGGTGGCAAGATTAGGGTGAGAGATGACATAAGTCGTGTCGTCAGCAAAGAGAATGGGTTTCAGGTGTTGGGATACGTTTGGAAGGTCATTGATGTATATGAGGAAGAGCAGGGGACCAAGGACACTTCCCTGCGGAACTCCAGTATCAAGTGGCCGTGTTGCTGATGCTGTGTCTTTAATGGTGACATACTGATACCTATTAAAATGGTATAAAATACCGACAGGTTGTTAGGTAAGACACATATGCAACAGTTAGGTATCTTTATTTCGAAACGTTTCGCCTACACAGTAGGCTTCTTCAGTCGAGTACAGAAAAGTTGATAGAAGCAGAAGATACTTGAAGACGATGTAATCAGTCCATCACCCTTAAAGTTTTGAGGTGGTCAGTCCCTCAGTCTGGAGAAGAGCATTGTTCCATAGTATAAGGGTGATGGACTGATTACATCGTCTTCAAGTATCTTCTGCTTCTATCAACTTTTCTGTACTCGACTGAAGAAGCCTACTGTGTAGGCGAAACGTTTCGAAATAAAGATACCTAACTGTTGCATATGTGTCTTACCTAACATACTGATACCTATTAGTAATGTAAGATATGAAATAAGCAAGCGCATGGCCTCTGCCACTGAAGGTATTTCTATCACTGTAGGTACTTCTACTCCCACTGTAGGTACCTCTACTGCCACTGAAGGTACTTCTATCACTGTAAGTACTTCTACTGCCACTGTAGGTACTTCTATCATTGTAGGTACTTCTACTGCCACTGTAGGTACCTCTACTGCCACTGAAGGTACTTCTATCACTGTAAGTACTTCTACTGCCACTGTAGGTACTTCTATTACTGTAGGTGCTTCTACTGCCACTGTAGGTACTTCTATCACTGTAGGTACTTCTACCGCCACTGTAGGTACTTCTACTGCCACTGTAGGTACTTCTATCACTGTAGGTACTTCTACTGCCACTGTAGGTACTTCTACTGCCACTGTAGGTACTTCTACTGCCACTGTAGGTACTTCTACTACCACTGTAGGTACTTCTATCACTGTAGGTACTTCTACTGCCACTGAAGGTACTTCTATCACTGTAGGTACTTCTACTGCCACTGTAGGTACATCTACTGCCACTGAAGATACTTCTATCACTGTAAGTACTTCTACTGCCACTGTAGGTACTTCTATTGCCACCGTAGGTACTTCTACTGCCACTGTAGGTACCTCTACTGCCACTGAAGGTACTTCTATCACTGTAGGTACTTCTACTGCCACTGTAGGTACTTCTATTGCCACCGTAGGTACTTCTACTGCCACTGTAGGTGCTTCTATCACTGTCAGTACTTCTACTGCCACTGTAGGTACTTCTGTCACTGTAGGTACTTCTACTGCCACTGAAGGTATTTCTATCACTGTCAGTACTTCTACTGTCGCTGAAGGTACTTCTATCACTGTAAGTACTTCTACTGACTCTATAGGT
Source organism: Cherax quadricarinatus (assembly GCF_026875155.1). Lineage (NCBI taxonomy): Eukaryota > Metazoa > Arthropoda > Malacostraca > Decapoda > Parastacidae > Cherax > Cherax quadricarinatus. Next base: position 85,344,500 of record NC_069402.1, on the reverse strand, counting down.
ACTTCTGCCACTGTAGGTACTTCTACTACCACTGTAGGTACCTCTACTGCCACTGTAGGTACTTCTACTACCACTGTAGGTACCTCTACTGCCACTGTAGGTACTTCTATCACTGTAAGTACTTCTACTGCCACTGTAGGTACTTCTATCACTGTAAGTACTTCTACTGCCACTGTAGGTACTTCTGTCACTGTAGGTACTTCTACTACCACTGTAGGTACCTCTACTGCCACTGTAGGTACTTCTATCACTGTAAGTACTTCTACTACCACTGTAGGTACTTCTATCACTGTAGGTACTTCTTTCACTGTAGGTACTTCTACTGCCACTGTAGGCACCTCTACTGCCACTGTAGGTACTTCTGTCACTGTAGGTACTTCTACTGCCGCTGTAGGTACTTCTACTGCCACTGTAGGTACCTCTACTGCCACTGTAGGTACTTCTATCACTATAAGTATTTCTACTGCCACTATAGGTACTTCTATCACTGTAGGTACCTCTACTGCCACTGTATGTACTTCTATCACTGTAGGTACTTTTATCACTGTAGGTACTTCTACTACCACTGTAGGTACCTCTACTGCCACTGTAGGTACTTATATCACTGTAAGTACTTCTACTACCACTGTAGGTACTTCTATCACTGTAGGTACTTCTATCACTGTAGGTACTTCTACTGCCACTGTAGGTACCTCTACTGCCACTGTAGGTACTTCTATCACTGAAAGTACTTCTACTGCCACTGTAGGTACTTCTGTCACTGTAGGTACTTCTACTGATACTGTAGGTACTTCTACTGACACTGTAGGTACCTCTACTGCCACTGTAGGTACTTCTATCACTGTAAGTACTTCTACTGCCACTATAGGTACTTCTATCACTGTAGGTACCTCTACTGCCACTGTATGTACTTCTATCACTGTAGGTACTTTTATCACTGTAGGTACTTCTACTACCACTGTAGGTACCTCTACTGCCACTGTAGGTACTTCTATCACTGTAAGTACTTCTACTACCACTGTAGGTACTTCTATCACTGTAGGTACTTCTATCACTGTAGGTACTTCTACTGCCACTGTAGGTACCTCTACTGCCACTGTAGGTACTTCTATCACTGTAAGTACTTCTACTGCCACTGTAGGTACTTCTGTCACTATAGGTACTTCTACTGCCAATGTAGGTACTTCTACTACCACTGTAGGTACCTCTACTGCCACTGTAGGTACTTCTGTCACTGTAGGTACTTCTACTGCCAATGTAGGTACATCTACTGCCACTGTAGGTACCTCTACTGCCACTGTAGGTACTTCAATCACTGTCAGTACTTCTACTGCCAATGTAGGTACCTATATCACTATAGATACTTCTACTGCCACTGTAGGTACTTCAATCACTGTCAGTACTTCTACTGCCAATGTAGGTACCTCTATCACTATAGGTACTTTTACTGCCACTGTAGGTACTTCTATCATTGTAAGTACTTCTACTGCCACTGTAGGTACTTCTGTCACTGTAGGTACTTCTACTACCACAGTAGGTACCTCTACTGCCACTATAGGTACTTCTGTCACTGTAAGTACTTCTACTGTCACTATAGGTACTTCTATCACTGTAGGTACCTCTACTGCCACTGTAGGTACTTCTATCACTGTAGGTACTTCTATCACTGTAGTTACTTCTACTGCCATTGTAGGTACCTCTACTGCCACTGTAGGTACTTCTATCACTGTAAGTACTTCTACTGCCACTGTAGGTACTTCTGTCACTGTAGGTACTTCTACTGCCACTGTAGGTACCTCTACTGCCACTGTAGGTACTTCTATCACTGTCAGTACTTCTACTGCCGCTGTAGGTACTTCTGTCACTGTAGGTACTTCTACTGCCAATGCAGGTACTTTTGTCACTGTAGGTACTTCTACTGCCAATGTAGGTACCTCTACTGCCACTGTAGGTACTTCAATCACTGTCAGTACTTCTACTGCCACTGTAGGTACTTCAATCACTGTCAATACTTCTACTGCCGCTGTAGGTACTTCTGTCACTGTAGGTACTTCTACTGCTAATGTAGGTACTTCTGCTGCCACTGTAGGTACCTCTACTGCCACTGTAGATACTTCAATCACTGTCAGTACTTCTACTGCCACTGTAGGTACTTCTACTACCACTGTAGGTACTTCTATCACTGTAGGTACTTCTGCCACTGTAGTTACTTCTACTGCCACTGTAGGTACTTCTACTGCCACTGTAGGTACTTCTATCACTGTAGGTACTTCTGCCACTGTAGTTACTTCTACTGCCACTGTAGGTACTTTTACTGCCACTATAGGTACTTCTACTACCACTGTAGGTACTTCTACTACCACTGTAGGTACTTCTACTGCCACTGTAGGTATCTCTAATGCCACTGTAGGTACTTCTATCACTGTCAGTACTTCTACTGCCGCTGTAGGTACTTCTACTACCACTGTAGGTACTTCTACTACCACTGTAGGTACTTCTACTGCCATTGTAGGTATCTCTAATGCCACTGTAGGTACTTCTATCACTGTCAGTACTTCTACTGCCGCTGTAGGTACTTCTGTCACTGTAGGTACTTCTACTACCACTGTAGGTACTTCTACTACCACTGTAGGTACTTCTATCACTGTTAGTACTTCTACTACCACTGTAGGTACTTCTATCACTATAGGTACTTCTACTGCCACTGTAGCTACTTCTACTACCACTGTAGGTACTTCTACTACCACTATAGGTACTTCTACTGCCACTGTAGGTACTTCTACTACCACTATAGGTACTTCTACTACCACTGTAGGTACTTCTATCACTGTTAGTACTTCTACTACCACTGTAGGTACTTCTATCACTATAGGTACTTCTACTGCCACTGTAGCTACTTCTACTACCACTGTAGGTACTTCTACTACCACTATAGGTACTTCTACTGCCACTGTAGGTACTTCTATCACTGTAGGTACTTCTACTACCACTATAGGTACTTCTACTGCCACTGTAGGTACTTCTATCACTATAGGTACTTCTACTGCCACTGTAGCTACTTCTACTACCACTGTAGGTACTTCTACTGCCACTGTAGCTACTTCTACTACCACTGTAGGTACTTCTACTACCACTGTAGGTACTTCTACTACCACTGTAGCTACTTCTACTACCACTGTAGGTAGGTACTTCTACTACCACTGTAGGTACTACTACAGGTACTTGGGCTTCAAATATTCACATCAAAGCCGCTGTGAATGCTAAATATTTAGCTTACAATGTCTTCCAGTAATTAAGGAAATAAAAACTTTCGTAATATGAGGTATAATACCAACAGTTTTACCAGTATGAACCTCCAAGTATATTATCAATATTTAAACCGTTAAACCAATATGCATCTGAAGGAGTAATACAAACAGTTATGCCAGTGTGTTCCGTACACTGTATATATTCACACCCATCCCACTGTCATGATAACACTGCTCTGTACTCTGTTAATATTCATCAGCATACTATGCTCTACATAACTGTATTGCTAAACCTCTATGCATCATTACTACAATCATTCACACACAGACACACATACAGAAGTTACACTCCTCTATACATTTGGTTATTCTTTGCTTCACCTTATATTTCGCAAGAAAAAGTTCCTTTGTTGCGGGTATTGTTGACGTAAAGATCTGCTTCTATAATACACTCCATAACTAGACCAGTCTACTGTGCATCACACAGATGATGGTGAGTAGTCAAACCTGACTCCCTCCCATTCACCATTCATATAATTATAATATACACTGCAGATAATAAATTTATGTACAACTCAAAACCACATCAATACACAATGACAGACGTATCCTACATTCATTACTGTCAGTGTCGCAGGAATTCTCAGGACAGAGGAAGCCCCGGTGATCCCAGTTACAGCGACCTCATAATTAAATTAGATGATTATTAAGATATATGTGCAACAGTTGGGTATCTTTATTACTGAAACGTTTCGCCTACAGAGTAGGCTTCTTCAGTCCCTGAGGGACTGACCACCTCAAGTACTATTTCTCCAATGTTGATGGACTAATTATATCGTTTTCATTTCATACTACACCTGCTGCCCCTGTATTTGACTGAAGAAGCCTACATGGATATATCGTTTACTTGTTCACACAGTGACTCATTGTTTCTGTATATTCTGCTCTCGTAAACAAATTTCCTTGTCGCAAATAATGTTTTCATTCATAAATATATTTTAAAAATACAAGTAACACCTTGGGGTTGATTAACCTAGTTTTTGTGCAAAATTTAAAATTTGCTATTATTTTTTTTTTAAATTTTCGAGAATATATTAAACAATATATAAGAAACAAATCTGCAAACAATTTATTAAAAAATCGCCTTGTTACACTTCCATTGCTGAAAATCACGAGTATATGTTATTACTGGCAGTATATATTCTCATGCACCGCCAGGTCATACGAACATGCAAACTACATCCCATGTTCGTTGTCACCACCCCCATGACTCTCACTACTGACACTCATCTCCCATCATTATATCCCTGCTCTCTTTTCTATACATTTCCTTACCCCTGGAAAACCTTCGCAGTTCTCAAGATAAAGAGGTCAGACACTCCATGCCGTAGCGAATCTCAAAATCCTCCATCCCATTACTACGTTCCGTAAATCTGTACAAACATTTTGTATTTCCTTTCCTCCCTCCCAGACAAACATGGCTGCCCTCCTGCATGGCCTCCTTCATATTTATGATTAAAAATAACTTAAATGAAATTCGTATTAGTTTATAAAGGTTAAAGTTCCTCCTGCCTGCCCCAACGACCACTATCCTCCCCAACGACCACTACTCTCCACAACGACCACTACTCTCCACAACGACCACTACTCCACAACGACCACTATCCTCTCCAACGACCACTACCCTACCCAAAGATCACTACTCTCCCCAACGACCACTACTCTCACCAACGATCACTACTCTCCCCAACGACCACTACCCTCATCAACGACCACTACCCTCCCCAACGACCACTACTCCCCCAACGACCACTATCCTCTCCAACGACCACTATCCTCTCCAACGACCACTATCCTCCCCACCACTACAAAAGCGGTAAATAAGAAACCTCTTAATGATGCTGTACATTAAAACATTACCTGAATTAAGTGGAAACTTATGAATGTTTTTTACATGTAATTTATCGTCATGTTTAACTCTAAGAAACTAATAATAATAATAATAATAATAATAATAATAATAATAATAATAATAATAATAATAATAATAAGAAGAAGAAGAAGAAGAAGAAGAAGAAGAAGAAGAAGAAGAAGAAGAAGAAGAAGAAGAAGAAGACAAACCAAGAAAAGAAGAAGAGGAGGAGGAGGATGATGGTAGTAGCAGTTTGACACAGTTGGGAACCAGGTCTTGACTTCCTTCTTAACTACTGGAAAAACATTCGATAATTTCCAGTCATTTTTTACTTTACTTTCTTCTGTTAATTTGTTTAATATTGCAGTGTTAGTTTGAGGCTACTACTACGATTTTTATAAATTGTGATCAAGACAACGTCTCGCCTAAACTGGCCTTTATTCACCGCTTTGTTCGCCCACCCTAAGTCTTTTATCAACTGTTCACCCCTTGGGCGGTGAAAAATTATCATTATTAAAGGTATTTGTTGCATCTAAGTGTCATTCACTCGACCTCGTCTGTGTTTACACACCATTCCATGTCCAGGAAATGTGCGCTGGATGTGTTCGTGGTGTCGGAGCTGATAACTGTGTTGAGTAATTAAGTTATTTCTTTGTTGGTGTTACAAAGAGTCGTTTAGTTCACATACCTCTAGCTTGTGTTTACCGGCAAGTCGTGCATACAAACAATCTTGTCGATCACATACCTGCAGAAGAAACGAAGAAAGCAAATCAAAATTTGATAGATACTGGTTGATAAACTAAAGTTATACATAAGAACATAAGAAAGAAGGAACACTGCAGAAGGCCTACTGGCCCATGCGAGGCAAGTCCAATTCTCCTACTGGCTTAAGCCAACGCCCTAACCTAGTCATTTCAGGTCACATTCACTTAAAGAAGGAGCATGGCATCTCACCTAGTAGTACAAGCTAGTCAGGTACAACTCACACCCACCCACACCCAGTTATGTATTTATCTAACCTATTTTTTAAACTACACAACGTCTTAGCTTTTATGACGGTACTCCGGAATTTGTTCCACTCATCCACAACTCTATTACCAAACCAGTGCTTTCCTACATCCTTCCTGAATCTGAATTTTTCCAGCTTAAAACGATTGCTGCGAGTCCTGTCTAGGCTAGATATTTTTAACACGCTATTTACATCCCTTTTATTATTTCCTGTTTTCCATTTCTACACCTCAACCATATCCCCCCTAATTCTACGCCTTTCGAGAGAGTGCAGATTCACTGCCCTCAGTCTATCCTCATAGGGAAGAATTCTGATACATGGGATCAACTTTGTCATCCTGCTTTGTACATTTTCCAGTGCATTTATATCCATTCTGTAATACGGTGACCAGAACTGTGCAGCATAATCTAAATGAGGCCTAACTAAAGATATATAGACTTGAAGAATAACTTAAGGATTCTATTATTTATACTTCTTGATATGAAGCCAAGGATTCTGTTAGCTTTACTGCGAACACTTATGCACTGTTGTCTTGGTTTCAGATTACTGCTAACCAGAACTCCTAAATCCTTTTCGCAACAGTTTTATTGCGAACACTTATGCACTGTTGTCTTGGTTTCAGATTACTGCTAACCAGAACTCCTAAATCTTTTCGCAACCAGTAATATTAAGATCTACATTATTTAGTTTATATGTGGTATAGTTATTTTCCTGTCCAACATTTAGAACTTTGCATTTGCCTATATTAAACTACATCTGCCACGTCTCCGACCATTGCACCAGTTTATTCAAATCATCCTGGAGTGCTCTAATGTCCTCATTAGAATTAATTGGACGGCCTATTTTGGTGTCATCAGCAAATTTGCTTATGTCGCTATTTATTCCCTCATCTATGTCGGATATGTAAACTGTAAACAACAAGGGGCCCAATACTGGCCCCTGTGGAACACCGCTTGTAATGTGCCCTCATTCTGATTTCTCCCTATTTATGTAACCTCTCTGCTGCCTATTTGGCAACCAAGCCTCTACCCAGGAAAAAAATTCTCCTCTTATTCCGCGTGCCTTAAGTTTCCTCAATAGCCTCTGATGTGGAACTATAGAAACCCTTACTGAAGTCCATATACACAATATCATACTCAATACCATGACCTACCTCCTCAAATACCTTAGTGAAAAAAGTTAGTAAATTCGTAAGACAGGAAAGCCCCTTTGTAAAACCGTGCTGAGATTCACTGACAATTATGTCTTTCAAGATAGCTACGAATTGCCTCGGTAATTATTGATGCCATAAATTTTCCCACTATGGAGGTAATGTTTACTGGTCGAAGCTAAGGACCTGGCACCTGCTTTATAAATAGGTATTACATTTGTCATTTTCCACTTGTCTGGCACTATGCCAGTTTGTAGTAATATATTGAAAAGATTAGCCTCTTTCCATTCATTTAAAACCCTTGCAAACAGTTCATCAGGACCTGGGGATTTGTTAGGTTTTAGTTTCTCTATTTGTCTGAGGACCATGTCACTAGTTACCGCAATCATGCATAGTTTATTATCGTCCTGTTCTACATAATTTATCATTTCTGGAATTTCGCTAGTATCTTCCTGAGTAAAAACTGAGAGGAAGTAAGTGTTGAAAAGTTCACACATTTCCTTATCACTGTCAGTGATCTGACCTGAGTTACTCTTAAGTGGGACAATCTTGTCCCTAATCTTACTTCCGTATACTTGAAAGAACCCTTTTGGGTTAGTCTTTGAATCCCTTGCGACTTTAGCCTCATAATCCCTCTTTGCTTTTCTTATTCTTTTTTTATATCTCTCTTTAATTGAATATATTGATTTCTTAACTGCCCATCCCCTCTTTTGATACGCCTATATATGCCTCTCTTTTGACCAATGAAACGTTTTAATCTATTGTTTATCCATCTGGGATCATTTTTGTTAGATCTAATTTCCCTACTTGGAACAAAAGTTGTCTGGGCAGCTAGAAGTATACTCTGAAAAACGTCATATTGGCAACCAAGATCACCTACCTGACCCATAGTAAGGTCATCCCAATTTAGCCCACCCAGGTAATTTCTCACTCCCATAAAGTCGACTAAGCGGAAGTCTGGGACAGAGATTTGATAGCAGTTATCTTGGTATTTCCATGGTATATTGAAACTAAGTGATTTGTGATCGCTTTCCCCAAGCTCATCATTAACCTCAAGATTATTAATTAGTGATTCTTTGTTGGCAAGAACCAAGTCAAGCAGGTTGCTTCCTCTAATTGATTCTGTCACAACTGTTTTAAAAAGCAATCCTGAACCGTATCATGAAAGTCACTAGACTCAAGATTTTCTGTCACATTGTCCAGTTAGTTTGTCTGAAGTTAAAATCTCCCATTAACACAACATTTTCATATCTAGACGCCTTTGAATTTCGTCCCTTAGCAGCCTACCGCACTCCCTATCAAGGTTTGGAGACCTATAAATCACACACAAAATTAATTTTTCACGACCTTCGAGAAACTGTAGCCAAACAGATTCTGTCTGTGTCTCATGAGAGTACATGGGAAAGACAAGAAAGCAGAAGACTTGGAAGTTCACACCGATGATCTCTGTTGAGACGAGCTATCTATTTTCACTTAGATTGAGGACTATGGCTTGTTATTTACGTGTGAAAGTCAAAGATAGAAAAGCAGAAATCTCTCTCTCTCTCTCTCTCTCTCTTTCGAGACAGATTGCATTCCTGACTCACGAAATCCTATAAAAAAGGTTTACAAACAAACCACGGTACGGGTGGTGTTAGAACCCATAACAAGCGAGTCGTAAACTCCAGGCCAGTTCGTAAGCCACTGGGCTACCTGGCTACAATAAGATTCATCCAACTAGGTCTATTTATACACCATAGGGAGGTTAGCACGGACCACCACTGTGACCACAAATGCAAATTTTATAACTCACTTGCCATGGTTTCTAATCCCAACGGTACCGTGGTTTGGGTTGCATTCCTTGTTTCAAGGGAATGCAAGCCATAGCGAGAGTTGCAACAGTATGATTACAGCTGCTTGTGTCTTCGCTGTTGCTGCAGCTAATGCTACTAATTATATTACGGACTGAGATCATGACTGTAAAGATAATAACCATGAAAGAAGCACATGGTCTCGTGCCATAAACACGCACACGTACCCACTCACAAAATACCAGCTAATATACACCTGAAACACACGCAATATAATATATAATATGTAATATACAAGCATACGAGCACATGTGGCAAATACACGCAACATGCACACACGTAACAATTAAGCCACGTACACACACATCAAGCACACCACATAAATAAATAAACAGACACACACAAAGAGAGGCCCAGGAGCAGAATCTTTACCACCACACACCTACCATCTGAACGCGGCCACACGGTCACACCATCCTCCTCCCTCTGCACTCAAAATACAACTACAAAAACATCCCATACAAAAAAAAGTTGCACCCCTTTCCTTGAAGGTTGAAAAGGGGCCCGTAATAAACGGTAGTAAATGGAGCATGGGAGTGAAGGTAGAATGCATTATGTGGTCTGACACTGTGGACCCCAAGGCTGGTCTGTCTTGCTAGACCAGTGCAAAATACTACACACGCTCTGTTAGGTTAGGTAAGGTTTCTCAGGAAACAGTACAAGTGTTTCCTGACTCTGGTCTTAGTCACATGATGACCCGCAGCTGGAGCTTTTGGTCATCTGACGTAGGCTTTCCGCTGGCTTACCAGTCCACCCTTTCAAAAAATACGTTCAAAATTGTACCAGTACCTTTATGATGGCATGGTATTTCATGAATACCCATTTGGTGATAATGTCAGAAGGCTAACTTAGGTTCTAACGTAGATTAACCAGGTGAGCTAAGTTCTAACCCACATGACTGCAGAAAAAAAAAAAAACTATACGATCTGGAAAAATATTCAAAATTTTCGAAGAGGAAAACACACAGTCAGACAAACTGAAAATAGATCTCTACTCTAACACTGGTGATATCCCCCCCCCCAAGAATATGTTAGAGAAAGACTGCCTTGGCTAATAAGACAAGAGAATACATGATAACCGAAGTCAGTGTATCAAAATCAGAAATTTTCTTAGCGTCATTAACAGGGCGGAAAAGAACCTATGATTGTACCGAGAAATATTACTAAAAGGTTTTGTCTTGAGAACTGAAGTGATAGATTACTGGAATAATGTCCAGAAAGTGATATTGAAGTAGAAAGTTGAGTTAGTTGATCAACACTAAGAATAGTGAGGTGAACCTCCTTATTTATTGACCTTCCCAACCCTGTGTTATTACCACCACCACAGTCACCCCTGACTGTTACTACAGTCACCCCTGACTGTTACTACAGTCATCCCTGACTGTTACTACAGTCACCCCTGACTTACTACAGTCACCCCTGACTGTTACTACAGTCACCCCTGACTTACTACAGTCACCCCTGACTGTTACTACAGTCACCCCTGACTTACTACAGTCACCCCACACTGTTATTATAGTCACCCCTGACTGTTACTACAGTCACCCTGACTGTTACTACAGTACCCCTGACTGTTATTATAGTCACCCCTGACTGTTACTACAGTCACCCCTGACTTACTACAGTCACCCCACACTGTTATTATAGTAACCCCTGACTGTTACTACAGTCACCCCTGACTGTTACTACAGTCACCCCTGACTGTTATTATAGTCACCCCTGACTGTTACTACAGTCACCCCTGACTGTTATTACAGTCACCCCTGACTGTTACTACAGTCACCCGTGAATGTTACTACAATCACCCCTGACTGTTACTACAGTCACCCCACACTGTTATTATAGTCACCCCTGACTGTTACTACAGTAACCCCTGACTGTTACTACAGTCACCCCTGACTGTTACTACAGTCACCCCTGACTGTTACTACAGTCACCCCTGACTGTTACTACAGTCACCCCTGACTGTTATTATAGTCACCCCTGACTGTCACTACAGTCACCCCTGACTGTTACTACAGTCACCCCTCACTGTTACTACAGTCATCCCTCACTGTTACTACAGTCACCCCTCAGTGTTACTACAGTCACCCCTCAGTGTTACTACAGTCACCCCTCACTGTTACTATCGTCACCCATCATTGTTACTACAGTCACCCCTCACTGTTACTACAGTCACCCCCCACTGTTACTACAGTCACCCCTCACTGTTACTAGAGTCACCACTCACTGTTACTACAGTCACCCCTCACTGTTGCTACAGTCACCCCACTGTTACTACAGTCACCCCTCACTGTTACTACGGTCACCCCTCACTGTTACTACAGTCACCCCTGACTGTCACTACAGTCACCCGTCACTGTTACTACAGTCACCCCTCACTGTTACTAGTCACCCCTGACTGTTACTAAGTCACCTCTCACTGTTACTACAGTCACCCCTCACTGTTACTACAGTCACCCCACACTGTTACTACAGTTACCCCTCATTGTTACTACAGTCACCCCTCACTGTTACTAGTCACCCTTGACTGTTACTACAGTCACCCCTCACTGTTACTACAGTCACCCCTCATTGTTATTACAGTCACCCCTCACTGTTAATAGAGTCACCCCTCACTGTTACTACAGTCACTCCTCACTGTCACTACAGTCACTCCTCACTGTTACTACAGTCACCCCCGACTGTTACTACAGTCACCCCTCATTGTTGCTACAGTCACCCCTGAATGTTACTACAGTCAGCCCTCACTGTTACTACAGTCACCCCTGACTGTTACTACAGTCACCCCTGACTGTTACTACAGTCACCCCTGACTGTTACTACAGTCACCCCTGACTGTTACTACAGTCACCCCTCACTGTTACTACATTCACCCCTCACTGTTACTACAGTCACCCCTCACTGTTACTACAGTCACCCCTGGCTGTTACTACAGTCACCCCTCACTGTTACTACAGCCAAACCTCACTGTTACTACAGTCAACCCCCACTGTTACTACAGTCACCCCTCACTGTTACTACAGTCACCACACACTGTTACTACAGTCACCCCTCACTGTTACTACAGTCACCACACACTGTTACTACAGTCACCCCTCACTGTTACTACAGTCACCACACACTGTTACTACAGTCACCCCTCACTGTTACTACAGTCACCCCTCACTGTTACTACAGTCACCCCTCACTTTTACTACAGTCACCCCTCAATGTTACTACAGTCACCCCTCACTGTTACTACAGTCACCCCTCATTGTTACTACAGTCACCCCTCACTGTTACTACAGTTACCCCTCACTGTTACTACAGTCACCCCTCACTGTTACTACATTCACCCTTCACTGATACTACAGTCACCCCTCGCTGTTACTACAGTCACCCCTCACTGTTACTACAGTCACGCCTCACTGTTACTACAGTCACCCTCACTGTTACTACAGTCACCCCTCACTGTTACTACAGTCACCCTTCACTGATACTACAGTCACCCCTCACTGTTACTACAATCACCCCTCACTGTCACTACAGTCACCCCTCACTGTTACTATAGTCACCCCTCAATGTTACTACAGTCACCCCTCACTGTTACTACAGTCGCCCTTCACTGTTACTACGGTCGCCCTTCACTGTTACTACAGTCACACCCCACTGTTACTACAGTCACCCCTCACTGATACTATACTCAAACCTCACTGTTACTGTAGTCGCCCCTTAATGTTACTATAGTCACCCCTCACTGTTACTATAGTCACTCCTCACTGTTATTACATTCACCCCTCACATTTACTACAGTCACCCCTCACTGTTACTGCAGTCACCCCTCACTGTTACTACAGTCACCCCTCACTCTTACTACAGTCACCCCTCACTGTTACTACAGTCACCCTTCACTGACACTACAGTCACCCTTCACTGTTACTACAGTCATCCTCTCACTGTTACTGCAATCACCTTCACTGTTACTAAAGTCACCCTCACTCTTACTATCGTCACCCCTCACTGTTACTACAGTCACCCCTCACTCTTACTACAGCCACCCTTAACTGATACTACAGTCACCCTTCACTGATACTACAGTCGCCCCACACTGTTGCTACAGTTACCCCTCACTGTTGCTATAGTCACCCTTCACTGTTACTACAGCCACCCTTCATTGATTCTACAGTCACCCCTCACTGACACTACAGTCACCCCTCACTGTTACTACAGTCACCTCTCACTGTTACTACAGTCACCCATCACTGTTACTACAGTCACCCCTAACTGTTACTTCAGTCACCTCTCACTGTTACTACATTCACCTCTCACTGTTACTACAGTCACCATCACTGTTACTACAGTCATTCACCACTGTTACTACAGTCACACTTCACTGTTACTACAGTCCCACTCATTGTTACTACAGTCACCCTCAATGTTACCACAGTCACTCCTCACTATTACTACAATCACCCCTCACTGTTACCACGGGCGCCCCTCACTGTTACTGCAGTCACCCCTAATTGTTAGTACAGCCACCCTCACTGTTACTACAGTCCCCGTCACTGTTACTACAGTCACTCTCACTGTTAGTACAGTCACCCTTCACTCTTACTACAGTCATTCTCACTGTTACTACAGTCACCCTTCACGGTTACACAGTCACTTCTCACTGTTACTTCAGTACTCCTCACAGTTACTACAATCACCCTCACTCTTACCACAGCCGCCCCTCACTGTTATACAGTACCCTAATTGTTAGTACAGCCATCCCTCACTGTTACTACAGTCACCCCTCACTGTTACTACAGTTACTCCTCACTGTTACTACAGTCACCCCTCATGTTATTACAGTAAACCCCTCACGTTACTATAGTCACCCTCACTTTTATAACAGTCACCACTTCATGTTACTACAGTCACTCCTCACTGTTACTACAGCACCCTCACTGTTACTACAATCAACCGCTCAGTGTTACTACAGTCACCCCTCAGGTTACTACAGTCACCCCTCACTCTTACTAGTCACCCCTCACTGTTACTACAGTCACCCTGCACTGACACTACAGTCACCCCTCACTGTTACTACAGTCACCCTTCACTGTTACTATAGTCACCCCTCACTGTTACTATCGTCACCTCATGTTATATAGTCACCCCTCACTGTTATTAGAGTCACCCTTACTGTTACTACAGTCACCCCTCATTGTTACTACAATCACTTCTCATTGTTACTACACTCACACCTCACTGTTACTACAGTCACTTTTCACTGTTACTACACTCACCCCTCACTGTTACTACAGTCAACCCTCACTGTTAGTATAGCTACCTCTCACTGTTACTACAGTCACTCCTTACCGTTACTATCACCACTCACTGTTAGTATAGCTACCCCTCACTTTTACTACAGTCACCCCTAACAGTTACTACAGTCACCTCTCACTGTTACTACATTCACCTCTCACTGTTACTACAGTCAACCCTCACTGTTACTACAGTCACTCCTCACTGTTACTACAGTCAGCCATCATTGTTACTACAGTCATTCCTCACTGTTACTACAGTCACAATTCACTGTTACTACAGTCACCACCATTGTTACTACAGTCACCCTCATTGTTACTACAGTCACTCTCAACTGTCACTACAATCACCCTCACTGTTACCACAGCGCCCTCACTGTTACTGCAGTCACCCCTACTTATTAGTACAGCCACCCTCATTGTTACTTCAGTCACCCTTCACTGTTACTACGTCACTCCTCACTGTTACTACAGTCACCCTTCACATGTTACTTCAGTCACTTCTCACTGTTACTACAGTCATCCACACTGTTACTACAATCACCCCTCACTCTTACCACAGGCGCCCCTCACTGTTACTACAGTCACACGCTCGTTGGTTAGTACAGCCATCCCTTACTGTTACTACAGTCACCCCTCACTGTTACTACAGTCACCCCACTGTTACTATAGTCACCCTTCACTGTTAGTACAGTCACCCCTCAATGTTACCACAGTCACTCCTCACTGTTACTACAATCACTATCACCACAGGCGCCCATCACTGTTACTGCAGTCACTCCGCCATTGTTAGTACAGCCACCCTCACTGTTACTACAATCACCCTTCATGTTACTACAGTCACTCCTCACTGTTACTACAGTCACCCTTCACGGTTACTACAGTCACTTCTCACTGTTACTCAGTCACTCCTCACTGTTACTACAATCACCCCTCACTCTTACCACAGGCGCCCCTCACTGTTACTACAGTCACCCCTCATTGTTAGTACAGCCATCCCTCACTGTTACTACAGTCACCCCTCACTGTTACTACAGTTACTCCTCACTGTTAGTACAGTCACCCTTCACTGTTACTACAGTCACCCCTCACTGTTACTATAGTCACCCCTCACTTTTACTACAGTCACCACTTACTGTTACTACAGTCACTCCTCACTGTTACTACAGTCACTTCTCACTGTTACTACAGTCACCCCTCACTGTTACTACAGTCACCCATCACTGTTACTACAGTCACCCCTCACTGTTACTATAGTCCACCTTCGCTGTTACATATGTCACCCCCTTACTCTTACTACAGTCACCCCTCACTGTTACTACAGTCACCCCTCACTGTTACTACAGTCAGCCCTCACTGTTACTACAGTCACCGTTCACTGACACTACAGTCACCCCTCACTGTTACTTCAGTCACCCTTCACTGTTACTATAGTCACCCCTCACTGTTACTATCGTCACCCCTCACTGTTACTATAGTCACCCCTCACTCTTATTACAGTCACCCCTTACTGCTACTACAGTCACCCGTCAGTGTTACTACAATCACTTCTCACTGTTACTACACTCACCCCTCACTGTTACTACAGTCACTCGTCACTGTTACTACACTCACTCCTGACTGTTACTACAGTCTACAGTCACTCCTCACTGTTACTACAGTCAACCCTCACTGTTAGAATAGCTAACTCTCACTGTTACTACAGTCACTTCTTACCGTTACTACTGTCACCCCTCACTGTTAGTATAGCTACCCCTCAATGTTACTACAGTCACTCCTCACTGTTATTACATTCACCCCTCACATTTACTACAGTCACCCCTCACTGTTACTGCAGTCACCCCTCACTGTTACTACAGTCACCCCTCACTCTTACTACAGTCACCCCTCACTGTTACTACAGTCACCCTTCACTGACACTACAGTCACCCTTCACTGTTACTACAGTCATCCTCTCACTGTTACTGCAATCACCCTTCACTGTTACTAAAGTCACCCCTCACTCTTACTATCGTCACCCCTCACTGTTACTACAGTCACCCCTCACTCTTACTACAGCCACCCTTAACTGATACTACAGTCACCCTTCACTGATACTACAGTCGCCCCACACTGTTGCTACAGTTACCCCTCACTGTTGCTATAGTCACCCTTCACTGTTACTACAGCCACCCTTCATTGATTCTACAGTCACCCCTCACTGACACTACAGTCACCCCTCACTGTTACTACAGTCACCTCTCACTGTTACTACAGTCACCCATCACTGTTACTACAGTCACCCCTAACTGTTACTTCAGTCACCTCTCACTGTTACTACATTCACCTCTCACTGTTACTACAGTCACCATCACTGTTACTACAGTCATTCACCACTGTTACTACAGTCACACTTCACTGTTACTACAGTCTCCACTCATTGTTACTACAGTCACCCCTCAATGTTACCACAGTCACTCCTTACTATTACTACAATCACCCCTCACTGTTACCACAGGCGCCCCTCACTGTTACTGCAGTCACCCCTAATTGTTAGTACAGCCACCCCTCACTGTTACTACAGTCACCCGTCACTGTTACTACAGTCACTCCTCACTGTTAGTACAGTCACCCTTCACTCTTACTACAGTCACTTCTCACTGTTACTACAGTCACCCTTCACGGTTACTACAGTCACTTCTCACTGTTACTTCAGTCACTCCTCACAGTTACTACAATCACCCCTCACTCTTACCACAGCCGCCCCTCACTGTTACTACAGTCACCCCTAATTGTTAGTACAGCCATCCCTCACTGTTACTACAGTCACCCCTCACTGTTACTACAGTTACTCCTCACTGTTACTACAGTCACCCCTCACTGTTATTACAGTCACCCCTCACTGTTACTATAGTCACCCCTCACTTTTACTACAGTCACCACTTACTGTTACTACAGTCACTCCTCACTGTTACTACAGTCACCCCTCACTGTTACTACAATCACCGCTCAGTGTTACTACAGTCACCCCTCAGTGTTACTACAGTCACCCCTCACTCTTACTAGTCACCCCTCACTGTTACTACAGTCACCCTGCACTGACACTACAGTCACCCCTCACTGTTACTACAGTCACCCTTCACTGTTACTATAGTCACCCCTCACTGTTACTATCGTCACCCCTCACTGTTACTATAGTCACCCGTCACTGTTATTAGAGTCACCCCTTACTGTTACTACAGTCACCCCTCATTGTTACTACAATCACTTCTCATTGTTACTACACTCACACCTCACTGTTACTACAGTCACTTTTCACTGTTACTACACTCACCACTCACTGTTACTACAGTCAACCCTCACTGTTAGTATAGCTACCTCTCACTGTTACTACAGTCACTCCTTACCGTTACTATCACCACTCACTGTTAGTATAGCTACCCCTCACTTTTACTACAGTCACCCCTAACAGTTACTACAGTCACCTCTCACTGTTACTACATTCACCTCTCACTGTTACTACAGTCAACCCTCACTGTTACTACAGTCACTCCTCACTGTTACTACAGTCAGCCATCATTGTTACTACAGTCATTCCTCACTGTTACTACAGTCACAATTCACTGTTACTACAGTCACCACTCATTGTTACTACAGTCACCCCTCATTGTTACTACAGTCACTCCTCACTGTCACTACAATCACCCCTCACTGTTACCACAGGCGCCCCTCACTGTTACTGCAGTCACCCCTCATTATTAGTACAGCCACCCCTCATTGTTACTTCAGTCACCCTTCACTGTTACTACAGTCACTCCTCACTGTTACTACAGTCACCCTTCACTGTTACTTCCGTCACTTCTCACTGTTACTACAGTCACTCCACACTGTTACTACAATCACCCCTCACTCTTACCACAGGCGCCCCTCACTGTTACTACAGTCACCGCTCGTTGTTAGTACAGCCATCCCTTACTGTTACTACAGTCACCCCTCACTGTTACTACAGTCACCCCTCACTGTTACTATAGTCACCCTTCACTGTTAGTACAGTCACCCCTCAATGTTACCACAGTCACTCCTCACTGTTACTACAATCACTATCACCACAGGCGCCCATCACTGTTACTGCAGTCACTCCGCATTGTTAGTACAGCCACCCCTCACTGTTACTACAATCACCCTTCACTGTTACTACAGTCACTCCTCACTGTTACTACAGTCACCCTTCACGGTTACTACAGTCACTTCTCACTGTTACTTCAGTCACTCCTCACTGTTACTACAATCACCCCTCACTCTTACCACAGGCGCCCCTCACTGTTACTACAGTCACCCCTCATTGTTAGTACAGCCATCCCTCACTGTTACTACAGTCACCCCTCACTGTTACTACAGTTACTCCTCACTGTTAGTACAGTCACCCTTCACTGTTACTACAGTCACCCCTCACTGTTACTATAGTCACCCCTCACTTTTACTACAGTCACCACTTACTGTTACTACAGTCACTCCTCACTGTTACTACAGTCACTTCTCACTGTTACTACAGTCACCCCTCACTGTTACTACAGTCACCCATCACTGTTACTACAGTCACCCCTCACTGTTACTATAGTCACCCTTCGCTGTTACTATAGTCACCCCTTACTCTTACTACAGTCACCCCTCACTGTTACTACAGTCACCCCTCACTGTTACTACAGTCAGCCCTCACTGTTACTACAGTCACCGTTCACTGACACTACAGTCACCCCTCACTGTTACTTCAGTCACCCTTCACTGTTACTATAGTCACCCCTCACTGTTACTATCGTCACCCCTCACTGTTACTATAGTCACCCCTCACTCTTATTACAGTCACCCCTTACTGCTACTACAGTCACCCGTCAGTGTTACTACAATCACTTCTCACTGTTACTACACTCACCCCTCACTGTTACTACAGTCACTCGTCACTGTTACTACACTCACTCCTGACTGTTACTACAGTCTACAGTCACTCCTCACTGTTACTACAGTCAACCCTCACTGTTAGAATAGCTAACTCTCACTGTTACTACAGTCACTTCTTACCGTTACTACTGTCACCCCTCACTGTTAGTATAGCTACCCCTCAATGTTACTACAGTCACTCCTCACTGTTACTACACTCACCCCTCACTGTTACTACAGTCACCCCTCACTGTTACTATAGTCACCCTTCACTGTTAGTACAGTCACCCCTCACTGTTACTACAGTCACTCCTCACTGTTAGTACAGTCACCCCTTACTGTTACTACATTTACTCCTCACTGTTACTACAGTCACCCCTCACTGTTACTACAGTCACCCCTCACTGTTACTACAGTCACCCCTCACAGTTACTACAGTCACCCCTCACTGTTACTACAGTCACCCCTCACTGTTACTACAGTCACCCCTCACTGTTACTAAAGTCACCCCTCACTGTTACTACAGTCACCCCTCACAGTTACTACAGTCACCCCTCACTGTTACTACAGTCACCCCTCACTGTTACTACAGTCACCCCTCACTGTTACTAAAGTCACCCCTCACTGTTAGTACAGCCACCCCCCATTGTTACTACAGTCACCCCTCACTGTTACTACAGTCACCCCTCACTGTTACTAAAGTCACCCCTCACTGTTAGTACAGCCACCCCTCATTGTTACTACAGTCACTCCTCATTGTTACTACAGTCACTCCTCACTGTTAATAGTCACCCCTCACTGCCACCGCAATCAGCCTCACCACACCACAATCACTCTCACCACACAACCACAATCACCTTCACCACACCACAATCACCCTCACACACCACCACAATCACCCTCACCACCACAATCATCCTCACCACACCACAGTGAAGCTCACACACCACCACAATTACACTCACCACATCACCACAATCACCCTCATACACCACCCCAAACACCTTCACCACACCACATGACACCACCACAATCACGCTCACACACCACCATAATTGCCCTCACCACACCACCACAAACACAATCACCACACCTCCACAATCACTCTCATATACCACTCCAAACACCTTCACCACCCCACATGACACCACCACAATCACGCTCACACACCACCACAATCACCCTCACCACACCACCACAATCATCACCCTGGTATCAGCAGCAAATCCTGTTCTTAATCTCTGTCGTCCGCGTCCCCTCGTTCACAAGACTGGTTAAACACCAAATGTGATGAGAGCTGTTTTAATGAGAAACACGCCGTGGCTCCCGTGGCTCTCGTGGCTCCCATGGCTCTCGTGACTTCCGTGGCTCCCGTGGGTTCCGTGGCTCCCGTGGGTTCCGTGGCTCCCGTGGCTTCCGTGGCTCCCGTGGCTTCCGTGGCTCCCGCGGCTCCCGTAACTTCCGTGGCTCTCGTGGCTTCCGTGACTCCCGTGGCTTCCGTGACTACCGTGGCTCTCGTGGCTCCGGTGGCTCTCGTGAAACAAACGATACAAGATACAAAACAATCACTGGAAAGTTGAATGATAACTCAACTCCCCCTGTAGTTGTACTGCATATAAATATGTCGTGCCGAATAGGCAGAACTTGCGATCTTGGCTTAAATAGCAACGCTCATCTTGCCATATAGGACAAGTAAAAATTTGTGTATGAAATAATTTCGCCAAAAATCATTCTGAACCTAACGAAAAAAAATATATTTAACTGTGCTTGTTTAGTATTAAATTACTGTAAAAAAATTTAAAATATATTAAGTTGGGTTAGGCTAAAATAAATTGTTCTTCTTAAAATAAGGTTAGGTAAGTTTTCTAAGATTCTTTTGGTGCAAAATTATTTTTTTTTACATTAACATTAATGAAAAAATATATCTTTAAACGTATAAGAGAAAATTTTAGAAAGAACTTAATTTTAAATGAGTTCTTGCTAATTGGCCAGTTTTACATATTCGGCACCACACACACACACCACACACACACACACCACACACACACACACACACACACATATATATATATATATATATATATATATATATATATATATATATATATATATATATATTATATATATATATATATATATATATATATAATATATATGTGTGTGGTAGGAGAAAATTCTCAAACAGCTTCATGGAGAATATTGAGTTTTCCCTGAAGCAAGTTTATTCTTTTCTCTGAGGATGAGGGTCCCTATAACAGTTCGAGAGGTGGTACCTCCCTATATTTAATATATATATATATATAAATATATATAATATATATATTATATATATATATATATTATTATATATATATATAATATATATATATATATATATATATATATAATATATATATATATGCAAAACAACCACTCTGAAAGAATAGAGAAATTTTCTTGGAAAATTAAATAGCTTAGCCCATTCTATAAACTTTACTGTTGAGTTTGAAGAAAATAACTCATTGCCTTTTCTAGATGTTTTAATTATTAAGGGTAATAATGAATTCAAATTTAAAATTTACAGAAAACCTACAAATAACTGTTCCTATGTCCACTATTATTCCTCGCATCAAGATAGAGTCAAACTGTCTGTTTTCTCATCAATGTTTTTGAGAGCTTTACGAATTTGTAGTCCTGAGTTCATAGATGAGGAAATATCCAAAATTTATGAAATAGGTAATGATTTAAAATACCCAAGAAATGTAATTGATAAATCTTTTAAAGTTGCTAGGAACACTTTTTATAATCCAAAAAAGGGCAACCAGCCTTATTCAACTAAAAATATGTTGGTTCTCCTTACCATGAAAACTTGGTTGATATGCCTTCTCTTCTTAAGACCTTTAATATTAAAATTGTATTCAAAAATCTTGATACAGTAAAAAAACTTTTGATTAAGAATTCCCCCCAAAATGCTGATGGATGTGTCTATAAGATTCCTTGTAAAATTTGCGATAAAGTTTATTACGGTCAAACTGGTAAAAATCTCGAACTAAGATTAAAACAACATAAATATAGCATTAGAACTGGACAAGATTCCAATGCTCTATTTATTCATGTAAGAGATTTTAACCATCCAATTGATTTTCAAAAAGTTGAGAAAGTAATATCAAGCAAGTCCATGGTCGACAGGAATATAATTGAATCTTGTTTCATAAAAAGCAGTTTTGACAATAATATGAATATTTCCTTTGGTTTATATAAATTAGATCCATTTATAATTAATAGAATTTGGGTAGAATTTTAATAATACACTGGACAAATAAATAGCTTCGGGGTGAGTTTTGCAAAGGACCTATCCAAGTTGGCTCGCCGCGCGTCACGTGTTTAACCGTTGTGGGATCTGATAGTGAGGTGCTGGCCGACCCCTTATATAGCTTCCTTGGATGCTTCACTTTCATAGTTCCTTGATAATGTGAGTAGTCACGAAAGCGCTTGGAATTTCTCTATTCTTTCAGAGTGGTTGTTTTGCATATTTTGAAATCACCTGTTTACTGTGATCTTATTGCATATATATATATATATATATATATATATATATATATATATATATATATATATATATTATATATATATATATATATATATATATATATATATATTTCAACAAGACGGCCGACTCCCACCGAGGCAGGGTGACCCAAAAAGAAAGAGAATCCCCAGAAAGAAAATACTTTCATCATCATTCAACACTTTCACCTCACTCATACATAATCACTGTCTTTGCAGAGGCGCCCACATACAACAGTTTAGAAGTATACATAAAGATATATAACATATCTCTCCAAACTGCCAATATCCCAAACACTATCACTGGTGTAACACACTGTTCCTGGTGTAACATTATCACTGGTGTAGCACACTGTTCCTGGTGTAACATTATCACTGGTGTAAACACACTGTTCCTGGTGTAACATTATCACTGGTGTAACACACTGTTCCTGGTGTAACATTATCACTGGTGTAACACCATGTTCCTGGTGTAACATTATCACTGGTGTAACACACTGTTCCTGGTGTAACATTATCACTGGTGTAACACACTGTTCCTGGTGTAACATTATCACTGGTGTAACACACTGTTCCTGGTGTAACATTATCACTGGTGTAACACACTGTTCCTGGTGTAACATTATCACTGGTGTAACACACTGTTCCTGGTGTAACATTATCACTGGTGTAACACACTGTTCCTGGTGTAACATTATCACTGGTGTAACACACTGTTCCTGGTGTAACACACTGTTCCTGGTGTAACATTATCACTGGTGTAACACACTGTTCCTGGTGTAACACTATCACTGGTGTAACACACTGTTCCTGGTGTAACACTATCACTGGTGTAACACACTGTTCCTTGTGTAACACTATCACTGGTGTAGCACACTAAACACTATCACTGGTGTAGCACACTGTTCCTGGTGTATCACTATCACTGGTGTAACACACTGTTCCTGGTGTAACATTATCACTGGTGTAGCACACTGTTCCTGGTGTAACACTATCACTGGTGTAACACACTGTTCCTGGTGTAACACTATCACTGGTGTAACACACTGTTCCTGGTGTAACACTATCACTGGTGTAACACACTGTTCCTGGTGTAACACAATCACTGGTGTAACACACTGTTCCTGGTTGTAACACTATCACTGGTGTAACACACTGTTCCTGGTGTAACACTATCACTGGTGTAACACACTGTTCCTGGTGTAACACTATCACTGGTGTAACACACTGTTCCTGGTGTAACACTATCACTGGTGTAACACACTGTTCCTGGTGTAACACTATCACTGGTGTAACACACTGTTCCTGGTGTAACACTATCACTGGTGTAACACACTGTTCCTGGTGTAACACTATCACTGGTGTAACACACTGTTCCTGGTGTAACACTATCACTGGTGTAACACACTGTTCCTGGTGTAACACTATCACTGGTGTAACACACTGTTCCTGGTGTAACACTATCACTGGTGTAACACACTGTTCCTGGTGTAACACTATCACTGGTGTAACACACTGTTCCTGGTGTAACACTATCACTGGTGTAACACTATCACTGGTGTAACACACTGTTCCTGGTGTAACACTATCACTGGTGTAACACACTGTTCCTGGTGTAACACTATCACTGGTGTAACACACTGTTCCTGGTGTAACACTATCACTGGTGTAACACACTGTTCCTGGTGTAACACTATCACTGGTGTAGCACACTGTTCCTGGTGTAACACTATCACTGGTGTAGCACACTAAACACTATCACTGGTGTAACACACTGTTCCTGGTGTAACACTATCACTGGTGTAACACACTGTTCCTGGTGTAACACTATCACTGGTGTAGCACACTAAACACTATCACTGGTGTAGCACACTGTTCCTGGTGTATCACTATCACTGGTGTAACACACTGTTCCTGGTGTAACACTATCACTGGTGTAACACACTGTTCCTGGTGTAACACTATCACTGGTGTAACACACTGTTCCTGGTGTAACACTATCACTGGTGTAGCACACTAAAACACTATCACTGGTGTAGACACACTGTTCCTGGTGTATCACTATCACTGGTGTAACACACTGTTCCTGGTGTAACACTATCACTGGTGTAACACACTGTTCCTGGTGTAACACTATCACTGGTGTAACACACTGTTCCTGGTGTAACACTATCACTGGTGTAGCACACTAAACACTATCACTGGTGTAGCACACTGTTCCTGGTGTAACACTATCACTGGTGTAACACACTGTTCCTGGTGTAACACTATCACTGGTGTAGCACACTAAACACTATCACTGGTGTAACACATTGTTCCTGGTGTATCACTATCACTGGTGTAACACACTGTTCATGGTGTAACACTATCACTGGTGTAACACACTGTTCCTGGTGTAACACTATCACTGGTGTAACACACTGTTCCTGGTGTAACACTATCACTGGTGTAGCACACTAAACACTATCACTGGTGTAGCACACTGTTCCTGGTGTAACACTATCACTGGTGTAACACACTGTTCCTGGTGTAACACTATCACTGGTGTAACACACTGTTCCTGGTGTAACACTATCACTGGTGTAGCACACTAAACACTATCACTGGTGTAGCACACTGTTCCTGGTGTATCACTATCACTGGTGTAACACACTGTTCCTGGTGTAACACTATCACTGGTGTAACACACTGTTCCTGGTGTAACACTATCACTGGTGTAGCACACTAAACACTATCACTGGTTTAACACTATCATTGGTGTAACACACTATCACTGGTTTAACACCATCACTGGAGTAACTCACTTTCACTGGTTTAACACTATCACTGGTGTAACACTATCACTGGTGTAACACTATCACTGGTGTAACACTATCACTGGTGTAACACTATCACTGGTGTAACACACTATCACTGGTGTAACACTATCACTGGTGTAACACTATCACTGGTGTAACACTATCACTGGTGTAACACTATCACTGGTGTAACACTATCACTGGTGTAACACTATCACTGGTGTAACACTATCACTGGTCTAACACTATCACTGGTGTAACACTATCACTGGTGTAACACTATCACTGGTGTAACACTATCACTGGTGTAACACTATCACTGGTGTAACACTACACTGGTGTAACACTATCATGGTGTAACACTATCACTGGTTGCTAACAACTATCACTGGTGTAACACTATCACTGGTGTAACACTATCACTGGTGTAACACTATCACTGGTGTAACACTATCACTGGTGTAACACTATCACTGGTGTAACACTATCACTGGTGTAAAACATTATCACTGGCGTAACACTATCACTGGTGTAACACTATCACTGGGTGTAACATCATCACTGCTAGTTAAGTAACACTATCAATGTTAACATATCCACTGGTAGTAACACTTATCACTTCGTTTAAAACTATCAACTTGTACACTAATCTACTTGTAACTTACTGTGTATACACTTCATGTGTAACATATCAATGTGTTAACACTATCACTGGGTTAATCATATCACTGGTTGTAACCTATCACTGGTAACACTATCACGTAGTAACACATCACTGACTGTATTACACGTGAATGTCACTCATATGTTAACATTTACCTCTGCTATTAGGTGTACCTTCGCTGATACATTCGTCTTCCTCACAAACTTACTCAACTGATCACGAATTTACGAATGTAGGGTAAACTTGACTTGCTATTTTTTTTTCCTCATATGTAAGTAATTTATTCTATAGTGCACTTCTTTTGTATTCACCTTAATTGACATGGTTAATTCGTTAGATTCTATCTCTTTTAATTGTTCTTCTCTAACAAGGTTCTTATCACGAAAGCCCAGTAAGACAGTCATTCTAGGTTCTTGTCATGGCTATTCCGTAAGAGTCTTCAGTCTCACACTGTCCCATGCCATAACTCGCTTCTGGACATTTTACCAATCTGTATTGAGGTTCGACTCCACTCGCCTGCCTTTTTATCAAGTCTCGCTCTTTTTCACGCTCAGACCAAAAGGAGGGCTTTTTTATGTTCACAGCGATAGTCAACAATTTTTACGAAATTGTGAGGGTAAATTTCTCCTCTCTATCCTCTCTCTCTCTTCCTTTCTCCTTTCCTGAATAATGTAAGTAATTTTTATTTAACCTTAGCTTGTCCTTCTGTTTGTAAGTTCCTTAATCTGCTATGCTTTAAGTTGCTGTTTATATTCTCTCTTCCTTAATTTTTTGCGTAACACTGAGGGGGGTTCCAGTACGCCCTAAAAAACCCAAAGGGAAAGCAAGCTCTTCTAGTGCTTTTTTAGCTGCGAGGGGAAATGGAAATCCCCAAGAAGCTTGTTTTCCCCAATTTGCTTACTTTTCTAAAACCTTCCCCCGTTGCCACAACACATAAAAAGGGTTTTCTGAAGAGCATGTTTCCCAAACCTTTTTGTAGTTGCTACCTTTAGCTGGAAATTTTCCCCGAAGAATTTATTTTTAAACCCAAAATTACTGTTTTGCCAAAAGGGTCAGAAACCCCCTGGAGACTTTTTTTTTTCCATTACCTCCAATTTGCGTATAGGGAAAAGGGAATATAAATACTTTTTTTTTTTAAACCCAAGAAACTACGGGGAAAAGAGGCACTTTAAAAGTATCCCTTTTTTTCTAAAAAAATGTTTTTTTTTTTAACCATTTTAAAAATTCTCCCCTTGAACATTAAAAATGGTTTTAAAAAAAACCGAAGGTTTTTGGGGTTTAAGACACAAAACAACATTGGGAATCTTTTTTTTAAAAACGTTTCGCCTACACAGTGGGTTTTCTTCAGTCGGTACAGAAAAGTTGACAAAAAGCAAAAAGAGACTTGAAAAACGTTGTAATCAGTCCACCCACCCTTAAAGTTTTGAGGGGGGTTCAGTCCCTCAGTCGGGAAAAGCATTTTTCGAAGCCCGAAACAGAAATTTTTTCAAACTATGGACAATGCTCTTCTCCAGACTGAGGGACTGACCACCTCAAAATTTTAAAGGGGTGATGGACTGATTACATCGTCTTAAAGTCTCTTCTGCTTCTATCAACTTTTCTGTACTCGACTGAAGAAGCCACCCTTTTGGGGCCCAAAAATTTTTCCCCAAAATAAAAATACCTAACGGTTGCATATGGCCCTTTACCTAAAAATTCTACCTTGTCCTTTAATTACTATCACATTTTATTTCGTCTTTTTGGTAAACTTAAAAAAGTTATGGGGACAACTGCTTTGCTTTTACGTTTTTAAATTTTTTTTTTTTACAGTACCGTTAAAAAGAGTCTTTAAAAGCATAACTCGTTAAAAATTTAAAATTTACCTTTTTTTTTAAACTTTTAAGGAAAACCTTCGGGGCTCTGTTTGAGCGACCCCTTTTTAAAAAGTGGTGGGCCCCTTTGTTAAAGAGGGGTAAACCCTGTTGTGTGGTGACCCCTGTTGGTGATGACACAGTTGTTTTGGTGAAAACCTGTTGAAAAGTGGGGGCCCCTTTTGAAAAAGGGGGGGACACCTTTTTGGGTTGGTGACACCTTTTGGGTTGTTGCCCTTTTTGTGTGGGGGACCCCTGTTGAAAAGTGGTGACACCTTTTGAAAAAGTGGTGACCCTTTTTGTGGTGACACCTGTTTGTGTGATGCCACCTTTTGGTGTGGGGGCACCGTTGAAAAGGGGGGGGCCCTTTTAAAGAGTGGGACACCTGTTGTGGGGTTTGACCCTTTTTTGAAAAACGGGAAAAACCTGTTGTGTTGCCATTTTGAAGGGGTAAACACCTTTTGGGTGTGGTGACACCTTTTGGGGTGGTACACCTGTTGGGTGGTAAACCCCTTTTAAAGGCTGGTGACACCGGTTTTTGTGGTAAACACCTGTTAAAGATGGTGAACCTGTTGTGTGGTGCCCCCCTGTTTTTGTGATGACACCTGTTGGGGTGGTGCACCTGTTGAAGCCTTGACACCTGTTGTTTTGGGGGCACCTGTTTGAAGACTGGTGCACCTGTTTTTGTGGGACACCTGTTGCTTTGTGAACCTTTTGGGTGTGGGGGACCCCTTTTTTTAAGACTGGGGGCCCCTGTTGTGTGGTGACACCTGTTAAAGCCTGGTGAAAACCTGTTAAAAACACTGGTGACACCTGTTGTGGGGTGCACTTTTGGGTGTGGTGACACCTTTTTGAAGACTGGTGACACCTGTTGAAGAGTGGGGGACACCTGTTGTGGGGTGACCCCTGTTGAAGGGGTGGTGACACCTGTTGTGCCCGTAAACTTTTTTTGAGGATGGTGACACCTGTTGTGGGGACACTGTTGAACAGTGGTGACGCCTTTTTTGAAAATTGGTGAAACCTTTTAAAGAGGGTGACCCCCTGCGGGAAA
The DNA here is from genome assembly GCF_026875155.1 of Cherax quadricarinatus. Lineage (NCBI taxonomy): Eukaryota > Metazoa > Arthropoda > Malacostraca > Decapoda > Parastacidae > Cherax > Cherax quadricarinatus. The sequence goes on along the minus strand of NC_069402.1, from coordinate 85,315,221 downwards.
AGTGGTGACCCCGGGTTTAAGAGTGGGGGGACACCTGTTGAAAAAATGGTGACACCTGTTGATGAGGGGCAAAACCCTGTTTTTAGGTCCCCACTTGAAGAGTGGTGAAAAATGTTGAAGAGGGGTTTGACCCCTTTTGAAGAGTGGTGACACCTGTTGAAGATTTGGTGACACTTTTTGAAGAGTGGTAACCCCGGGTTGAAATGATAACACCTGTTTGAAAGTGGTGACACCTGTTTTTTGGTTAATATCTTTTAAATATCATCCCCCCCCATACCCTTTCCTGTGGAGGGGTTGTAAAAAATTTACAGAGGACATAAGGGGTCAAAGGGACTGGGCAGCAAAGTTTAGACAGCAACAAAAAAAGTTAAAAGGGGAAATGAAAAAAAGTTAATGGGGGTAAAGAACAAGATATAGGGTAATGAACAAGTTACATGGGAAGGAACAAGTTACAGTGGTAATGAACTGTTATAGCGTAATGAACAATTTACAGGGGCCCGAAAAAAAAGGCTACAGGGGTAATGAACAATTTTACAAAAGGAAATAAAACAAGTTACAGAGGAAATTGAAAAAGTTCCCGAGGTAAGAACAAGTTCCGAGGTAATGAACAAGTTGCCGGGGTTTAATGAAAATTTTACAGTGGTAATGAAAAAAGTTACAGGGTAATGAAAAAAAGTTGGTGGTAATGAACAAGTTACAGAGGTAAAAACCCAAGTTACAAAAGGTAATGAAAAAAGTTACAGGGGTTAATGAACAAGTTACAGAGGAAATGAAAATTTACGGTGGAATGAACAATTTAAACAGGGTTTAATTGAAAAAGTTACAGAGGTAAGAACAAGTCCCAAGAGGAAATGAACAAATTGCAGTTTTAATGAACAATTTTTTAGGGGTAAAAAACAATTTTAAGAATTAATGAAATTTTCAGCGGGTAATGAACAAGTTACAGAGGTAATGAACAATTTACAGGGGTAATGAACAATTTAACAGAGGTAATGGGCAAGTACAGTGGAAATGAACAATTTTTCTGCGGTAATGAACAAGTTACAGAAGTAATAACAATTTCAGCGGAAAATGAACATTTAAACAGAGGTAATGAAAAAATTTTACAGAGGTAATGAACAAGCTACAGGGGAAATTAACAATTTTACGGGAAATTTAACAAAGTTACAGGGGTAATGAAAAGTTACGTGGAAATAAACAATTTTAAAAGGTAATGAACAAGTTACAGTGGTAATGAACAAGTTACAGGGGTAAGGAACAAGTTACATTGGTAATGAACAAGCTACAGAGGTAATAAAACAAGCTACAAGGAAATGAACTTTTTAAACAGAGGTAATGAACAAGTTAAATTGGGTAATAAAACAATTTAAACAGTGGAATGAACAATTTTCAGGGGGTAATAAACCCGGCTCCCTTTGGTTTTTTAAATGAAAAAGGGTTTATAGTGGTAATAAAAAATTTTACAGAGGAAATGAAAAAAAGGTACGTGTAATGAAAAATTTTACAGTGGTAATGAACAAGTTAAAAAGGTAATGAACAAGTTCCCCGAGGAAATTGAACAATTTTACAGGGGAAGGGAACAATTCAGTGGGTAATAAAAAAAAGTTATTGTGGTAATGAACAAGTTACAGGGGTTTTAAAGGGGACAATTTTACATTGGTAAGGGAACAAGTTACAGGGGTAATGCAAGTTACAGTGGTAATGAACAAGTTGCAATGGAAATTGAACAATTAAAAGGGGTTAATGAACAAGTTACAAGGGTAATGAACGAGTTCCCGAGGTAATGAACAAGTTACAGGGGAATGAACAAGCAAAAAAGGGAAATTAAAAAAGCAACGGGGTTAATGAATCAATTTAAAAAGGTAATGAAAAAATTTACGTGGAAATGAAAATTTTATAGGGGTAATGAACAAGTTACAGTTTTAATGAACAAGTTCCAAGGGTTTAATGAACAAGTTATTTTTGGAAAGAATAATTTAACAGGGGAAAATGAACAATTTCCCAGGGTAAGGGAACAATTTAACAGTGGTAATAAACAAGTTACAATGGTTTTGAACAATTTTCCCAATGTAATAAACAAGTTACAGTGGTAATAAACCCAAGTTACGAGGAAATGAACAATTTAAACGGGTGGAAATTGAACAAGTTTAGTGGTAATGAAAAAGTTATAAGGGGTAATGAACAAGTTTACAGGGGAAAAGAACAAGTTACAGGGGGTAAGGAACAAGTTACGTGGTAAGAACAATTTTCAGGGAAAATGAAAAATTTTACAGTGGAATAACAATTTACAAGGGTAATAAACCAAGTTACAGGGGAAAGGGAACAATTTCCCATTTTGGAAATGAACAATTTTACAGGGGTTTAATAAAAAAGGAAAAGGGTGGAAATTAAAACAAGTTACAGTGGTAATGGAAAATTTTAAACGGGGTTTAAATGAAAAAAAGTTACAGGGGTAATGAAAAAATTTTACAGTGGTTTTTTAAACAATTTATTGGGGTAATGAAAAAGTTACAGGGGTTTAAGGAAAAAGTTACAGTGGTAATGAACAAGTTACAGGGGTAATGAACAAGTTACAGGGGTAATAAACCCAATTTCAATGGTAATGAAAAAGTTACAGTTAATGAAAAAATTAAAAAAGGTAAGAACGATTTTCCGAGGGTAATGAACAAGTTACAGTGGTAATAAAAAGCAAACAGAGGTAAGGGAAAAAACTCAGGGGTTAATGAACAATTTTACAAGGAAAAGAACAAGTTACAGTGGTAATGAACAAGTTATAGTGGAAAATGAAAAAGTTACAGGGGTAAGAACAAGTTACAATGGGTAATGAACAAGTTAAAATTGGAATGAACAATTACGGGGTTTAATGAAAAGTTACAGGGGTTTAATGAAAAATTTAAACAGGGGTAATGAAAAAGTTACCAAGGGGTAAGGGAACAAGTTACAAGGGAAATGAACAAGTTACGTGGAATGAAAAAGGGTTCAGAGGTAATGAACAATTTACAGAGGTAATGAAAAATTTTTCCCAGGGGTTAAATCAAAGTTAAGGGTAATGAACAATTTTCCCGGTTGGTAATGAACAATTTACAGGGGTAAAGAAAAATTTTTACAGGGGGTAATGAACAATTTACATTTGGTAAGTACAAGTTACAGGGGTAATAAACAATTACAGTGGTAATAAAACAAGTTTCAGTGGTAAGAAAAATTTAAACAGTGGAAATGAACAATTTTCAGGGGTTTAAATAAACAATTTCCCAGTGGAAATGAACAATTACAGTGGAATGAAAAGTTACAGTGGTAATGAACAAGTTACAGGGGTAATGACAAGTTACAGTGGTAATAAAACAAGTTACGGGGTTAATGAAAAAGTTACAGGGTAATGAAAAAGGGTTACAGGGGAATAACAATTTTCAGTTTTAAATTTGAAAAAGTTACGTGGTAATGAACAATTACAGGGTAATAAACAATTTACAGTGGTAATGAACAAGTTACAGTGGTAAGAAAAAGGGGTTACAGGGGTAATGAAAAATTTTACAGGGGGTAATAAACAAGTTACATTGGAAAAGAACAATTTAAAAAATGGTAATGAACAAGTTACAGGGGGAAATGAAAATTTAAACAGTGGTAATGAACAAGTTACAGTGGTAATAAAACAAGTTACATTTGGAATGAACAATTTTAACAATGGTAAAAAAACAAGTTTCAGTGGTAAAAAAACAATTTTCAGGGGTTTAATGAAAAATTACAGTGGAAATTGAAAAAGTTACAATGGTAATAAACAAGTTACGGGTGGTAATGAAAAAAATTTTACAGGGGTTAATAAAACAATTTACAGTGGAAAAGAAAAAATTACAGGGGTTAATGAACAGTTCCCGGGGGAATTAAAACAATTTACAGGGGTAATGAACAAGTTACAATTTTAATTTGAAAAAGTTACAGTGGTATTAAAACCCAAGTTACAGTGGTAATGAAAAATTACAGGGGTTTAAGGAACAAGTTAAAATTTTTTTAATGAACAAGTTACGTGATCTGAACAAGTTACAGTGGTAAGAACAATTTAAAAGGGGAAATTTAACAATTTACAGGAAATTTAAAACAATTTTACAGGGGAAATTAAACAAGTTAAAATGGTAATGAACAAGTTACAGGGGGTTTTTAAAAAAGGGTACAGGTAATTAACAATTTAACATGGTAATAAACAAGTTACAGTGGTAAAAAAAACAATTTTAAAAGGGGTAATAAACCCAAGTTACGTGGAAATTGAACAAGTTAAAGTGGTAATAAACAAGTTACAGGGGGAAAATGAACAATTTTCAGGGGGTAATGAAAATTTAAAAAGGGGAAATGAAATTTAAAAAATGTAATGAAAAAGGGTTTACAGTGGAAATTTAAAAACTTTTCAGTGGTAATGAAAACTTTTTACAGTGGTAAGAAAAAGTTACGTGGTTTTAAAAAAGTTCAAGGGTTTAAGGGAAAAAGTTAAAAGGGTAATGAAACAAGTTTACAGTGGTAATGAAAAAAAAGTTACAGTGGTAAGAATATAACTTTTTTTTTAAAATCTGGTTACATTTAGTAATAAATTTTATTTAAAACAGTTTATGAAATAAGTTAAAAAAATTTTCCCGGTTCTTAAATTATTTTTTTTGCTTTATTTTAGCAAGGTAGGGTTTTAAATTTTAGACAATTTTAAAGTTTTTTTTTTTACAACGGGAAAAAGTAGGGTTTTTTTCCGGAATTTTTGGGAAATTTTAATGCCACCCCGGGGTGAAATACCTTAACATTTCTTAAAACATTAGTGGTTGTCTCAAAATTTTTTTTTCCTTTAAATTTTTATCGCATTCTGTCAAAAGGGATGACCCCGGTTGAAAAGGGCCCCTTTGGCCAAAGTTTTTTTTTGGGTTTATGAACCTCTTGTTTGGTGTAACCCCTGTTGACAAAGTGGCTACACGTGATAAGAAACTGCGTTTTTCCCACGATTTTTTTGGACACCTGTTGAAGAGTGGTGATAGTTGATAAAAGAGTTTTGAACCTTTTGGGAAGAGGGGGTGATATTTTGATGAAAGTTTGGGACATTTGTTATAATGGGGAAAACCTGCTGAAGCCCGGGGGATCCTTTAAAATATATCGACCCCCTGTTTGAAGAGTGGTGATTTTCCACTTTTAGAGGGGTTAAATTTCTACTTTAGAGTGGTGACATTTTCTGTAAAGTAGTGACATCTACTGTAGAGTGGGGGCATCTTCTTTTAAGTGGTGAAAATCTACTGCAAAGTGGTGAAAATCTACTGTAAGGTGGTGACAAAATTTGCGATTTTTTTAAACGCCTTTTAAAGAATGGTGATTTTTGTCGACGGTGGTAACAGGGTTTTTAAACAAAGCGGTTGACCCCTGTTAAAGGGTAAAAATCTTTTGAAGAGTGGTGAACCGGTTGAAGAGTGGTAAAATTAAAGGTATTTATTTTATTGACCCCCAAAAAATTTATGAAGAGAAACAAAAAACCCAGTGTGGTGATTTCCCGTCACCATCACTCATTTATGGGGCCCACCAGGCAGTACTTTTTAGGGTTACGTGGGGTTTAGTCCGTCACCATCACTCAGAAAGGGGGCCCACCAGGCAGTACTATTTAGTGAGTTTCCAGTGTGGTGAGTCCTCCCCCATCATTCAGTTTGGGGCCACCAGGCAGTACTTTTTAGGGGAGTACAGTGTGGTGAGTCCTTTCCACCATAAACCGGATGAGGCCACCAGGCGTATTTATTTGTGAGTACAGTGGGGTTAGCCCTTCCCCCATCACTAAGTTTGGGGGCCACCAGGCAGTACTATTTTATTTTGAGATACGGGTGGTGAGCCCCGTCGCCATCACCCAGTATGGGCCACCAGGCAGTACTATTTAGTGAATACATGTTTTGAGCCCGCCCCACCATCCTCAGTATGAGGCCACCGGGCAGTACTTTTAGTGAATAAGTGTGGTGAGCCCCCACCATCACAAAGGTATGAGGCCACCGGCAGTACTATTTGGGGAGATCCCAGTGTGGGTGAGTCCGTCCCCATCACTAGTATGAGGCCCCCAGGCAGTCCCTTTTTTTAGTGAATACAGTGTGGGGGTTTTCCCACCATCACTTAGTATGGGGCCCACCGGGCCCCCAGAACTTTTTAGTGGATACAGTGTGGTGGTCCGCCCACCATCACTCAGTATGAGGCCCCCAAGGCAGAAACATTTAGTGAATACAGTGGGGGGTCCGTCACCATCATTTCAGTATGGGGCCCCCGGGCCCTTTTCAAATTTAGTGAGATACAGTGGGGGTTTGAGTTTTCCACCACCCTTTAAAAAAACTTAAAATTTCTTACAGAAAAATTTTTCCCACGTCAATAACAAGTGTGGTTACAAAAATTTAAAAATAAATGTGTGTGGATAAGAAAAAATTCTGCACAACGTCGGAGGCGAGAAAAAGGAAAAAGTTTTTAATGGGGGAAATTTTTAAGTAGTTGTGATAACGGGAAAATTTACTCCTCTCTCTCTTCTCTCTCTCTCCTCTCTCTCTCCTCTCTCACTCATCACTCTCTCTTCCTCCCCTCTCTCTTCTTCTCTCCCCTCCCCCTCTCTCTTCTCTATTTCCCAAAATGGTTTTACGGGGGTGGTTTAAAATAATTCTTTTTTTCCCAAAAAGCTGTTCCCTCCCAGTTCTTTTAAAAAGTCTTTGTGTTGTTAGGGGAACACTTTGATAGGGAACGGAAAAGGGTTGAAGCCATCTTTTGGGCCAGCGTTTTCCCTTTGGTAATTTGGGATTTTATGTCATCTTTGTCATTTTTTTCTTTTTCCTCACTCTCTGAAGCCCAGTCGTGGTAAACCCAACATGATTCTTTAAAAAAAAAATTAAGGGGGATTTAAACCCTGGGGAAAAATTTAACACAAGTGGAAGGTTGGGGTTTCCCTTTAAAACAAACTGCCCTGCGGGGTACAAGGTGAAACACACACACACACACACCGCACACCCCCACACACACCACCACACACACCACCACACACACACACACACCCCACACAACATACAAAACAAACCCCTTCCTTAATTTCTCGAAGGCCTTTTTTTCTACCTTAGCTGAAGATTTGACATGAATTCCAGTATAAAAAAATTTTTTTGGTAAGATCAGTCAGTTCCCGTGCCAGTGACAAAATTTAAACTCTTTTTTCAGTCTTTTACCAATAAAAACTTTTAAATTCTTGAGCATAAAGGAAAATTTTAAGACGGGTCCAACCTCTCAAATATTTGTTTTTTTAAAAACTGCTATTATTAAATAAAAAAAAAAAAAGGGAAAAATTTCCGGGGACTGGAACGAAACACAAAAAACCCCGGCACATAAAAGAAAAGAAGTTGCGACACGTTTCGGTCCGATTTGGGAAACCTTTGATAAAATCAAGGGGTCCAAGTCTGTCCGAAAACTTTGTCGTAAGCTTCTCTCTTTTATGGGGCGATTTACGGGTGTATTTGCGGGGTTATTGTAAAAATTTTTAAGTTTCTTGTGAGTTACAGAAAAAATTGTCAAAATATAAGATTAAAAAAAAGTTGTGAAGGAAAAATCGCTCTAGCTAGATTTGTTCCTTGAACGACTCGACCGGACTTCCTACTCTTTTCGCAAAATTGCAAGTTTCCTGCTGTTTTGGGGTTTGGGCAACACAAAGACCTACGGGAACAAACAAAACAACAGGGCTTTAATATCAAAAAAGCCTACTTCGGGAAATTTTCCCCACCCTTTTTCCCCAAGGCGGTGAGTTTGTGGCCAAAATACCTCAGACAGGGGCCTTTTTGGCCCCAACACTGAGTTTTCGGGAAAAAGGAAAAAGACGCAAAAGACCCGCAAGTAGATTTATTATATTTAGGGGGGAAACCCAAATCCAAAACTAAATGATCTTACGAAAAAAAATCATACAACGTCGGGGAAAGGGGAAAGGTATCATTTTTTTTCCCCAAGGTAAAGGGGCGCTCCATTTCCCCTAAACCAAAAAGCCCTTCACAGGCTTCACCCCCCCTTAAATGTTGGGGAAGTAGTTGCGGCTTTTGCTAAAATTATTTCCTTTTTAAGCTAAAAATATTTTAGTTTATAACATTTTTAATAGAAAACTGGTAAATTTTTTCGTTTTTTTCGGATTTTACTTTCTTTTCCCCCTTTAAAATTAAAAAATTTTTTTTATCAGAATAACCCTGACATCAATTAAAATAGTGACATTTGCGAGTATAACAACGCCAGAAAGAAAGTTGGGGGGCAATTGATTTTTTAATTAATACCCCAGCAATATAAGGTTTAATTACATCAGCCAAAAAATTGGGGAGAGCAAATAAGGTTTGGGGAAAATTTTTTGGTTAAGGGGTTTTTTTTTTTGTGGGGTGTTTTTTAAATTTTTTTTTAAAAAAAAATTTTTTTTTTTTGGGTTTTTGTGTGTGTGTTTGGTTGGGGTGTGTGTTTTGGGTTTGGGTTGGGGGGGGGTGGGGGTGTTTTTTTTTTGGGGGTTTTTTTTTTTTGGGGGGGGGGGGGGGGGGGGGGGGGGGTGTGGGGGGGGGGGGTGTTGTGTTTTTGGGTTTTTGGGGGGGTGGGGGGGGTGTGGGGGGGGGTGTGTGTGGGGGGGTTTTTTTTTTTGTGTGTGGGTGTGTGTGTGTGTGTGTGTTTGGGGGGGGGGGTGTGGTTTTGTGGGGTTTTGTGTGTGGTTTGTTTTGGGGGGTTTTTTTTTGGGGGGGGGGGTGTGTGTGGGGTTTTTTTTTTGTTTTTTGTGTGGGTGGGGGGGGGGTGGGGTTTGGGGGGGGGGGGGTTTTTTTTTTGGGGGTGGGTTTTGGGGTTTTTTTGTGTGTGTGGTTTGGGGGGGGGGTGGGTGGGTTTGGGGGGGGGGTTTTTTGGGGGTGTGGTTTTGGGGGGGGTGTGTGGTTTGGGGGGTTTTTTGGGGGGGTGTGGGGGGGGGTGGGGTGTGGGTTTTTTGTGGGGGTGGGGGGGGTTTTTTTTTTTTGGGGTGTGTGTGTGGGGTGTTTGGGGGGGGGTGTTTGGGGGGGGGTGTTTTTTGGGGGGAAAAGGGGGGGGTTTTGGGGGGGGGGTGTGTTGGGGTGGGGGTTTGTGTGTTTGGGGGTGTGGGTTTTTGGGGGGGGGGGGGGGGGTGTGTGTGTTTTTTTGGGGGGGGGGGGGGGGGGGGGGGGGGTGGGGTGTTTTGTGTTTGTGTGTGGTTTTGTGGTTTTGTGTGTTGGGGGGGGTTGGGGTGGTTTTTTTTGGGGGGGGGGGGGGGGGGGGTGTGTGTTGGGGGGGGGGGGGGGGGGGTTTTTTTGGGGGGTGTGTGTGGGTTTTTGGGGGGGGGGGGTTTTTTTGTGGGTGTGTTTGGGTGTGGTGTGTGTGGGTGTTGTGTGGGGTTTGTGTGGGGGTTTTTTTGGGGTGGGGGTGTGGGGGGGGGTGTGGGGGGGTTTTTTTTTTTGGGGGGGGGGGGGTGTGGGGGGGGGGGGGTGTGTGTGTGTGTGGGGGGGTGTTGTGGGGTTTTTTTTTTGTGGGGGGGTTTTGGGGGGAGGGGGTTTTTTTTTTTTGGGGGGTTGTGGGTTTTGTGTGTGTGTGTGGGGGGGGGGGGTGTGTTGGTTGGGGTGTGTTGGGGTGTGGTGGGGGTGTGGGGTGTTTTTGGGGGGGGGGGGTTTGTTTGGGGGGTGTGGGGGGGTTTTTTTTTTTTGGGGGGGGGGTTTGGGGGTTTTGGGGGGGGGGGGGGGTGTGTTGGGGGTTTGGGGGGGGGGGGGGGGGGGGGTTTTGGGGGGGGTTTTTGTGTTTTGGGGGGGGGGGGGGTTTTTTTGGGGGGTGTGGTTTTGGGGGGGGGGGGGGTGGGGTGGTTTTTTGGGGTGTGTGGGGGTGGTTTTTTGGGGGTGTGTGGTGGGGGGGGGGTTGGGGGGGGGGTTTGGGGGGTTTTTTTGGGTTTTTGTGGGGTGGGTGGTTTTTTTTGGGTGGGGTTTTTGGGGGGGGGGGGGGGGGGTGGGTTTTTGGGGGGGGGGGTTTTTTTTTTTGGGGGTTTTTGGGGGGGGGGGGGTGTGGGGGGGTGTGGGGGGGGGGGGGGGGTGGGGGGGGGGGTGTGTGTTGTGGGTTTTTGTGTGGGGGGGTGTGGGTGGGGTTTTGGGTTTTGGGGGGTGGTTTGGGGGGGGGGGGGGGTGGTGGGGGTGTTTTGGGGGGGGTTTTGGGGGGGGGGGGGGGGGTTGGGGGGGGGGGGGGGTGTTGGGGGGGTGTGTGTTGGGGGGGGGGGTGTGGGGGTTTTGTGGGGGGTTTTGGGGGGGGGGGGTTTTGGGGGGGTTTTTGGGGTGTGTGGGGGGGGGGGTTTTTGTGGGGTGTGTTTTTGGGGGGGGGGGGGGGTTTTGGGGGGGGGGGGGGGGGGGGGGGGGGGGGGGGGGGGGGGGGGGGGGGGGGGTGGGGGGGGGGGGGGGGGGGGGGGGGGGGGGGGGGGGGGGGGGGGGGGGTTTGGGGGGGGGGGTGGTTTTGTGTTTTGTTGGGGGGGGGGTTGGGGGGGGGTGGGGGGGGGGGGGTGGGGGGGTTTTTTGGGGTTTTTTTTTTGGGTGTTTGGGGGGGGGTTTTTGGGGGGGGGGGGGGGGTTTTGGGGGGGGTTTTGGGGGGGGGGGGGGTGGGTTTTGGGGGGGGGTGTTTGGGGGGGGGGGTGTGGGGGGGGGGTTGGGGGGGGGGGTTTTGGGGGGGGGGGTGTGTGGGGGGGGGTTGGGGGGGGGGGGGGGTGGGTTTTTTGTGTTTGGGTTTTTTTGGGGGGGGGGGTGGGGTTGGGGGGGGGGGTGGGGGTTTTTTTTTGGGGGGGGGGGGGGGGTGTTGGGGGGTGGGGGGGTTGGGGGGGGGTTTTTTTTGGGGGGGGGGTGGGGGGGGTTTTGGGGGGGGGGGGGGGTGTGGTTTTTTGGGGGGGGGGGGGGGGGGGGGTTTTTTTTTTGTGTGGGGGGGGGGGTTGGGGGGGGGGGGGGGGGGGGGGGGGGGGGGGGGTTTTTTTGGGGGGGTTTTTTTTGGGGGGGGGGGGTTTTTGGGGGGGGGGGGTTTTTTGGGGGGGGGGGGGTGGTTTTGGGTTTTGGGGGGGGGGGGGTGGGGGGGTTTTTTGGGGTTTTGGGGGTTTTTGGGGGGTTTGTGGTGTTTTTGGGGGTTTTGGGGGGGGGGGGGGGGGTTTTTGGGGGGGTTTGGGGGGGGGGGGGGGGTTTTTTTGGGGGGGGGTTGGGGGGGGGGGGGGGGGGGGGGGGGGTGGGGGGGGGGGGGGGTGGGGGGGGTTTTTTTGGGGGGGGGGTGGGGGGGGTGGGTTTTGTGTGGTTTTGGGGGGGTTTTTTTGGTTTTTTTTGGGGGGGTGTGTGTGGGGGGAAAAAATTTTTTTTTTTTTTTTTGGGGGGGGGGGGGGGGTTTTTTTTGGGGTTTTTTGGGGGTTTTTTTTTTTTGGGAAAAAGGGGGGGGGTTTTTTTTTTTTTTGGGGGGTTTTTGGGGTTTTTTGGGGGGGGGGTTTTTGGGGGGTTTTTTTTTTTAAAGGCCTTTTTTTTTTGTTTGGGGTTTTTTTTTTTTTTTTTTTTGGGGGGGGTGGGGAAAAAGGGGGGGTTTTTTGGGGTTTTTTTTTTTTTGGGTTTTAAAAATTTTTTTTTTTTTTTTTAAAAATTTGGGGGTTTTTTGGGGTTTTTTTTGGGGGTTTTTTGGGTTTTTTGGGGGGTTTTTGGGGGGGGGTTTTTTTTTTTGGGTTGGGGGGCGGGTTTTTTTTTTTTTTTTTTTCCCTTTTTTTTTTCCGGTTTTTTAAAAAGGGAAATTTTTTTGGGGGTTTTTGGGGGGGGGTTTTTTTTTTTTTTTTTTGGGGGTTTGGTTTAAAATTTTTTTTTGGGAAATTTTTTTTTGGGGGGGTTTTTTGGGGGGTTTTTTTTTTTGGGGGGTTTTTTTTTTTTTTTTTTTTTTTTTTGGGTTTTTTTTGGGGGGGGGGGGGTTTTTTGGGGGGGGTTTTTTTTTGGGGGTTTTTTTTTTTTTGGGGGGGGGGTTTTATTTTTGGGGGGGAGGGGGGTTGGGTTTGGGGGTTTTTTTGGGGGGGGGGGGGTTTTTTCCCGGGGGGGGGGGGGGGGGGGTTTGGGGTTTTTTTTTTGGGGGGGGGTTGGGGGGGTTTTTTGGGGGGGGGGGGGGGGGGGGGGGGAGGGGGGGGGGGGGGGTTTTGGGGGGGGGGGGGGGGGGTTTTTTTTGGGGGGTTTTTTTTTGGGGGGGGGTTGGGGGGGGGGGGGTTTGGGGGGTTTTTGGGGGGGGGAAATTTGGGGGGGGGGGGGGAAGGGGGGGGGGAAGGGTTGGGGGGGGGGGGCCCCGGGGTTTTGGGGGGGGGGTTTTTTTTGGGGGGGGGGTTGGGGAAAAAGGGGGGGGGTTGGGGGGGGGGGGGGGTTTTTTTTGGGGGGGGGGGTTTTTTTTTTTTTTGGGGGGGTTTTTGGGGGGGGGGGGGGGGGGGGGGAGGGGGGGGGGGGGGGTTGGGGGGGGGGGAGGGAAAAAAGGGGGGAAAAAAAAAACCCGGAAACCCCCCAAAAAAAAAAAAAGGGGGGGGGGGGGGGCGGTTTTTTAAATTAAAAATTTCCCTTTTTGGGGGGGGGGAAAAAAAAAAAGGGAAAAAAAAAGGCCCCAAAGGAAAAAAAACCAAAAAAAAGTTTAAGGGGGTTTCCCCCCAAAACCCTTTAAAAAAAAACCCCCCCAAAAAAAAAAAAAAAATTTTTTTTTTTTGAATTTTTTAAAAAAAATTTCCCCCCTTTTTAAAAAAGGGAAAATTTTTTTTAAAAAGGGGAAAAAACCCCCCCCAAAAAAAAAAAAAAAAAAAAGGGAAAAAAAAAAAAAAAAACCCCCAAAAAAGGGAAAAAGGGAAAAAAATTTTTTAAAAAAAAAAAAAAAACCCCTTTTTAAAAAAACCCCCAAAAACCCCCCCAAAAAACCCCCCCCCAAAAATTTAAAAACCCCCCGGGGTTTTCCCCCAAAAAAAGGGGGAAAAAAACCCCCCCAAAAAAAAAAAAAAAACCCCTTTCCCTTCCCCCAAAAAACCCCCCCCCCCAAAAATGGGGGAAAAACCCCCCCTTCCCCCAAAAAAAAAAAAAAAAAAATTTTTTTTTTTTTCCCCCCTGGGGGGGGTTTTTAAAAAACCCCCCAATTCCCCCCCCCCGGGCCCCTTTTTCGCCCCCTCCCCCCCCGGGAAACTTTTCCCCCCCCCAAAAATTCCCGGGGGGAAAAAAAAAAAACCCCCGGGGGGGGGGCCCCCAAAAAAACCCTTTTCCCCCCCCCTTTCCCCCCCCCCCCCAAAAAACCCCCCCCCACCAAAAAAAGCCAAAAATTTAAAAAAAATTTAAAAAACTCCCAAAAAAATTTAAAGAAAAAAAAAATTTAAATTTTTAAAAAAAAATTTTTTTAAAAAAATTTCCCCCCCCCATTTTAAAACCCCCCCTTTTTTAAAAAAAAAAACAACCCCCCCCGGGGGGGGAAAATGGGAAAAAACCCCCCGGGTTTTCCCCCCAAAAAGGGGGCCCCCCAGGGGGGGGGGCCAAAACCCCCCTAAAGGGGGGGGTTTTCCCGAAATTTTTTTTAAAAAAAAAAAAGGGGGAAAAACCCTTAAAAAGGGGGGCCCCCCCAAAAAAAGCAAAAAGGGGGGGAAAAATTTTTAAAAAAAACCGGCCCAAAAATTTTAAACCCGGCCCCCCCAAAAAACCCCCCCCCAAAAAAAAAAAAAACCCGGGGGGAAAAAAACCCCCAAAAAAGGGGGGGCCTTTGGGGCCCCCCCCCAAAAAAAAAACCGGGGTACCCGGGAAACAACCCCCAAAACCCCCCCTTTTCCCCAAAAAAAGGGGCCCCCCCCCAAAAGGGGTTTAAAAACCAAGGCCCCAAAAATTTTTAAAAAAAAAGGGGCCCAAACCCCCCAAAAAAAGGGGGGGGGGGGGGTTTTTCCCCCCAAAATTTTCCCCCCGGGGGGGGGGGGGGGGTTTTTCCCCCCGGGGGGGGGGGGGTTTTCCCCCCTTTTTAAAGGGGGGAAAAAAAAAAAAACCCCCCAAATTTGGGAAAAAAACCCCTGGGGGGTTCCCCAAAAAAAAAAAACCCCCCCCCGGGGGGCCCCCCGGGGAAAAAAGGGGGGGGGGCCCCCCCCCCCCCCAAAAAAAAAAACCCCCCCCAGGCCCCAAAAAAGGGGGGGGGGCCCCCCCCCCCCCCAAAAAAAAAAAAAAAAAAAAAAAACCCCCAACCCCAAAACCCCCCCCAAAAAAAACAACGGAAAAAATTTTTTTTAAAAAATCCCAAAAAAAAAAAAAAAAAGGAAAAAAGGGGGGGAAAAACCCCCCAAAAAAAAAACCCCGGGGTTTTGGGGTTTTCCCCCCAAAAAACCCGGGGAAAAAAACCCCCTTTTTTTTTTTTTGGGGGGGGGGGGAAAAAAGGGGAAAAAAAAGGGGGGGGGGGGGAAAAAAAAAAAAGGGGGGGGGGGGGGAAAAAAAAAAAAAAAAAAAAAAAAAAAAAAAAAAAAAAAAAAGGGAAAAACCCCCAAAAAAAAAAAAAAAAAAGGGGAAAAAACCCCCCAAAATTTTTAAAAAAAAAAAAAACAAAAACCCCCCAAAAAAAACCCCCCCAAAAAAAAAAAAAAAGGGGAAAAAAAAAATTAAAAAGGAAAAAAACCCCCCCAAAAAAACCCCCCAAAAAAAAAACCCCAAAAAAATTTAAACAAAACCCCAAAAAAAAAAAAGGGGCCTTTTCCCCCCAAAAATTTTTTAAAAAAAAAAAAATTTTAAAAAAAAAAAAAAAACCCCAAAAAAAAAAAAGGGGGGGGGAAAAAAAAAAGGGGGGGGAAAAAAAAAAATTAAAAAAAAAAAAATTAAAGGGACAAAAAAAAAAAACCCCCCCCCAAAACCCCCAAAAATTTTTTTTTTTTTTTTCCCAAAATTTAAAAAAATTTTAAAAAATTTTCCCCCAAATTTTTTTGGGGGTTTTTTTAAAAAAAAACCCGCCAAAAATGCCCGCCCTTTTTTCCCCCCCCCTCCCCCAATTTTTCCCCCCCCCCAAAAAAAATTTTCCACAATACTTAAAAAAAAAAAACCCCAAAAACCCCCAAAAAAATTCCCAAATTCCCCCAAAAACCCCCCCCAAAAAACCCCCCCCCCCAAAACCCCGCCCTTTCCAAAAAATTTTTTTCCCCCCCAAAAACCCCCCAAAAACCCCCCCCAAAAACTCCCCCCCCCCCGGGGGGAAAATTCCCCCCCCAAAAAAAAAAACCCCCCAAACCCCCCCCACAATCCCAAACCCCCCAAAAAAAACCCCCCCCCCCAAAAAAACCCGGGGGTTTTTTAAAAAAAACCCCCAAAAAAAACCCCGGGCCCAAAAAAACCCCCCCAAAAAAACCCCCCCAAAAACCCCCCAAAAACCCCCCCACAAAAAAAAAACCCCCCCTCCCCCACGGTTTTACCGGGGGAAAAAACCCCAAAAACCCCCCAAAAAACCCCCCCCCAAAAAAAAAGGAAACCCCAAAAAAAACCCCCCCAAAAAACCCCCCAAAAAAGGAAAAAAAACCCCAAAAAAAAAAAAAGGGGAAAAAAAAAACCCCCCCAAAAAACCCCTCCAAAAACCCCCCAAAAAAAAGGCCCAAAAACCCAAGGGAAAATTTTTCCCCCCCCAAAAAACCCCCCCCCCAAACTTTCCCCCCCCCAAAAAAAAAACCCCCCCCAAAAGGGGGAAAAAAAAAAAAAAAAACCCCCCAAAAAAAAACCCCCCAAAAAACCCCTTAAAAAAAAAACCCCCTTTTCCCCCCCCCCCAAAAAAAACCCCGGGCCCCCCAAAAAACCCCCCCCCCCCCTTTTGGAAAAAGCCCCCCCCCGGGGGGGGCCCCCCCCCCATTTTAAAAACCCCCCCCCAAAAATTTTCCCCCTTTTTCCCCCCAAAAAACAACCAAAACCCCCCCCCAACTTAAAAAACCCCCCCGACAAACCCCCCTTTCCCCCCAAAATTTCCCCAAATTTTTTAAAAAAAGGGAAAAACCCCCCCCCTTTGGCCCCCCAAAAAACCGGCCCCCAAAACTGCCCCCAAAAAAAAAAAACCCCCAATCACAATTCCCCCAAAAAAAACTTAAAACCCCGGGGTTTTCCCCCCCCCCCCCCAAAAAAAAACCCTTCCCCCACTGCCCAAAAAAAAAAAAAGGGGAAAAAAAATTTCCACAATTAAAACCCCAAAAAACCCCCTTCCCAAAACCCCAAACCCCCCCAAAAAACCCCCCCCAAAAAAATTTCCCAAAAACCCCCCCCCAGGGTTTTTTTTCCCCCCCCTTTTGGGGGGGGGGCCCAAAAATTTTTAATTTTGGGAAAAAAACCCGGGGGGGGGAAAAACCCGGGGCCCCCCCCTTTTTAAATTTTTAAAAAAAAAATTCAAACCCCCGGGGGGGCCCCCCCAAAAAAAAAAGGGGGGAAAAAACCCCTTCCCAAAAAGGGAAAAAAAAAGGGGGGGGGGAAAAAAAATTCCCCCAAAAAATTTTTCCCCCTTTTTAAGGGTTTTTTTTAAAAAAAAAACCCCCCCCCCCAAAAATTTTATAAAATTTTTTTAAAAAACCCCAAAAAAAGGGGCCCCCCAAAAAAATTTTTCCCCTTTTTTTGTTTTTTAAAACCAAAAATTTTTCCCCCCCTTTTTTTTTAAAAAAAAATAAAATTTTTTTTTTTTAAATTTCCTTCCCCCAAATTTTAAAAATTTTTTCCCCTTTTTTTTTTTACCTTTTTTTAACCCCCTTTTTTTCCCCCCCCCCTTTTTTTAACCCCCTTTTTTTAAAATTTTTAAAAAACCCCCCCCAATTTTTTCCCCCCCAAAAAAAAAATTTTTTCCCCTTCAAGTTTTTCCCCAAAAAATTTTTAAAAAAAAATTTTAAAAACTGTCCAAAAAAAAACCCCCCCCCAAAAAAAAAAAACCCCCCCCTTTTTTTTTTTTTTTTTTTTTTGGTTTTTTCCCTTTTCCCCTTTTTTTGGGGTTTTTTTAAAAAAACCCCCCCAAAATTTTTTTTTAAAAGGAAACCTTTCCTTGGGAAAAAACCCCCCTTTTTTTAAAAACCCCCCCCCCTTTTAAAAATTTTTTTTAAAAAACCCCCCCCTTTTTTCCCCCCCCCAAAAAATTTTTTAAAATTTTTTTTTTTTTTTTTAAACCCCCAAATTTTTTGGGGAAAAAAAACCCCCCCCCTTTTTTTTTCCAAATTTTTTAAAAAATTTTTTCCCCAAAAAAACCCTTTTCCCTTTTTAAAAAAACCCCCCGGTTTCCTTTTTTGGGGGAAAAACCCCTTTTTTAAAAAATTTTAAAAAAAACCCCGGGAAAAAATTTTTTTAAAACCCCCGGTTTTTTTTTTGGTTTTTTACCCTTTTAAAGGCCCCCCCTTTTTTTTTTTTTCCCTTTTTCCCCCTTTTTTAAGGTTTTAAAATTTTTTTTTTTTTCCCCCCGGAAAAAAAAAACCCTTTTTTTTTAACCCGGCCAAAATTTTTAAAATTTTTTTTTTAAAAAAAAAAACCCCCCCCCCTTCCCCAAAAACCCCCCCCTTTTTTAAAAAAAACCCCCCCCAAAAACCCCCCCCCTTTTTTTTAAAACCCCCAAAAAAAAACCCCCCTTTTTTTTTTAAAAAAAGTTTTAAAAATTTCTTCCCAAAAAAACCCTTTTAAAAAATTTTTCCAAATGGCCAAATTTGGAAACCCTTTCCCCCCAAAAAAATTTTTTTTAAAATTTTTTTAAAAACCCCCCCCAAAAATTTTTTTTTTTTTCCCCCCCCCCCACTTTTTTAAAAAAACCCCCCCAAATTTTAAAACCCCCCCCTTTTTTTTTTTCCCCTTTTAATTTTAAAAAAACCCCCCTTTTAAAAACCCCCCCAAAGGGAAAAACCCCCCCCCCTTTTAAACCTTTTTTTGGGTTTTTTTTAAAAAAAATTTTAAAACCCCAAAATTTTTTTTTCCCCTTTTTTTTTTAAAAAAAAAAAAATTTTTAAAAAAACCCCCAAAAAAAACCCCCCCCAAAAAAACCCCCTTTTTTTTAAAATTTCCCCCCAAAAATTTTTTAAAAAAAAAAAAATTTCCTTTTTTGGAAAAAACCCCCTTTTTTTTTTGGGGAAAAAATTTTTAAATTTTTACGTTTTTTCCGGGAAAAAACCCCCCCCTTTCCGGGGAAAAAATTTTTTAAAATTTTTTTAAAAACCCCCGGAAAAAGGGGGTTTTTTCAAAATTTTAAATTTTTTCCCGGCCCCGGGGTTAAAAAAAAAAAAATTTTAAAATTTTTTCCCCCCCCAAAAAAAAAAAAAAGGGAAATTTTTCCCCCCAAAAAAAACCCAAAAACCCCGGGGTTTCCCCAAAAAAGGGGGGAAAAAAACCCCTCCCCCCGGGTTCCCGGGGGTCCCCTTTTCCCCCTTTAAAAAAAAAACCCCCCCAAAAAAAACCCAATTCCAACCCCAAATAACCCTTTTTTGGGGGGAAAAAAAAAACACCCGGAAAAAAAAACCCCCCAAAAAAAAAAAAAACAAAAAACCCCCCAAAAACCCCAAAAAAAAAAAATTTAAAAAAAATTTGGGTTTTAAAAAAAGGGAAAAAGGGTTTTTTTCCCCCCCAAAAAAAAAATTTTTTTAAACCCCAAAAAAACCCCCCAAACCAGGAACCCAAAAAAATTTTTCCCTTTTTCCAATTTTTTTTCCCCAAAGTTGGAAAAAAAACCCCCCCCAAAAGAAAAAAAAAAAACAAAAATGCCCCTTTCCCCTGCCCCGAAATTTTTACGGGGGAAACTCCCGAACCCCCCCAAAAAAAAAGGGGAAAATTTTTAAAAAAAAAAAATTTAAAAAAAAAAATACCAAAAACCCCAAAAAAGGCCCCAAAATTTTTTGGAAAAAATTTTAAAAAAAAAAAAAACTAAAAAAAAATTTTTAAAAAAAAACCCCCCTTAAAAAAAAATTTTTTTTTTTTTAAAAAAAAAAAAATTTCGGGGGGGACCCAAAACCCCCTTTTTCCAAAAACCCCCCCTTTTAAAAACCCCAAAAACTCCCTTTTTTTAAAATTTCCCCCCTTTCCCCCCAGTAACCCCCCCAATTTTAACCCCCCCAAAAAAAAAAAATGGTTTGCCTGGAGGGTATTCCGGGGATCAACGCCTCCGTGGCCCGGTCCACGACCAGGCCTTCCGGTGGATCGGGGGCTAATCAACCAGCCTGTTACTGCTGGCCGCACGTAGTCCAACGCACGAACCACAGCCCAGCTGACTCGGCACCGACTTCAGGTAGAAGCAGACTCCATACACAGTTTGAAGAGTAAGTATGACAGGGCACATGAGTCTAAGATCAGACTGTGACAGTTCGTGAGAAGTGATGAAGTCAGGGGTTGAGACTTATTCCTGCAAACACAAATATAAGATTGTAAATAGGAGAGACAGACAGCACTGCAGGTAGGCAGGTAGGCAGGCAGGTAGGCAGGTAGGCAGGTAGGCAGGTAGGCAGGTAGGCAGGCAGGCAGGCAGGCAGGTAGGCAGGCAGGCAAGCAAGCAGGCAGGCAGGTAGGCATGTAGACAGGTTGGCAGGCAGGCAAGCAGGCAGGTAGGTAGGCAGGTTGGCAGGCAGGCAAGCAAGCAGGCAGGCAGGCAGGTAGGCAGGCAGGCAGGCAGGCAGGCAGGCAGGCAGGCAGGCAGGCAGGCAGGCAGGCAGGCAGGCAGGCAGGCAGTAGGCAGGTAGACAGGTGGCAGGCAGGCATCAGGAGGCAGGTAGGCAGGTTGGCAGGCAGGCAAGCAAGCAGGCAGGCAGGTAGGCAGGTAGGCAGGTTGGCAGGCAGGCAAGCAGGCAGGCAGGTAGGCAGGTAGGCAGATAGGCAGGCAGGTAAGCAGGCAGGCAGGCAGGCAGGCAGGCAGGTAGGCAGGTTGGCAGGCAGGCAAGCAGGCAGGCAGGCAGGCAGGCAGGTAGGCAGGTTGGCAGGCAGGCAAGCAGGCAGGCAGGCAGGTAGGCAGGTAGGCAGGTTGGCAGGTAGGCAGGATGGCAGGAAGACAAGCAAGCAGGCAGGTAGGTAGGCAGGATGGCAGGCAGGCAAGCAGGCAGGCAGGCAGGTTGGCAGGTAGGCAGGTTGGCAGGCAGGCAGGCAAGCAGGCAGGCAGGCAGGCAGGCAGGCAGGCAGGCAGGCAGGCAGGCAGGCAGGCAGGCAGGCAGGTAGGCAGGCAGGCAGGCAGGCAGGCAGGCAGGCAGACAGGAAGGTAGGTAGGCAGGCAGATAGGCAGGCAAGCAAGCAGCAGGCAGGTAGGTAGGTAGGCAGGCAAGCAACTGGGCAAGTATGAAGGAACTGGGTAAATTAGTACCCGAGGGAGTGAAGGAGCAGAGGGAGGAAGTAAGGAAAGAAGAGGAAAAATGACAAAGTCAATCAGAGAGTTAATATATAATACAACATCTGTATGACAAGTGAGAGTTTCAGAGACGGTGTTAAGAAACAGCGAAGAATTCACTACACTGAAATAACTGAAGCTGCCTATCAAATATTTAGATAAAACATGTACACATTATAGGTGTGATTTAATGATCTAACACACTGCCACAATACACTGCCACAATACACTGCCACAATACACTGCCACAATACTCACTGCCACAATACTCACTGCCACAATACACTGCCACAATACACTGCCACAATACACTGCCACAATACTAACTGCCACAATACACTGCCACAATACTCACTGCCACAATTACACTGCCACAATACACTGCCACAATACTAACTGCCACAATACACTGCCACAATACTCACTGCCACAATACACTGCCACAATACACTGCCACAATACTAACTGCCACAATACACTGCCACAATACTCACTGCCACAATACACTGCCACAATACACTGCCACAATACTAACTGCCACAATACACTGCCACAATACTCACTGCCACAATACACTGCCACAATACACTGCCACAATAACTAACTGCCACAATACACTGCCACAATACTCACTGCCACAATACACTGCCAAATACTCACTGCCACAATACTCACTGCCAAATACTCACTGCCACAATACTCACTGCCAAATACACACTGCCACAATACACTGCAAAATACTCACTGCCACAATACTCACTGCCACAAAAACTCACTGCCACAATACTCACTGCCACAATACTCACTGCCACAATATCACTGCCACAATACTCACTGCCAAATACTCACTGCCAATAACTAGCAAAACACTGCCACAATACTCACTGCCACAATACTCACTGCCACAATACACACTGCCACAATACTCACTGCCACAATACTCACTGCCACAATACTCACTGCAACAATACACACTGCCACAATACACACTGCCACAATACTCACTGCCACAATACACACTGCAACAATACACACTGCACACAAATACACACTGCCACAATACTCACTGCCATAATTACACACTGCCACAATACTCACTGCCACAATACTCACTGCCACAATACTCACTGCCACAATACTCACTGCCACAATACTCACTGCCACAATACACACTGCCAAATACACACTGCCACAATACTCACTGCCACAATACTCACTGCCATAATACTCACTGCCACAATACTCACTGCCACAATACACACTGCCACAATACACACTGCCACAATACTCACTGCCACAATACTCACTGCCACAATACACACTGCCACAATACACACTGCCACAATACACACTGCCACAATACTCAGTGCCACAATACTCACTGCCACAATACTCACTGCCATAATACACACTGCCACAATACACACTGCCACAATACTCACTGCCATAATACACACTGCCACAATACTCACTGCCACAATACTCACTGCCACAATACTCACTGCCACAATACTCACTGCCACAATACACACCTGCCACAATACTCACTGCCACAATACACACTGCCATAATACACACTGCCACAATACTCACTGCCATAATCATACTGCCACAATACACACTGCCACAATACTCACTGCCACAATACTCACTGCCACAATACTCACTGCCACAATACTCACTGCCATAATACACACTGCCACAATACACACTGCCACAATACACACTGCCATAATACACACTGCCACAATACTCACTGCCACAATACACACTGCCACAATACTCACTGCCACAATACTCACTGCCACAATACACACTGCCACAATACACACTGCCACAATACACACTGCCACAATACTCACTGCCACAATACACACTGCCAAATACACACTGCCACAATACTCACTGCCACAATACTCACTGCCACAATACACACTTGCCACAATACACAGATACCACTAAATACACACTGTCACAATACTCACTGCCAACAATCAACACACTGCCACAATACACACTGCCACAATACTCACTGCCACAATACTACACTGCCACAATACACTGCCACATATCACTCCACACTGCCACAATACACACTGCCACAATACACACTGCCATAATACACACTGCCACAATACTCACTGCCACAATACACACTGCCACAATACACACTGCCACAATACCATCCAATACACATGCCATATACACTGCCACATACACTGCCACAATACACACTGCCCATACACACTGCATACACACTGCCACAATACACACTGCCATAATACTACACTGCCACCTATACACCCAATACCTGCCACAAACCTGCACAATACTCACTGCCACAATACACACAGCCATAATACCACACTGCCACAATACACACTGCCACAATTACTCACTGCCACAATACACAGAGCCACTAATACCACTGCCATAATACACACTGCCACAAACTACTCACTGCCACAATACACACTGCCACAATACACACTGCCACAATACACACTGCCACAATACACACTGCCACAATACACACTGCCACAATACACACTGCCACAATACACACTGCCATAATACACACTGCCACAATACTCACTGCCACAATACTCACTGCCACAATACACACTGCCATAATTACACCACTGCCACAATACTCATTGCCACAATACTCACTGCCACAATACACACTGCCACAACACTCACTGCCACAATACCAACTGCCATAATACACACTGCCACAACATCCACTGCCACAATACACACTGCCATAATACACACTGCCACAATACTCATTGCCACAATACACACTGCCACAATACCACTGCCACAAACACACTGTCACAATTATACACTGCCACAATATACACTGCCACAATACTCACTGCCACAATACACACTGCCATAATACACACTGCCACAATACTCATTGCCACAATACTCACTGCCACAATACACACTGCCACAACACTCACTGCCACAATACACACTGCCATAATACACACTGCCACAACACTCACTGCCACAATACACACTGCCATAATACACACTGCCACAATACTCATTGCCACAATACACACTGCCACAATACACACTGCCACAACACACACTGTCACAATATACACTGCCACAATATACACTGCCACAATACTCACTGCCACAATACACCCTGCCACACTACACACTGTCACAATACACACTGCCACAATACTGTCACAATACACACTGCCACAAAACACACTGCCAAATACACACTCCACAATACTCAGTCACAATACACACTGCCACAATACTGTCACAATACACACTGCCACAATACACACTGCCATAATTCACACTGCCACAATACACACTGTCACAATACACACTGCAACAATTACTCACCTGCCACAATACACACTGCCATAATAACACTGCACTCCATAATACACACTGCCACAATACTCACTGCCACAATACTCACTGCCACAATACTCACTGCACATAATAACTCACTGCCACAATACTTACTGCAACAATACACACTGCCAATACAAATATACACCTGCCGTAATACACACTGCCACAACAGTACTCACTGCCACAATACTCACTGCCACAATACACTGCCACAATACTCACTGCCACAATACTTACTGCTACAATACACACTGCCACAATACTCACTGCCACAATACACACTGCCACAATACACACTGCCACAATACACACTGCCACAATACACACTGCCACAGTACACACTGCCACAATACACACTGCCACAATACTCCCTGCCACAATACACACTGCCACAATACACACTGCCACAATACACACTGCCACAGTACACACTGCCACAAAACACACTGCCACAATACACACTGCCACAGTACACACTGCCACAGTACACACATGCCACAATACACACTGCCACAAGTACACACTGCTACAATACTCACTGCCACAATACACAACTGCCACAATACACACTGCCACACTGACAACACTGCCACAATACACACTGCCAACAGTACACACTGCTACAATACTCACTGTACAATACACACTGCCACAATACACACTGCCACAATACACACTGCCACAGTACACACTGCCACAATACACACTGCCACAAGTACACACTGCCACAATACACACTGCCACGTACACACTGCCACAATACACACTGCCACAGTACACACTGCCACAATACACACTGCCACAATACACACTGCCACAATCACACAACTTGCCAACAGTACATCACATGCCACAGTACACACTGCCACAATACACACTGCCTCAGTACACACTGCCACAATACACACTGCTACAGTACACACTGCTACAATTACTCACTGCCACAATACACACTGCCACAATACACACTGCCACAATACACACTGCCCACAGACACACTGCCACAATACACACTGCCACAGTACACACTGCTACAATACATCACTGCCACAATACACACTGCCCAACAATACACACTGCCACAATACACACTGCCACAATACACACTGCCACATACACACTGCCACATACACACTGCCACAATACACACTGCCACAATACACACTGCCACAATACACACTGCCACAATACACACTGCCACAATACACACTGCCACAATACACACTGCCACAATACACACTGCCACAATACACACTGCCACAGTACACACTGCCACAATACACACTGCCACAATACACACTGCCACAGTACACACTGCACAATACCACTGCCACAGTACACACTGCTACACATACTCACAGCTACAATACACATTGCCACAATACACACTGCCACAATACACACTGCCACATTACACACTGCCACAATACACACTGCCACAGTACACACTGCCACAATACACACTGCCACAGTACACACTGCCACAATACACACTGCCACAGTACACACTGCCACAATACACACTGCCACAATACACACTGCCACAATACACACTGCCACAGTACACACTGCCACAGTACACACTGCCACAATACACACTGCCACAGTACACACTGCCACAATACACACTGCCACAGTACACACTGCTACAATACTCACTGCCACAATACACACTGCCACAATACTCACTGCCACAATACACACTGCCACAGTACACACTGCCACAATACACACTGCCACAATACACACTGCCACAATACACACTGCCACAATACACACTGCCACAATACACACTGCCACAGTACACACTGCTACAATACACACTGCCACAATACACACTGCCACAATACTCCCTGCCACAATACACACTGCTACAATACACACTGCCACAATACACACTGCCACAGTACACACTGCTACAATACTCATTGCTACGAAACACGCTGAGCTGAAAGTCAGCAGCGACAATAAAATATTTTTATATTATTGTAATTACGAGAAACACCAGTCAGCGCAAGGAAGGAGTGCTGAAGACTCGCTACTCCGTCCGTGCAGGTCATTAATAACAAGGAAAGATTAAGACACCATATACTTATGAACATCTACTGAACAAATTCAACAACGATGTTGGGAACATTAAAGGCGCTACATCTCGCACCAAAACTGAGGATAATTAATTCATGAATTCTGAGGGTGAGTGTATTAACGAGAACATCACAGGAGAATACTTGTTTCAGAGCTGTGTGTTTGTGAGTGCTAGTGGAATGAGCCTTGACCATCACCCAGGCTCATAACAGCCTGATCATACATGGGTTTATAATTTGTCTTATACGTGTTTATAACCTTCGTCTTACTGTGCTATACATGTGTTTATAACCTTTTTCTTACACATGCTTACTAACTGTGTTTTACATGTGTTTATATTCTGTCTTACATGTGTTTATTATCTGTGTCTTACATGTGTTTATAACCTGTGTCTTACATGTGTTTATAACTTGTGTCTTACATGTGTTTATTACGTGTCTTACATGTGTTATAACCTGTGTCTTACTGTGTTTATAACCTGTGTCTTACATGTGTTTACAACCTGTGTCTTACATGTGTATATAACCTGTATCTTACATGTGTTGTAACCTGTGCCTTACATGTATTGTAACCTGTCTTACATGTGTTGTAACCTGTCTTACATGTGTTGTAACCTGTGTCTTACATGTGTTTATAACCTGTGTCTTCCATGCGTTTATTACCTGTGTCTTACATGTGTTTATAACCTGTGTCTTAAATGTGTTAATTACTGTCTTACATGTGTTTATAACCTGTGTCTTACATGTGTTTATAACCTGTGTCTTACATGTGTTAATTACCTGTGTCTTACATGTGTTTATTACCTGTGTCTTACATGTGTTTACTACCTGTCTTACATGTGTTGTAACCTGTGTCTTACATGTGTTTATAACCTGTGTCTTACATGTGTTTATTACCTGTGTCTTACATGTGTTTATTACCTGTGTCTTACATGTGTTTATTACCTGTGTCTTACATGTGTTTACTACCTGTCTTACATGTGTTTATAACCTGTGTCTTACATGTGTTTATTACCTGTGTCTTACATGTGTTTATTACCTGTGTCTTACATGTGTTGTAACCTGTATCTTACATGTATTGTAATCTGTCTTACATGTGTTTATAACCTGTGTCTTACATGTGTTTATTACCTGTGTCTTACATGTGTTTATTACCTGTGTCTTACATGTGTTGTAACCTGTATCTTACATGTATTGTAATCTGTCTTACATGTGTTTATAACCTGTGTCTTAAATGTGTTAATTACTGTCTTACATGTGTTTATAACCTGTGTCTTACATGTGTTTATAACCTGTGTCTTACATGTGTTAATTACCTGTGTCTTACATGTGTTTATAACCTGTGTCTTACATGTGTTTATTACCTGTGTCTTACATGTGTTTATTACCTGTGTCTTACATGTGTTTATTACCTGTGTCTTACATGTGTTTACTACCTGTCTTACATGTGTTTATAACCTGTGTCTTACATGTGTTTATTACCTGTGTCTTACATGTGTTTATTACCTGTGTCTTACATGTGTTGTAACCTGTATCTTACATGTATTGTAATCTGTCTTACATGTGTTTATAACCTGTGTCTTACATGTGTTTATAACCTGTGTCTTACATGTGTTTATTACTTGTGTCTTATATGTATTGTAACCTGCGTCTTACACGTATTTGCAACCTGTGTCTTACACGTGTTTGTAAGCTGTATCTTACATGTATTGTAATCTGTCTTACATGTGTTTATAACCTGTGTCTTACAAGTGTTTATAACCTGTCTTACATGTGTTTATTACCTGTGTCTAACATGTGTTTATAACCTGTGTCTTACGTGTGTTTATTACCTGTGTCTTACATGTATTTACTACCTGTCTTACATGTGTTGTAACCTGTGTCTAGCATGTGTTTATAACCTGTGTCTTACATGTGTTTATTACCTGTGTCTTACATGTATTGTAACCTGTGTCTTACATGTGTTGTAACCTGTGTCTTACATGTATTGTAACCTGTGTCTTACATGTGTTGTAACCTGTGTCTTACATGTATTGTAACCTGTGTCTTACATGTGTTGTAACCTGTGTCTTACATGTGTTGTAACCTGTCTCTTACATGTGTTGTAACCTGTGTCTTACATGTATTGTAACCTGTGTCTTACATGTGTTGTAACCTGTGTCTTACATGTGTTGTAACCTGTGTCTTACATGTGTTGTAACCTGTGTCTTACATGTATTGTAACCTGTGTCTTACATGTGTTGTAACCTGTGTCTTACATGTGTTGTAACCTGTGTCTTACATGTATTGTAACCTGTGTCTTACATGTGTTTATAACCTGTGTCTTACATGTGATTATTATCTGTGTCTTACATGTGTTTATAACCTGTGTCTTACATGTATTTATAACCTGTGTCTTACATGTGTTTATTACTTGTGTCTTACATGTATTGTAACCTGCGTCTTACACGTGTTTGCAACCTGTGTCTTACACGTGTTTGTAACCTGTGTCTTACATAATTGCCGAGGCAATTCGTAGCCATCTTGAAAATCATAAATTGATCAACGAATCTCAACACGGTTTTACAAAAGGGCGTTCCTGCCTTACGAATTTATTAATTTTTTTCACTAAGGTACTTGAGAAGGTAGATCATGTTAATGAATGTGATATTGTGTATATGGACTTCAGTAAGGCTTTTGATAGAGTTCCACATCAGAGGCTATTGAGAAAAATTAAGGCACGGAATAGGAGAAATTTTTCCTGAATAGAGGCATGGTTGACAAATAGGCAGCAGAGAGTTTGCATAAATGGGGAGAAATCAGAATGGGGGCACATCACAAGCGGTGTTCCTCAGGGGTCAGTGTTGGGCCCCTTGTTGTTCACAGTTTATATAAACGATATAGATGAGGGAATGAATAGCGACATAAGCAAGTTTGCCGATGACACCAAAATAAGCCGTGTAATTCATTCTGATGAGGACATTAGAGCACTCCAGGAAGATTTGAATAGACTGATGCAGTGGTCGGAGAAATGGCAGATGCAGTTTAATACATACAAATGCAAAGTTCTAAACATTGGACAGGAAAATAACCATGTTACATATAAACTAAATATAGATCTTAATACTACTGTCTGCGAAAAGGATTTGGTTAGCAGTAATCTAAAACCAAGACAATAATGCATAAGTGTTCGCAATAAAGCGAATAGAAACCTTGGCTTTATATCAAGAAGCATAAATAATAGAAGTCCTCAGGTTGTTCTTCAACTCTATACATCCTTGGTTAGGTCTCATCTAGATTATGCTGCACAGTTCTGGTCACCGTATTACAGAATGGATATAAATGCTCTGGAAAACGTACAGAGGAGGATGACAAAGTTGATCCCATGTATCAGAAATCTTCCCTACGGGGATAGACTGAGGGCCCTGAATCTGCACTCTCTAGAAAGACGTAGAATTAGGGGGAATATGATTGAGGTGTATAAATGAAAAACAGGAATAAATAAAGGGGATGTAAATAGCGTACTAAAAATATCTAGCCAAGACAGGACTCGCAGCATTGGTTTTAAGTTGGAAAAATTCAGATTCAGGAAGGATATAGGAAAGCACTGGTTTGGTAATAGAGTTGTGGATGAGTGGAACAAACTCCCCAGCATAGTTATAGAGGATAAAACGTTGTGTAGTTTTAAAAATAGGTTAGATAAATTCATGAGTGGGTGCGGGTGGGTGTGAGTTGGACCTGACTAGCTTGTGCTACTGCCAGGCCGTGCTCCTTCCTTAAGTGAATATGGCCTGACCTAACTAGGTTAGGGCATTGGTTTAAGCCGGTAGGAGACTTGGACCTGCCTCGCATGGGCCAGTAGGCCTGCTGCAGTGTTCCCTCTTTCTTATGTGTTTGTAACTCTGTCTTACATGTGTTTGTAACCTGTATCTCACATGTGTTTGTAACCTGTGTCTTACATGTTTTTGTAACCTGTGTCGGAGATTAATGGAAATGATTCAAAGGAAAGGGTAGCTCCAACTCCTTGTATCAAGAGCCCTTCCCAGCATCAAGTTGCCTCCCTCGAGGCAGCACCAAACCATCATGCAGTTCCAGTGAAATGTTTGGAGATCATGACAACAATATCCCTCACTGACATCCAGATCATCCAGCATCTTGCCTGGCGTGAGAGATCTTCCAGCATCTTGCCTGGCGTGAGAGATCTTCCAGCATCTTGCCTGGCGTGAGAGATCTTCCAGCATCTTGCCTGGCGTGAGAGATCTTCCAGCATCTTGCCTGGCGTGAGAGATCTTCCAGCATCTTGCCTGGCGTGAGAGATCTTCCAGCATCTTGCCTGGCGTGAGAGATCTTCCAGCATCTTGCCTGGCGTGAGAGATCTTCCAGCATCTTGCCTGGCGTGAGAGATCTTCCAGCATCTTGCCTGGCGTGAGAGATCTTCCAGCATTTTGCCTGGCGTGAGAGATCTTCCAGAATCTTTCCTGGTGTGAGAGATCTTCCAGCATCTTGCCTGGCGTGAGAGATCATCCAGCATCTTTCCTGGTGTGAGAGATCTTCCAGCATCTTGCCTGGCGTGAGAGATCTTCCAATATCATCCCTGGCGTGAAAGATCTTCCAGCATTTTGCCTGGCGTGAGAGATACAGAAGCAATAACGGTTGGGAAGATGCTGGGGAGCCGTGAGTTCTATCCCCCTACCAATAAACAGTGACCATGAAAACACGAATAACCGTCGTACCTTAATGAAGATAAATAGTATAAAATGCCGACACGATGGAATAAAAATAGACACGAATGCAGTATAATGCGATCTTTTATTGACTACGTTTCGCCCACACAAACAGATCTACCCGGGCAAAGAATACATGAGTATATACACAGGGTGGAGAGTCAGGTGGAGAGTCAGGTGGAGAGTCAGGTGGAGAGTCAGGTGGAGAGTCAGGTGGAGAGTCAGGTGGAGAGTCAGGTGGAGAGCCAGGTGGAGAGTCAGGTGGAGAGTCAGGTGGAGAGTCAGGTGGAGAGTCAGGTGGAGAGTCAGGTGGAGAGCCAGGTGGAGAGTCAGGTGGAGAGTCAGGTGGAGAGTCAGGTGGAGAGTCAGGTGGAGAGTCAGGTGGAGAGTCAGGTGGAGAGTCAGGTGGAGAGTCAGGTGGAGAGTCAGGTGGAGAGTCAGGTGGAGAGTCAGGTGGAGAGTCAGGTGGAGAGTCAGGTGGAGAGCCAGGTGGAGTGTCAGGTGGAGAGTCAGGTGGAGAGTCAGGTGGAGAGTCAGGTGGAGAGTCAGGTGGAGAGCCAGGTGGAGAGTCAGGGGAGAGTCAGGTGGAGATGTCAGGTGGAGAGCCAGGTGGAGAGCCAGGTGAAGAGCCAGGTGGAGAGTCAGGTGGAGAGTCAGGTGGAGAGTCAGGTGGAGAGTCAGGTGAAGAGTCAGGTGGAGAGTCAGGTGGAGAGTCAGGTGGAGAGTCAGGTGGAGAGTCAGGTGGAGAGTCAGGTGGAGAGTCAGGTGGAGAGTCAGGTGGAGAGCCAGGTGGAGAGTCAGGTGGAGAGTCAGGTGGAGAGTCAGGTGGAGAGTCAGGTGGAGAGTCAGGTGGAGAGTCAGGTGGAGAGTCAGGTGGAGAGTCAGGTGGAGAGTCAGGTGGAGAGTCAGTGGAGAGTCAGGTGGAGAGTCAGGTGGAGAGTCAGGTGGAGAGTCAGGTGGAGAATGTTTGTGTCTGTTTTTCCAACCGTCGCAACTCCTCTAACAGGCGAGACTTAATTATAAGAAATGAACATTCTGAAACCTAAAGAAAACTGTTTACTTTTATTTGGTATTATTACTTTTCACTTGGTATTATTACTTTTCACTTGGTATTATCACTTTTCACTTGGTATTATTACTTTTCACTTGGTATTATTACTTTTCACTTGGTATTATTACTTTTCACTTGGTATTTTACTTTTCACTTGTATTATTACTTTTCACTTGGTATTATTGCTTTTCACTTGGTATTATTACTTTTCACTTGGTATTATTACTTTTCACTTGGTATTATTGCTTTTCACTTGGTATTATTACTTTTCACTTGGTATTATTACTTTTCACTTGGTATTATTACTTTTCACTTGGTATTATTACTTTTCACTTGGTATTATTACTTTTCACTTGGTATTATTACTTTTCACTTGGTATTATTACTTTTCACTTGGTATTATCACTTTTCACTTGGTATTATTACTTTTCACTTGGTATTATCACTTTTCACTTGGTATTATTACTTTTCACTTGGTATTATCACTTTTCACTTGGTATTATTACTTTTCACTTGGTATTATCACTTTTCACTTGGTATTATCACTTTTCACTTGTATTATTACTTTTCACTTGGTATTATTACTTTTCACTTGGTATTATCACTTTTCACTTGGTATTATTACTTTTCACTTGGTATTATCACTTTTCACTTGGTATTATTACTTTTCACTTGGTATTATCACTTTTCACTTGGTATTATTACTTTTCACTTGGTATTATCACTTTTCACTTGGTATTATCACTTTTCACTTGGTATTACTTTTCACTTCTCTAGTACGGGCCAGTAGGCTTTCTGCAGTGTTCCTTCTTTCTTATGCCCGTATAACTTGGACCTGCCTATCATGGGCCAATAGGCCTACTTCAGTGCTCCTTCTTTCTTACGTTATCATTGTGTCAAATACACCCATGTAGGTGAATGGTTCAGAGAACCGACAAGTTGATAAATTAGACACATGTGCAACACTTGGGTATCTTAATTAAGGAAACGTTTCGCCACACAGTGGCTTCATCAGTCCATAACAAAGGAGAACGGGGAAGAACAAGAGGAGTGTGAGGTAATCATTTCCTCAGCCATCGCTCAAGGCTGAGGGACTGATTACCTCAAACTCCTCCTGTTCTTCCCCGTTCTCCTTTGTTATGGACTGATGAAGCCACTGTGTGGCGAAATGTTTCCTTAATAAAGATACCCAAGTGTTGCACATGTGTCTAATTTATCATATACACCCAGGAAGAGGATGAGTTCCAGCTCTCATGTAGAGCATTGGGTTGCCCAGGCAGTTGTCCTCAGGACTCCTCCCTCTACAATATAGCTGTCTGTTTCTTCTTCTCCACAATATAGTTGTCTGAGGACGCTGTCTAGTATAGCTTGAGCCACAACCCTCCAGGGATACGCCAAGCTCACGAACAAATTATCCTACAGCTATCTGGCGACGCCGGGATTTGTACCCATGTTCATGGACTCCTCCTTACAATAAGCTGTCTGATTCTTTAATCTCACAAAGAATATTTGTCATGCAAGGCTATTTATATAAGTTAGCACAACCCTCAGATTATAAATCCACTCATTAACAAATACCTAAAGCTGAATATCAGGCAACGATCCCGGATTTTGTCATGTATGAAGATGAACTGCTTACAAATAACCTTGTTCATGGAAGCATGTTTATAATATCAACAGGAAAGAACTGGGATTTTAGTCATAAAAGTTATTTCAATAATGAATCAGGAATACAGTAAAACATACAATATATATCATAATAGTATTTACACATAATACCAGAAACGTGGAGACTTAGATACAAACGTGAGAGGAAAGTGATAAATGTGTGTGAGTTGAAGAATAATAACTGAAGTTAATGACTGAAATACAGAGACAATAAGGATTTCTAGTAAAGTGAAAGTAATATAAGGTTGATTTTATCAGGCAAAATTGCAACAACCAAAAATATTGTACAAACACAGATAAAAACAATTACAATATGGATATCATTGAAAGTTGAGGTAAACATGTTTCCACAAAAAAAGTGGTAGCATGAAAAAATGTGAGACAGGAGAGGAAGTGAAAGTAAATTCGTTGGAGGTTTGCTAACATCATCAAAATAGATATATAAGAGACTGGAAATACGATAAAAAAAGTTCAGAAGGAACGTAGAGTGCAGAATAATATTAAAGGGTGAAGAATTTGCAAATTTCGGCAAAATAACACATAAGATAATAATAAAAGTGAATATATCGTATATGTGATAAATTAGACACTGTCAACATGGTATCCTTAATGAGGTAAACTTTGCCACACAGTGGCTTCTCAGTCCATACAAAGGACATGGTGAAGACCAGAGAGTTGAGGTAATTCAGTCCCACGTCCTCCGTCAACTTGGTCGGTCTCTGAAGATTCACTTAGTGCAATTAGAGGAAGCGCAACCTGAAGACTGATGTAATTAGGGGTTTGATCCAAGGGAGATTAAGTCACTTCTTGGGTCTAAGCATTACCACACTCAATGCAATAGTTAACTAAGGAAATTGCGAACACTAGCAACATATTGATACGATCTATATGATAGTTACGTAGTGGTAATCATCCCGAGCTAAGCTCCCTGGCAATTCAGCAACAGGTGAGTATTTAAGTTGTAATGTGTCAGCCAGCTGGCAGATTCAGCAGTGTCACCTCGAGCTGGCAGACTTCAGCGGGTCCTGAGCTGGCAGACTTCAGCAGTGTCAGCCTGAGCTGGCAGACTTCAGCAGTGTCAGCCTAGCTGGCAGACTTCAGCAGTGTCAGCCTGAGCTGGCAGACTTCAGCAGTGTCAGCCTGAGCTGGCAGACTTCAGCAGTGTCAGCCTAGGCAGACTTCAGCAGTGTCAGCCTGAGCTGGCAGACTTCAGCAGTGTCAGCCTGAGCTGGCAGACTTCAGCAGTGTCAGCCTCAGCTGGCAGACTTCAGTAGTGTCAGCCTCAGCTGGCAGACTTAGTCAGCTGTGGCACCGAGTGCAGACTTCAGTAGTGTCAGCCTCAGCTGGCAGACTCAGCAGTGTCAGCCTTAGCGGCAGACTTCAGTATGGTCAGCTTGAGCTGGCAGATTTCAGCAGTGTCAGCCTTAGCTGGTGCAGCCTAGTGGTCAGCCTTACTGCAGACTTTCGAGCTGGTCAGCCTGTGCTGGTGACTTCAGTAGGCAGACTCTAGCCTGGCAGTTCAGCAGTGTCACGCTGGATCTGTGAAAGACTTCAGGGAGCAATAAATATCATTAAGTATCATTTAGGTTGGTTAGGCACGACAGCGTCAAAGGCTTCCTTCCAGCACAGCTGCAGTTACTAGTACCCAGGAATTACCATCTCTCAAGATGCTCTACCCCATACACAGGATAAAGTGAATTTTTATGAAAATACCATCATTACAGAACAGAGCAATGAACACTATATATAGGAGAGAGAGAGAGAGAGAGAGAGAGAGAGAGAGAGAGAGAGAGAGAGAGAGAGAGAGAGAGAGAGAGGAGTGGAAGGAGCAGCGTTGATGATGGTGGTCCAAGAGGATGAGGATGGAAACACTGGGAACTGCAACACGCCCACCACTACAGAACAGCACCACGCCCACCACTACAGAACAGCACCACGCCCACCACTTGAGAGAACAGCACCACGCCCACCACTTGAGAGAACAGCACCACGCCCACCACTTGAGAGAACAGCACCACGCCCACCACTTGAGGAACAGCACCACGCCCACCACTTGAGAGAACAGCATCACGCCCACCACTTGAGGAACAGCACCACGCCCACCACTTGAGAGAACAGCACCACGCCCACCACTTGAGAGAACAGCACCACGTCCCACCACTTGAGAGAACAGCACCACGCCCACCACTTAGAGAACAGCACCACGCCCACCACTTGAGAGAACAGCATCACGCCCACCACTTGAGAGAACAGCACCACGCCCACCACTTGAGAGAACAGCACCACGCCCACCACTTGAGAGAACAGCACCACGCCCACCACTTGAGAGAACAGCACCACGCCCACCACTTGAGAGAACAGCACCACGCCCACCACTTGAGAGAACAGCACACGCCCACCACTTGAGAGAACAGCACCACGCCCACCACTTGAGAGAACAGCACCACGCCCACCACTTGAGAGAACAGCACCACGCCCACCACTTGAGAGAACAGCACCACGCCCACCACTTTGAGAGAACAGCACACGCCCACCACTTGAGAGAACAGCACCCACGCCCACCACCTTGAGAGAACATCACCACGCCCACCACTTGAGAGAACACACGCCCACCACTTGAGAGAACACAGCCACGCCCACCACTTGAGAGAACACAGCACACGCCCCACCACTTGAGAGAACAGCACCACGCCCACCACTTGAGAGAAAACAGCACCTGGACAGCACCCGCACCACTTGAGAGAACAGCACCACGCCCACCACTTGAGAGAACAGCACCACGCCCACCACTTGAGAGAACAGCACCACGCCCACCACTTGAGAGAACAGCACCACGCCCACCACTTGAGAGAACAGCACCACGCCCACCACTTGAGAGAACAGCACCACGCCCACCACTTGAGAGAACAGCACCACGCCCACCACTTGAGAGAACAGCATCACGCCCACCACTTGAGAGAACAGCACCACGCCCACCACTTGAGAGAACAGCACCACGCCCACCACTTGAGAGAACAGCACCACGCCACCACTTGAGAGAACAGCACCACGCCCACCACTTGAGAGAACAGCACCACGCCCACCACTTGAGAGAACAGCATCACGCCCACCACTTGAGAGAACAGCACCACGCCCACCACTTGAGAGAACAGCACCACGCCCACCACTTGAGAGAACAGCACACGCCCACCACTTGAGAGAACAGCACCACGCCCACCACTTGAGAGAACAGCACACGCCCACCACTTGAGAGAACAGCACCACGCCCACCACTTGAGAGAACAGCACCACGCCCACCACTTGAGAGAACAGCACCACGCCCACCACTTGAGAGAACAGCATCACGCCCACCACTTGGAGAGAAACAGCATCACGCCCACCACTTGAGAGAACAGCACCACGCCCACCACTTGAGAGAACAGCACCACGCCCACCACTTGAGAGAACAGCACCACGCCCACCACTTGAGAGAACAGCACCACGCCCACCACTTGAGAGAACAGCACCACGCCCACCACTTGAGAGAACAGCACCACGCCCACCACTTGAGAGAACAGCACACGCCCACCACTTGAGAGAACAGCACCACGCCCACCACTTGAGAGAACATCACCACGCCCACCACTTGAGAGAACACACACGCCCACCACTTGAGAGAACAGCACACGCCCACCACTTGAGAGAACACATCACGCCCACCACTTGAGAGAACATCACCACGCCCACCACTTGAGAGAAAGCACCACGCCCACCACTTGAGAGAACATCACACGCCCACCACTTGAGAGAACATCACGCCCACCACTTGAGAGAACACACCACGCCCACCACTTGAGAGAAAGCATCACGCCCACCACTTGAGAGAACATCACCACGCCCACCACTTGAGAGAAACATCACGCCCACCACTTGAGAGAACAGCACACAGATGCATATAAGACATCACATTACAGACATCTTCACCGTGAATAAAAGATGAGCATACAAGATAAAGCACGACACTGTATGACGAATAAGGAACAAGATCAACGGTCGATGACGCAAACAACGTGGATACGCAACCAACTTGGGATACGCAACAACGGTGTGGGCAACAACGTGTGGAGAGCAACAGCAACGTCTCTGTCCCACCAACAGTATTAATATTAAAAATTAACACACTGATACAGACAGGCAGACTACTAGACAAATTGATACAAACTGCCAGACATACAGACATGCAGACTACTAGACAAATAGATACAAACTGCCAGACATACAGACAGGCAGACTACTAGACAAATAGATACAAACTGCCAGACATACAGACATGCAGACTACTAGACAAATAGATACAAACTGCCAGACATACAGACAGGCAGACTGCTAGAGTGCAAAACACACAGATAGAAAAAAAAATACACAGCAAGACAAACTGCGCAGCCAGACTGATCATTCACATAACTAAAGAGAGAAGGTTCTATTGCGCATGTAGGACTCTGTAACTCTGCCTTTGTTGATTTCGGAGCCACTGTCGCTTGGCCCGGTTCCAGACCAGGTTTCTTGATTAATGATTCGATTAATGAAACTGTTTGTACTAGCAGTATGCATTCCAAAGTAGGCACCACAGCCCAGCTGATCAAAAGCTCACACGAAGAATTACATACACTGAGATGGGAATGTCTCTCGGTACATATATGCTGAGAGTTTACTTGGAATTTGATTTTAGGGATTACAAGAATCTTGACTTGTGGTGAACAAGTTACATACAGCCTTAATGGCGCTTTTATGCACTCGATAGGCTTGTGGAAATCTTCTCTATAGCTTGTGAATCTTCTTCGATGCTTGTGGGAACTTCATCG
Organism: Cherax quadricarinatus; assembly: GCF_026875155.1. Lineage (NCBI taxonomy): Eukaryota > Metazoa > Arthropoda > Malacostraca > Decapoda > Parastacidae > Cherax > Cherax quadricarinatus. The sequence goes on along the minus strand of NC_069402.1, from coordinate 85,277,183 downwards.
ATAGGCTTGTGGGAAATCTTCAGTCGATAGGCTTGTGGGAAATCTTCAGTCGATAGGCTTGTGGGAAATCTTCAGTCGATAGGCTTGTGGGAAATCTTCAGTCGATAGGCTTGTGGGAAATCTTCAGTCGATAGGCTTGTGGGAAATCTTCAGTCGATAGGCTTGTGGGAAATCTTCAACTTATCGATATAAAATACCGATAAGTTGAAGATTAAGACACGTATGCAACAGCTGGGTATCTGAACTCCTCCAGACTGACCACCTCAAATACTACTATTTCTCCAAGGTTGATGGACTGATTACATCTTTATTTCATTGTTACTGCTCTCTTTATGTTTGACTGAAGAAGCCTACTGTGTAGGCGAAACGTTTCGTCAATAAAGACACCAACTGTTGCACACGTATCTTAATCTTCAGTCGATAGGATGTAAACCCAGTTAACCAACCACCCAGGAGCTGACTGTAGAAGTTTGTGAAGCTCTGTAACATAAATAAGCTATAGATGTTCTATTATAATTATTTAACTTAAGACAAAAGTATTTCTAAGTCATCAACTTGACCGAGGCGACACCTGACGTCACTGCAACACATGTTACATTTGGCTAATGCACTGCTGACATCAAAGGAAGATGGAGCAACATAAAACAGATTAATTAACGCAGGGGTGGGCATGCTAGCTCTAATTAACATTGTATATTATGATAACTTCATAAGCGGAAGCATTAAAATACTAAGCCGGATTTAAAACAAAAGAAAAGAAATACCAGCAGACTCCCTTTAGCCTCTCTACACAAACCTGACCAACCACTCCCACTCCCTCCCACATATCTCCCTCCCACATATCTCCCTCCCACCTGACTCCCTCCCACCTAGTCTTCCTTGTACCTGCGTGGCAGTGAAGGAATGTTTCTTGTATCTTCTCTCTTTAGGAGAGGGAGGGAGAGAGGGAGGGACGGAGGGAGGCAGGCAGGCAGGCAGGCAGGCAGGCAGGCAGGCAGGCAGGCAGGCAGGCAGGCAGGCAGAGAGGAATGGAGAGGCATGCACAGATTTTTTTTATCAAAACTGGATGCATTAGCAATTAGCTGCTGCACTGTTCTATTTGATAATTCCATAATGAAAACAAAAGCTAGTCGTGTTTCCCTGCCACATTACATAGTGTTGACATCTGTTAGCCTGAGCTGACACTTCTGAGGGGACAATGAAGAGATCGCCAAGTATTCCAGCAATGGTTCATCAGCTCAGGCATCTTCAAACTCTTCCTTCCAGATAAGCTGGAATTACCATCTCTCAGATGCTCTATCCCATACACAAAAGAAGCAGAAGTTTTCTAAGATACTTCCATCTTGACAGAGCGGAGCCAAGCAAATTATATAAAACATGTGAAGAGGAGGTGTGAGGAGAAATTTGAACTAAATTATATGCAGAACAAAACACATGGGGATGTATATCTGTAGCTCTAGATCTTTCGCACTCTCGTGCGTCGTCATGAGCTATGCAATGTTGCAAGACAGCAACAGATAGGAGAGGAAATTCTCTGAGGCAAGGTAGAAGGTATTAATGGCAGCCCATGAGAGAGAGTGTCATGAGCGACGAGGAGAGGAGGAAGAGAGGAAGAAGGACTTGAGGGGGGGGGGGGGTAGGGATGGAGAGTGGAGAAAATACTCGTACTGCGTGAAAAGAGAAAAATAAAATGAAAACCGCGAAAAAGCACGAGAGCGACCACTGGAGCGTGTCGAGGATCTTGTAGACGCCAGGGAGGAGTGAGGAAACTGAAGCCAGGGAGGAGTGAGGAAACTGAAGCCAGAGAGGAGTGAGGAAACTGAAGCCAGGGAGGAGTGAGGAAACTGAAGCCAGGGAGGAGTGAGGAAACTGAAGCCAGGGAGGAGTGAGGAAACTGAAGCCAGGGAGGAGTGAAGAAACTGAAGCCAGGGAGGAGTGAGGAAACTGAAGCCAGGGAGGAGTGAGGAAACTGAAGCCAGGGAGGAGTGAGGAAACTGAAGCCAGGAGGAGTGAGGAAACTGAAGCCAGGGAGGAGTGAGGAAACTGAAGCCAGGGAAGAGTGAGGAAACTGAAGCCAGGGAGGAGTGAGGAAACTGAAGCCAGGGAGGAGTGAGGAAACTGAAGCCAGGGAGGAGTGAGGAAACTGAAGCCAGGGAGGAGTGAAGAAACTGAAGTCAGGAAGGAGTGACGGCACAGCAGTCAGGAAGGAGTGACGACACAGCAGTCAGGAAGGAGTGACGACACAGCAGTCAAGAAGGAGTGACGACACAGCAGTCAGGAAGGAGTGACGACACAGCAGTCAAGAAGGAGTGACGACACAGCAGTCAAGAAGGAGTGACGACACAGCAGTCAAGAAGGAGTGACGACACAGCAGTCAGGAAGGAGTGACGACACAGCAGTCAGGAAGGAGTGACGACACAGCAGTCAGGAAGGAGTGACGACACAACAGTCAGGAAGGAGTGACGACACAGCAGTCAGGAAGGAGTGACGACACAGCAGTCAGGAGGGAGTGACGAGGAAGATGACGAAGAAAGTAAGGACGATGCTAAAAAAGCAAGAAGATGCGAGGACTCCGGAGATAATAAGACACTATGTTGCAAGAGTAAATAAAGCGCAATAAGAGAGTGAGAGCAGCAGCGGCCAGTGTGTGGTGGAAGCTGGTCAGGATAAACATTGCCAGTGTGTGGCGGAAGCTGGTCAGGATAAACATTGCCAGTGTGTGGTGGAAGCTGGTCAGGATAAACATTGCCAGTGTGTGGTGGAAGCTGGTCAGGATAAACATTGCCAGTATAGTAGAGAATGGAAGTGGCCAAATTTCTAGGATGTGGAATATGAATAATCACAGTCAAGAATGAACCTAAAAGGTAGAAAGTGACAAAATTCAATAAGAAAGGGCGAGCATTAGTTAAGAACATGAAAGCAGGGAGAAGAATACAATAGAGAAGAACAAGGAGGTTCGTGGGAACGCGAGAAGGAAAGGATGAGACATACCTGTAATCGGTCTCGAGGGCTGTATTGCCCTCGCAGCCCGGCCTGAAGCCAGGCTTCCTTATTGTCCGCCTGGTCTTACTATACTGTTTGTGGTAGCAGCCCACAGGTCCACATAGCCGTCACAAGCTGACTAATCCGGCACTTGTAGCAGGAAGCTGTCCAGCTTCTTGAAAACTTTCATCTTTGTTCCAGTAATATTTCTGACATCTGTGGCTGTATGTTGAAAAATCTTGAGCCACGGATGTTGACACAGTATTCTCTAATTGTACTCATGGGATCCCAGCACTTTACTGGGTTTATTGCACATTTTTTCCATGTCTTTTACGCCAATAAGGTGTTACAGCAAAGTAATAGTAAGGGACTAGGCCCTCAAATATCTTCCGTGTATATATTATCGGGTAAGTCTGTCTGTCTCCCTTCCGTTTGTGGCAATGACTGAAATGAAAACACGTCAGAGCTTGCAATCTCCTGCGTTGCCCAGCGGGTCAGCAGATTTATTTTGCAGGGACAGTTATTTGCAGCTTATGGAAATAAACAAGTACCTGATACGCACTTGCTGAAAGCTGCCTGAAACAGATCAAAAGATCAAAGGTGACGTCGATACCTGGGCCAGATGCGAACAAATCATTCTTCACTAAGATAAATACAGATTTGTCGGCATGCCGAGAGTTTCAAGATAAAACAGTGATCACAAAACGTTTACCCTCAAAGATCAAAGACAAACTAAAACGGTGCTAATTATTCGTTACGCGAAAATGTATTTTTTTTCATACCAGGTATCTTTCCTGAGCATTTGTTTCACAAGGTAGTTTTCGCCTGTGTCAGAGATTTTCCTTAGAGTTTCATTCATTTACAAGAATTGCATAATTATTATTTAATGAAGACGAAGACAGACGTTGGTCTAACAAATTCGTGAATTAAAAGTTAATGTGTCAGACGTGTGCCCAAGGACACTCTTTTTTTTCCTCTAAATTTTTTTTACTAATAATTTGCTGTACACAACTATATTGTCTGTGGCGTCTCTTTGCTTGCAGGCGACGCTCTACACTTATTCACTTGTCTGCATGCAAACATCAGCAGACACTGATGTTTGGAAGCCGCTCTGATTGCTGTAACAAATAGCGGAACAGAATGCAGGAAGCTACAATACTGCCACCACGCTAGCAGACATGATAACTGAACAAGTATCTTCCCGTCCACCACCAGATACGACCGTCAGATGACATAAAAACATGGAATGGAGGAGGACTGCAGCATTGCTAGTAGGATGATTTATGTTGGACTCAGTCCTTTTTCACTCATTTTATCGCCAGTTGTCCAGAAAACCGACAATTTGATAACTTAGACACTTGTACAACACTTGGGTACCTTTATTTTGAAAACGTTTTTTCGCCAGCCAGTGGCTTCCTCAGAGTGAAGGACTGATCTTCACCGTTCTGATAAGGACCAGTAGGCCTTCTGCAGTGTTCCTCCATTCTTATGTTCTTATGTTCTCTGCATTAGAATGAGGAAGCCACTGAGGGGCGAAACGTTTCCAAAATAAAGATACCCAAGTGTGGCACAAGTGTCTTAATTTATCAATTTCATAGCCACGGAGGATCTTGCAGTCGCCTCATCTTACTGCCACTCAAGTACTTTCCTGACAATATAAACTTGAGTGTTTCTACTCATATGTACATTTGGAGTGACTAAGGTCCCAGGATGGAAATATTTTTAATAAATTGTCCTAAAATTTGTGTTTTGCTTCTTTTTTCCAACCACACTTCAAGGTTGCATCTTTTAAGAAGAGAACAGGACACGCTGCTATTTGCTTGGTAAGAATCCTTCAAGTTTTCAACCAAAGAATATTCATTCACCATCTATATTTTCAGTGAGACATTTCAAAAGATCTTGACGTACACTAATAACCAAGTTGAACCGAAACGTCGTCTTAAGTTTCAGTCTTCCAAGCGTGGGTTATATGCGTATTGTTCCAGTCACAATATTGTGCCGTAGTCTGTTTTGGAAAGAAATCCATCAGGTGTGTCCATCATATTCTTCCTGTGATTTGACTTGAGATCCAACAAAAAAAAATGATTTGATATTAAATAAAACTAATGTATTTTATAGAATATGAAGTTACAAAACATAATGTTGAAGTTCTGTGAATGAACGGATCCTCTACACTCGTTCCCAGCATACACATAATGACTAGATCTCTTAACCTAGTTCAGTATCCTGTTTAAGGGATTCGAATATACTATTTTCGTAAATTATTTTAATTAGTTTCGCCGATTTAAAAGGCCACTTCAGGAAGGCTCCTTCACGTGGTCAACCTGGATTACAAGGTGAGGTCGCACGACCAGGGGCTCTCACACACCTTCTTCAACAGTTACTCCAGGAAAAACATTCTGCCTGACCTCACCCATATCCATCCCCCTCTTTTTCTTTTGTTTTCCACTTCCCTACCTCCCTCTCCTTCACTCTCCCTCCTAACCTCAACCTTCCTCTTATCCTCTTATCCTCGTATCCTCCTATCCTCCACTTCTCCTCTTATCCCCCTACCCTCTACCTCTTACTCCCCACCTCCACCTCACCCCCACCTCCCCTTCAACCTCCTACCCCCCACCTCCAGCACTCAGGCACACTCGTATGATAAGCTTCACTGGTCTTGGTTTCATTAGTCGACTTTTTGAACCAGCGAACCCCGCGTCTCTTTCTCTCTCTCTCTCTCTATCTCTCTCTCTCTCTCTCTCTCTCTCTCTCTCTCTCTCTCTCTCCTCTGGAAATGTAATAATCTTTTTCACCTGTCTGTCGCCTTTCTCCTGGTCTCTTCCCAAGACCATTGTGAACTCTGACTACCTAATTAAGTCGATGAGACGACTCACGTGACTCAGATGGTTCACAATGGAGTAATGTATACTGCTCATTGTATATACATTGAGTAATGTATATCGCTCAGTTTACATACATTAAGTAGTGTATATAGGTCAGTATACCTACATTAAGTAGTATATATCGTTCAGTATACCTACATTAAGTAGTGTATATAGGTCAGTATACATACACTAAAGGTTTAGATTACTGAAGTGAGAGAAAAGACTAGAACCCAGGGTAAGCCAGTGCTAAAACTCGACATGACTGGTTTAATAACATTATCCAACTAGATATGTTCCATTATTATGATTTTGTGAACCTCAATTCATATTTCGTGAGACCTGTAGTCGATGGGATTTCAACCTAACAAACTAGGGATTCACCTTCACGGGGAAATGGAGAAGAATTCTTCCTCAGTAAGTCATGCGTGTCGTAAGAAGCGACTAAAATGCCGGGAGCAAGAGTCTAGTAACCACTTCTCCTATATAAATTGATAAATGTAAACAAGAAGAAAAACTTTTGTTTCTTATTTTCCGGGTCACCCTGCCTTGGTGGGAGACGGCTGATGTGCTATAAATAAAAAAAGTCCACTGCGAGGTGTGGCGGTGAGTGTTGTATAGTGTGGTGGTGAATATTTGGTGGTGATGACATGTAAACTGTGGTAGTTTTTTTATATAAAAACATCATTAAGTATACAGATATACTTTGCCATCACCTGAATACTTACAGCAGCTTTTGGAATCTTTTATACATAGGATTGGAATGTTTCTTACATAGTATGACATCACAGCAGGACCAGAGTTTTTTCTACATATATTTCCTAGGATGCGACCCACAATAGTCGCCTAACACACAGGTACCTGTTGTTACTGTTAGGTATCAGGGGCAGCAGGGGTATAACGAAATGTTTCTCCGTGCCAGGGAATCGAACCCCAGGTCTTGCGATTGTTAGCTGAATACTCTGACTAGTATGCTACACGACACTGGAGTGTAGTAATTGGTCGGATGGTTAATGTGGCTTAAAGACCGTCGACTACCCGAGGGGTCATTAAGGCTGCATGTCACCTGTTCACCACCAGTCAAGAACACTTTAATCCCCTAAGACGTGATTCAAATAAACTCTCAGTATATATATAGTGAGATATATATACATCACGGGGGCGTTGACCCCGGAACACCCTCCAGGTAGAGGTCGTGAGGGGAGGCAAAAACACAAGAACAGGAAACACTTCAGCAAGAACACAAGAACAGGAAACACTTCAGCAAAAACACAAGAACAGGAAACACTTCAGCAAGAACACAAGAACAGGAAACACTTCAGCAAGAACACAAGAACAGGAAACACTTCAGCAAGAACACAAGAACAGGAAACACTTCAGCATGAACACAAGAACAGGAAACACTTCAGCATGAACACAAGAACAGGAAACACCTCAGCAAGAACACAAGAACAGGAAACACTTCAGCAAGAACACAAGAACAGGTAACACTCTTGTTGTTTCCCAGGTTGTCTCAAGACGCCGTCAAAACCAAGGAGGACTTCCAAGACTTTCATTCTGAAGGCGACGTCGACGTATTTGTCTCGGCCTTTGTGTGTACCAGCCACCTTCCTTGTCTCTCTGTCCGTCTCTTCTGCCTTAACCTCTCCCTTTGTCTGACTCTCTTTCTCTGTGTATAACTCTTTCTCTCTTGTCTCTATTTCCCAGTCAGTCTCTCTTTGCCTCTCTCTCTCTCTCTCTCTGTCTATTTCTCTGTGTAAGAAAAATAAATGGCATAAGTAAAAAGACAATGTTGAGACTGGAAAGGAGACAAGAAAGACGATGATAAAGGAGAGATGTAAAGCCTTAGAGATGTAAAGCCTTAGAGATGGCAGGGTGATGAATAAGCCAAGAACAGAGAATGAGAGCGTGTGTGTGGGGCTGGTAGCGTTGTGTGGTGGGGGGGGGGGAAGAGAATTTTGTGGGATGGGTTGTATGGGTGAGTTGTTGGGAGAAACGAAGAAAATGGGGGAGGGAAGGACGATGATAACGGCAATTCATGCATAAAGACATGGAGAGGTATTAAGGGGCCATTGGTATGGGTGGGAAATACAAACAGAAAGTGAACACAGTCCACCGTAACTAAGAAGGAACGGGAGGTACTCACCAAGATTAATGGCGATAACAAGGTAAGAGGAAGAGGAGGGGGATGGAGAGGAAACAGAGAAAAAAGAATAAAATGAGGGGGGAAAATGGTATATTATGATTAAGGTGGGGATGAATGGACGAGGATGAAGAAGATGATGATACAGAAGAATAGTATGGATGAACGGGTGAGGACGGAAAAGGAAGATGGAGGTAGAGAGGTGATTTATGGAGTGGAGACTAGCAGAGGCTGGAGCACTGAGGAACATAGCTGGAGACTGGTATGGAGTTTTAAGACTCTCTGACCGCGGGTTCAAACCCCACCCGTGGTATGGTTTGACTGAGGAACATTGCTGAGACTGGCAGAGGCTGGAGCACTATGGAACATTGTTGGAGACTGGTAGCGGCTGCAGCACCGAGGAACATTGCTGGAGACTGGCAGTGCCTGGAGCACTGAGGAACACTGCTGGAGACCGGCAGAGGCTGGAGCACTGAGGAACACTGCTGGAGACCGGCAGAGGCTGGAGCACTGAGGAACACTGCTGGAGACCGGCAGAGGCTGGAGCACTGAGGAACACTGCTGGAGACCGGCGGAGGCTGGAGCACTGAGGAACACTGCTGGAGACCGGCAGAGGCTGGAGCACTGAGGAACACTGCTGGAGACCGGCAGAGGCTGGAGCACTGAGGAACACTGCTGGAGACCGGCAGAGGCTGGAGCACTGAGGAGCACTGCTGGAGACCGGCAAAGGCTGGAGCACTGAGGAACACTGCTGGAGACCGACAGAGTCTGGAGTAATGAGGAACACTGCTGGAGACCGGCAGAGGCTGGAGCACTGAGGAACACTGCTGGAGACCGGCAGAGGCTGGAGCACTGAGGAACACTGCTGGAGACCGGCAGAGGCTGGAGTACTGAGGAACACTGCTGGAGACCGGCAAAGGCTGGAGCACTGAGGAACACTGCTGGAGACCGGCAGAGGCTGGAGCACTGAGGAACACTGCTGGAGACCGGCAGAGGCTGGAGCACTGAGGAACACTGCTGGAGACCGGCAGAGGCTGGAGCACTGAGGAACACTGCTGGAGACCGGCAGAGGCTGGAGCACTGAGGAACACTGCTGGAGACCGGCAGAGGCTGGAGCACTGAGGAACACTGCTGGAGACCGGCAGAGGCTGGAGCACTGAGGAACACTGCTGGAGACCGGCAGAGGCTGGAGCACTGAGGAACACTGCTGGAGACCGGCAAAGGCTGGAGCACTGAGGAACACTGCTGGAGACCGGCAGAGGCTGGAGCACTGAGGAACACTGCTGGAGACCGGCAGAGGCTGGAGCACTGAGGAACACTGCTGGAGACCGGCAGAGGCTGGAGTACTGAGGAACACTGCTGGAGACCGGCAGAGGCTGGAGCACTGAGGAACACTGCTGGAGACCGGCAGAGGCTGGAGTACTGAGGAACACTGCTGGAGACCGGCAGAGGCTGGAGCACTGAGGAACACTGCTGGAGACCGGCAGAGGCTGGAGCACTGAGGAACACTGCTGGAGACCGGCAGAGGCTGGAGCACTGAGGAACACTGCTGGAGACCGGCAGAGGCTGGAGCACTGAGGAACACTGCTGGAGACGGCAGAGGCTGGAGCACTGAGGAACACTGCTGGAGACCGGCAGAGGCTGGAGCACTGAGGAACACTGCTGGAGACCGGCAGAGGCTGGAGCACTGAGGAACACTGCTGGAGACTTGAGCAGCAATACAAGATGATGCTGACACAGACTACTACTACTACACCAATAGTGTATCATTCACCAAGTATATAAATGACAAGTTAAGAGTGTACTTTCAATGATAACTAGGAATGTGAGAGCGTGTGCGCGCACATGTGCATGAGCGGGCACAGTTTAGTTCCACTATGCCAACACTGCTACTACTATTACTGTGTTCTAAATGTTTCATGGTCAACTGATCATCCCGGGTAGTTCGCGAACTAACCTCAGGGTTTAATTGGTCATTACTTTTCCACTACAACAATTTGAAATTAAAAAAAAAATAATGAGAATACCAGTAAAGACAGGTCACAACGATCTGCTTCTTTAGCTACAAAGAAGCAGAAGCACAAAACGAACTTACACCTTCCAGACGCAAAACATTCTTGGCACATATACTGGAGGAACTCCCCGAGTCACTTGCTCACCGAATCCCAAAACAAGAACGAAGCTGAGAAAGCTTTGTAAAAATCCTTGTATAAAATAAATGAATTATGTAAACTTAGCACTTAACTATGATAATGCTTTATATAAATAAATGAATAAATAATTAAAATAATTAAATTATATCCCACGAATATAATTATTGAACTGATTAAACTCTGTGTCATGGATTGCAAGTTTGTGTTTGAAGGAAAGTACTATGCTCAGAAGCAAGGTATGGTTATGGGAAATCTCCTCAGCCCCTTACTCAGCAACCTGTATATGGAATTTTATGAGAATAGACTACTTAAAGACATTCTCCCAAATAATGCTAGGTGGTTCAGACAAGTAGATGATGTGCTTTGCCTCTGGCCTAAAGATTATATAACATTGATGAGTTCCTACCTAGACTTCATGGTCTGGTACCTTCTATTTAACATAGCCACAAAACTGAGATATCACAAGGATTTCTTTGAGAAGGCCCTACTGTCAACTAGGAAGACTTTCTACAGGAGTGAACCTAAGGAAACGCCTGACAAGAAAAACGTATTGGTCTTGCCATACAATGACAATTTGGTCTGCCTGTGGGAGGCACTAAAGAAACTCAGTATAAATCTGACTTTCAAAAACACTGGGACAGTGAAACAGAGATTGATTAAAAACACACCCCCTAATAATGCTGGTGGTGTCTACAAGGTTCCATGTACCCTTTGTCCATTCTCATACATTGGTCAGACAGGTAAACCTCTGGAAACCAGATTATCCCAACACTGGTACTCAATTAGGACTGGTGTCGAATGCGATCTTTAACCATGTTAGCTCATGCAATCACCCACCGGGTTGGGCTGCCACCCAGATAATTGTACCCAACAGTTCCATCATGGAAAGAAACATAAGAGTGTCCTCCCTCTTGAAATATGATAGAAATGCCGTATATGACTCAAATTATGGGTTGTACAAACTTGATAGCTATTTAGAGGAGTCAATTGTGCACAGCCTTAAACAACAATGTTATACAAAGGCGCAGGATTGCTCCTTACGCCAGGGAGTTTCGTGATGTTTCGGTTATGTTCGACCAGAGTCTGCAGACTGAACATCATGGTATGCCCGTCGCGCGTGTACGTCGACATTAGGTATGGGGTAATAGGTATGGGGGTGCATGTGTGATCATCCTAGGATAGTCCAAAAGTAATGAAGAGCGACCTATTGGAGTCGTAACCCGTCTAGGTACAGTGGTACAAGATACACAAGGTACACATAGGTGGCTGCAACTAGTTTAGTGGTTTAATAAATTAGATTGTTGATAATATTACAGTGTTGTTGATAATAATAATGATAGTGGGTGATAGCTAATAATGATAGGAATGGCATTGTGAGGGAAAAGTTCAATAGATAGGAGTAGTGAGGGAGTGTATAGTAACAATAGTTTCATTGCCGGCTACTTGTTAAGGTAGGGTAAGTCCAGCACCAGCTATTCTCCCCCTCTCAGAAAGTGATAGTTTGATTGCCGGCTGCTTGTTAAGGTAGGGTCAGTCTAGCTCCTGCTATCCCTTCCCCTCCCTCTTCCCCCCCCCCCGAAAGGTGACGTGTGGGGCTCCGGTCAAACAGTAAAATACTCCGACTCACAGCTCCCAGCACTACTCTTGAAATGACAGAATGGGTCACCTGCCAACCAACGAGTAGAATTGAAGGAGACGGACTAATGTTCTGAGACGTCCCATTTTTGATCCACTTACCTGTTTGTGTATGCAAGTAGCAGGATATAACCCCTCATCATTGCAGTAGTAAAGAACCTGCTTTCCTGTCATCTGGACGGATTATTGACGGCTATAAAATCTGTGAAGAACGAGCCGGTGGGTTGTCACCAACACCTGCGACCCCCCCATCATCAACAATGGCTACGATTTCAACAACACGCAGTGTCACCAACACCAGACACCCAAGTTTTATATATATATATATATATATATATATATATTATATATATATATATATATATATATATATATATATATATATATATATATTATATATATATTTATTTATTTATTATCACACTGGCCGATTCCCACCAAGGCAGGGTGGCCCGAAAAAGAAAAACTTTCACCATCATTCACTCCATCACTGTCTTGCCAGAAGGGTGCTTTACACTACAGTTTTTAAACTGCAACATTAACACCCCTCCTTCAGAGTGCAGGCACTGTACTTCCCATCTCCAGGACTCAAGTCCGGCCTGCCAGTTTCCCTGAACCCCTTCATAAATGTTACTTTGTTCACACTCCAACAGCACATCAAGTATTAAAAACCATTTGTCTCCATTCACTCCTATCAAACACGCTCACGCATGCCTGCTGGAAGTCCAAGCCCCTCGCACACAAAACCTCCTTTACCCCCTCCCTCCAACCTTTCCTAGGCCGACCCCTACCCCGCCTTCCTTCCACTACAGACTGATACACTCTTGAAGTTATTCTGTTTCGCTCCATTCTCTCCACATGTCCGAACCATCTCAACAACCCTTCCTCAGCCCTATGGACAACAGTTTTGGTAATCCCGCACCTCCTCCTAACTTCCAAACTACGAATTCTCTGCATTATATTCACACCACACATTGCTCTCAGACATGACATCTCCACTGCCTCCAGCCTTCTCCTCGCTGTAACATTCATCACCCATGCTTCACACCCATATAAGAGCGTTGGTAAAACTATACTCTCATACATTCCCCTCTTTGCCTCCAAGGACAAAGTTCTTTGTCTCCACAGACTCCTAAGTGCACCACTCACTCTTTTTCCCTCATTAATTCTATGATTCACCTCATCTTTCATAGACCCATCAGCTGACACGTCCACTCCCAAATATCTGAATACGTTCACCTCCTCCATACTCTCTCCCTCCAATCTGATATCCAATCTTTCATCACCTAATCTTTTTATCCTCATAACCTTACTCTTTCCTGTATTCACCTTTAATTTTCTTCTTTTGCACACCCTACCAAATTCATCCACCAATCTCTGCAACTTCTCTTCAGAATCTCCCAAGAGCACAGTGTCATCAGCAAAGAGCAGCTGTGACAACTCCCACTTTGTGTGTGATTCTTTATCTTTTAACTCCACGCCTCTTGCCAAGACCCTCGCATTTACTTCTCTTACAACCCCATCTATAAATATATTAAACAACCACGGTGACATCACACATCCTTGTCTAAGGCCTACTTTCACTGGGAAAAAATTTCCCTCTTTCCTACATACTCTAACTTGAGCCTCACTATCCTCGTAAAAACTCTTCACTGCTTTCAGTAACCTACCTCCTACACCATACACTTGCAACATCTGCCACATTGCCCCCCTATCCACCCTGTCATACGCCTTTTCCAAATCCAAAAATGCCACAAAGACCTCTTTAGCCTTATCTAAATACTGTTCACTTATATGTTTCACTGTAAACACCTGGTCCACACACCCCTACCTTTCCTAAAGCCTCCTTGTTCATCTGCTATCCTATTCCCCGTCTTACTCTTAATTCTTTCAATTATAACTCTACCATACACTTTACCAGGTATACTCAACAGACTTATCCCCCTATAATTTTTGCACTCTCTTTTATCCCCTTTGCCTTTATACAAAGGAACTATGCATGCTCTCTGCCAATCCTAGGTACCTTACCCTCTTCCATACATTTATTAAATAATTGCACCAACCACTCCAAAACTATATCCCCACCTGCTTTTAACATTTCTATCTTTATCCCATCAATCCCGGCTGCCTTACCCCCTTTCATTTTACCTACTGCCTCACGAACTTCCCCCACACTCACAACTGGCTCTTCCTCACTCCTACAAGATGTTATTCCTCCTTGCCCTATACACGAAATCACAGCTTCCCTATCTTCATCAACATTTAACAATTCCTCAAAATATTCCCTCCATCTTCCCAATACCTCTAACTCTCCATTTAATAACTCTCCTCTCCTATTTTTAATTGACAAATCCATTTGTTCTCTAGGCTTTCTTAACTTGTTAATCTCACTCCAAAACTTTTTCTTATTTTCAACAAAATTTGTTGATAACATCTCACCCACTCTCTCATTTGCTCTCTTTTTACATTGCTTCACCACTCTCTTAACCTCTCTCTTTTTCTCCATATACTCTTCCCTCCTTGCATCACTTCTACTTTGTAAAAACTTCTCATATGCTAACTTTTTCTCCCTTACTACTCTCTTTACATCATCATTCCACCAATCGCTCCTCTTCCCTCCTGCACCACTTTCCTGTAACCACAAACTTCTGCTGAACACTCTAACACTACATTTTTAAACCTACCCCATACCTCTTCGACCCCATTGCCTATGCTCTCATTAGCCCATCTATCCTCCAATAGCTGTTTATATCTTACCCTAACTGCCTCCTCTTTTAGTTTATAAACCTTCACCTCTCTCTTCCCTGATGCTTCTATTCTCCTTGTATCCCATCTACCTTTTACTCTCAGTGTAGCTACAACTAGAAAGTGATCTGATATATCTGTGGCCCCTCTATAAACATGTACATCCTGAAGTCTACTCAACAGTCTTTTATCTACCAATACATAATCAACAAACTACTGTCATTTCGCCCTACATCATATCTTGTATACTTATTTATCCTCTTTTTCTTAAAATATGTATTACCTATAACTAAACCCCTTTCTATACAAAGTTCAATCAAAGGGCTCCCATTATCTTTTACACCTGGCACCCCAAAACTTACCTACCACACCCTCTCTAAAAGTTTCTCCTACTTTAGCATTCAGGTCCCCTACCACAATTACTCTCTCACTTGGTTCAAAGGCTCCTATACATTCACTTAATAACATCTCCAAAATCTCTCTCTCTCCTCTGCATTCCTCTCTTCTCCAGGTGCATACACGTTATTATGACCCACTTCTCGCATCCAACCTTTACTTTAATCACATAATTCTTGAATTTACACATTCATATTCTCTTTTCTCCTTCCATAACTGATCATTTAACATTACTGCTACCCCTTCCTTTGCTCTAACTCTCTCAGATACTCCAGATTTAATCCCATTTATTTCCCCCCACTGAAACTCTCCTACCCCCTTCAGCTTTGTTTCGCTTAGGGCCAGGACATCCAACTTCTTTTCATTCATAACATCATCAATCATCTGTTTCTTGTCATCTGCACTACATCCACGCACATTTAAGCATCCCAGTTTTATAAAGTTTTTCTTCTTCTCTTTTTTAGTAAATGTCTACAGGAGAAGGGGTTACTAGCCCATTGCTCCCGGCATTTTAGTCGCCTCATACGACACGCATGGCTTACGGAGGAAAGATTCTTTTCCACTTCCCCATGGACAATAGAAGAAATAAAGAAGAACAAGAGCTATTTAGAAAAAGGAGAAAAACCTAGATGTATGTATATATATATGCATGTGCGTGTCTGTGAAGTGTGACCAAAGTGTAAGTAGGAGTAGCAAGATATCCCTGTTATCTAGCGTGTTTATGAGACAGAAAAAGAAACCAGCAATCCTACCATCATGCAAAACAGTTACAGGTTTTTGTTTCACAGTCATCTGGCAGGACGGTAATACTTCCCTGGGTGGTTGCTGTCTACCAACCTACTGCCTATCAAGTCAAATAAATTATTAGTAGCAAGGAAAGGTCCATATAAAGTATTAAAAATTTGTGGGAAAGTTGATCACCTCATAGAAGTTAAGGAGAAACCTAAGCTGTATCATATCAACATCCTTAAGAAATATTACCGAAGAAATTCAGTTAACTGCCTTAATAACTTTGACTTAGTTTTTCCACACGAAC
This sequence comes from Cherax quadricarinatus, assembly GCF_026875155.1. Taxonomy (NCBI): domain Eukaryota; kingdom Metazoa; phylum Arthropoda; class Malacostraca; order Decapoda; family Parastacidae; genus Cherax; species Cherax quadricarinatus. The sequence goes on along the minus strand of NC_069402.1, from coordinate 85,261,229 downwards.
TTGATAAGACAACTGAAGAATGTAAAGTGTGCGTAATTGACACCTCTAACTTAGACTATGACGGAGAACTAAATGACTTGGTGACTCTTGACCACTCGGGCGCAACCAACATTAATATTAATGAATCTTTGGATGACCATAAGAGACATGAACTACTTCAATGTGTGAGTAACTTTTCAGACGTCTTTACTGATATTCCAGGTGTTACCTCCACGGTAGTCCATAAGATTGACTTATTGACGGACAATCCTATCAAACGAAAATTATACCCAGTTCCAGTTCACCTTAGGGATGCATTTGACCGAGAGGTAGACAAATTATTAAAACTAAAGATCATTGAACCTTCAGTATCCACATATTGCTCACCAGTAGTCATGGTTAAGAAGGAGGATAATTCATATAGACTTGCTATTGACTTTAGAGGCCTTAATGCTATAACTCGGTGGGATGCTGAGCCTATGCCCTTAATAGATAGCGATCTACACAAATTTTATGACTCTTCCTTCTTTTCAGAGATTGATATTGCGCAGGCATATCATCAAGTAATGTTAGATCCTTCTTCTAAGCAGTACACCACTTTTCCTACGCACCAAGGACTGATGCAGTATAGAACTATGCCCTTCGGTTTGGTAACTGCCTGTGCTACCTACATGAGACTGATGAGAAAGGTCTTGGGTAATATGCCAAATGTTTTAGTTTATTTTGATAACATTTATGTAATGACATCCACGTGGGACGAGCATATCCAAACATTAACATCAGTTTTACGTAGGTTACGCTCACATGGCCTCACTGCCAAGCCGAAGAAATGCTTCCTTGGGTAAAACAAGATTAGATATCTTGGACTGATACTTTCTAATAACTCTTTACAGCCTCTCCTCAGTAAGATCAAAGCTTTATTAGAATTTAAATTCCCCAAAACCAAGAAGCTCATGTGTAGCTTCCTTGGTTCTGTAAATTTTTATGCACGGTTTATCCCAAACCTTACTGATCTTACAGGCATCTTATCTGACTTCTTTAAAAAGTCTATGAAGGAACCTCTTGAACTTTCCGACGTAGCTCGGGAAAAGTTTAATGAGATTAAAAATATCTTCTCTAAAGACCCTATACTTAAGATTCCAGATATTAATAAAACATTTTGTTTAAGAACTGATGCCTCCAATACTGGCTTAGGTGCAGTGTTACTACAATACCATGATGGTACTTCCTTCCCTGTATTCTTCCTAAGCCGGAAACTCCTTCCCACCGAAACGAGATACTCAACCATAGAAAAGGAATGTTTGGCTGTTGTGTGGGGTATCTCAAAGCTTAAATTTTATCTACTGGGAAAAGAATTCATTTTAGAGATGGATCACAAGCCTTTGATATACCTAGAAACTTTTAAGGGAACCAACAGTCGCCTCTTGAGGTGGACATTGGCACTCCAGGCTTTTAAGTTCCATATTGTGTATATCAATGGTCCATCCAATTATTTCTCTGACTGGTTAAGTCATGACAGTCAGTAGAAGATTTGTTGCCTTACGTGACTTCCACATGTTAAAACTTTTTCCTCGCCTATTCTTCTTATACTCCTTGACTTTAAGTCTTGGTATGGGGGAGTGTGAGGGAAAAGTTCAATAGATAGGAGTAGCGAGGGAGTGTATAGTACCAATAGTTTCATTGCCGGTTACTTGTTAAGGTAGGGTAAGTCCAGCTCCAGCTATTCCCCCCCCTTTTTCCCCCTCCCCGAAAGTGATAGTTTGATTGCCGGCTGCTTGTTAAGGTAGGGTCAGTCTAGCTCCTGCTATCCCTTCCCCTCCCTCTTCCCCCCCCCCGAAAGGTGACGTGTGGGGCTCTGGTCAAACAGTAAATCACTCGACTCACAGCTCCCAGCATTACTCTTGAAATGACAGAATGGGTCACCTGCCAACCAACGAGTAGAATTGAAGGAGATGGACTAACGTTCTGAGACGTCCCATTTTTGATCCACTTACCTTTTTTGTATGCAAGTAGCAGGATATAACCCCTCATCATTGCAGTGGTAAAGAACCTGCTTTCCTGTCATCTGGACGGATTATTGGCGGCTATAAAATCTGTGAAGAACGAGCTGGTGGGTTGTCACCAACACCTGCGACCCCCCCTTCATCAACAATGGCTACGATTTCAACAACACGCAGTGTCACCAACACCATACACCCAAGTTTTTAAATATATATATATTATATATATATATATATATATATATATATATATATATATATATATTAGCGTTGAAGTCAGTTATCATTTATATTTTTCATTTTTCATTTTCTTTAATGTAGGATTAATATTTCATATTTACGTGTTTTACATTTTATATTTTCTAAATAATAAAGTGTTTATGTTTGTCAGTTTTTATTCTTTTTCTATACATTAATTTTCCTGAGGAGGAGCCAGCCTTGGTAATACTGACTGAAGTTGTTACAGGGCTGAGTAAGCCTTCACAGGCATTAAGATTAGGAAAGGAAGCCTGAATAGGAGAATTCACTGAGGGTAGTTCCTGAATATTCTGGAAAGTTCTGCGACACTGGTTGACAAATGAGGAATTTTCCCTCTATTTCATTAGTTTGAAGGTTGTAAATGAAGGTATGTAATGATCCACTAATTTAATGTAATTTTTTACGTCACTTGACCTGTTCCCAGTAGTTAGAAGCTAAGGGATGGTTATTAACTATCTTCTAGTAATTTTCCTCTTGGTATCTGCAAACTGTGAGGCCTACTCCACCCGACACCATATGGGGTGGAGTAGGCCTCACCCGTTTGGGAAAACCCAAAAGGAAGGGAAAATACTAGAAGACAGTTTTAAAAACCATTCCTTAGCTTCTAACTACTGGAAACAGGTCAAGTGACGTAAAAAATTACATTAAAATAGTGGATCATTACATACCTTCATTTACAACCTTCAAACTAATGCACGCAGTGCTCTACCAATCTACCCACACTGGACCAATACCTTGGAGTCCAGCTTGCGCTAGACTTTGATCCAAGGCAGCCAGCTTTCAGGGAGAAGGCTTACAGCTTTTCATCTCATCCCCTGCATGCATCAGCCTTACTAGAGATATTAACATGTTAATATCTCTAGTAAGGCTTAGTAGAGATATTAACAATGCAAGGAATTCGAAAGAGCAGGCGAAATATACACAAACACTGATTCAGTGTTTGTGTATATTTCGCTTGCTCTTTCGAATTCCTTGCATATGGGGTTAAGCATTTCATATATATATATTATATATATATATTATATATATATATATATATAATATATATTATATATTATTTATATATATTTTTTATATATATATATATATGAAAAGCTTAACATTTCGCAACAGGCGAAATTATTTAAAACATTGTCTTTTACGTCCCAAACAGGACTCGGCCCGCTAACTCTGTTCAAATCCACAGTACTTTACCCTGAGCTACACCCAAGATAAGATTGTAAGCGATGTTGCCCCCTCCACCCGGGGTTATACCCCCCCGGGCCCTACCACCGGGGGGCCAAACTCGTTTTTGAAAGTTGTTTCACGAATCCCGCCACATGAGTGGACAACGAAAAAAGGTTTGAAATGCTTAACACACACACACAATACGAAGGGTCAGGGGGTACTTTGAGCCTCTTGTACCTTGCCTGTATGTACCATAACTGTCCTCCGAAACTTTGCACTGTCTTCTGGTACCCTTAACTGTCCTCTGTACCTTACACTGTCCTCTGCACTTTGTACTGTCTTTGTACCTACACGTCTGTAACTTCACTGTCTGTAACTTACATGTCCTGACTTTACCTTGTGTTTAAACGAGTCAAGTCATGGGTTTATTAACTAACTTATGATCGTATGAATTCATTTTAAAGTTAGTATATGCGAGGGGTCTTGGCGGGGAGAAGAGTTTGGTGGGGGAGTTTTGGTGGAGGAGAGTCTTGGCGGGGGTTGCTGAGGGAGGGAGGAGGGCTACCACAGCCATGTAGTGCAAGGGGGGTTTGACAAAGACACTATGGAAGGGAGGGTTGTTATGTTTGATGGAAGAGAAGAGAGTTGTGCTATATAAGACAATTATGAAGGGAAGAGAGACTGGTGATGGTGGGGAGATAGGGTTGTAATTAAATAAAACGGGGTTCGGAGGTTGTTATAAAACAGAAATTCACAATGAAAGGTGGGGAAAGCCCTAGCTGTGTTGAGTGTGGCAGGAGGGAGAACACACGCATGAGAGCCTCTCTGTTTCTTTTCGGTTATATATGACAATATGTTCTCTTTCTTGAACTACCCTGACCACTTTTTACTTATTTTCATTGGCCTTCTCTCGAATTATATGGTGTGCCCCCAACAAGCCAGACAAGAAAACTAGGGGACAGGTCATCAGAAGAAATAAATATAATCTTGATGAAGGGAACAAAACAAAAATTACCTATCAATCAAAGTAATGAGAAGACAGGTGTTGGAGAACAGTGTCGAGGATACACGTTTCAGTATAAACGTGTGATGAACATTGACAATGGTGACTATATCGGGAATGTGTTCCGTTGTGTTCCTGTCCACGACGCCACCGAGACTGCTTCCTAATATCCTGCCTGTGTGGAAGGTGCCATTGGTTCGTAAAGCAAGGTTCTCGGCGCGCTCTAGAACGTTGGTTCGTCCCGGGTAAGAGAAGGAAAGACCAAAACAATGGAGGTGAACCGAGGTACATCCAGGAAGCTCATCTCCTTGAATTTTAGAAAGGGAAGAAAGTATACCTTTGAGGATGCTTACAGGCTCTTAAAATTAGATCAGATACTCTCTATATAAAGGATACGTAGTGTGCTGACTACATTCGAGATGTAGTCATCACTGCCACTGTTCATTAGCGGTTTATGTTCAAAGGTGTATACTCGACACTGCTCTAACAGCTGCTGAAAGGACAGCTATAGACCAGAGATTACCTTCATTCTGCGTCACGGACATCCCTAACACAGTTCCAAGGAAGGTGAGTGCGCTGCGTACCCCTGGCTAACTTACTGTTCCAATGGACACCCACTACAAAAGTAAGGAAATAGTGAGCAGACTTTAAGACGTAAGCCTTGGTAATTGATACCAACAATGTGAAAAGACGTGGGCACTAGACTAGCAGTGTAAAACAGTCGCAGGCTGAAAACTTTTAATAACGAATATTTCCTAGTGTTCGCGTCTCTTAAAAAAAAATCCAGAACACTGACAAATTTTCACCGCCGCATATTTGTGGTCAGAGACAAGCAAAATGAATCTTATTGAATACGTTTCGCCTACCAGTGGCGAAATAAAGACCCAGGAGTTACTGTGTCTAATTCTCATTTTGGGCGGTACTGTACACCAGTGTGTAATGAAACCCGGTATACTCTGTTAAGGGTTAACTGGGAACTCCCGGCTCTGTATAACTGGGAAGTGTTCTGGGGGTCAATACCCCTTGCGGCCCGGTCCATGACCAGACCTCGTTGACCATCAGGGTCTGATTAACTAGGCTGTTATTGCTGATCGCACGCAAACCAAGTACGAACACAGCTGGTGGTCAGCTACTGACTTGAGGTGCCTATCCGGCTCCCTCTTGAAGACAACCAGGGGTCTACCGGTAATGTCTGTTATATATGCTGGGAGGCAGTTGAACAGTCTTGGGCCGCAACAACCAGGATATGCACGGCCAGAACAGAACTTATTACTCTCATATATAGTTCTTACCAAGGACACCATCATGAAAGAATTTTCAGAGTGCCAGAGGCCTCTTATTATTGTAAGCTGATCCTCTTTCTAATGTTGATTTAAATAATTCAGTTTACCATATTCTTACTAAATTGCCTTTTATTGTTACTGAGTTTGACACAGTTGAGTTTAAACAATAAAATATTACGAGGACCTCACTGCAAGTAAGTCACTTTGAACTTTCTTTTTTATTGAGTTATCCTAGTTCATTTAGACTATGTATGATAATTGGACTTATGTGTACCTGTGCCTAAATAAACTTGCTGGGCAAGTTGCTCTACTTGAGGTTTAAAGATGTCCAAGTCACTTGCACCGTCCTCACCGTCCTCACCGTCCTCACCGTCCTCACCCAGCTATAACCTAAACACGTTCTTGTGTTCGTTTGATTTCAAAAAACTTGGGAGACCAAAAGTAACGTCGTCTTAAAGTATTTATTTTACCTTTGTGGATAAAGTCACTTTGTATGAAGACACCAGATGAAGTCAGTGTGGATGAAGTCAGTGTGGATGAAGTCAGTGTGGATGAAGTCAGTGTGGATGAAGTCAATGTGGATGAAGTCAGTGTGGATGAAGTCACTGTGGATGAAGTCAATATGGATGAAGTCAGTGTGGATGAAGTCACTGTGGATGAAGTCAATATGGATGAAGTCAGTGTGGATGAAGTCACTGTGGATGAAGTCAATGTGGATGAAGTCAGTGTGGATGAAGTCAATGTGGATGAAGTCAGTGTGGATGAAGTCACTATGTATGTCAATGTGGATGTCACCGTGAATTAAAATAATGTGGATGGGACGGTAATGAAAGAAAAATATAATGGAAGAATAGAGTAATGTGGTTGAAAATATGAACGGGAATAACCGAGGAAGAAAAGTAGCGGATATAAAGTAGAATATATGGAAGTAGTGAGAAGGGAGGACAGAGAAAAGGAAAAGAGAGAGAAGGGCGAAGGGAAAGGAAGAAAAGAGCTCGAGATATGAGGAGAATAAAGGGTCAAGGAATTATGATAACCCTGATGAGTAGCGAAGGAGAGGGGAATATAAGGGAGATAACGAAGGAAGGCCAGGGAGAGGGAGACGTAATGGATAAGACAGTGATATATACGAGAAGTGGTGTAGAGGAGAGTGGAGACAGCGTGTATTGTGAAGGAAGAGGGAGAGATACCCAGCTTATAGGGGAGGGAGGGAGGAAAAGAGAGAGTGAGAAGATCATAAGAATGGAGGAACACTGAAGCAGGCCTACTGACCCAAACTTGGCACGTCCTTCTCAAAATCAACCATTCCCACCAACCCACTATGGGGTGAGAATGGGCAGGGGAAGAAAGGGAGGCAAGAAGGGGGAGAGAAAGTTGGAAGAAAATAATACAGAAGGGTGAGGAGAGGAAAAATATACAGAAAGTGAGAGGTAGGAGAGCGGTAAAGATACGTTGAGAAATATACGATGGAAGAAATAAATATTGTTTTTCCATTTAGACTTCTTAATTATTTTATTTATGGAGGTTCATTAGTCATCAGATGTTCACCAGCCCTTGAGTGTGTGTTCACCAGCCCTTGAGTGTGTGTTCACCAGCCCTTGAGTGTGTGTGTTCACCAGCCCTTGAGTGTGTGTTCACCAGCCCTTGAGTGTTTGTGTTCACCCGCCCCTTTAGTGTGTGTTTTACCAGCCCTTGAGTGTGTGTTCACCCGCCTTGAGTGTGTGTTCACCAGCCCTTGAGTGTGTGTTCACCAGCCCTTGAGTGTGTGTTCACCAGCCCTTGAGTGTGTGTTCACCAGCCCTTGAGTGTGTGTTCGCCAGCCCTTGAGTGTGTGTTCACCAGCCCTTGAGTGTGTGTTCACCAGCTCTTGAGTGTGTGTTCGCCAGCCCTTGAGAGTGTGCTCACCAGCCCTTGAGTGTGTGTTCACCAGTCCTTGAGTGTGTGTTCACCAGCCCTTGAGTGTGTGTGTTAACCAGCCCTTGAGTGTGTGTTCACCAGCCCTTAAATGTGTGCTCACCAGCCTTTCAGTGTGTTCACCAGCCCTTAAGAGTGTGCTCATCAGCCCTTGAGAGTGTATTCACCAGCCTTTGAGTGTGTGTTCATCAGCCCTTGAGAGTGTGTTCACCAGTCTTTGAAAGTGTTGATCACCATCACTGTGTTCAGCCTCAGAGTGTTCACCGGCCTCTGTGTAACAACCTCGTCCATACAAGTTGATGCGTCTACCAGTGGTTGTTCCATCCTTCCATCTTTTGCTTCCCTGCTAATGTCTTTATATCTTGCTAATTTACACTATGTACTATTAATTTCTGCTGCGTACTGCTAATTTCTGCTATGTATTGCTGCTTTCACAATGACGCGAAAAATAAATGACATGCAATCACTATTTAACAAAAGCAGTAATAACCTCACACTATATCAGTTATTTTCTTCTCCTCTGTCATAAAGTTTGTCTCCTACGGTCAGATTAAATTACCCTATAAATTCTTTACTCTGGTTCTACGCCTTTTTTTTTCCACTGAAACGATGACGGTATATAATCAGATCCTCGGTACCATATCCTCTCTATTGAACGTCCTCACACATCTTACACTGAAAAATATGTGGATAATCTCAACTTTTTAATAAGGAATGTTCAGGACTCACGAAGTCTTAGCAACATGATTGTAAACAAATCACAGAACGGGTGGGATTCGAACCTATGACCTATATCAGAAGTCATAGTGGACCCTCCATGCTAACATTCCTATGGTGCATAGAAATATCTTTATAGAGAATCGGACAACTGAACTATATTTTGGAATCTTTACTGAGGAAACGTTTCGCCACATGGTGGCTTCACAAGTCCAATACAAAGAAGAACGGTGAAAACAGAGGAGGAGTTTGAGGTAATCAGTCCCTGAGCCTGGTATCGATGTGCTCAGTCCATCAATCTTCAAGACTGATGAACACCTCACACACCTTGCCCGCAACCTCTACATTATATACTTTATTTTTTTTCTTTTATTAGCATTTCAAAATCTAAATTATTTAGGCACATTCAGTTCACATTTCCTGTATGCAAGTAATACACACACACACACACATACCCCACACACACATACACACACACACAACACACACACACTACACAACACACACACACCCACACAACACACACACACACACACATTCACACACACATACACACACACACAACTACACACACCACACCAACACACACACACACCACACACACAACCACATACAAAAAACACACACACACACACACACACACACACAACACACACACACACACACCCCACTAATCGAAGGCCCATGACAAAATGGTAACTAACACCACACACACACACACACACACACCACCAACACAAAACACACACATACACAATTACACATACACTACCACACATAATATACACATAAAACACACAATACACATACACACACACACAAACACCACCCCCACACCCCACACACACACACACACACACACACACACACAATATCGACATGTGACTATGACAAATGGTAACTAACACACACACACACACCACACACACACACACATACACACACACACACCAAATCCCGAGGAAAGACAGAGGGAACAGGGGGGGTGGAGGGTGGGGTTGCTGATCAAAATTTGCTGGAATTTGATGAGCTGGAGAGAGGAGACAGCGGAGAAGAAAATGCTTACTAGCGGAACACTTCACTCTGGAGGTCCCAAGGTGTATAGAGTGATTAACCCACACAGAACAGCAGGGGCCAAGGCAGGTACGGGCGAGAGCATAGAGCGATGGGTTTACACATGGCTAGGTGGCAGAAGAGCTCATGCAGCAGGGCAAAGCTCTGATCAGGGTGACTTTAACCCAAGGAGATCGTTGGGGAGAACTTGGCCACATGGGGGCCAAGATACTAGGGGCTTAGATGATGGAGGTGGTACTGGAAATTCAGTGCCAACAAAGTAAAGGGCACTACAGAGAGAGAGGAGAGGATGAACCAGCAAGGCTGGACTTAGATTCACCTTGGTAGGCATATCGAGGCATTCAATGAAAGACCCTTGGGTCAGTGCCATGTGGTTTTAAGCTTCGAATACACAGTAGAGCTACAAGTGGAGGGAGAAGCAGAAGGCAGACGAATGAAGCCAACTACAAGGGAAGGGGACTCAAGGATGAGGAAATACTGAACGGGGTTCAGTTGGACGAGAAATGGCAGGGAGCAGTTAATGAGATGTGGAATATGTGCAAAAATGCAAGGGGCTGAGGAGAGGTTGTACCAAGGGTAACGGATAATGAAAAGCCAGGATGGCCCCTGGTTTACCAAGGTGCAGGGAGGTAGGGGAAAGAAGAAATATAGAAGGCAAAGGCC
>NC_069402.1:85243671-85246171 GCF_026875155.1 Cherax quadricarinatus | reverse complement strand
AAATCAAAAAAACCCGCCAAATCCATGCCCCCACCCCCTACATTACAAAAATTTACCCACAGCAACAACCCCTAGTTTCTTTTCCCGGTCTCCCCTTCCCCACCCCAATATACTTCCCCAAACCCGTCTTAGAAAAGAAATTGAAGGTGTGGTTACAAAGCAGATGGAATAAAAACAAGTTGAGGGGGCCGAAAGAATCAAAAAACATCCCCAGACATAATAGATCACAGAAACAAAAATCCCGAAAAATAACAGATTCAATCTTTCCATCCGGATATCAACCTCAGGAAAGAAGGGGAGGAGAGGGGGAGGAGGAGTTGCACTGCTCATTAAAAACCGTGGGGTTTTGAGGGAAAAAGGAAAGGAAAAGGGTGGCTGGGCGAAAAAGGCTATTTGTAGGAACAAACCCTCTGAGGGACATAAGGGGATAATTGCAGAATGTACAACCCCCCAAGAACTGCAGGAGGCCAAACAAAGAATACGGAGGCAACAGAGCAATGATGACAAACTAGCGAGGTGGCCCGGTGAGCACACATGGGGGGGGGGGCAAAGTTTTAGTTATGGGGGGATTTCAATCCAAGGGATTGACTGGGAAAACCTGGAGCCCATGGGGGGCCCCAAAAAATGGAGAGCAAGATGAGGATGTGGTACTGGAGAACCCCATGCATCAACATGTTAGAGACACCAGAGAGAGAGGAGGGATGAACCGCAAAGGGTTTGGGCTTGTATTCACATGAGTAGTTCGGAATCGGGGTATCATGTATTTGAAAGGGCCCCCCGGGGGTAGTGATCATGTGGTTCTTGCTTCGACTACATGTTGAGCCCAAGGGAGAGAGTAGCAGGAATAGGCTGGGAAAAAACAAACTACAAAAGGGGGAACTACTCAGGCATGAGGAACTTCCTTCAAGACATTCAGTGGGAGAGGGAATTTGAAGGAAAACCAGTACAAGAAATGATGGACTATGTAGCAACAAATGCAAGGAGGCAGAGGAGAGTTTGTTCCCAAGGGAAACAGAAATAATGGGAAGAACAGAACGAGCCCTTTGGGTTCACCCAAAGGAGTAGGGAGGCAAAAATAGGTGTACTAGAGAATGGAAAAGGTACAGAAGACAGGAACTCAGGAAAATAAAGAAAATCACCCAAAGAGCCAGAAACGAATATCACAGATAAGAAGGGAGACTCAGAGACAATATGAAAATGAATAGCATCAAAAGTAAAGACTGACCCGAAGCTGTTTTTACAGCCACATCAGGGAGGAAAACAACAGTCAAGGACCAGGTAATCAGACTGAGGAAGGGTGATGGGGAATTCACAAGAAAACGACGAGAGGTATGTCAGGAGCTCAACACAAGATTAAAAGAGGTATTTACAGGGGAAAAACCAGTAGGACCCCAAGAAATCAGAACAGGGGGGCACACCAGCAAGTGCTGGATGAGGTACATATAAAACCCAAAGGGGGAGGTGAAGAAGCTGCTATGCGAACTTGACACCTCAAAAGGGGGTGGGACCAGACAACATCTCTCCATGGGCCCTTAAAGAGGGAGCAGAGATATTGTGTGAGCCATTAACAAAGATCTTCAACAAAATCATTTGAACTGGGCAACTCCATGAGGTATGGAAAATGGCAAATGTAGTCCAAATTTTTAAAAAAGGGAGACAGACATGAGGCACTAAACTACAGACCTGTACCACTAACGTGTATAGTATGCAAGGTCATGAGAAGATCATCAGGAGGAGAATGGTGGGGCACCCGGAAAAAAACAAGTGTATAATTGACAACCAGCACGGTTTCAGGGAAGGAAAATCCTGTGAACAAAAACCCACTAGAGTTTTTTGAAAAAGGTGACAGAAGTAAGACAAGAGAGAGAGGGGTGGATCGACTGCGTATTTTTGGACTGCAAGAAGGCCTTCGACACAGTTCCTCACAAGAGGTTACTGCAAAAGCTAGAGGACCAGGCACACATAACAGGAAAGGCACTGCAATGGATCAGAGAATATCTGACAGGGAGGCAACAACGAGTCATGGTACGTGACGAGGTGTCAGAGTGGGCGCCTGTGACAAGCGGGGTTCCACAGGGGTCAGTCCTAGGACCTGTGCTGTTCTTGGTATACGTGAACGACATAACGGAAGGGATTACCTGGAGGTTACCTGGAGGTTATTCCGGGGATCAACGCCCCCGCGGCCCGGTCCATGACCAGGCCTCCCGATGGATCAGGGCCTGATCAACTAGGCTGTTACTGCTGGCCGCACGCAGTCCGACGTACGAGCCACAGCCCGGCTGATCCGGCACTGACTTTAGGTATCTGTCCAGCTCTCTCTTGAAGGCAGCCAGGGGTTTATTGGCAATTCCCCTAATGGTTGATGGGAGGCTGTTGAACAGTTTTGGGCCCCGGACACTTATGGTGTTTTCTCTTAGTGTACCAATGGCGCCCCTACTTTTTATTGGCGGCATTTTGCATCGCCTGCCCAGTCTTTTACTTTCGTAGGGAGTGATTTCTG
>NC_069402.1:85186171-85241171 GCF_026875155.1 Cherax quadricarinatus | reverse complement strand
AATGAGAAGTCCCCCAGACATCATAGCAGTTACAGAAACAAAACTCATGGAGACAATAACAGATGCAATCTTCCCACCAGGATACCAGATCATGAGGAAAGATAGAAGGGGAGGAGGGGTTGCTCTGCTCGTAAAAAAAACCAATGGAAATTCGAGAAAATGGGAGGCATAGACGAGACAGGAGAAAGTGACTACATAGTAGGTACACTTCAGCCTGGGGAGCACAAGGTAGTCATTGCAGTGATGTATAATCCACCACAGAACTGTAGGAGGCCGAGAGAGGAATATGAAGAGAGCAACAGAGCAGTGGTGGACACACTTGCTGAGGTGGCAAGAAGAGCTCACTCCAGCAGAGCAAAGTTGCTGGTTATGGGGGATTTCAACCACAGGGTGATTGACTGGATAAACCTGGAGCCACATGGGGGTCCCAAAACATGGAGAGCCAAGATGTTGGATGTGGTGCAGGAAAACCTCATGCACCAACATGTTAAGGACACCACCAGAGTGAGAGGGGAGGATGAACCAGCAAGATTGGACCTTATGTTCACCCTGGGCAGTTCAGACATTGAGGATATCACATATGAGAGTCCCCCTAGGGGCTAGTGACCAAGTGGTTCTGTGCTTTGAATACATAGTAGAGTTGCAAGTGGAGAGAGTAACAGGAGTTGAATGGGAAAAGCCAGACTATAAAAGAGGGGACTACACAGGGTTGAGGAACTTCCTGCAGGAGGTTCCGTGGGACAGAGAACTGGCAGGAAAGCCAGTAAATGAAATGATGGAATATGTAACAACAAAATGGAAGGAGGCAGTGGAAAGGTTTATTCCCAAGAGCAGCAGAAACAATGGGAAGACCAGAACGAGCCCCTGGTTTACCCGACGGTATAAGGAGGCAAAAACAAAGTGCAATAGAGAATGGAAAAGGTACAGAAGGCAGAGAACACATGAAAATAGGGGAGATTAGTCGCAGAGCCAGGACGAGTAAAGCACAGGTAAGGAGGGAGGGCCCAGCGACAGTATGAAAATAACATAGCATCGAAAATCAAGACTGACCCGAAACTGTTGTATAGCCACATCAGGAGTAAGAAAACAGTCAAAGACCAGGTGATCAGACTGAGGACAGAAGGTGGAGAACTCACAAGAAATGATCAGGAGGTATGTGAGGAGCTAAACAGGAGATTTAAGGGAGTTTTTACAGTAGAGACAGGAAGGGCTCTGGGAAGACAGCACAGAAGGGAACATCAAGAGGGAATATACCAACAAGTGTTGGATGACATGCGAACACCCGAGGAGGAGGTGCAGAAGACTGCTATTGTGACCTTGATACCTCAAAGGCGATGGGGACGGACAACATGGTCTCTCAGTGGGTCCTTAGAGAAGGAGTCCAGAGATGCTGTGGTGCCTCTAACACAATCTTCAACACAGCCCTTGAAACTGGGCAACTACCTGAGAATGGTGAGACAACAAATGTAGTCCCCATATTTAAGAAAGGAAACTGAAATGAGGTACCTAAAACTAGACCTGTGTCTCTGACATGCATTGTGTGCAAAGTCATGGAGAGATTTCGGAGGAGTGTGGTGGAACACTGGAACAGAACAGATTATAAATGGAAAACCAGCATGGGTTCTTGGAAGGCAAATCCTGTGTCACAAATACTTCTGGGAGTTTTATGAAAGGTAACAAGAAGTAAGGACACGGAGAGAGTGGGGTGGGTTGATTGCATTTCCCTTGATGCAGGATAAGGCCTTTGACACAGTTCTCACATGAGATTAGTGCAGAAGCTGGAGGATCAGGGCATATAACAGGGGTGGGCACTGCAATGGATCAGGGGAATACCTAACAGGGAGGCAAACAACGAGTCATGGTTACGTGAAGAGGTATCACAGTGGGCCGCCTGTGGAGGAGCGGGGTCCCACAGGGGTCAGTTCTAGGACCAGTGAGTTTTTGATATATGCAAACGACATGATGGAAGAATAGACTCTGAGTGTACCTATTCGCAGATGATGTGAAGCGGGGGAGATGAATTAATTCGGAAGAGGATGTGGAAGACTGCAAAGAGCCTGGGAAGGCTGAACATGTGGTCTCCACGAACTGGCTTCTCGAATTCAAAACCCTGCCAAAGCAAAGTCTGAAGATTTGGGAGGGGCAAAGAAGACGACAGACAGATATAGGCTAGGTTGGCAAAGATACAGACCTCATCAGGGAGAAGAAAAGACCTAGGGGGTGAACATAACACCGAGCACGTACCGGAGGCACACATCAACCAAATAACTGCTCTGCAGCATACGGGCCACTGGCAAACCTAAGAATAGCGTTCCGATATCTTAATAAAGGAATCGTTCAAGCGCTGTACACTGTGTATGTTAGGCCATACTGGAGTATGCAGCACCAGTCTGGTAACCCCACCTGGTCAAGACCGTCATGAAGTTAGAGAAAGTACAAAGGTTTGCAACAAGGCGTAGTCCCAGAAGCTCTGCGGGATTGTCGCACGAGGAAAGGTCGAGGGAAATCGGACTGACGACAATGGAGGACAGAAGGGTCAGAGGAGACATGATAACGACATAACAAGATACTGCGGGGAATAGACAAGGGGACGCGCGAGGATTATGTTGTTTCAGAGAGGGGACACAGAAACAAGGGTTCACAACTGGAAGCTGAAGATCAGACGAGTCACAGGGACGTTAGGATGTATTTCTTCAGCCATAGAGTCGTCAGGATAGTGGAATAGCCTAGCAAG
The DNA here is from genome assembly GCF_026875155.1 of Cherax quadricarinatus. NCBI lineage: Eukaryota > Metazoa > Arthropoda > Malacostraca > Decapoda > Parastacidae > Cherax > Cherax quadricarinatus. The sequence continues at coordinate 85,238,437 of NC_069402.1, read as the reverse complement.
TGAGTAGTGGAGCAGGAACTCATACATAGTTTTAGAAGAGGTCATACAAGCTCAGAAGCAGTGTGGGAGGGGCCTAGTAGCGATCAGTGAAAGGGCGGGGCCAGAAAGCTGTGTATCGACCCCTGCAGCCACAATTAGGTGGTACATTTGGTGAGTACAACAACACAACACACACTCACACGCACACACTACACGCACGAAAAATATATTTAGATTTATATATTTAATATATTTATATATATATATATATAGATATATATATATATATATATATACACACAACACATACACACACACATTGTTTTACACACACACATACACATAATACACACACACACACACAACATCACAAACACACACACACACACACACACACACACAACAAACACACAACACACATACACAATATACAAAAAGTGTCACAAAGTGCTATCACCAATCATTGCAACACTCTTTAATCAAATCCATTGAATCCTCCACCTTCCCCCCTGCTACTCAAAATAGCAAGGGTCCACCCGATGCACAAAGAGGAGACCAAACAGAGTTGAATAAACTAGAGGCCAATATCCAACTTACAACCTCTCTCAAAGCTTCGAAAAATTATTTCCATAAACGAATCTACTTACCTTATATCACAAAACATACACTCAAACCCTGCCATTGGATTCAGGCCTAAATAAAAATACTAATGATGCTATTATACACATGCTAGAACATATATACACTGCAATAGAGAAAATAGAAGTCCCTCGGGGATCTTCATTAACTTACGTAAAGTTTTGATACAGTTACATGACTTGCTTCCACGTAAAAATGTCACTATGGTATAATAGGGCACTCCCCAATACCTCAAGTCATACCTTCAGCACAGATGCAATATGTGTATGCTAATGGGGGCAAAACTCTTCTGCACATCCATTACAGTTGGCTGTCCCCACTGGATGTGTCCTTGCCCCTTCTCTTTCTCTCCTATACATATAATGACTCCAAATGCTTCGCATTACTCAAAACCCACACTATTTGCAGTTGAACTACATTACGTTCTTCTCCACACCAAGCCCAGTCACGGGCTAGGCAAATACTGTAAATACAGAATTACAGAAAAATTTCTACCATGATGAGGTCATAAAAAACTTACACTAAACATTGACAAAATCCTACGTCTTTCAGTTTGGTAACAGAGCCTACAGATGTCCCTCTTATTAATGATAAACGGATCACTATCTCAAAGCTAACTGAGGGAAAAATTCTTAGGAATCCACTTGATATTAGACTCAAAATTTCATACACATATTCAACAAAATTTATAAGAAAATTTCCAAGACTGCGGTAGGCATTACTATCGGAAGATACGGTACTTTGCTTCCACTGTCAAGCCCTCCTGGCCCTATATCCACTCTCTTATTTACCCCTATCTCTCCTATGGAATTTGTTGAATGGGGCTCAACAACAAGTAAACCATCTCAGACACTCAATTAACCCAAACAAAAGGCTGCAGTTAGAATGATAAAAAATTCTCACTATGGGCAGCACACTCCCCCAATATTAAATACACAAACCTATTCACCAAACAAAACATTCATACTTATACTGAACCTATTACAACTAGAACATTAACTTGATATTAACCCTCCCTCAAAACCCTTGCCAACCTCAACAAACACATGGCCATAACACAGCACAGAACTCTTTGATGTTCCTCGTTCCCTCTACACTATGAAAAAACTCAATGCATAAAACCCCAAAAATCTGGAACTCTTCCCCTTAAAATAAAAAGAAACACTCCCTTTTATAATTCAAGTCTCTTCCAAAATCACTTCTCCCCCAAAAAACCAAATAAATATGAAAACTGAACCTTATAAATTGTATATCTTAAATGTTTCTCACAATTTATCACAAAAAATGTTAAACCAAAACCCAATCAAACTTTATTATTTTTTAAATACACACCTAACAAATATCCATTCTACGAATGTAAAACAATGCATACAACCAAAACCCTGTCTTTGTAAACTCATTTGTGTTTATAGTAATCTGTTTACTTAAAGTTTTTCACCGATGTATCATTGCTTATTTCATCTTAAGTTAATTTTTTAAGCCAGCCCTAATGCTATCATAGTAAAAGGGCTTTGGCAACTGCTCTTTTCTGTATTTTTTGTACCTCTGTAGTGGCCAAAATTTTAAAAAAAAATAAATAAAAAAATAAAAAAAAAAATACACACACACAGTTAATCGTCTGTCCCTAGGACAAAATGGTAACAACACATCAAAACACACAACACATACAACACCCACACACACACCATCCCAAACACATACACACACATACAAAATACACAAAACCCCAACACACCATTACACCATACAACAACAACACACACATACACACACCACATACACACACATACACACACACTACCATACACACACACACACACACACACATACACACACACACCACACACACAACACATACACACACCACACACACAAAATACACACCACACAACAACACATCACACACAAAATACACACACACACCATACACATGCACACCACCCACCCACCCACACCCACACACCCCCAAACACACACAACAACACACACACACCCCAACACCCCAATAACACCCATAATACACACACACACATACACAACAACACCACAAAAACATACCACACACAAACATACACACACCCCAAACACCCACACACATACACACACAAAACACACCACACACACACACACACACCACACATACACACACACACAAACCACACACACACATACAATAAACCCCGATCCCTTTTAAGGGAATCGTTCAAGACCTGTAAAACCGTGTATGTCGGGCCCTACGGAGATGCAGCACCTTTTTTGGAAACCCCCCACACTTGATAAAGCACGCAAGAATCTAGAGAAAGTACAAAGGTTTGCCAAAAAGGTTTTTCCCGAGCTAAGGGGAATGTCCATGAAAAAAGATTTAAGGGAAATCGGCCTGACGACACTGGAAACAGAGGGTCAGGGGGGAAAAGTAACGACATATAAAATACTTCGTGAAAAAGACAAGGGGGACAAAGACAGGGTGTTCCAGGGAGGGGACACAAAAAAAAGAGGCCCCAATTGGAAATTGAAACCAAAAAGAGTCCCGAGAGATATTAGGAAAAAATTTCTTCAGCATGATTGTAAGCATGGGAATAGCTAGAAAAAAAGTAGTGGAGGGAGGAACCCTCACATTTTTTAAGGAAGGTTTAAAAGCTCTGGAGCGGGGGGAGAGAGGGCCCAGTAGCAACGGTAAGAGGCGGGGCCAGGAGCTAAAACTCACCCGCAACCACAAAAGGTGGTACCATACACGCACACACACATAACTACACACACCAACCCACACATACACACACAACACACCACATACACACACACAACACACAACATTTCACACATACACACGCACAAACACATCCAACACACCCACACACAACACACACACAACACACACCATACACACACACTAAAAAAATACACACCACACAGGAAGAGGGGGGGCCAGGAGCTAGACTCGACCCCCGAACCAAAATAGGTAGTCAAATAGTGAGTCACACACCACACCAAAACCAACAACACACACACACACACACACACACACAAATACATACAACCCCACACACACACCACACACACACCCACACACACACACACACACACACACAACACACACAGGAACCAAGGATCAGAAAAAGGGAAGGTTCGGTAGGGGGGAGTAGGAGAGCAGTGGAAAAGGATGGAACAAAAGTGGGAGAAAATTAGGAAGCTTTCTAAAAAAAGGAGAAAGAGCTCTCTGTGAAATTGGAAAAAGGTTGGGAAGGAGAAAAGAATTGGGGCACAAGTCGAAACTGCAGTAGCCAAAATAAGGGTCCAAGAAATTGAGATAAAGGCTGAAGCGGGGTTACAGGGGGAGTGACCAGAGAAGACACAGCATATAAGCTGCGAGGCCGAACAGGGAAGGAAGGAAATTTTGAATTATGCTAAGGGCACATCAATCTGCCAAGGAGGACCCCGGAGGAAAGGGAAGACAGCTGGTTGCAGAGGAGGGGGTTTGGTCAAATCTGAGCACAAAAACCCTATCAAGAGCCACGGAAAAATCAAGGAGAAACTGACCACATACGGGCGGGATCCAGATCACAGGGGGTAGGCAATGGGGAAAAAAGGGGAAAAAATCATTGTTTATCCATGGGCTTTCAGGAGAGAGGGGAAAAGGGACACACACGAAAGGCAGCAGGAAAAAGAAAGGAGATTGAAAAATAAATCACGGAAATAGGTGAAAGATGGACGAGATTGAAAATTTTCAGAGAAGGGGGGGGTCCCCTCGAAGGGAAAACCGACCAATCAACTGATTCTCAAAACGGAAACAGTGCGGAACAAAACCTCCAAGAGAAACCACGATTAAAAAACCCGGGAAAAGTACAAGAGGTTTTTCCTAGACAGAGCCCAGAACAAAATCAGAACGCCCGCAGCTGGGGGAGAGGAAAAAAAAGCAAAAGGGACGGAAAAGAACAAGGGGGGAACCGCAGAGGCATCAGAGCAAAAACAGAAAAGAAAGGGGGAAAAGCACACACACAATTTACTCTCAAAACCCATACAACCTATAAAAACCACCCCAACACACACAAACAATCCTTTCCCCCAAAAGGCCTCCACCCCAAACACCAGCTATAAAAATCCCACAGAATCCCCACCAGGTCCCCACCCTCAAAAGGCCCCCCCCAAACCACATGTTGGAAAGGAAACTAAAGGGTATGGAACACAAACGCAAGGGAAATAACAAATTTTTTGGGAGATTTGGAAAGAAAGAGTCAAAGAAGCACACCGGACTCATAGTCCACAAAAACCCCAAGTTTTACAAAAGGAAAAAACAGAGCCATCTTTCCCAAGGGGAAAACCCAAAATCCTGAGGAAAAAACAGAGGGAACAGGGGGTTGGAGGATGGCGTTGCTGAAAAAAAAAAATCCGGAAATTTTTTGATGACGGGAGAGAGGAGACACGGAGAAAAAAGTGATTAATAGGGGAACATTTCACTCGGGAGGTCCCAAGGTGGGTAATAGAAAGTGATGTAAAAAACCCACCACAGAACAAAAGGGGGCCCAAAGGAAAAGAGTACACGAAAAGCAAAGAGCATGGAAAACCGGGCTAGATTTGGCCAAAGAGCTCATCCCATCCAGGGCAAAGCCCCTGATCTGGTGACTTTAACCCAAGGAGACGATTGGGAGAATTTGGGCCCCACAGGGGGGCCAAGATAATGGGGGCTAAGATATGGAGGGGGTACGGAAAATTTTCATGTCCCAAACACTTAAAGGGAAACACTACAAAAGAGAGGGAGGGTTTGAAACCAGCAAGGCGGGAAATTTATTTTTCCCCCACCTTCAGTAGGCAGATATCGAGAAAACACTTTAAAAAGACCCCTTGGGCCAGGGACCATGTGGTTTTTAAACTTCGAATACACAGAAAGCAAAAAGTGGAGGGGGAACAGGAAGGCCAGGACGAATGAAACCAAACAAAAAGAAAGGGGACTACACAGGAAAAGAGGGAACTAACTGAACGGGGTTCAGTGGACAGAGAACTGGCAGGAAGCCATTATGAGAGATTAATATGTAATCAACAAAAAGCAAGGAGGCTGAGAGAGGTTTATGTACCCAAGGGTAACAGGATTTATTAAAAAGCCAGGATGAGCCATGGTTTACCCAAAGGTGCAAGGAGGCAAAAACCAGTGTCTAGGGAATGAAGAACAATATAGAAGCAAAGGACCCCAGGAGAATAGGAGAACAGTCGAGAGCCAGAAACGAAATATGCACAGATAAGAAGGGAGGGCCCAAAGACAATATGAAAAATGACATAGCAGCGAAAGCAAAATCTGACCCGAAACAGTTGTACAGCCACATCAGATGAAAACACAGTCAAGGACCAGGTAATCAGCTAGGAAGGAAGGAGGAGAGACAACAAGAAAATGACCGTGAAAGTATGTGAAGAACTCAACAAGAGATTCAAAGAAGTGTTCACAGAGAGACAGAAGGGACTCCAGAAAGGACGGAGAGTGTGGGCAACACCACCAAGTTCTGTACACAGTGCACACAACCGAGAAGAAGTGAAGAGCTTCTGAGTGAGCTAATACCTCAAAGGCAATGGGCCAGATAACATCTCCCCATGGGTATTGATAAGGGAGCAGAGGCCTATGTTTACCCTAAAAACAATATTCAATACATCTATCGTAACAAGGGAGATTGCCTGCTGCATGGAAGACAGCAAATGTAGTCGCCAATCCTTAAAAAAGGAGACAGACTTGAAGCATTAGACTACATACCATGTCACTGAAGTATAGTATGCAAATCATGAGATGATTACAGGAGAAGAGTGGTGGAACACCTAAAAGGAATGATCTCATCAACAGCAGCCAACATGGTTTCAGGACGGGAAATCCTGTGTCACAAACCTACTGGAGTTCTATGACAGGGTGACAGCAGTAAGACAAGAGAGAGGGGGTGGGTGGATTGCATTTCTTGGACTGCAAGAAGGCGTTTAAACACAGTTCCCCACAAGAGATGGTGCAAAAACTGAGGACCAAGCAGGGATAACAGGGAAGGCACTACAAGGGATCGGGGAATACTTGTCAGGAAGACAGCACGAGTCATGGTACGTGGCGAGGTGTCAGAGTGGGCACCTTGACCAGCGGGTCCCGAAAGGGGTCAGTCCTAGGACCAGTGCTGTTTTCTGGTATTGTGAACGACATACGGAAGGAATAGACTCTGAGGTGTCCCTGTTTGCAGTTTACGTGGAAGTTGATGAGAAGAATTCACTCGATCGAAGACCAGGCAGAACTACAAAGGGATCTGGACAGGCTGCAGACCTGGTCCAGCAATTGGCTCCTGGAGTTCAATCCCACCAAGTGCAAAGTCATGAAGATTGGGGAAGGGCAAAAGAAGGCCGCAGACGGAGTACAGTCTAGGGGCCCAGAGACTACAAACCTCACTCAAGGAAAAAGATCTTGGGGTGAGTATAACACCAGGCACACTCCTGAAGCGCACATCAACCAAATAACTGCTGCAGCATATGGGCGCCTAGCAAACCTCAGAACAGCATTCCGACATCTTAATAAGGAATCATTCAGGACCCTGTACACCGTGTATGCTAGGCCCATAATTGGAGTATGCGGCACCATTTGGAACCCACACCTAGCCAAGCACGTGAAGAAACTAGAGAAAGTGCAAAGGTTTGCAACAAGACTAGTCCCCAGAGCTAAGAGGTATGTCCTACGAGGAGAGGTTAAGGAAATCAACCTGACGGCACTGGAGGACAGGAGAGATAGGGGGACATGATAACGACATACAAAATACTGAGAGGAATTGACAAGGTGGACAAAGACAGGATGTTCCAGAGATTGGACACAGTAACAAGGGGACACAGTTGGAAGCTGAAGACACAGATGAATCACAGGGATGTTAGGAAGTATTTCTTCAGCCACAGAGTAGTCAGTAAGTGGAATAGTTTGGGAAGTGATGTAGTGGAGGCAGGATCCATACATAGCTTTAAGCAGAGGTATGATAAAGCTCACGGCTCAGGGAGAGTGACCTAGTAGCGATCAGTGAAGAGGCGGGGCCAGGAGCTCGGACTCGACCCCCGCAACCTCAACTAGGTGAGTACAACTAGGTGAGTATACACACACACACACACACACACACACACACACACTATGGTAACTAACTAACACTTCCACTGATGAGCAGTGGATATAGTAGTTATAATATAATTTCGACAGAGACTGAGAGATGAGTGGCGGCCGCTAGACAACTTTCAGAAAGGTTCCTCTCGGAAAGCTTGAGGCGAGATGGAAGCTACATGGATATATATAGAAGATAGATGGAGGAGAGAAGTAAGTTAGATGGAGAGATGTGAGCTAGATGTGTATATATAGAAGGTAGATGGAAGAGAGATGTAAGCTAGATGGAGATATAGAGGCTATATGGAGGAGAGATGGGTGTCGACCACCACACAAACTTCCAGTAGGCCCCACAAAGCCAGTGTTTACCGCAGTGTACACATTTATCCTCTGAAACGAATCAACTTGCAGAGGATCACACACACAATCTTTTACAGCGGCCAGTGGACGAGCTGGACCTGGAACAAATACGTGAGATTTGGAAGTGGGGGGGGGGAGGGAGGAAGTTGGGAGAGTAGATGAAGAAGATGAGGAAAAAATGGGAGGAAGGGAAGGGGAAGGAGAGAGACAAGAGGGATGGAGGGAGAGCGAGAAAGATATAATAATAATCACAATATTAATACAGTAAGGAAGAAGATGCGAAACTGTAGTTTTCTGAATAATATATCTAAAGTAACAAGATTTTTCTTGTCGGTTCCAGGTTGTAAATCAAGTTGCAGAGATATTAAAGAAAAAATGAATGAAGGCGATTTTACAGAATCAAAATCTGTGAGAACTGTTCCATGGAATTACCGCCGTCCACAGTGAAGGAATCTTCCATTCAAAACAATCACTTGGTGGTGGTGACTTAACCAGTTGCTGGACACAACAAGTGTGTCAGACAGACCTTGGAGTGGAGGGTCAGGTGTTTCCTGGTAAACTGTTGTTAGCACACAGGTGGAATTCCAACACAGTCCTGAGAAATCTCCCCGTCGTGCTTCCCGTGAGCTATATTCTCCGAGTTGTAAACTGCACAAAACCGCACTAAGTCGTGCACAAATGATTCCCATTCCCACTTCACCTATATAAAGTGAATCTCTCACTGTATTTACACCGATATATATATATATATATATATATATATATATATATATATATATATATATATATATATATATATATATATATATATATATATATATATATATATATATATATTGTAACCATGAACGAGTGGTATTGATCAATAACAACACTGCGCTAGCTAGGATTCGAACGTAGCTTAGCTGGGTGCTTGGTTCTTGTTGGATTGGGTGGTCCTGTGGGTTAAGGCGTCGTGTGATTCTCGTTCACAATGGGTAGCGCAGTGTTGTTATTGATCAATACAACTCGTTCGTGGTTACAATAATACATATATACGTGTGTGTGTGTGTGTGTGTATATGTGTGTACTCACCTAGCTGTTTTTACAGGGGTCAATTCATAGCTCCTGGCCCCGCCTCTTCACTGGTTGCTACTGGGTCACTCTCCCTGAACCATGAGCTTTATCATACCTCTGAGTCTTCAACTTCCAACTGTGACCCGTTGTTGCTGTTTCCCATCTCCGGAACATTCTGTGTGAACTCATCTAGTTGAGGGGTCGAGTCCTAGCTCCTGGCCCCGCCTCTTCACTGGCCGCTACTGGGTCATTCTTCATGCTTCATAAGCTTTATCATACCTCTTCTTAAAGCTATGTATGGATCCTGCATCCACTACATCACTTCCCACACTATTCCACTTCCTGACTACTCTGTGGCTGAAGAAATACTTCCTAACATCCCTGTGATTCATTTATGTCTTCAACTTCCAACTGTGTCCCATCTCTGGAACATCCTGTCTTTGTCCACCTTGTCAATTCCTCTCAGTATTTTGTAAGTCGTTATCATGTACCCACTATCTCTCCTGTCCTCCAGTGTCGTCAGGTCGATTTCCCTTAAATACCTCTTAGCTCTGGGACTAGTCTTGTTGCAAACCTTTGCACTTTCTCTAGTTTCTTTACGTGCTTGGCTAGGTGTGGGTTCCAAACTGGTGCCGCATACTCCAATATGGGCCTAACGTACACGGTGTACAGGGTCCTGAACGATTCCTTATTAAGATGTCGGAATGCTGTTCTGAGGTTTGCCAGGCGCCCATATGTGTGTGTGTGTGTGTGTGTGTGTGTGTGTGTGTGTGTGTGTGTGTGTGTGTGTATGTGTGTGTGTGTGTGTGTGTGTATGTGTGTGTGTGTGTGTGTGTGTGTGTGTGTGTGTGTACTCACCTATTTGTACTCACCTATTTGTGGTTGCAGGGGTCGAGTCACAGCTCCTGGCCCCGCCTCTTCGCTGATTGCTACTAGGTCCTCTCTCTCCCTGCCCCATGAGCTCTATCATACCTCGCCTTAAAACTATGTATGGTTCCTGCCTCCACTACATCCCTTTCTAGGCTATTCCATGGCCTGACTACTCTATGACTGAAGAAATACTTCCTAACATCCCTTTGATTCATCTGAGTCTTCAACTTCCGATTGTGACCTCTTGTGTCTGTGTCCCATCTCTGGAACATCCCGTCTTTGTCCACCTTTTCTATTCCGCGCAGTATTTTATATGTCGTTATCATGTCTCCCCTGACCCTCCTGTCCTCCAGTGTCGTCAGGCCGATTTCCCTCAACTTTTCTTCGTAGGACAATCCCCGTAGCTCTGGGACTAGTCTTGTTGCAAACCTTTGCACTTTCTCTAATTTCTTGACGTGCTTGACTAGGTGTGGATTCCAAACTGGTGCTGCATACTCCAGTATGGGCCTGACGTAGATGGTATGTATACAGAGTCTTAAACGAATCCTTACTGAGGTATCGGAACGCTATCCGTAGGTTTGCCAGGCGCCCGTATGCTGCAGCAGTTATCTGATTGATGTGTGCCTCAGGAGATATGCTCGGTGTTATGCTCACCCCCAGATCTTTTTCCTTGAGTGAGGTTTGCAGTCTTTGGCCATCTAAACTATATTGTGTCTGCGGTCTTCTTTGCCCTTCCCCAATCTTCATGACTTTGCATTTGGCAGGGTTAAATTCAAGGAGCCAGTTGTGTGTGTGTGTGTGTGTGTGAGTGTGTGTGTGTGTGTGTGTGTGTGTGTGTGTGTGTGGTGTGTGTGTGTGTGTGTTGGTGTGTGTATGTGTGTGTATGTGTGTGTATGTATGTGTGTGTGTGTGTGTGTGTGTGTGTGTGTGTGTGTGTGTGTGTGTGTGTGTGTGGTGTGTGTGTGTGTGTGTGTGTGTGTGTGTATGTGTGTGTGTGTGTATGTGTGTGCGTGTGTGTACTCACCTAGTTGTGGTTGCAAGGGTCGAGTCACAACTCCTGGCCCCGCCTCTTCACTGGCAGCTATTGGGTCATTCTTCCTGCTTCATAAGCTTCATCATACCTCTTCTTAAAGCTATGTATGGATCCTGCCTCCACTACATCACTTCCCAGACTATTCCACTTTCTAACAACTCTGAGACTGAAGAACTACTTCCTAACATCCCTGTGATTCATCTGAGTGTTCAACTTGCAACCGTGACCCGTTGTTGCTGTGTCCCATCTCTGCAACATTATGTCTCTGTCCACCTTGTCGATTCCTCTTAGTATTTTATATGTCATTATCATATCTCCCATATCTCTCCTGTTTTCCAGTGTCGTCAGGTCGATTTCCCTTAACCTCTCCTCGTAGGATATACCTCTTAGCTCCGGGACTAGATTCCTTATGTGCTTGGCTAGGTGTGGGTTCCAAACTGGTGCTGCATACTCCAGTATGGGCCTAACGTACACGGTGTACAGGGTCCTGAACGATTCCTTATTAGATGTCTGAATGCTGTTTTTAGGTTTGCTAGGCGCCCATATGCTGCAGCAGTTATTTGGTTGATGTGCGCTTCAGGAGATGTGCCTGGTGCTATACTCACCCCAAGATCCTTTTCCTTGAGTGAGGTTTGTAGTCTCTGATCCACTAGACTGTACTCCGTCTGCGGTCTTCTTTGCCCTTCCCAATCTTCATGACTTTGCACTTGGTGGGATTGAACTCCAGGAGCCAATTGCTGGACCAGGTCTGCAGCCTGTCCAGATCCCTTTGTAGTTCTGCCTGGTCTTCGATCGAATGAATTCTTCCCATCAACTTCATATCATCTGCAAACAGGGACACTTCGGAGTCTATTCCTTCCGTCATGTCATTCACAAATACCACAAACAGTACCGGTCCTAGGACTGACCCCTGTGGAACCCCGCTCATTACCCGCGCCCAATCTGACGCCTCGCCACGTACCATGACTCGCTGTTGTCTTCCTGACAGGTATTTCCTGATCCATTGAAGTGCCTTCCCTGTTATCCATGAATGGTCCTCCAACTTTTGCACTAATCTCTTGTGTGGAACTGTGTCAAACGCCTTCTTACAGTCCAAGAATATGCAATCTACCCACCCCTCTCTCTCTTATCTTACAGCCGTAACCCTGTCATAGAACTCCAGTAGGTTTGTGACGCAGGATTTCCCGTCCCTGAAACCATGTTGGCTGTCGCTAATAAGCTCATTCCTTTCTAGTGTATGTGTGTGAAGAATGTCGTCACAGTAGTCACCACCTACCGTCGCCACAGTAGTTACCTCCTACCGTCACCACAGTAGTCACCTCCTACCGTCACCACAGTAGTCACCTCCTACCGTCGCCACAGTAGTTACCTCTTACCGTCACCACAGTAGTCACCTCCTACCGTCGCCACAGTAGTCACCTCCTACCGTCGCCACCTCCTACAGTCGCCACAGTAGTTACCTCCTACCGTCAACACCAGTAGTCACCTCCTACCGTCGCCACAGAAGCCACCTCCTCCCGTCGCCACAGTAGCCACCTCTTCCCGTCGCCACAGTAGCCACCTCCTACCGTCGTCACAGTAGCCTCCTACCGTCGTCACAGTAGCCTCCTACCGTCGTCACAGTAGCCTCCTACCGTCTCGTCACAGTAGCCTCCTACCGTCGCCACAGTAGCCACCTCCTCCCTTCGCCACAGTAGCCTCCTACCGTCGTCACAGTAGCCTCCTACCGTCGTCACAGTAGCCTCCTACCGTCGTCACAGTAGCCACCTCCTACCGTCGTCACAGTAGCCTCCTACCGTCGTCACAGTAGCCTCCTACCGTCGCCACAGTAGCCACCTCCTACCGTCGTCACAGTAGCCACCTCCTACCGTCGTCACAGTAGCCTCCTACCGTCGGTCGCCACAACCAACCCTCCACTTGGCAATACATTTTAAATCCTGACACATGACACATAATTTACACATAAAAAAAAGAAAAAAAAGTTGTGTCCTTAATCACCATTAAACTGTGACAGTAACAACTCGCCAAGGAAGATCTCTTTAATCATAAGATTATTCAACTCTCTCTCCCCCTCCTGCTGGAGGGTGAGGACCCCAATGGAAATAAGTCACTCAGTCTGACTTTTCTGGGTTATCCTAGGTTCTCTACACATATGCTGCTATGTATGATAATTCTATGTAACTGTATTTGTGTATACCTGAATAAACTTACTTACTTACTTAGGAAGGGTTCACGACGCTGCTGAAGCCACTTTCAGCCATATAATTTTACCTACCTCTCCCTCTCACACATGGTTAACCCTATTACCTAGGCGCTGTACTACTCATACGGGTTTAGCGCGTCCCTATTAATAATAATGATAATAATAATAATAATAATAATAATAATAATAATAATAATAATAATAATAATAATCGTCAAACAACCGGACACCCTGTAAATATAATCGATCAAGAGGACAACCAATACAACCACACAACCGGTACTATAACAGACTAGTTACACCGTAACTCTGGCGAGTTGTGAAATATCGTAGAATTTCTACATAAAACAAATGTAGTTACTGCACTTCCCACCACCAGGACTGTAACATCCCATCCATCCTTCAGAGTGCAGCCACTACACTTCCCACCACCAGGACTGTAACATCCCATCCATCCTTCAGAGTGCAGCCACTGCACTTCCCACCACCAGGACTGTAACATCCCATCCATCCTTCAGAGTGCAGCCACTGCACTTCCCACCACCAGGACTGTAACATCCCATCCATCCTTCAGAGTGCAGCCACTGCACTTCCCACCACCAGGACTGTAACATCCATCCATCCTTCAGAGTGCAGCCACTGCACTTCCCACCACCAGGACTGTAACCTCCCATCCATCCTTCAGAGTGCAGCCACTGCACTTCCCACCACCAGGACTGTAACATCCCATCCATCCTTCAGAGTACAGCCACTGCACTTCCCACCACCAGGACTGTAACATCCCATCCATCCTTCAGAGTGCAGCCACTGCACTTCCCACCACCAGGACTGTAACATCCCATCCATCCTTCAGAGTACAGCCACTGCACTTCCCACCACCAGGACTGTAACATCCCATCCATCCTTCAGAGTGCAGCCACTGCACTTCCCACCACCAGGACTGTAACATCCCATCCATCCTTCAGAGTACAGCCACTGCACTTCCAACCACCAGGACTGTAACATCCCATCCATCCTTCAGAGTGCAGCCACTGCACTTCCCACCACCAGGACTGTAACATCCCATCCATCCTTCAGAGTGCAGCCACTGCACTTCCCACCACCAGGACTGTAACCTCCCATCCATCCTTCAGAGTGCAGCCACTGCACTTCCCACCACCAGGACTGTAACATTCCATCCATCCTTCAGAGTACAGCCACTGCACTTCCCACCACCAGGACTGTAACATCCCATCCATCCTTCAGAGTGCAGCCACTGCACTTCCCACCATCAGGAATGTAACATCCCATCCATCCTTCAGAGTGCAGCCACTGCACTTCCCACCACCAGGACTGTAACCTCCCATCCATCCTTCAGAGTGCAGCCACTGCACTTCCCACCACCAGGACTGTAACATCCCATCCATCCTTCAGAGTGCAGCCACTGCACTTCCCACCACCAGGACTGTAACATCCCATCCATCCTTCAGAGTACAGCCACTGCACTTCCCACCACCAGGACTGTAACATCCCATCCATCCTTCAGAGTACAGCCACTGCACTTCCCACCACCAGGACTGTAACATCCCATCCATCCTTCAGAGTGCAGCCACTGCACTTCCCACCACCAGGACTGTAACATCCCATCCATCCTTCAGAGTACAGCCACTGCACTTCCCACCACCAGGACTGTAACATCCCATCCATCCTTCAGAGTACAGCCACTGCACTTCCCACCACCAGGAGTGTAACATCCCATCCATCCTTCAGAGTGCAGCCACTGCACTTCCCACCACCAGGACTGTAACATCCCATCCATCCTTCAGAGTACAGCCACTACACTTCCCACCACCAGGACTGTAACATCCCATCCATCCTTCAGAGTACAGCCACTGCACTTCCCACCACCAGGACTGTAACATCCCATCCATCCTTCAGAGTACAGCCACTGCACTTCCCACAACCAGGACTGTAACATCCCATCCATCCTTCAGAGTGCAGCCATTGCACTTCCCACCACCAGGACTGTAACATCCCATCCATCCTTCAGAGTACAGCCACTGCACTTCCCACCACCAGGACTGTAACATCCCATCCATCCTTCAGAGTGCAGCCACTGCACTTCCCACCACCAGGACTGTAACATCCCATCCATCCTTCAGAGTACAGCCACTACACTTCCCACCACCAGGACTGTAACATCCCATCCATCCTTCAGAGTGCAGCCACTGCACTTCCCACCGCCAGGACTGTAACATCCCATCCATCCTTCAGAGTGCAGCCACTGCACTTCCCACCACCAGGACTGTAACATCCCATCCATCCTTCAGAGTGCAGCCACTACACTTCCCACCACCAGGACTGTAACATCCCATCCATCCTTCAGAGTACAGCCACTACACTTCCCACCACCAGGACTGTAACATCCCATCCATCCTTCAGAGTGCAGCCACTGCACTTCCCACCACCAGGACTGTAACATCCCATCCATCCTTCAGAGTACAGCCACTGCACTTCCCACCACCAGGACTGTAACGTTACATCCATCCTTCAGAGTGCAGCCATTGCACTTCCCACCACCAGGACTGTAACATCCCATCCATCCTTCAGAGTGCAGCCACTACACTTCCCACCACCAGGACTGTAACATCCCATCCATCCTTCAGAGTGCAGCCACTGCACTTCCCACCACCAGGACTGTAACATCCCATCCATCCTTCAGAGTGCAGCCACTGCACTTCCCACCACCAGGACTGTAACATCCCATCCATCCTTCAGAGTACAGCCACTGCACTTTCCACCACCAGGACTGTAACATCCCATCCATCCTTCAGAGTACAGCCACTGCACTTCCCACCACCAGGACTGTAACATCCCATCCATCCTTCAGAGTGCAGCCACTGCACTTCCCACCACCAGGACTGTAACATCCCATCCATCCTTCAGAGTACAGCCACTGCACTTCCCACCACCAGGACTGTAACATCCCATCCATCCTTCAGAGTACAGCCACTGCACTTCCCACCACCAGGACTGTAACATCCCATCCATCCTTCAGAGTGCAGCCACTGCACTTCCCACCACCAGGACTGTAACATCCCATCCATCCTTCAGAGTACAGCCACTACACTTCCCACCACCAGGACTGTAACATCCCATCCATCCTTCAGAGTACAGCCACTGCACTTCCCACCACCAGGACTGTAACATCCCATCCATCCTTCAGAGTACAGCCACTGCACTTCCCACCACCAGGACTGTAACATCCCATCCATCCTTCAGAGTGCAGCCACTGCACTTCCCACAACCAGGACTGTAACATCCCATCCATCCTTCAGAGTACAGCCACTACACTTCCCACCACCAGGACTGTAACATCCCATCCATCCTTCAGAGTGCAGCCACTGCACTTCCCACCGCCAGGACTGTAACATCCCATCCATCCTTCAGAGTACAGCCACTGCACTTCCCACCACCAGGACTGTAACATCCCATCCATCCTTCAGAGTGCAGCCACTGCACTTCCCACCACCAGGACTGTAACATCCCATCCATCCTTCAGAGTGCAGCCACTGCACTTCCCACCACCAGGACTGTAACATCCCATCCATCCTTCAGAGTACAGCCACTACACTTCCCACCACCAGGACTGTAACATCCCATCCATCCTTCAGAGTGCAGCCACTGCACTTCCCACCGCCAGGACTGTAACATCCCATCCATCCTTCAGAGTGCAGCCACTGCACTTCCCACCACCAGGACTGTAACATCCCATCCATCCTTCAGAGTGCAGCCACTACACTTCCCACCACCAGGACTGTAACATCCCATCCATCCTTCAGAGTACAGCCACTACACTTCCCACCACCAGGACTGTAACATCCCATCCATCCTTCAGAGTGCAGCCACTGCACTTCCCACCACCAGGACTGTAACATCCTATCCATCCTTCAGAGTGCAGCCACTGCACTTCCCACCACCAGGACTGTAACATCCCATCCATCCTTCAGAGTGCAGCCACTACACTTCCCACCACCAGGACTGTAACATCCCATCCATCCTTCAGAGTACAGCCACTACACTTCCCACCAACAGGACTGTAACATCCCAGCCATCCTTCAGAGTGCAGCCACTGCACTTCCCACCGCCAGGACTGTAACGTCCCATCCATCCTTCAGAGTGCAGGCACTACACTTCCCTCCACCAGGACTGTAACATCCCATCCATCCTTCAGAGTACAGCCACTGCACTTCCCACCACCAGGACTGTAACGTTACATCCATCCTTCAGAGTGCAGCCATTGCACTTCCCACCACCAGGACTGTAACATCCCATCCATCCTTCATAGTGCAGCCACTACACTTCCCACCACCAGGACTGTAACATCCCATCCATCCTTCAGAGTGCAGCCACTGCACTTCCCACCACCAGGACTGTAACATCCCATCCATCCTTCAGAGTGCAGCCACTGCACTTCCCACCACCAGGACTGTAACATCCCATCCATCCTTCAGAGTGCAGCCACTACACTTCCCACCACCAGGACTGTAACGTCCCATCCATCCTTTAGAGTGCAGCCACTACACTTCCCACCACCAGGACTGTAACATCCCATCCATCCTTCAGAGTGCAGCCACTGCACTTCCCACCACCAGGACTGTAACATCCCATCCATCCTTCAGAGTACAGCCACTGCACTTCCCACCACCAGGACTGTAACATCCCATCCATCCTTCAGAGTACAGCCACTACACTCCCCACCACCTGGACTGTAACATCCCTTCCATCCTTCAGAGTGCAGCCACTGCACTTCCCACCACCAGGACTGTAACATCCCATCCATCCTTCAGAGTGCAGCCACTGCACTTCCCACCACGAGGACTGTAACATCCCATCCATCCTTCAGAGTGCAGCCACTGCACTTCCCACCACCAGGACTGTAACATCCCATCCATCCTTCAGAGTGCAGCCACTACACTTCCCACCACCAGGACTGTAACCTCCCATCCATCCTTCAGAGTGCAGCCACTGCACTTCCCACCACCAGGACTGTAACATCCCATCCATCCTTCAGAGTACAGCCACTGCACTTCCCACCACCAGGACTGTAACATCCCATCCATCCTTCAGAGTGCAGCCACTACACTTCCCACCACCAGGACTGTAACATCCCATCCATCCTTCAGAGTGCAGCCCCTGCACTTCCCACAACCAGGACTGTAACATCCCATCCATCCTTCAAAGTGCAGCCACTGCACTTCCCACCACCAGGACTGTAACATCCCATCCATCCTTCAGAGTGCAGCCACTGCACTTCCCACCATCAGGACTGTAACATCCCATCCATCCTTCAGAGTGCAGCCACTGCACTTCCCACCACCAGGGCTGTAACATCCCATCCATCCTTCAGAGTGCAGCCACTGCACTTCCCACCACCAGGACTGTAACATCCCATCCATCCTTCAGAGTGCAGCCACTGCACTTCCCACCACCAGGACTGTAACATCCCATCCATCCTTCAGAGTGCAGCCACTGCACTTCCCACCACCAGGACTGTAACATCCCATCCATCCTTCAGAGTGCAGCCACTGCACTTCCCACCAGCAGGACTGTAACATCCCATCCATCCTTCAGAGTGCAGCCACTGCACTTCCCACCACCAGGACTGTAACATCCCATCCATCCTTCAGAGTGCAGCCACTGCACTTCCCACCACCAGGACTGTAACATTCCATCCATCCTTCAGAGTGCAGCCACTGCACTTCCCACCACCAGGACTGTAACATCCCATCCATCCTTCAGAGTGCAGCCACTGCACTTCCCACCACCAGGACTGTAACATCCCATCCATCCTTCAGAGTGCAGCCACTGCACTTCCCACCACCAGGACTGTAACATCCCATCCATCCTTCAGAGTACAGCCACTACACTTCCCACCACCAGGACTGTAACATTCCATCCATTCTTCAGAGTGCAGGCACTACACTTCCCACCACCAGGACTGTAACATTCCATCCATCCCTCAGAGTGCAGCCACTGCACTTCCCACCACCAGGACTGTAACATTCCATCCATCCCTCAGAGTGCAGCCACTGCACTTCCCACCACCAGGACTGTAACATCCCATCCATCCCTCATAGTGCAGTAACTGCAAGACTCAAGTCCGGGTAATCGCTCCTCATGAACCTAGTCATAAATGCACAAAAATATGTTTCCTGACGAGGGTCCTAGTCATATGATGACCCGAAGCTGGAGCTTTTGGTCGTCTGACGGAGGCCTTCCACTGGCTTACCCTCCACTACCATTAAAAACTGTTATGAATCAATAAGTGAGGGAGTTTATAAATGACATCACATCACCAGTATCCCCAGGTGGTACATCGTTCAAGCAGTGTTCACCAGTCTTCCCAGTTCTCTGTTTTTTGCCCATCAACCAGGAATAGAGCGGCTACTTCAACAGAGCAACAGTCAGAATAGAGGAGTAGAAATGGAGAAGTTTCCGAACAGAGAAAAACAACCGGAATAGAGGAAACACTTCGGGCTTACAAACGCCTGTCTGGCCACAAATATACACAGTTGACCAGAAATACACACAACTGACCCGATATGCATACAGCTAGCCAGATATGCACAGAACTGGCCAGGAATGCACACAGCTGGCCAGGAATACATACAGATGGCCAGAAATGCACACAGCTGGCCAGGAATACACACAGCTGGCCAGAAATACACACAACTGGCCAGAAATACACACGAGCGGCCAGAAATACACACAAATAGCCAGAAGTACACGAGCGGCTAGAATTACACACGTGTGGCCAGAATTACACACAAGTGACCATAATTATACACAACTGAGAAGAAATACACACAACTGGCCTGAAATACACACAACTAGTCAGAAACACACACAGTTGGCCAGAAATACACAAAACTGACCAGAAATACACACAGGCAGCCAGAATTATACATCAGCTTTACTGCAGCACAAACGGTGGGGAAGCTTGGTGGCTTACGTCCATAGTAGCCCCTCCCACATGGGAGCTATGGTAGGTCAACACACATGGTAGCTATGGTAGGTCAACACACATGGTAGCTATGGTAAGCCATCACACAGTGTTCCCACATGGTAGCTATGGTAGGTCAACTCACAGTTCCCACATGGTAGCTATGGTAGGCCATCACACAGTGTTCTCACATGGTAGCTATGGTAGGTCAACACACATGGTAGCTATGGTAAGCCATCACACAGTGTTCCCACATGGTAGCTATGGTAGGTCAACACACAGTGTTCCCACATGGTAGCTATGGTAGGCCATCACACAGTGTTCTCACATGGTAGCTATGGTTGGTCAACACACACAATGTTCCCTCATGGTAGCTATGGTATGCAACACACACACAGTGCTCCCACATGGTAGCTATGGTATGCAACACACACACAGTGCTCCCACATGGTAGCTATGGTAGGCCATCACACAGTGTTCTCACATGGTAGCTATGGTGGGTCAACACACACAATGTTCCCTCATGGTAGCTATAGTAGGTCAACACACACAGTGTTGATAAATTAGACACATGTGCAACTCTTGGGTATCTTTATTAAGGAAACGTTTCGCCACACAGTGGCTTCATCAGTCCATACATAGGAGAATCTTGAAGAACAGGAAGAGAATGAGGATCAACGTGTCGGTTCTGTGAACCATTCATCTACAACACACAATGTTCCCTCATGGTAGTTATGGTAGGCCAACACGCACAATGTTCCCTCATGGTAGTTATGGTAGGCCAACACGCACAATGTTCCCTCATGGTAGTTATGGTAGGCCAACACGCACAATGTTCCCTCATGGTAGTTATGGTAGGCCAACACGCACAATGTTCCCTCATGGTAGTTATGGTATACCAACACACAATGTTCCCTCATGGTATTTATGGTATACCAACACACACAATGTTCCCTCATGGTAGCTATGGTAGGTCAACACGCACCATGTTCCCTCATGGTAGTTATGGTAGGCCAACACACACAATGTTCCCTCATGGTAGTTATGGTAGGCCAACACGCACAATGTTCCCTCATGGTAGTTATGGTAGGCCAACACACACAATGTTCCCTCATGGTAGTTATGGTATACCAACACACACAATGTTCCCTCATGGTAGTTATGGTAGGTCAACACGCACAATGTTCCCTCATGGTAGTTATGGTATACCAACACACAATGTTCCCTCATGGTAGTTATGGTAGGCCAACACACACAATGTTCCCTCATGGTAGCTATGGTATACCAACACACACAATGTTCCCTCATGGTAGCTATGGTAGGTCAACACACACAATGTTCCCTTATGGCAGCTATAGTAGGTCAACACACATAATGTTCCCTCATGGTAGTTATGGTATACCAACACACACAATGTTCCCTCATGGTAGCTATGGTAGGTCAACACACACAATGTTCCCTCATGGTAGTTATGGTATACCAACACACAATGTTCCCTCATGGTAGTTATGGTATACCAACACACACAATGTTCCCTCATGGTAGCTATGGTAGGCCAACACACAATGTTCCCTCATGGTAGCTATGGTAGGTCAACACACACAATGTTCCCTCATGGTAGCTATGGTAGGTCAACACACAATGTTCCCTAATGGTAGCTATGGTAGGTCAACACACACAATGTTCCCTCATGGTAGTAATGGTATACCAACACACACAATGTTCCCTCATGGTAGCTATGGTAGGTCAACACACACAATGTTCCTTCATGGTAGTAATGGTATACCAACACACACAATGTTCCCTCATGGTAGCTATGGTAGGTCAACACACACAATGTTCCCTCATGGTAGCTATGGTAGGTCAACACACACAATGTTCCCTCATGGTAGCTATGGTATACCAACACACACATGTTCCCTCATGGTAGCTATGGTAGGTCAACACACACATGTTCCCTCATGGTAGCTATGGTAGGTCAACACACACAATGTTCCCTCATGGTAGTTATGGTATATCAACACACACATGTTCCCTCATGGTAGCTATGGTAGGTCAACACACACATGTTCCCTCATGGTAGCTATGGTAGGTCAACACACACAATGTTCCCTCATGGTAGTTATGGTATACCAACACACACATGTTCCCTCATGGTAGCTATGGTAGGTCAACACACACAATGTTCCCACATGTTGGTACGTTAACAAACAACAATATTATTTTTGGTTTATTATTTTTTTATTAACACATGCGCAGTTTCCCACCAAGGTACGGTGGCCCGAAAAAAAAAAACTTTCATCATCATTCACTCCGTCACTGTCTTGCCAGAGGCAAGACAAACAACAACTGTGTAAATAATAATTAACTAGTAACGATGAACACAGTTCACAAAACAGCTCACTTTCGAGACGAAATTTAGGCTACATTTCGATCGGTCCTAAACCCATTATCAAGTCGCTAAATGACGGAAATAACGAAACGGAGTCTTCGTTATCGCAAGTTACACCGCGACATTACAGAGGTATACACAAATAACCCGCACACACCGAAGAGGACTTCGTAAATGGTCCGAGTCGGACCGAAACGTCGTCGTAAGCTCCTTTGTCCAGTCTGCGGGTTATTTGTGTATTGTTCCAGTTGCGGTATTGTGCCTTTTTTTTGTGTGTGTGTTTTTTGTACAGAAAACAGTTTTTTTATTCCTGCATTTTTTCAGGCCAAGAGCTGTGTCCTACGTCAGCTTAAAGCTTAGCTTTGAGAGTTTCATCCGGCGCCCTACTGAAACACGATCCACCAATCGATTTACACCCAGGACCCAAGTACTAGTGTGTACCGGGAAGCAAATACTGAGTTGGCTAAGTGTGGATTCGAACCTTGGACCCCTCGATTGCTAGAACGTTGGACCCCTCGACTCCCAGACCCCTCGACTGCCAGAACCCTTGACCCCTCGACTGCCGGAACCCTTGACCCCTCGACTGCCAGAACCCTTGACCCCTGACTGACCAGAACCCTTGACCCCTCGACTGCCAGAACCCTTGACCCCTCGACTGCCAGAACCCTTGACCCCTCGACTGCCAGAACCCTTGACCCCTCGACTGCCAGAACCCTTGACCCCTCGACTGCCAGAACCCTTGACCCCTCGACTGCCAGAACCCTTGACCCCTCGACTGCCAGAACCCTTGACCCCTCGACTGCCAGAACCCTTGACCCCTCGACTGCCGAACCCTTGACCCCCTCGACTGCCAGAACCCTTGACCCTCGACTGCCAGAACCCTTGACCCCTCGACTGCCAGAACGAACCCCGCGCGACCCTTGACCCCTCGACTGCCAGAAACCCTTGGACCCCTCGACTGCCAGAACCCTTGACCCCTCGACTGCCAGAACCCTATGACCCCTCGACTGCCAGAACCCTTGACCCCTCGACTGCCAGAAGACCCTTGAACCTACCCTCGACTGCCAGAACCCTTGACCCCTCGACTGCCAGAACCCTTGACCCCTCGACTGCCAGAACCCTTGACCCCTCGACTGCCAGAACCCTTGACCCTCGCTACTGCCAGAACCCTGACCCCTCGACTGCCAGAACCCTTGACCCCTCGACTGCCAGAACTCTTGACCCCTCGACTGCCGAACCTTGACCCCTCGACTGCCAGAACCCTTGACCCCTCGACTGCCAGAAACCCTTGACCCCTCGACTGCCAGAACCCTTGACCCCTCGACTGACCAGAACCCTTGACCCCTCGACTGCCAGAACCCTTGACCCCTCGACTGCAGAACCCTTGACCCCTCGACTGCCAGAACCTTGACCCCTCGACTGCCAGAACCCTTGACCCCTCGACTGCCAGAACCCTTGACCCCTCGACTGCCAGAACCCTTGACCCTCGACTGCCAGAACCCTTGACCCCTCGACTGCCAGAACCCTTGACCCCTCGACTGCCAGAACCCTTGACCCCCTCGACTGCCAGAAACCCTTGACCCCTCGACTGCCAGAACCCTTGACCCCTCGACTGCCAGAACCCTTGACCCCTCGACTGCCAGAACCCTTGACCCCTCGACTGCCAGAACCCTTGACCCCTCGACTGCCAGAACCCTTGACCCCTCGACTGCCAGAACCCTTGACCCCTCGACTGCCAGAACCCTTGACCCCTCGACTGCCAGAACCCTTGACCCCTCGACTGCCAGAACCCTTGACCCCTCGACTGCCAGAACCCTTGACCCCTCGACTGCCAGAACCCTTGACCCCTCGACTGCCAGAACCCTTGACCCCTCGATTATAAGACAAATATCACATCATCTCTGGATTTTTTAATCAAAACATAGATGCCCTTATCAAGACCACATTAAGGTAGGCATAAGTTGTTAGACAAGATCTACTCAGGAAGACACTATAGCCTTTTCCTATGGGTGCGAGACGGAAGCCTGTTAAACATTCTACACTCTGGCAGGATTGGTGGTTTGTTCTTGCTAATAAACACGCAAGTTGAAAGGTCAGTCTCGCAAACTTCTACAATAACTCAATACACGCTTTCACGCTTTCCTTCGCTCCTGCGTATTTCCTAACACTTCCACATTCGTCTAGTGCATCATTTCCATGTGATGTAAATGGTCTAGTAAAATGATAACTTTGTGGCCAGCAGGACCATCTTTGACACCTCTACTAGGATTTCTTACTTCCTGTCTGGCACAGTGAGTTGTCTTCATGATGGGAAAAGATTCTTGTGCAACATTTGGGAACCTTTATCGAGGATACCTAAATGTTACATAAGTGTCTCATTATTCAACATTATTTCTAATTTCAGATGACTGGTCTGTAAGACTGGGTCGCAGGAGCGATCAGGAGCAAGACTACGGACAATTTACATACGAAGGTGAGGGGGCCAGTATATAAAGGACAAGGGGACAGGGACGGGACAAGGAGGGGAAGAAAGAAGGAAGCAGAGAAGTAATGATAGAAGTAATGATGGTAGTGGAAGTAGCAGTAGTAGTAGAAGTAACAGTGGTAGTAGTAAGTAATGTGAGTAGTGGTAGTAGTAAGTAATGTGAGTAGTGGTAGTAACACAAGAGTCAGAAAATAAGTAACATGAGCAACACACAATAAAGAACTGACCGTTCTGGAATTTATTGGAAAGAGGTTATTAAAAGATCATTATCTATTAATTCTAATGGGACGTAATACAATTTTAACTCAGATACATCTCTTATATTTCCGTATCAAAATATATGATAATTGACTGTCGCGTTACTGACGTGTTTGTTTTGCAAGTTTAATGATCAGAAATTAGCCAGCTAAAATGGACTGCTGACACGACTGCTGACACGACTGCTGACACGACTGCTGACACGACTGCTGACACGTAGTATGTAGACCAAGACACGGTTGTTGACACGTATGTAGACCAAGACACGGTTGTTAACATGTATGTAGACCAAGACACGGTTCTTGACACGTATGTAGACCAAGACACGGTTGTTGACACATATGTAGACCAAGACACGGTTGTTGACACATATGTAGACCAAGACACGGTTGTTGACACATATGTAGACCAAGACAAGGGTCGCTGTGTTGAGCTTCAACAATTTACGAGTAATGGCTGTCACTTAAAGACTTCTACCCCCTCTGTGCGACTTTGTCAAATATTGTACAAATAGTCTGGGAATCTTTTAGTGAGGAAAAGTTTCGTCAGCCAGTGTCTTCATTCCAATACAGAGAATAACGGTGGGAGAAGAGGAGCAGGAGGAGGAGTTTGAGGTTATCAGTCCCTCAGCTTGGAGTCGATGTGTTCAGTCCATCAGTCTTGAGAAATGCACAGCATATGGTTTGTTTGGTAATGGTTGTTAGGAAACAGGGCAAGTGTTTCCTGATGCCGTTCCTAGTCAAATGATGATCCACAGCTGAAGCTTCTGGTCATCTGACGGAGGCATTCTGCTGGCTTACCGGTCCACCCCTTTAAAAATTGTTTATGATTGTAACCCGATGTAGTATACAGCATATGTGCGGAGAAGTGACTTATATACGGCAGACAGGTTAGTAGAAGCCGCAGGAGGCGGAGTCACCATTGGACAAATCCACTACTGTAAGTAGGTCATGCCTATAAGAACATAAGAACGTAAGAAGGAACACTGCAACAGGCCTACTGACCCATGCGAAGCAGGTCCATGCCCCCCCCCCCGATTAGCCCAATGACCCACCCAGTCTGGTCACCTCCACTCAAGGAAGGAGCACGGCACCAGACCCAGCAGCACAAGCTAGTCAGGTCCAACTCACTCTCACCCACACCCACTCATGTATTTATCTAACCTATTTTTAAAACTACACAACGTTTTAGCCTCAATAACTGTACTCTAGAGTTTGTTCCACTCATTCACAACTCTATTACCAAACCAGTGCTTTCCTATATCATTCCTGATTCTGAATTTTTCCAACTTGAAACCATTGCTGCGAGTCCTGTCTTGGCTGGAAATTTTAAGCACGCTATTTTTATCCCTTTTATTTATTCCTGTTTTCCATTTATACACCTCGATCATATCTTCCCTAATTCTACGCCTTTCGAGAGAGTGCAGATTCAGGGCCCTCAGTCTATCCTCATAGGGAAGATTTCTGATACATGGGATCATCTTTGTCATCCTCCTCTGTAAGTTTTCCAGAGCATTTATATCCAGTCTGTAATACGGTGACCAGAACTGAGCAGCATAGTCTAAATAAGGCCTAACCAAGGATATACAGAGTTGAAGAACAACCTGAGGACTTCTGTTATTTATACTTCTAGATATGAAGCCATGAATTCTGTTAGCTTTATTGCGAACACTAATGCACTGTTGTCTTGGTTTTAGATTACTACTAACCAGAACTCCTAAATCCTTTTTGCAATCAGTAGTATTAAGATCTACATTATTTAGTTTATATGTCGCATGGTTATTTTCCTGTCAAACATTTAGAAATTTGCATTTGTCTATATTAAACTGCATCTGCCACTTCTCCGACCATTACATCAGTCTATTCAAATCATCCTGGAGTGCTCTAATGTCCTCATTAGAATGAATTGGACGGCCTATTTTGGTGTCATCAGCAAATTTGCTTATGTCGCTATTTATTCCATCGTCTATGTCGTTTATGTAAATTGTGAACAACAACGGCCCAACACTGACCCCTGAGCAACACCGCTTGTGACGTGCCCCCATTCTGATTTCTCCCCATTTATGCAAACTCTCTGCTCCCTATTTGTCAGCCATGCCTCTACCCAGGAAAAAATTTCTCCTCCTATTCCGTGTGCCTTAAGTTTCCTCAATAGCCTCTGATGAGGAACTCTATCGAACGCCTTACTGAAGTCCATATACACAATATCATATTCATTACCATGATCTACCTCCTGAAACACCTTAGTGAAAAATGTTAGTAAATTCGTAAAACAGGAACGCCCCTTTGTAAAACCGTGTTGAGATAAGTAAGTAAGTTTATTCAGGTATACACAAATACAGTTACATAGATTATCATACATAGCAGCATATGTGTAGAGAACCTAGGATAACCCAAAAAAGTCAGACTGAGTGACTTATTTCCATTGGGGTCCTTTTACCTTATTATTATAATATAAAGGTTATAATATTTTCTTATTATTCTATAATGAAGATAACATCTTATTATCATACTAAAAAGACTATCTACTACACGAGGGTCATTAAGACTATCTACAATACGAGGGTCATTACTAGGAATAAGGTAAAATTTACAAGTATGTTAGTAAAAAAATAGAAAATCATTCCCCTCCCTTTCTGTAGCTACATTCATCAGACACCTTTTGGCACTCTTCTTGAACTGGTTCATGCTATGACTGGCTTTGACATGTGCGGGCAGTCTGTTCCATTCCTTTATTGCTGTACAATAAAAGGTGAAAATAAATGGTATAAAATACCGACACAATGGAAACATAAACACATATGCAGTTTAATGTGATCCTTTATTGACAACGTTTCGCCCACACAGTGGGCTTTTTTCAAGTCACAAACAGATCTGTTTGTGACTTATGTGGGCAAAACGTTGTCAATAAAGGATCACATTAAACTGCATATGTGTTTATGTTTCCACAATAAAAGGTGTTTGAAGCCTGGCCACTGACTGTGGGTACTACAAAGTTGTGCTCTCTCCCCCTAGTACTATGATTGCTTTGGTTCCCAACCTTGACAAAATTGACAGCAAGATATTCTGGACATTGTTTGTGAGCAATTTTATAAACATGATTTAGCTTCAGTTGTTTTACTCTGTCTTCAACATTCAGCATATCCAACTGCTGTAATTCATCCTGGCCTACATGTTCTCTTGGTCCCAGCCCCTGGATGAATCTTACGATTTTGTTCTGGGTGATTTGCAGTCTATCTTTCAGTTTTTTTGTCAAGGCAGAGTACCAAGAAGAGCAAGCGTAATCCATATGGCATTGTATAAGGGCTAGACATAGGGTCCTGCGAGCCTCAGTAGGTAGACACTGTGCTTGTCTATACAGGAACTTCAGTCTGGCATTCGCTTTCTTGACTACACTGTTCCCTATCAATTCTCCTGACATGCATGGGTCAAAGGGGATTCCCAGATATTTTACTGATGAAACCAAAGTGATGGACTCCCCATTACACTGGACATTAAAATTATTTACCCTTCTCAGTTTATGTTTCGTGCCAAAGAGAATGGTTTCAGTTTTCCCGAGGTGTAATGATAGTTTGTTGTCTACTAACCATTTGCTGCAGGACTCCAGTTCCAGTGTTAAAACATTAGCTATATCTTGTGGGTCTTTACCTGACACTAACAGAGCACTGTCATCTGCATACAGTAGGAGTTTGCACTTGACACTGATAGGCATGTCATTGACATAACATAAGAATAATAAGGGACCCAGAATACTACCTTGGGGAACTCCACATGTTATCAGCAGGGGTTCTGATTCCGTTTTGTTGATTTTGACAATTTGTCTCCTGTTGCTAAGGTAGGACTTAAACCAGTCTACAGAACCTATACCGGTAGCTTGAAGTTACTTACATAATATATTGTGGTTGACAGTATCGAAGGCCTTTTGCAGGTCTAAGGTTACCAGACCTATGAGGTTCCCCTTTGACATTTCAGTTCTCAGGTAATCCATCAGATTAATTAGGGAGGTGTCGGTTGAGTAAGATCTTCTAAAGCCCGATTGATAGCTATGGAGAATGTTGTTGTCATTAAGGTACTTAACTACTTGACAGTACACCGCCCCCTCTAGAATTTTAGATATTATACTGAGTATACTAACAGGCCTATAGTTGCTTACATCAGACCTACTACTTTTCTTCAAGATAGGAGTAACTCTGGCCTCCTTGAACCCCTCCGGTACGGTATTAGGAACTTAGACTGGATGTTATCCGGGCCAGTGCTCTTAGTTGGGTTTAACCTGCTTAGTTCTTTTTGAATAAAGTCATGAGATACACTTACTAGTTGACAACTGTTTGGGGTTACCCCTTTATTGGTATAGTATGTTTGAAACTTATCAGAGTCTGTGTTAAAGGTATTTGATGCAGCTGGTAGTTTACTTACTAGTGTTGATGCAACAGATGTGTAGAAGGAATTAAACCAATTTGCCACCTTAGATGTTTCGTGGCATACCTCGTTATCGATTGTGAGTACTATGTTAGACCTATCTACTGGCTTATGGCTATACCCCAACTGTTTTAGTTGTTCCCAGAGCTTTCTGGGGTTATGCTTATACTCTTCAATTTTTGAGCAATAGTGCTTTGCCTTTGCTCCTTTTATAAGTCTCTGCACTCTGTTCCTCACCCTTTGGAATTCATTTAGTGCTGCAATATCCTGTCTTGTAGATGAATGGTTCACAGAACCTACACGTTGATAAATTAGACACATGTGCAACTCTTGGGTATCTTTATTGAGGAAACGTTTCGCCACACAGTGGCTTTATCAGTCCATACATAGGAGAAACTTGAAGAACAGGAGGAGAATGAGGTAATCAGTTCCTCAACCTTGAGTCGATGTGGTCAGTCCATCAATCTTGAATAGAATACGGCATATGGGCGGCGAAGCAGCTTATAAACCGTAGGCAGGAGAGGTGCAGCAGTCGTAGGTGGTGTTACATTTGTTCAATGTGGAAATAGGTCGTGCCCAAGGGTTAGGCAAGCGAAGAATTCCCAAGTATTAAGATCCCAAGAAGTTGCAGTGTCTGACAGGATTGTAGATGAATGGTTCACAGAACCGACACGTTGATAAATTAGACACATGTGCAACTCTTGGGTATCTTTATTGAGGAAACGTTTCGCCACACAGTGGCTTCATCAGTTCATACATAGGAGAAACTTGAAGAACAACCCTGTCAGACACTGCAACTTCTTGGGATCTTGATACTTGGGAATTCTTCGCTTGCCTAACCCTTGGGCACGACCTACTTCCACATTGAATAAATGTGACACCACCTACATCTGCTGCACCTCTCCTGCCATACGGTTTATAAGCTGCTTCTCCGCCCATATGCCGTATTCTATTCAAGATTGATGGACTGACCACATCGACTCAAGGTTGAGGGACTGATTACCTCATTCTCCTCCTGTTCTTCAAGTTTCTCCTATGCATGGACTGATGAAGCCACTGTGTGGCGAAACGTTTCCTCAATAAAGATACCCAAGAGTTGCACATGTGTCTAATTTATCAATATCCTGTCTGTTTGTTTTAAATCTTTTTAGCAGCTGATCTCTGAATTTCATATTATCTAATATCTCAGTAGTCATCCAGGGTTCAGTTCTTCGTTAATCAATTTATGCCTATCAAGATGGCTACGAATTGCTTCGGCAATTATTGATTCCATAAATTTTCCCACTATGGAGGTAAGGCTTACTAGTCTATAGTTCGAAGCCAAGGACCTGTCACCTGCCTTGTAAATAGGTATTACATTTGCCATTTTCCTCTTATCAGGCACTATGCCAGCTTGTAGTGATACGTTAAAAAGATTAGCCAAAGGTATGCTAAGTTCCTCTTTACATTCCTTTAACACCCTTGCAAACAGTTCATCAGGGCCTGGGGATTTGTTAGGTTTTAGTTTCTCTATTTGTCTGAGGACCATGTCACTAGTTACCGCAATCGTGCATAGTTTATTATCGTCCTGTTCTACATAATCTATTTCAGGAATATTGCTAGTATTTTCCTGGGTGAAAACTGAGAGGAAGTAGGTATTGAGAATTTCACACATATCCCTATCACTGTCAGTGATCTGACCAGAGTTGCTCTTAAGTGGGACAATCTTGTCCCTAATCTTACTTCTGTATACCTGAAAGAACGTTTTTGGGTTAGTCTTTGAATCCCTTGCGACCTTAGCCTCATAATCCCTTTTTGTTTTTCTTATTCCTTTCTTTATTTCTCTCTTTAATTGAATATATTGATTTCTTAACTGCCCATCCTCTCTTTTGATACGCCTATATATGCCTCTCTTTTGACCAATGAGAAGTTTTAATCTACTTTCATCCATTTGGAATAATTTTTGTTAGATCTAATTTCCCTACTCGGAACAAAAGTTGTCTGGGCAGCTAGAACTATGCTCTGTAAAAGTCATATTGGCAACAAAGATCACCTACTTGACCCATAGTCAGGACATCCCAATTTAGCCCACCCAGGTAATTTTTCAGTCCCATGAAGTCGCCCAAGTGAAAATCTGGGACAGAGATTTGATTGCAGTTATCTGGGTAATTCCATGATATATTGAAACTAAGTGATTTGTGATCACTTTCCCCAAGCTCATCATTAACCTAAAGATTATTAATTAGTGAATCTTTGTTGGCAAGGACCAAGTCAAGCAGATTGTTTCTTCTAGTTGGTTCTGTCACAACCTGTTCTAAAAAGCAGTCCTGAATCGTATCAGGAAAGTCACTAGACTCAAGATTTCCTGTCATATTGTTCCAATCAATTTGTCTAAAGTTAAAATCTCCCATTATCACAACATTTTCATATCTAGATGCCTTATAAATTTCGTCCCATACAGCTTACTGCACTCTCTATCAAGGTTTGGGGGCCTACAAATCACACCCAAAATTAATTTGTCACGACCCTCTGTAGCCAAACAGATTCTGTGTTCGATGTTTCTAATCTTATATCATGTCTAAGACAACAATTTAAATTTTCTCTGACATACATCGCCACTCCACCACCCTTCCTGTTGACCCTGTCAGTGTGGAATAGTTTATAACCCTGTATGTTGCATTCAGAAGGCATTTCTCTATCTTTCAGGCTGAACCAGGTCTCTGTTATACCAATAATATCTATAGTATAGATTAGTCAAGCGTTGAAGAATTCCTTGTATCAAGATCCCAAGATGCTGCTGTGTCTGACACCTGTCAGACACCTATTAAGGCTGTGGGAATGAACACTTCCCATCAAATTCAGGGACTGATCACCTCAAACGACTCCTTCACGTCCTCCACCGTCTCCAGTATACTGGACTGATAAAGCCACTGGCTGGCGAACCGTGTCCAAGATAAAGATACCCAAGTGTCGCACATGTTACTTATTCATCTACCTTTTGAACCTTGTGATTAAACTTGGGTCACTTAACCCCATCTTCGAATTGTGAAGGAATAAATTTCCATCAATCTTCATTATCCTGAGGAAGACTGGAGCAAGTGATCAAACTCATTACGGCAGATTGATGGATCCATCAGGAAGCACCATTCAACACAATAAGCGGTGGCTAAAAGTTGAGGTTCAGGGCGCAGGGAGGTGACTGATGACCCTAGATTAAAGATCGAGTACAAGTCCTCGTTTCAATACTCAGTTAAGAAGACAGACACGTTCCAGAACAACGTTTTGCTTAGTGCAGAGCTTCAAAAATGAACTATAAAGCTTTACGCTGAGCGAATCGTCCGGCATCATCCCCCAATAATAGCTTGTTCTACAAACGTATTTTATTCAACATTGTCGGCTATTCTGATGCCACAGTTAGTGTCACCGCGCAGTTCATCCTCATGAGCAACGTCAGTATTTAACTTCGGCTGACAACGTCGGGTGTGTGACGCTGACACAGCAATAAAAACCGTCATTATTTTATAGTCTGCTCTACTGTCCGCTCGGTGAGGCTACATTTTCTTTCCGCATTTCCAAACTCTCTGTCATCTCTATGTATTATTACAGTTACTGACCTCACAGTATAGACTGACAGGTAATTTTTGCTAATAGGAGATAATCTAACCAACCTTAACCAAACCAAACCTAACCTATCTTAAACTAACCTAAAATGACCTATCTTAACCTATCATAATTTAACCTAACCCACTTTAACCAAACCAAACCTATCCTGAAATAACTTACTTTAGCCTAACTTTACCTAATCTAAGCAATGTGAGCCTATTAAAACCATATTTAGTCATAAGTAAACTAGAATAATTGCTCCGTGATATGTCTGGAAAAAAAGATTGTCTGGGGAAAAATACAAAAAGTGAAATGATTGATGTGTATCACTGTTGGTGGAAGAATGAGTGACGTCTATCACTGTTGGTGGGTGAATGAGTGACGTCTATCACTGTTGGTGGAAGAATGAGTGACGTCTATCACTGTTGGTGGGTGAATGACTGACGTCTATCACTGTTGGTGGAAGAATGAGTGACGTCTATCACTGTTGGTGGGTGAATGACTGACGTCTATCACTGTTGGTGAGTGAATGACTGACGTCTATCACTGTTGGTGGAAGAATGAGTGACGTCTATCACTGTTGGTGGGTGAATGACTGACGTCTATCACTGTTGGTGGGTGAATGACTGACGTCTATCCATGTTGGTGGAAGAATGAGTGACGTCTATCACTGTTGGTGGGTGAATGACTGACGTCTATCACTGTTGGTGGGTGAATGACTGACGTCTATCACTGTTGTTGGAACAATAAGTGACGTCTATCACTGTTGGTGGGTGAATGACTGACGTCTATCACTGTTGGTGGAAGAATGAGTGACGTCTATCACTGCTGGTGGGTGAATGACTGACGTCTATCACTGTTGGTGGAAGAATTAGTGACGTCTATCACTGTTGGTGGAAGAATGACTGACGTCTATCACTGTTGGTGGAAGAATGAGTGACGTCTATCACTGTTGGTGGAAGAATGAGTGACGTCTATCACTGTTGGTGGAAGAATGAGTGACGTCTATCACTGTTGGTGGAAGAATGAGTGACGTCTATCACTGTTGGTGGAAGAATGAGAGACGTCTATCACTGTTGGTGGAAGAATGAGTGACGTCTATCACTGTCGGTGGAAGAATGAGTGACGTCTATCACTGTTAGTGGAAGAATGAGTGACGTCTATCACTGTTGGTGGAAGAATGAGTGACGTCTATCACTGTTGGTGGAAGAATGATTGATGTGTATCACTGTTGGTGGAAGAATGAGTGACGTCTATCACTGTTGGTGGAAGAATGAGTGACGTCTATCACTGTTAGTGGAAGAATGAGTGACGTCTATCACTGTTGATGGAAGAATGATTGATGTGTATCACTGTTGGTGAAAGAATGACTGATGTGCATCACTGTTGGTGAAAGAATGATTGATGTGCATCATTGTTGGTGGAAGAATGATTGATGTGTATCACTGTTGGTGGAAGAATGAGTGACGTCTATCACTGTTGGTGGAAGAATGAGTGACGTCTATCACTGTTGGTGGAAGAATGAGTGACGTCTATCACTGTTGGTGGAAGAATGAGTGACGTCTATCACTGTTGGTGGAAGAATGAGTGACGTCTATCACTGTTGGTGGGTGAATGACTGACGTCTATCACTGTTGGTGGAAGAATGAGTGACGTCTATCACAATTGGTGAAGAATGAGTGAGTCTATCACTGTTGGTGGAAGAATGAGTGACGTCTATCACTGTTGGTGGAAGATGAGTGACGTCTATCACTGTTGGTGGAAGAATGAGTGAGTCTATCACTGTTGGTGGAAGAATGAGTGACGTCTATCACTGTTGGTGGAAAGAATGAGTGACGTCTATCACTGTTGGTGGAAGAATGAGTGACGTCTATCACTGTTGGTGGGTGAATGACTGACGTCTATCACTGTTGGTGGAAGAATGAGTGACGTCTATCACAATTGGTGGAAGAATGAGTGACGTCTATCACTGTTGGTGGAAGAATGAGTGACGTCTATCACTGTTGGTGGAAGAATGAGTGACGTCTATCACTGTTGGTGGAAGAATGATTGATGTGTATCACTGTTGGTGGAAGAATGAGTGACGTCTATCACTGTTGGTGGAAGAATGAGTGACGTCTATCACTGTTGATGGAAGAATGATTGATGTGTATCACTGTTGGTGAAAGAATGACTGATGTGCATCACTGTTGGTGAAAGAATGATTGATGTGCATCATTGTTGGTGGAAGAATTGATGATGTGTATCACTGTTGGTGGAAGATGAGTGACGTCTATCATGTTGGTGGAAGAATGAGTGACGTCTATCACTGTGGTGGAAGAATGAGTGACGTCTATCACTGTTGGTGGAAGAATGAGTGACGTCTATCACTGTTGGTGGAAGAATGAGTGACGTCTATCACTGTTGGTGGGTGAATGACTGACGTCTATCACTGTTGGTGGAGAATGAGTGACGTCTATCACTGTTGGTGGAAGAATGAGTGACGTCTATCACTGTTGGTGGAAGAATGAGTGACGTCTATCACTGTTGGTGGAAGAATGAGTGACGTCTATCACTGTTGGTGGGTGAATGACTGACGTTCTATCACTGTTGGTGGAAGAAATGAGTGACGTCTATCACAATTTGGTGGAAGATGAGTGACGTCTATCACTGTTGGTGGAAGAATGAGTGACGTCTATCACTGTTGGTGGAAGAATGAGTGACGTCTATCACTGTTGGTGGAAGAATGATTGATGTGTATCACTGTTGGTGGAAGAATGAGTGACGTCTATCACTGTTGGTGGAAGAATGAGTGACGTCTATCACTGTTAGTGGAAGAATGAGTGACGTCTATCACTGTTGATGGAAGAATGATTGATGTGTATCACTGTTGGTGAAAGAATGACTGATGTGCATCACTGTTGGTGAAAGAATGATTGATGTGCATCATTGTTGGTGGAAGAATGATTGATGTGTATCACTGTTGGTGGAAGAATGAGTGACGTCTATCACTGTTGGTGGAAGAATGAGTGACGTCTATCACTGTTGGTGGAAGAATGAGTGACGTCTATCACTGTTGGTGGAAAGATGAGTGACGTCTATCACTGTTGGTGGAAGAATGAGTGACGTCTATCACTGTTGGTGGGTGAATGACTGACGTCTATCACTGTTGGTGGAAGAATGAGTGACGTCTATCACAATTGGTGGAAGAATGAGTGACGTCTATCACTGTTGGTGGAAGAATGAGTGACGTCTATCACTGTTGGTGGAAGAATGAGTGACGTCTATCACTGTTGGTGGAAGAATGAGTGACGTCTATCACTGTTGGTGGAAAGAATGGTGACGTCTATCACTGTTGGTGGAAGAATGAGTGACGTCTATCACTGTTGGTGGAAGAATGAGTGACGTCTATCACTGTTGGTGGGTGAATGACTGACGTCTATCACTGTTGGTGGAAGAATGAGTGACGTCTATCACAATTGGTGGAAGAATGAGTGACGTCTATCACTGTTGGTGGAAGAATGAGTGACGTCTATCACTGTTGGTGGGAATGATGATGACGTCTATCACTGTTGGTGGAAGAATGATTGATGTGTATCACTGTTGGTGGAAGAATGAGTGACGTCTATCACTGTTGGTGGAAGAATGAGTGATCGTCTATCATGTTGATGGAAGAATGATTGATGTGTATCACTGTTGGTGAAAGATGACTGATGTGCATCACTGTTGGTGAAAGAATGATTGATGTGCATCATTGTTGGTGGAAGAATGATTGATGTGTATCACTGTTGGTGGAAGAATGAGTGACGTCTATCACTGTTGGTGGAAGAATGAGTGACGTCTATCACTGTTGGTGGAAGAATGAGTGACGTCTATCACTGTTGGTGGAAGAATGAGTGACGTCTATCACTGTTGGTGGAAGAATGAGTGACGTCTATCACTGTTGGTGGGTGAATGACTGACGTCTATCACTGTTGGTGGAAGAATGAGTGACGTCTATCACAATTGGTGGAAGAATGAGTGACGTCTATCACTGTTGGTGGAAGAATGAGTGACGTCTATCACTGTTGGTGGAAGAATGAGTGACGTCTATCACTGTTGGTGGAAGAATGATTGATGTGTATCACTGTTGGTGGAAGAATGAGTGACGTCTATCACTGTTGGTGGAAGAATGAGTGACGTCTATCACTGTTAGTGGAAGAATGAGTGACGTCTATCACTGTTGATGGAAGAATGATTGATGTGTATCACTGTTGGTGAAAGAATGACTGATGTGCATCACTGTTGGTGAAAGAATGATTGATGTGCATCATTGTTGGTGGAAGAATGATTGATGTGTATCACTGTTGGTGGAAGAATGATTGATGTGTATCACTGTTGGTGAAAGAATGATTGATGTGTATCACTGTTGGTGGAAGAATGATTGATGTGTATCACTGTTGGTGAAAGAATGATTGATGTGCATCACTGTTGGTGAAGAATGATTGATGTGTATCACTGTTGGTGGAAGAATGATTGATGTGATCACTGTTGGGTGAAAGAATGATTGATGTGCATCATTGTTGGTGGAAGAATGATTGATGTGTATCACTGTTGGTGGAAGAATGATTGAGGTGTATCACTGTTGGTGAAAGAATGATTGATGTGTATCACTGTTGGTGGAAGAATGATTGATGTGCATCACTGTTGGTGGAAGAATGATGTGTATCACTGTTGGTGAAAGAATGATTGATGTGCATCATTGTTGGTGAAAGAATGATTGATGTGCATCATTGTTGGTGGAAGAATGATTGATGTGTATCACTGTTGGTGGAAGAATGATTGATATGCATCATTGTTGGTGGAAGAATGATTGATGTGTATCACTGTTGGTGGAAGAATGATTGATGTGCATCATTGTTGGTGGAAGAATGATGTGCATCACTGTTGGTAGAAGAATGATTGATATGCATCATTGTTGGTGAAAGAATGATTGATGTGTATCACTGTTGGTGGAAGAATGATTGATGTGCATCACTGTTGGTGGAAGAATGATGTGCATCACTGTTGGTAGAAGAATGATTGATGTGCATCATTGTTGGTGAAAGAATGATTGATGTGTATCACTGTTGGTGGAAGAATGATTGATGTGTATCACTGTTGGTGGAAGAATGATTGATGTGCATCACTGTTGGTGGAAGAATGATTGATGTGTATCACTGTTGGTGGAAGAATGTTTGATATGCATCATTGTTGGTGGAAGAATTATTGATGTGTATCACTGTTGGTGGAGGAATGATTGATGTGCATCATTGTTGGTGGAAGAATGATGTGCATCACTGTTGGTAGAAGAATGATTGATGTGCATCATTGTTGGTGAAAGAATGATTGATGTGTATCACTGTTGGTGGAAGAATGATTGATGTGCGTCACTGTTGGTGGAAGAATGATGTGTATCACTGTTGGTGAAAGAATGATTGATGTGCATCACTGTTGGTGGAAGAATGATGTGTATCACTCTTGGTGAAAGAATGATTGATGTGTATCACTGTTGGTGAAAGAATGATTGATGTGTATCACTGTTGGTGGAAGAATGATTGATGTGTATCACTGTTGGTGGAAGAATGATGTGTATCACTCTTGGTGAAAGAATGTCTGATGTGTATCACTGTTGGTGAAAGAATGATGTGTATCAATGTTGGTGGAAGAATGATTAACGCCTATCATTCTCTATGTTCACAAATGCTTAAATAATAATGTTTTGTTAACGCTCCTCCTCGTGTGTTCTTCAGTTACACTTGTTCTCTGTTTACTCTGTATTTTTTCTCGTTTACATGTTCATCATCACCTTGGTCCATTCGCCCTTCTTCATTCACTGATCTATTGTTCTCTCTCTCTCTCTCTCTCTCTCTCTCTCTCTCTCTCTCTCTCTCTCTCTCTCTCTCTCTCTCTCTCTCTCTCTCTCTCTCTCTCCCTCTCACACATCAATCACAATCTCTCCCCTAAACTCCTGTTATCATTACATTATTAAATCTTTTTCTCTAATTCCTCTTCCTACTTCATACCCTTCCATCCACTACTTCCTCTCTTCCCCTACCACCTCTTACTGCATTCTTCCCCACCACCCCTCTTCCTTCTCCTCCTTTCTATATTCCCTCCCCACTCCTCCTCAGTACCATCTTTTCCCTGCCACCTATCTACGGTTTTTCCCCCTCCTCCTCCTCGTCTATCATCTTTGCCCTTTCTTTATTTCCTACTTCTTCCTGTATAATCCTTGTGGTTCCTCTCCCACCTGCTCTTCCCTATCTTCTCACCGTATGTTCTCCCAACTCCCTCTACTGGCTAGCCTCCCTACCCTCTCACACATCTCACTTATCCACCTCTAAATGCCTCCCTCTCACCAAGCCAGTTCAACTAATCGACGTGAGAGAGAGAGAGAGAGAGAGAGATTTCTGCTATACTATCCTATCCTCCACTATCCAGACAGAAGGATATGTAGCCAGACAGAAATTAAGGTTCAGTTGATTGTGTTAATGTACATATTATAGACGGTAGGGTGATGTGATGTACGTGTTTCTTCTAACTACGTATTCTTTCTCTCCGCTTTTTTTTTTTTTTTTATCTTTTCCTCTTCCTTAGATTATTCCATTTTTCTATCACCTCCCCCCCTTCCCCTCCC
This sequence comes from Cherax quadricarinatus, assembly GCF_026875155.1. NCBI lineage: Eukaryota > Metazoa > Arthropoda > Malacostraca > Decapoda > Parastacidae > Cherax > Cherax quadricarinatus. The sequence goes on along the minus strand of NC_069402.1, from coordinate 85,198,456 downwards.
TCATCCTCTGCTTATTTCATTCCCTCGTCCGTTGCTCACTCCACCTTCCCCCTCTCCTGTCTACTTACCCTGCTAGTGCTTACTCCCCCTCCCCACGAAAAAGCTCACTCCCCCTCCTCGTGAAAAAGCTCACTCCCCCCTTTCCTCGCCAGCGCTCAGTCCCAATCTCCTGCCAGTGCTCCCGCCCCCTACAAGTGCTCACTTCCCACTCGTGCTCACATCCCCCCCCAATGCTCACGCTACTCACCAGTACTCACTTCCCCCAGTGCTCATTTCCCCACCAGTTCTCACTTTCCCTGGCGGTGCTCACTCCAGGCGGGGTTCACATCTCCCGTGTCCTACCATTGATTACCCGCCAATACAGTTTGACAAATGATAACCTTTAGTGGTGTGCGCAGCAGCCCTGGCCAGACCTGTTCTCACCTCTCATACCTCACCTCTCACCTCCCTCTCCCTTTCCTCGCCTCTCACCTCCCTCTCCCTTACCTCACCTCTCAAGTCACACCCCTTCAACTTTCAACACCACACTTCCCTCTCCCTCACCTCTCACCACCACACCTACCTCTACCTCACCTCTCACCACCACACCTACCTCTCCCTCACTCCTCACCACCACACCTCCCTCTCCCTCACCTCTCACCACCACACCTCCCTCTCCCTCACCTCTCACCACCACACCTCCTTGTCCCTCACCTCTCACCACCACGCCTCCCTCTCCCTCACCTCTCACCGCTACACCTTCCTCTCTCTCACCTCTACCACCACATCTCCCTCTCCCTCACTTCTCACCACCACAGCTCCCTCTCCCTCACCTCTCACCACCATACCTCCCTCTCCCTCACCTCTCACCACCACACCTCCCTGTCCCTCACCTCTCACCACCACACCTCCCTGTCCCTCACCTCTCACCACCACACCTCCCTGTCCCTCACCTCTCACCACCACACCTCCCTGTCCCTCACCTCTCACTATCACACCTCCTTGTCCCTCACCTCTCACCACCACACCTCTCTCTCACTTCTCACCACCACACCTCCCTCTCCCCAATTTCCTTACCCGGAATCTGCCTGGAATCTACCTGAAGTCTACGAGGAGGGTATTCCAGGAATCAACGCTTCCGCGACCCGGTCCAAGACCAGGCCTCCCGGTGAAACAGAGTCTGATCAACCAGGCTGTTACTGCTGGCAGCACGTAGTCCAATGCAGGAGCCACATCCACAGCTACTTCTTGAAGGCAGCCAGGGGTCTATTGGTAATTCCAATTATGGCTGGTGGGAACAGTCTTGGGCCCCGGACACTTACTGTGTTTTCTCTTAGTCTACTAATGGCGCTCCTGCTTTTCATTAAGGGTATGTTGCATCGGCTGCCAAGTTTTTAGCTGTCGTAGGGAGCGATTTCTGTGTGCGGATTAGGGACCAGACCTTCTAGGATTTTCCAGGTGTAGATTTCGATGTATCTCTCTCGTCTGTGCTCCATTGAGTACAAGACAAGTGCTTCCAAGCGTTCCCAGTGATTCCCAAGTACAGTTCAGCATCCATGCCTCTCCCTGGTGGTTGCTACATATATCTGAACAACCATGCCTCTCCCTAGAGGTTGCCACGTACAGATGAACATCCATACCTCTCCCAAGACGTTGCCACGTACAGTTGAACATCCATGCCTCTCCCTGGTGGTTGGCACATACAGATGAACATCAATGCCTCTCCCTGGTGGTTGCCACGTACACCTATACGTCGATCATCCATCTCTCTAGTGAGACAGGGAGACTTCCCTGGCACTGATTGAATTTCAGAGAGATCACCAGCAATACCAACTTAATTATGAGAAACGACTAGCTACCGTGTCTGGTTTCCCTGATTCAGGCAAACTGACTCTCACTCTACCCTCACAGTACATCCTCAAAAGTTACTCTACATTCACACTACATCCTCACAAGTCACTCTATCTTCACACTACATCCTCGCAAGTCACTCTACTTACACACTACATCCTCACAAGTCACTCTACCTTCACACTACATCTTCACAAGTCACTCTACCCTCACACTACATCCTCACAAGTCACTCTACTTACACACTACATCCTCACAAGTCACTCTGCCTACACACTACATCCTCACAAGTCACTCTTCTTACTACATCCTCACAATTCACTCTTCTTTCACACTACATTCTCAAAAGTCACTCTACCTTCACACTACATCTTCACAAGTCACTCTACCTTCACACTACATCCTCACAAGTCACTCTACTTACACACTTCATCCTCACAAGTCACTTTACCTTCACACTACATCCTCACAAGTCACTCTACCTTCACACTACATCCTCACAAGCCACTCTACTTACAAACTACATCCTCACAAGTCACTCTACCTTCACACTACATCCTCACAAGTCACTCTACATTCACACTACATCCTCACAAGTCATTCTACCTTCACACTGCATCCTCGCAAGTCACTCTACCTTCACACTACAACCTCACAAATGACTCTACCCTCACACTACATATTCACAAGTAACTCTACTTACACACTACATCCTCACAAGTCACTCAACCTTCACACTACATCCTCACAAGTCACTCTACCTTCACACTACATCCTCACAAGTCACTCTAACATCACACTACATCCTCACAAGTCACTCCACCTTCACACTACATCCTCGCAAGTCACTCTACCTTCACACTACATCCTCACAAGTCACTCTACATTCACACTACATCCTCACAAGTCACTTTACCTTCAGACTACATCCTCACAAGTCACTTTACCTTCAGACTACATCCTCACAAGTCACTCAACCTTCAGACTACATCCTCACAAGTCACTCAACCTTCAGACTACATCCTCACAAGTCACTCTACCTTCACACTACATCCTCACAAGTCACTCTACCATCACACTACATCCTCACAAGTCACTTTACCTTCAGACTACATCCTCACAAGTCACTCAACCTTCACACTACATCCTCACAAGTCACTCATACCATCACACTACATCCTCACAAGTCACTTTACCTTCAGACTACATCCTCACAAGTCACTCAACCTTCACACTACATCCTCACAAGTCACTCTACCATCACACTACATCCTCACAAGTCACTTTACCTTCAGACTACATCCTCACAAGTCACTCTACCATCACACTACATCCTCACAAGTCACTCCACCTTCACACTACACCCTCACAAGTCACTCTACCTTCACACTAAATCCTCACAAGTCACTCTACCTTCACACTACACCCTCACAAGTCACTCTACTTACATACTTCATCCTCACAAGTCACTTTAAATTCACATTACATCCTCACAAGTCACTCTACCTTCACACTACATCCTCACAAGTCACTCTACTTACATACTTCATCCTCACAAGTCACTTTAAATTCACATTACATCCTCACAAGTCACTCTACCTTCACACTACATCCTCACAAGTCACTCTACCTTCACACTACACCCTCACAAGTCACTCTGCCTTCACACTACAACCTCACAACACACTACATCCTCACAAATCACTCTTCTTACTACATCCTCACAAGTCACTCTTCCTTCACACTACATTCGCACAAGTCATTCTACCTTCAAACATCCTCACAAGTCACTCTACCTTCACACTACATCCTCACAAGTCACTCTACCTTCACACTACATCCTCACAAGTCACTCTACCTTAACACTACATCCTCACAAGTCACTTTACCTTCACACTACATCCTCACGACTTACTCTACCCTCACACTACATCCTCACAAGTCACTTTACCTTCACACTACATCCTCACAAGTCACTCTACCATCACACTAAGGCGCAATTTTTTTTTGTTATTAAGTGTATCATAAGACTTAAAGAATCTTTGAGGGCAATTGGGAATGTTTGTTTTTAACATAGAGCTATATACCATTCCTTTACTAATATTAATTTCATCAGAGGATAAATCAGAAAATTTTTCAAAGTTACAAAAGGCTTTTGCAATTTCAACATTATTAAGTTTTTTGAAGTTGCAAAACTTAGGCCAAAACCTAGAGCAGCAGTTGTATGTTTGTCTAAAATTTCATCTGATAAGTTAATTACAAAATTATTATTAGCATGCTTTGTCCAATCACTATTTACAATTAAAATATCTAATTTTCTTTGTAGTTTGCTCTTGAGTTCATTACAAATTCTTCTGAGTTTATTATAGCAATGATCCAACATACTGTGTTTCCATTCTGATGGAATGGCCTAATTAAAAGAGTATTTTTTGTTTCTCAATATTTTGAATGCTTCCTTCTCCTGTATTTTAGTTATTTCAATATGTTTCTGAAAAATAATTCTCATAAAATCATCAAAAGGACGATCTCTCATGTCAAGGAGTCTATTGGGTAAAAGAGACTTGGGCAGCACTTGTTCATTTAAACAATTTTTTAAAAAATTAAGTCGAATTTTAACTTGTGGGACTTGATCAGTGCAGAAGAAAACTGTGAAACAAAAGATATATGATTAGGAATATAGCTCTATGTTAAAACCAAACATTCCCAATTGCCCTCAAAGATTCTTTAAGTCTTATGATACACTTAATAACAATAAAAATTTGTGCCTTACTAAAGCAGACAAAATCAATGCAATAGTAATTATGAAAGAAAATGATTACCAAGAAAAAATGAATAATCTCTTAGATGATACTGAAACCTATTCTAAACTTAGGAAAAATCCCCTAGAAACCGTTAACAGCAATTTCAATAAAACAATAAAACTTCTACTGAAAGGCAAAGCTGAATTAGTCAAACAATTCACTTCCACTAATCCATCTTTGCCTTACAAGTATGAACTAATAAAAATACACAAACCAGGGAATCCAGTCAGACCAATTATTAGCTCCATAGGGTCGGTTTCATATAAATTATCCAAATGGCTTGTTGATATTTTGATCCCTATTGTTGGCAAAATTTCTAACTTTAATGTTAAAAACAACATAGACTTGGTTGATAAATTAAGCTCCTTGACTGACTTAAATGATTTTAACATGGTTAGTTTTGATGTTACTTCCTTGTTTACGAAAGTTCCTGTTGATGATTTATTAAGTTTCTTATCTGAAGAACTCGTTAACTATGATTTACCATTGCCAGTTCCTACTATCATTAAACTTATTAAACTTTGCATTGTTGATGCAAAATTTGTATTTAATGATAAGTTTTACACTCAGTTTGGTATGGCAATGGGAAATCCTCTTTCACCTGTTCTTAGTAACCTATACATGGAATTTTTTGAAACAAGGTTGCTTAACACAATCCTCTCTAATAGAGCTAAATGGTTCAGATATGTTGATGACATTTTGTGTCTTATGCCCAAAAATGTAGATATACACCATTTCCTTGGAAAATTAAATAGCTTAGCCCATTCTATAAACTTTACTGTTGAGTTTGAAGAAAATAACTCATTGCCTTTTCTAGATGTTTTAATTATTAAGGGTAATAATGAATTCAAATTTAAAATTTACAGAAAACCTACAAATAACTGTTCCTATATCCACTATTATTCCTCGCATCAAGATAGAGTCAAACTGTCTGTTTTCTCATCAATGTTTTTGAGAGCTTTACGAATTTGTAGTCCTGAGTTCATAGATGAGGAAATATCCAAAATTTATGAAATAGGTAATGATTTAAAATACCCAAGAAATGTAATTGATAAATCTTTTAAAGTTGCTAGAAATACTTTTTACAATCCAAAAAGGGACAACCAGCCTTATTCAACTAAAAATATGCTGGTTCTCCCTTACCATGAAAACTTGGTTGATATGCCTTCTCTTCTTAAGACTTTTAATATTAAAGTTGTATTCAAAAATCTTGATACAGTAAAAAAGCTTTTGATAAAGAATTCCCCCCAAAATGCTGATGGATGTGTCTATAAGACTCCTTGTAAAATTTGCGATAAAGTTTATTACGGTCAAACTGGTAAAAATCTCGAACTAAGATTAAAACAACATAAATATAGCATTAGAACTGGACAAGATTCCAATGCTCTATTTATTCATGTAAGAGATTTTAACCATCCAATTGATTTTCAAAAAGTTGAGAAAGTAGTATCAAGCAAGTCCATGGTCGACGGGAATATAATTGAATCTTGTTTCATAAAAAGCAGTTTTGACAATAATATGAACATTTCCTTTGGTTTATATAAATTAGATCCATTTATAATTAATAGAATTTGGGAAGAATTTAATAATACACTGGACAAATAATAATTTTTAAATTTTCTTGGGTAGAATAGTTTGTGGGTGAGTTGTGCAAAGGACCTGTCCAGTTGGGCCGGCGCGCGTCAGGTGTTTAACCGTTGTGGGATCTGATAGTGAGGTGTTGGCCAGACACCTTATATACCTTCCTTGGATGCTTTACTTTCATAGTTCCTTGATAATGTTGAGTAGTCACGAAAGCGCTTGGAATTTCTCTATTCTTTCAGAGTGGTTGTTTTGCATATTCTGAAATCACCTGTTTACTGTGATCTTATTGCATATATATGTATATATATATATATATATATATATATATATATATATATATATATATATATATATATATATATATATATATATATATATTTATACAGGGTGTCCAGAAAAACACTCCCTGATTTCAAACAGGTATAAGATGTAACTTTATTGTAATAATCTTTCAGAGTTAGCAGCTTCAGATGCAGGATATCATTCAGTGTCACGTGGTATAGAGTAGCATTAAAGGCACTCATTGTGCGCCGCTCTGGTTGCTGGGTAAACATCGATGTGATAGTCCAGTTCGGTCCAGACGCTCAGCAGTATATCTGGTGTTAGCATGTGAACTGCTTCAGTGATCGAAATCTTCAGCTGGTCCAGCGTTGCAGGTAGTGATGGTACGTAAACTGTGCTCTTCATGTACCCCCAAAGAAACAAGTCACAAACAGGTCACAACCTCACTCCTCTTACCTTGGCTCTGGTACTTTCTCCCTCCCTCCCTCTCTCCCTCCCTCCCTCTCTTCCTCCCTCTATCTCTTCCTCCCTCTCTCCTTCCCTCTCTCCCACTCTTCCCTCCCTCCTCAGCTGTGTACAACACATCGGTGATCCAACACTAAAATCAGTAATTGAATCAAAGCGGCATAACACTCTCAAACAATTTGCTGCGCCCACCATAACTTTCTACCGAAAAAAAACCCGCAAAACCCACAAAATAATTTAAGAAAGCCGAGATAAACCAAGAAAATAATTGAATAAACCATCATATGAAGATGAAGTGACTAAGCAAATAAAATATTAAAGTAAACCAACATATATCACAATTAATATACCATCACAACATCACAAAATCAATAAACCAGAAGAGCATCACAAAATAATTCAATAAACCAGCAAAAACCACAAAATAAACAAATAAACCAACATATCACAAAACAATAAAACAAAATAATAACACCAGGGAAACACTACATTTCTTTTCTTAATTAAATCCGCACAATAACATCAGCTGAAGAGGGTCCCAGAAAAAGGTCGAAATATACAGGTGAATCAACCTCCTGTGTTTCTCGCTCCAACTGGATTTATTATTGAAAATAAAATAACAGCGTTATCTCAATACAATAATACACCGGAATACATCGAATGCAGCCGAGATAAAATACAACCGGCTACTTCACCACGAAATAATTGAAATAAAGCCAACACAGCAGCAGGAAATAACAGAATAAAGTCAACATAGCAACAAGAAATAGAATAAAACCAACATAGAAACAGGAAAGGTATAAAATACCGACAATATGAAAGTTAAAACACATGTGCAACATCTGGATATCTTTATTGTCAGACTCTGCAACATCATGGTATCTTGGTTCAGAGGACATCTACAAGACCTTCTTCTAACTGCAACTAACCCATCTCTTTGGGAAGGACCTACTTCCACTGGGGAATCCCGCCTACCAGTGACTATGCCCTCGTCTGCTGCCCGTCCCTATCCACTGACGCCTATATAACCGCCAGTCTTCTTGCCTTTGCTCCAGATTCTCCTCCACCACGATGCTGTGAACACTAACTCCAAGGCTGAGGGACTGATTACCTCATCTTTTGTATATAGTTCTACTGTCTTCTAATTATGTCCTAGAATCTGTATTGATAAAGCCACTGGATGGCGAAACGTCTACAATAAAGATATCCAGATGTTGCACATGTGTCTTAACTTTCAACATAGAAACAAGAAATAATAGAATAAAGCCAACATAGCAGCAGGAAATAATAGAATAAAACCAACATAGCAGCAGGAAATAATAGAATAAAACCAACATAGCAGCAGGAAATAATAGAATAAAACCAACATAGCAGCAGGAAATAATAGAATAAAACCAACATAGCAGCAGGAAATAATAGAATAAAACCAACATAGCAGCAGGAAATAATAGAATAAAACCAACATAGCAGCAGGAAATAGAATAAAGGCAGCATAGCAGCAGAAAATAATAGAATAAAGCGAGCACAGCGGGAGGGAGCTAAACAAGGGCAAGAGCGGCAGTTCTGTATCGTACTACACAATATTGGCTCCCTCGTTAGGCAGATCCTGTGAGCTGCTGGCGTTGTGGAGTCTACGGTGGTGGTCTTGTGTGGTAGTGTTGGTCTTGTGTGGTGGTGGTGGTGGTGGTCTTGTGTGGTGGTGTTGGTCTTGTGTGGTGCTGGTGGTGGTCTTGTGTGGCGGTGGTGGTCTTGTGGTGGTGGTGGTCTTGTGTGGTGGTGTTGGTCTTGTGTGGTGCTCGTGGTGGTGGTCTTGTGTGGTGGTGTTGATCTTGTGTGGTGGTGGCGGTGATGGTGGTCTTGTGTGGTGGTGTTTGCCTTGTGTGGTGGTGGTGGTGGTCTTGTGTGGTGGTGTTGGTCTTGTGTGGTGGTGGTGGTGGTCTTGTGCGGTGGTGTTGGTCTTGTGTGGTGGTGGCGGTGTTGGTCTTGTGTGGTGCTGGTGGTTTTGTGTGGTGGTGTTGGTCTTGTGTGGTGGTGGCGGTGGTGGTCTTGTGTGGTGGTGGTGGCGGTGGTGGTCTTGTGTGGTGGTGGTGGTGGTGGCGGTAGTTGTCTTGTGTAGTGGTGGTGGTACTGGTGGTGGTCTTGTGTCGTGGTGGCGGTGGTCTTGTGTGGCGGTGGTCTTGTGTGGCGGTGGTGGTGACGGTAGTTGTCTTGTGTAGTGGTGGTGGTACTGGTGGTCTTGTGTGGTGCTGGTGGTACTGGTGGTCTTACGTGGTTCTGGTGGTCTTGTGTGACGGTGGTGGTGACGGTAGTTGTCTTGTGTAGTGGTGGTGGTAATGGTCGTGGTAGTGGTGGTGATACTGGTGGTGGTACTGGTGGTGGTCTTGTGTGGTGCTGGTGGTGACGGTAGTCTTGTGTAGTGGTGGTGGTACTGGTGGTGGTCTTGTGTGATGGTGGGGTGTGATGAAGGTGTTCCTCTGTAGTGAAGGTGGTGGTCTCGTGTGTCGAGATGTATTGAATGTGGTCTGGTGTGGTGAGGGGTGATGAAGGTGATGATAGTCTGGTGTGGTGATGGCGGCTTGCGGTAGTTGTGATAATGGTGGTAAGGTGCTGTTGTGGAGAAATTTTCTCCAGGAGGGGAGTATCAGCCCCCTTCAGCCCCTTTCAGCCCTTTCAGCCATGAGGGGCCCAGCCCTCTCAGAAGGGGCAAGCGTCTTGTTTACTGCTACAGTGAGTAATTGATCGCAGATGCCGTACGAGTATGCGACGTGGTCAAGTGACCGCTGCTCCTTGCAGTCCAGTGTTGCAAAGTGTAGTTTAATAAGAGACAGTACATCTCTTACTTTAGCAGGACAATTAAGGAAAATCCTGCTCCCTCTTTATTACCATAGTAAAGATAGTGGACATTGTTGTCTATGCTTAAGACAGCAAGAATCAAACATTCTGCTTTACTTCATCGAGGAAGTGGCAAGGAAGCAAAAGTACTAGGTCAGCTTTTTCTTTGTGCTAGGGGAATAACGGCGTGGGGCGCTGTGGCGTCTTCAGATTACTTTTGACTCTACTGAGAGTGACACTGACGCCAGGATAACCAACAAAGAACGATCTGTGCGTTAGTGTGAACAAAGTGTCTCATAAAACACAATAAACACTTAAGAGAAGTGTGATCAGCTTCTTTAGTGATAAGATTGTGAACAATAAAGACAAATCTTGTGGAACTTAGTGTACCAGTGTGCGTATTCTTAGACTATGGAAGACGTGGACATCCAAGGACACTTCAGCTTCTATCAAGTCACCGATATCTGTCGAAGGTGTGAAGAACACCATAGCTCACGCTACAAGAGCAAGGTAGGTTATGAATTTCTTGTAGTACAGGGGACTGCGCAGTTCTTGAGTCACAAGGAGTTTGTAATCAACCTATAGTTGGCAGTTAGGTGCGGACTTTTGAGTCCACACAAGTAAGTTTGTCAGCCATCAGTGAATAAAATATGATGACATAACACCCCCTAGGGGTAATTTATAATCTTACAAATTATAACTCTTTACAGCCCGTTGAGAGACGACTTCGACAGCTTCTCAAGACCTCGTCTGCAGGGGCGGCTGTGCAGGCGATGAGTTGTCTTTCTAAGTTAAGTACAAACTCTTTAAACTTAGCTGATAACCCATTTCTCAACATATTGGTCGTGCTCGAACTGGATAAAGACCACACTGTGGTCCAAATATGTTGTACTACAGTGTACAAATAACCTATGAGCCAAGGTCCTTCGAAAAGCTGTAAAACTAGTGTTTTACAATATAAATCAGTATAAATGAGTCCCTCCAGACTCAATCACAGAGAATGGGCAGCCAAAAGAAAACGGGCGCTCACCCAGCGTTCACCCAAAGAAAACGGGATGCTGGGTGACTCACCCAACAGAAAAGCGGGGGCATAGCACCCGCATCCACTGCCTCCAAACTCGAAGAAGGATGACAGATAACAACCCTCAAGTGATGTTCGGTTTGTCTGGAGAGTATATACACATAGTGGTTTATTAATGTTTATAAACAGAAATTTAAAGAGAACAAGATTGTGTTAGTTTGTTTCTTTATAGATAAAAACCTGTTATATTAAATGGAATCTTTATATAAAGTGTAAGATTTCAAATTATATATTAACAGTGACATAATATTCAAGTGTGATTTACAGTTATTACAGTGACATTTTATAGTGTATAGTGAATGAAGTTGCTATAACGTTAATTACGATTAATCATCGTCGATCAGGGCTGAACACAGCAAACTCAAGCCATAAACACCGTCCATATGTACTTATGTTACCCTTCATGGTCATTGACCCTGAGCTTAGTTGGGGTCAGTAGTGTCTGACTCGAATATTGCTGACTTAAGCATATACAAAGCCTCAGCTAGTTTATTAGAAGTACAGTGTATTTTAAACACTCTAAGTGTGGTGCTAGATTTTCATCTATACATTAAAATGGCTGTTTGAAAACTCAGTTTCAGTCTTTACAGGACTTAAGATTAGACACAATTAGAAATCTAATTTCAGTTCTGTATAGGATTAAACTCAAGTACAAAACATTGAGATTTTGATAATCTTCGCTCCGGGTCAACTCGCGCGGAATTTCTTGCAGAACCAACGTCTGAGAAAATAATTCAGACTATTTATCATTATGAATATATAAAATTCTTGAATCAGACCCATATGAGGATAGAAATTTAAAATGTTTTGGATACTTTTAGTAATTAAATCAAATTAGTGGCCTCAGGAGTACAGGCTATCTGCCGCAATAAAACTCTGTCACTAGAGATACTGTAACTAGTGGTAATTACCTGTTACACCTTGTTAACAACAAGAAGTTGTCCCATTACCAAGCTTACCTACATTGTCATTAACCTATTTCCATAAGGTTCATAATTATGGAAGAATGCATTAGTGGTTTTATTCCATAGTAAATTCACACGAACCTGACATAGATGAGATTGCTAAGTTCAATTACATTATAATAGTCTTGTCGAAGGGAGAAACCGACTATGACTGTATTAAGTCATGTTCGGTGGATAAAGGTTAATTTTTCAATTAGCCTTCGTGTTCCTTATGCAGACGCAATTACTTTTGATGCTGGACAGGCCAGAGTTAGACCATGCAGTATATTATATCAAGGTTATGAAGGCCACAACAACATGTTTTTTCAGACTTTACAGGCATTTAGAACTCCAATTAGACAATATAGTCTCAGAATCTCTAGGGTGCCTAATTTGACCTAAGGCAATGTGATTGGGTTATCAGTGGTATTGTACCAAGATAAAGTTGTCACAAAAACCATGAACG
>NC_069402.1:85167288-85185671 GCF_026875155.1 Cherax quadricarinatus | reverse complement strand
GACCGGGGGGGGGCGCAGTTCTTGAGTCACAAGGAGTTTGTAATCAACCTATAGTCGGCAGTTAGGTGCGGACTTTTGAGTCCACACAAGTAAGTTTGTCAGCCATCAGTGATTGAAATATGCTGACATAACACCCCCTAGGGGTAATTTATAATCTTACAAATTATAACTCTTTACAGCCCTTTGAGAGATGACTTCAACAGCTTCTCAAGACCTCGTCTGCAGGGGCGGCTGTGCAGGCGATGAGTTGTCTTTCTAAGTTAAGTACAAACTCTTTAAACTTAGCTGATAACCCATTTCTCAACAGCTGTAGTGGATAGTGAGAGTGATTGTAGAAGATATGGTTATAGTGATGGTAGTGGATGTGCTTGTAGTGATGGTAGTAATTGTAATGATGGTAGTGGTTGTAGTTGCAGCGATGGGAGTAGTTGTGGTTGTAGTGGATGTAATGATGGTTGTGGTTGTAGTGGATGTTATTGTGGTTGTGGTTGTAGTGGATGTAATGATTGTTGTGGTTGTAGTGGATATAATGATGGTTGTGGTTGTATTTGTGATGGGAGTGGATGTGGTTGTTGTTACAGAAATTAAAGAGTGTTAGAAGTAAACAGCAGACAAAATATGATGAAGGGAGTACATTATCAAGACACACTACTGAACACACAGAAAACAAGTGACAAGCAATACGAATCATCCAGTAGAAAATTCCATATAAATTACCTCAGCCAGTCGTCTTAGAAATGTGTTAATTCCTGCAATTTAATGAACCTTTCGAGTCATGTACTGAAAATGCCAGAAGATGAATTCATAAAAATAAGACTGGCAAAAATAGAGAAAGAGAGAGAGAGAGAAAGAGAGAACACACACACTGTCGCAGTAATGGTGATGACGCGGCTAGTTTATGCTTTTAAAATCCAACTCCAGCAATTAGTCAGCATTATAGGTTGGATGGTAAACACAGCTAAACTCCTAGTTAAGACTGCCCTCTGGTGTAATCCCGTGCTTGTTGACATCTGTACACAGGTCAACCAGTACACACACACACACACATATGCACACACACATACATATACACAATAAAGAGGTACACTGTTGGAATACAATCCAGGCACAAGGTGCTACAATCCAGGCACAAGGTGCTACAATCCAGGCACAAGGTGCTACAATCGCTGACGACAAATCTATGTCTACAACAGATTAAACACTGAAGTGACACTACGAGCATAACTCTGGTCTCCTGTAATTACAAACAGAAAATTGAAAAAAAAAATAATTAAACACACATATACTATGAAGACGGGGCATTGTTGACATACACTGAGCCAGTAACTACAAATAGGTAATTACTTAAAGCCAAGAATCAACGAACAGAAACTGATTTAGGTTATGTAAAGTTTTTCATGTAAATGGCCAAGTGCTTTTGAGGATCCGCTGCTGATGCTTCTGGTCATCCGACCGAGGCCTTCCCGGTCTACCTCTTTAAAAATTATGATTATAACGATTAATTATTGCTAAATAACAGACTGAGAAACATCTACACAATGGAAGGAAGATACTCAGTGATTTGTGCACATCAAAAGCCATGAAACCTGACAATGTATCATTTGGTACTGTGAGATGGTGAGAATCGTTATTAAAAATCTACAAGTAACTAAAAATGGTAGCTAACAGAAAGATGGAAATCACCCAAATGAAATTAATATACATGCCAGAAGATATGTAGACAGCTCTGACATAAAAGCATATATGCTAGACTAAAGTGTAGTACTGGACGAGATATTTAATAGTTGAGGTAGCAAGACGAGTGGCCTCAACAACGACAACAACAACCAGCGTGGATTTCAGCAAAGGAAAAAAAATCCTGCCAAACGAAAACCCAGTGGGATGTTTATATACCCGTTGTAGTGTGTATGGGTTCGTGTTTGAGTATGTATTTAAGGTTATAAGGGTTCGATTAACAGCTCTTGGCTCGCATCTTCGCTATCGACTGGTTTCTAGATTTTTAGCGTGCTGGGCTCTGTTATATCAGTACTGAATCAACTTACTGGATTCATCCTCATCACTTCCTCATCTAGATCATTCCACTACACAACTACCTTAAAACTAAGGAAAAATTACCTAACCTCTAGTGAATATTCTCGCTTATAGTGTCCAACTGTGTTACATTGTCCCTGGCCCTCTCACACAGCCCTGCAGACTTCCCAGGTTTTGCTAAGTTCGTCTCTTTTTTAAATTGATTTAAACCACAAGAAAAAACATACCGGGTTTCAGCATTGATCCTTGTGGCACCTCTTTTGCCACTTTATTCTTCAAGATTGCTTCTTCCCCTTCTCTTCTTGTCTGTTCAATAAACTTCTTTGATTTTTTTGTAGTGCATCAGCTTATTGAACGGCCTTTGGTATGATGCGGTGTCGAGAAAATGTTCACCTCTTGGATATAGAAGTGAATGACCGTAGAGTAGACAATCTGCAAACTTTTGCTGAGCAACGTTTCGCTTAGAGTGTCTCAAAATTTTGTGTGAAAAAAGACACTTAGGTAAAGTTCAGGACATTTAATATAGGAAACGTTTCGCCACGAGTGGCTTCTTCATCCTAAAAAAGAGAAAACTAAGAAAAAGCGTATATATATAGGGCAAAAGGTAGGTGAAATTCGGGGTGGGTAGAGTAGTTTTTGATAGTACTATAGTGGAATAAGGAGGCAGCGGATGGTCAGAGGGAACCCGTTGACTCATGTAACAGGCTTCCAGATGGTAAACATTGTGATGAAAGGGTTCAAAGAACCGACCGTTGGGTTTTAACACATGTGCAACTCTTGGGTATCTTTTTTGTATCAATAAAGATACCCAAAATTCACATTGTCAAGGGGAATATTGTCAATTACGATAAAAATTTATAAACCCTAGGGTTTTTTAGTCTAGGGAGTTTTAATGGAGAATTATTCTCCAGTTTTACGTTATAAAAAGGATAAAAAAGATCGAAAAAAATTTGTAAAAAGTATCATAAAAATAAAAATAGATATTGTTTTTTTTAGACTTTAGGTATTTTTTTGTAGTTTTTTCTAATTATAAATAGACTTTTAAAATACCACTTATAAATTAAGAAGACCTTCTTCTAGCTGAATGAACCTTTAAAATTTTGTTGGGGAAAAAGTTAATCACCTTATTTTCTAAGGAGATTATGATGTTGACTTAGAAAATTTGAAGTCTCTACACCGAGAACTTCTTAAATGAAAATTTCACAATTTCTGGGATTAAGCAATTTTAAAGCTCTAGAGCAAATGCTTCAACCGTTTAGGTTAAAAGGTAAACCGTGGAACCTTCTCTATACTGAGAGGTGTTTTGTACGTTCCTCTACCCCAACTCACCTCTGACGAAAGGGCTTGCGAAGCGAGAAAGTAACACTAACCTCTGATTTAGCTTGCTTTCAGGCAGTAGTAACACTAACCTCTGACGTAAGCTTGCTTTCAGGCGAGTATAACACTAACCCTCTGACGTAAGCTTGCGTCAGGCGAGTAGTAACACCACCCCCTGACGTAAGCTTGCGTCGGGCGAAGTAGAAAACACTAACCTCTGACGTAAGCTTGCGTCAGGCAAAGTATAAACACTCACCTCTGACGTAAGCTCGCGTCAGGCGAGTAGTAACACTAACCTCTGACGTAAGCTGCGTCAGGCGAGTAGTAACACTCACCTCTGACGTAAGCTGGCGTCAGGCGAGTAGTAACCAAAACCTCTGACGTAAGCTTGCGTCAGGCGAGAGTAACCACTCACCTCTGACGTAAGCTGGCGTCAGGCGAGTAGTAACACTCACCTCTGACGTAAGCTTGCGTCAGGCGAGTAGTAACTCTCACCTCTGACGTAAGCTTGCGTCAGGCGAGTAGTAACACTAAACCTCTGACGAAAAGCTTGCGTCAGGCGATAGTAACACTCACCTCTGACGTAAGCTTGCGTCAGGCGAGTATAACACTCACCTTGACGTAAGCTTGGGGTCAGGCGAGTAGTAACACTCACCTCTGACGAAAGCTTGCGTCAGGCGGTAGTAACACTCACTTTGACGTAAGCTTGCGTCGGGCGAGAAATAACACTCACCTCTGACGTAAGCTTGCTTTCAGGCGAGTAGTAACATCCCTCTGACGTAAGCTTGCGTCAGGCGAGTAGTAACACTCACCTATGACGTAAGCTTGCGTCAGGCGAGTAGTAACACTCACCTCTGACGTAAGCTTGCGTCAGGCGAGTAGTAACACTCACCTCTGACGTAAGCTTGCGTCAGGCGAGTAGTAACACTCACTCGACGTAAGCTTGCGTCAGCGAGTATAACATCACCTCTGACGTAAGCTTGCGTCAGGCGAGTAGTAACACCACCCTGACAAACTGCGTCAGGCGAGTGTAACACTACCTCTGACGTAAGCTTGCGTCAGGCGAGTAGTAACACTCACCTCTGACGTAAGCTTGCGTCAGGCGAGTAGTAACCAGAGGTGAGGTCATAAATGATGCATCAGCACAAAATACATATATATACATAAAATGAAAAATGAGAAAGTTGAAAATTAATGTTTAATATTATAAAGCTGATTTTCGTCGATTTAGTTAATAACGACGATAATCACAACGTAATATTAGAAGGATGAACAAAATTATAAGACATATTTAGAGAAATCGCGAGTCAGCGTAACAATCAGCAATTTTGAGATACTGTAAGTACCGGACTTTTGCTTTATAATGATACTGACAGTAATTAGGGAAGCTTCTATGCATTTTCTCCGTCTTAAGTCGTCTTCTTTAATCATTAATCTTCTCAGACTATATATATACGAGTTTTCTTAGTTATCTCTGCATTAGGACTGAAGAAGTCACTCGGGGCGAAACGTTTCCTTTAATATATGTCCTGTACTGTAAATGAGTATCTTTCTTTTACATCTTGTCGGTATCACCGTACCTTTTCTTCTTTCTAAATCTTCATCAGCGAACCGTAGTTCCTCTAAAGGTTTCCTCTGCAAACTGTGCTCTTACACCCACCGTGACCCATGAACCAGCTGCAGCAGTCTGGACCTCCTCAACACATCTCACCACATTTCTTGTTTCAGTTAATCCTAAGCTCATTTGTTGAAGTTCTTCGCAACACTGGATACAAGTGTTATGTACATAAATTTCAAGTGTGAAGGATAATTAGGGAAGACCAGCGTAGAGTAAATATGAATGAAACCTTGATCCCAAAGCCCTGCAGATCAGCGAAACCTTCTAATTCTGCAAGTTAATGGCTTTCGTCGCTCTGCGTGAGGCTTGCTGAATATTATAAGAATTACTTAGAATAAATTGTTGCTTGCTGGCAGTCCTTTGAAGTGTGCTTTCTCTGACGAGGTGGGAAGCAGTCAGCCGAGAGGTTAATATAGTTTATGATACTGGTGGTACTAACCTGACAGTACAAAGCATCTATATTTGAAATCCGAAATAGATAACTACAATTTCTATATTATTTCACCAGTTAACACATACTCAGTACTATACCAGAAGGGTGGATTAGCTTATTATTATTACTATTATTATTATTATTATTAATGAGAATCATTAAAACTACAAGTCATACAGCAAATGAGGAAAGTTAGCTCTAATTCCTTGGATCAACATCCCTTACTGATAATCAGAGTAAATTTACTAGTTATAGTGGCAATTAGTCGACATATCATTGGATAAAAGAGGCGACTTGCTGACAAGGCTCAGCATATATATCAGTATTGATAAAGTCACTGGATGGCGAAACGTCTACAATAAAAATATCCAGATGTTGCACGTGTGTCTTAACTTTTATCTTGTCGGTATTTTATACCTTTCTTGCACAAGTTGTCAGACACTGCAACATCATGGAATCTTGGTTCAGAGGACATCTACAAGACCTTCTTCACGGCTGCTGCAACTAACCCATCTCTTTGGGAAGGACCTACTTCCACTGGGGAATCCCGCCTACCAGTGACTATGCCCTCGTCTGCTGCCCGTCCCTATCCACTGACGCCTATATAACCGCCAGTCTTCTTGCCTTTGCTCCAGATTCTCCTCCACCACGATGCTGTGAACAGTGATGTGAACAAGTTACAAGCTGCCAGGAGACCCCCACCCATATATACCAGTGATGTGAACAAGTTACAAGCAGCCAGGAGACCCCCACCCCCACCCTCCATATATATCAGTGATGTTAAAAAGTTACAGGCAGCCAGGAGACCCCCACCCTCCATATATATCAGTGATGTTAACATGTTACAAGCAGCCAGGAGACCCCCAACCCTCCATATACCAGTGATGTTAACAAGTTACAAGCTGCCAGGAGACCCCCCACCCTCCATATATATCAGTGATGTTAACAAGTTACAAGCTGCCAGGAGACCCCCCACCCTCCATGTATATCAGTGATGTTAACAAGTTACAAGCTGCCAGGAGACCCCCCCCACCCTCCATATATATCAGTGATGTTAACAAGTTACAAGCAGCCAGGAGACCCCCCCCCCACCCTCCATTATATATCAGTGATGTTAACAACTTAGAAGCAAATACCTTTCCTTTTCACTTCTCTCTATATATAAAACTCTCAGCATCAGTCTTGTTCTAACACATTTTCTCACATGTATATTGTTTCAGTGGCAAAAACTCACTGAATTAAATACAGGTGCAATCTCTCTCTCTCTCCTCTCTCTTTCTCTCTCTCTCGCTCTCTCTCTCTCTCTCCTTCTCTCTCTTCTCTCTCTCTCTCTCTCTATTTTCTCTTTCTTCTTCTCTCTTCTCTCTCTCTCTCTCTCTCTCTCCTCTCTTCTCTCTCTTCCTTTCTTTTTTTCTTGTCTCTCCCTTTCTTTCTCTGTCTGCCTGTCTCTCTGTCTCTCCTCTTCTCTATCTCTCTCTCTCTCTCTCTCTCTCTCTCTCTTCTCTCTCTCTCTCTCTCCTCTCTCTCTCTCTCTCTCTCTCTATTATATTTTATATATATATATATATATATATATAAAATATATATAATATATATATTTAACAAGTCGGGCCGTCTCCCACCAAGGCAGGGTGACCCAAAAAAGAAAGAAAATCCCCAAAAAGAAAATACTTTCATCATCATTCAACATTTTCACCACACTCACACATTATCACTGTTTTTGCAGAGGTGCTCAGAATACAACAGTTTAAAAGCATACAAATATAAAGATACACAACATACCCCTCCAAACTGCCAATATCCCAAATCCCTCCTTTAAAGTGCAGGCATTGTACTTCCCATTTCCAGGACTCAAGTCCGACTATATGAAAATAACCGGTTTCCTGAATCCCTTCACTAAATATTACCCTGCTCACACTCCAACAGATCGTCAGGTAATATATATATATATATATATATATATATATATATATATATATATATATATATATAAATATTATATATATACATAAATATATATATATTATATATATATATATATATATATATATATATCTATAAAAATATATATATATAT
Source organism: Cherax quadricarinatus (assembly GCF_026875155.1). NCBI lineage: Eukaryota > Metazoa > Arthropoda > Malacostraca > Decapoda > Parastacidae > Cherax > Cherax quadricarinatus. The sequence goes on along the minus strand of NC_069402.1, from coordinate 85,178,195 downwards.
ATATATATATATATATATCTGGCACCTCTGCCAGAGAGAGGCTGTGGGCATCCTGCTCTGTGTTTTTGGCACAATATCGTCTAATCAAGAACACCTACCAGGATTATTATCAACAGGATGGTGTGTGAATATCTGCTGCTGGTGTTGGAAAGGGCCAGAAGACTCTGCGTTTCGTCTCTTCCTTCAGAATCAAGAAAAGTGTTGTGTATGTGAATTCAGTGAGGGAACATAACGGTCACCATGGGTAGGTGAGGTCAGTGAGGGAAGGCCTAACGGAGGAGGAGGAGGAGGAGGAGGCGGAGGTTGAGGGGTAATACTGTGTCTCCCCCTTCCCCAAACAGGCGCGCATACACCGTGTGCTCGTGTTACAACAATGGAGTGTTTGTTCACCGTGTGTATAGTGTACATAGTGTGTAGTGCATAGTATGAGCATGGTATGCGCATAGCACGTGTAGTGTACAGCGGCGTGTCGTTTATAGTGGGGGCTGTGCACAAAGCATAGTGGTGTATAGTAACAGGTGCACAGAGAATAGTGGCGTATAGTAACAGGTGCACAGAGCATTGAGGTGTATAATGACTTGTCCTGGGAGGGAGGGAGTGCCCTACTCCGCCTCATCACATATCTTCCACTCCTCCCTTTCCTCCACCGCCCACCAAAAGGAGGGGCGACCCTTCTCCTCCCCCTACCACCACCATGAACTATATGCGGTATGTGCCATCCGCCATTTTCTCTTCAGCCTGGGCTTACCACACAGTTTGAGGTATGGCAGATGATGAAGCCAGCCAGCCACAAAGCCAGGGAAACAGTGCACCCAACAGAGTACAAAACAAATTCTGGCCACGAAATAGAGCGAAACACCAACGTCAAAGACCTGGGAGTGATTATGTCGGAGGATCTCACCTTCAAGGACCATAACATTGTATCAATCGCATCTGCTAGAAAAATGACAGGATGGATAATGAGAACCTTCAAAACTAGGGAGGCCAAGCCCATGAGGACACTCTTCAGGTCACTCGTTCTATCTAGGCTGGAATATTGCTGCACTCTAACAGCACCTTTCAAGGCAGGTGAAATTGCCGACCTAGAAAATGTACAGAGAACTTTCACGGCGCGCATAACGGAGATAAAACACCTCAATTACTGGGAGCGCTTGAGGTTCCTAAACCTGTATTCCCTGGAACGCAGGCGGGAGAGATACATGATTATATACACCTGGAAAATCCTAGAGGGACTAGTACCGAACTTGCACACGAAAATCACTCACTACGAAAGCAAAAGACTTGGCAGACGATGCACCATCCCCCCAATGAAAAGCAGGGGTGTCACTAGCACGTTAAGAGACCATACAATAAGTGTCAGGGGCCCGAGACTGTTCAACTGCCTCCCAGCACACATAAGGGGGATTACCAACAGACCCCTGGCAGTCTTCAAGCTGGCACTGGACAAGCACCTAAAGTCAGTTCCTGATCAGCCGGGCTGTGGCTCGTACGTTGGTTTGCGTGCAGCCAGCAGCAACAGCCTGGTTGATCAGGCGCTGATCCACCAGGAGGCCTGGTCACAGACCGGGCCGCGGGGGCGTTGACCCCCGAAACTCTCTCCAGGTAAACTCCAGGTAAACAATGAAAGAAGAGGCACATGTCAGGTGTGCGGAGAGTTTCGAGCACGCAACAGGAATGGTCGCATTCGTGCACACAATGGGTGTGCGGGATCACATATGCCCCCAGCAGAGAGCAGCCCACAGCCTCCACAGGCAGATGACAATTCCAATGGCAACCTCCTCACTTGCGATAACCTTCTGTTGGCATTCAAATCCACTGATAACAGTACCCTATCCCACATCCCTAAAGCGGCTCGCCCATATGCAGCAGGGAAATTCACAGACCTTCTTAAGCAGGTGAATGGAGGTTCCACCAACTTAGAAGCCCGAGGCACCATCCAAGCATGGCGCAACCTGCTCCTGTTCGGCAATGTCTGTTTTGCAGTTCCTGAGAGACGAGGCAAACTGCTAACCACGTCAGTTATCAAGGCAGTGAGCAACTACCCAAGAACGGATAATTGTGTCCCTCTGCCCCATCATCGCAGGAATCACAAAGGTAGACCCAAGAAAAGCCCCACTGAAAACGAGAAAATTTGCGCACAGGTTAGCAAAAAAATTGAAGAAGGTAACACAGTGGGAGCAATCCGAATAATTACAAGTGACGACACTGTAGCCCCCAAAGATGAGACCACAGCCCAAGCACTAAGAGACAAGCAAGTTTATTCTTTTCTCTGAGGATGAGGGTCCCTATTACAGTTCTAGAGGTGGTACCTCCCTATATTTTATATATATATATATATATATATATATATATATATATAAAATATATATATTATTATATATATTTTATATTTAAATAAAATATTATATATATATTATTTTATATATATATATATATATATATATATATTTATATATATATATAAAAATAATATATATATATATATATATATATATATTATATACACAAAAAGATCACAGTAAATAGGTGATATCAGAATATGCAAAACAACCACTGTGAAATACCAAGCACTTTCGTGACTTCTCACATTATCAAGGAACTATAAAACAATACATCAAAATAAGGCATATAAAAGGGTCAAGACCACACCTCACTATCACATCCCACAACAAAGCAACACCTCACACACGCGTGACAACACCCGACTCCGTGAAACACACCTAATACTCTTCCCAAGAATTAAGATTTATTATTTGTTTAATATATCGTTAAATTCTTTCCAAATTTTATTAATAATAAATGAATCCAATTTATATAAACCAAAGGAAATATTCATATTATTGTCAAAACTGCTTTTTATGAAACAAGATTCAATTATATTCCTGTCGACCATGGACTTGCTTGATACAACTTTCTCAACTTTTTGAAAACCAATTGGATGGTTAAAATCTCTCACATCAATAGAGCATTGGAATCTTGTCCAGTTCTAATGCTATATTTATGTTGTTTTAAAATATGTTGTTTTAATTTATGTTGTTTTAATCATCAACATATCTGAACCATTTAGCTCTATTAGGGAGGATTGTGTTAAGGAATTTTGTTTAAAAAAAATCCACGTATAGGTTACTAAGAACAGGTGAAAGAGGATTTCCCATTGCCATCACTTGTTCTTAGTAACCTCTACCTGGATTTTTTTAAAACAACACTGCTTAACACAATCCTCCCAAATAGAGCTAATTGGTCCAGATATGTTGATGATATTTTGTGTCTTATGCCCAAGAATGTAGATATAAACCATTTCCTTGTTAAATTAAATAGCTTAGCCCGTTCTATAACTTTACTGTTGAGTTTGAGGAAAATAACTCATTACTTTTTCTAGATGTTTTAATTATTAAGGGTAATAATGATTTTAAATTTAAAATTTACAGAAAACCTACAAATAACTGTTCCTATGTACACTATTATTCTTCACATCAAGATAGAGTTAAACTGTCTGTTTTCTCATCAATGTTTTTGAGAACTTTGCGTATTTGTAGTCCAGAGTTCATAGATGAAGAAATATCCAAAATTTATGAAATAGTTAATTATTTGAAATACCCAAGAAACGTAATTGATAAATCTTTTAAAATTGCTAGAAATGCTTTTTACAACCCAAAAAGGGACAACCAGCCTTATTCAACTAAAAATATGTTGTTCTCCCTTACCATGAAAACTTGGTTGATATGCCTTCTCTTCTTAAGACTTTTAATATCAAAGTTGTATTTAAAAATCTTGATACAGTAAAAAAACTTTTGATAAAGAATTCCCCCCAAAATGCTGACGGATGTGTCTATAAGATTCCTTGTAAAATTTGCGATAAAGTTTATTACGGTCAAACTGGTAAAAATCTCGAACTAAGATTAAAGCAACATAAATATAGCATTAGAACTGGACAAGATTCCAATGCTCTATTTATTCATGTGAGAGATTTTAACCATCCAATTGATTTTCAAAAAGTTGAGAAAATTGTATCAGGCAAATCCATGGTCGACAGAAATATAATTGAATCTTGTTTCATAAAAAGCAGTTTTGAAAATAATATGAATATTTCCTTAGGTTTATATATATTAGACTCATTTATAATTAATAAAATTTGGAAAGAATTAAACGATATATTAAACAAGTAATAAATCTTAATACTTTGGTAGAGTATTAGGTGTGTTTCACAGAGTAGGTGTTGTCACGCGTGTGTGAGGTGTTGTTTTGTTGTGGTATGTGATGGTGAGGTGTGGTCTTGACCCTTTTATATGCCTTCTTTGATGCATTGTTTTTATAGTTCCTTGATAATATGAGAAGTCACAAAAGCGCTTGGAATTTCACTATTCGTTCACAGTGGTTGTTTTTGCTATATATATATATTATTATATATATATAATATATATATATATATATATATAATATTAATATATATAATACTGTACTCACCTAGTTGAGGTTGCAGGGGTCGAGTCCAAGCTCCTGGCCTCGCCTCTTCACTGGTCGCTACTAGGTCACTCTCCCTGAACCGTGAGCTTTATCATACCTCTGTGTGTGTGTGTGTGTGTGTGTGGGTGCTTTTTCCCTCAGAGCTTGATAACAATAGTTTACAAACATACAATATTTACATACACTGATCATGTTTCATTTGTGTGGTGATAAATAATTATCTTGCAGCTTAGTAATACTGTAAATTTGCATTGATACAGCACATGCCATCCCTGACACTATGGACTCTGATAAACTCAAGAGGGATTATGTGAACGCTATTGCAATCAGATTTACCGTCACAGAACGTGGTGAAATTGAAACTAAATGGCATACCGTGGAAGCAGAGAATAAAGGCACAGAGTTGAAGAAGCCGCTTTTATTGTGAACATTTCGTTCCGCGTGACCTGATACAGCTCTAGACAGAACGAAACGTTCTATCTAGAGCTGTCTTTTCTTCATTAGAAGAAACAGGCTGTCTCGTGAGTATTTAATGGGTGTCGCCTACCTTCCTCCAAGAAATGAAGCAGAACACACGAGAACACGTGCTAAAAATTCGCAGTGAACAAATGTAACACTTCACTGGAGAGATCCTAATTCTAACTGGTGTTCTGAGATTACCAGCCGCTCGTCTTAGCCACTGAGCTACAGAGGATCATATGGGGTTCCCAACCAGAAACTTGGGCAGGTTGGTGATAGCCAATAACTGAGACCACATCGCTACTTTTTCCTGGAGAAACCCCGACTCAACAAAAGAACCCGAACTTAAACACCACCATATAAGGATAATGTCACCACACAAAAGTAGCCACACCACAGCATCAGAGAGACTGTCCACTTTACTGCAATTCCCAGATGGTATTTAAACAATTTCCTCGGGAGTTTCAACCAATTTGTGCAACAGGTGGTGGTGCCGGGACGGTCAGGAGTGTTTGTTGCATAGGCGGGAGTCTGCAAGTGTTGCTTCCTACGACCGGGAGAGGAATGAGGTATACTTATTTTTCTCTGGGTTTTCCCATACACTCCTGCAGACTTATTCGCCTTGCGGTATAAGCACCTGAGGACTAGCTAGCCACTGGTGACGTTGCATTTAGGAAAATGTTCCAGTCTTCGTGGAGATCATACCGTTTCACCCCAGTGTGTAAAAAGGTGCTTGATAAAGCCTCACTTTAACAAACTGCCAGTAAGACAACCGTAGACCTGCTACAAGTATTCAAGTGATGGTGAAAGGTATTTGTGCAATGTCGTGTATCGGTAGGAGAGTTTTTGAGTCACAGCCTAAAGAACCCAGGGTCTATTTTCATGGTTGGTCGAGAAATATGGGAAAGTCTCTTTACACCTGCTACCCCTATTCATCTAGCAGAAGCTCGATATCTTGGTGTTAGACAGATGTCGAAGACCTGAAATCAACTGAGGTAGGATAAGAGGCTTTAGTCTTTAAATTAAACACTACGAGAAAACCAAGAGCGCATGGATGCGCCGGCCATTATGTTGCAATCCATGTTTCCTGACGAGTGTGTCCCTACTGGTGCAAGCTGGGACCTCAACTGTTTTTCAGGACGTGTGCCCCCTAGGTGCAAGCGGGGACACCCCAACAGTGTTTCCCGACCATGGTCCCTACTGGTGCGCTGGGAACCCAACATGTTTCCCACCAGTTGGGGCCCCTACGGTGCAAGCTGAGACACACCAACAGTGTTATATCTCGTCAAACTCTCGTTTCTCACATCCATGAATCCCGCGTGAACACGGGAGGTGACCCACAACAAAGTCGATCAAGGGCTCCCCCCTGCGTTCCTTCGTTTGTCCCCTCACCCATAATTGCACTCAACACTTTCAATTAAAATACATCACCGATGAATGTGGAAGACCCAGTGCTAGAATAACAAAAGTACAGACAGCCCTTCCTGACAAAATCCTTTCCCAAAGTAAGTTTCGACTAATCAAATTTTTGGGTTTTAAGCTTTGCTTAGCGCGAAATGTAATGTAGGGGGCAAGTGTTGCCACCAACGTAATTAGGGTGGGGGTGAGTTTTCGTTCACCAAAAGGTAATCAGCTTTGATTAAGAAATGCGAGGTGGTATCTATACTTCCATGCTGAAAAAACCCTCAAGAGTGCAAATAACGGGTGGGGGAATTTAAGATCGTCGTCCCGACGTTCAAAAGGGTGACACAAAAACCAGGGTAAAGAAAAAAAATTTTTAAACCACTTAAGAGGCACGTAAGTTCCCAGTCTTCTAAAAACATGTTCTTTTTTTCCACTATAATCAAACCCTTGCCCATAATTACTGTTTGAAGATGACGTCCAGGATTTTTTCCTTAATTCATGGTATAACTTAACAAATCTTTGGGGATAATTGACCACGAAATGAATGCCGATTGAAAAAAAACCATCCCACGGGCGGGATTTAACCCCGGGGTCAGAGAGTTTTGGGCCCGCGAGTTCAAACCCCCCGTGGTAGGTTTGAGGAAAACTTTTTTGCGATCTGAGCTCAGACCCAGGGATACTATGTTACCTAAAGGGGATACAACACCATGAAAAAAGAGAATGAGACATTGTGCAAAATTTTTGGGGATCTTACGGGAAAAACGTTTTCCCCAGCCAGTGCTTTTTTCTTTAAATATAGAAAAGACGGGGGAAAGGGGGGGGATTTACAGGTAATCGTCCCTCACCTGGCAAAACGTTTTTCAAATAAAGTTCCCCCAGTTTTTTACGCCGTGTCTCATGCTTTCAACGGGGGGGTTTAAAAAAACTACTGACTGAACTGCAAAGGGGCTTGGAGAGAATTTTTATTTTTATAAAATTGGGGGAGGTTTGATATATTTATTTTTGAAAGTAAAATTTTGCAAAATAATTATAGAATTTAATTTTATCGTAAAAATAGAATGCAGTAAAAAATTTATTTATGTTTTTCCATCCCTGATTACTAAAATAGAATTATGGTTATTTTGCAGGAATTATTTACACGTTGTTGAAAATTTTAAAATTATCAAGTTGAGGGGCGTAGTAATTGTGAGGTAAAATTGTGGCTTTCCCCAGAAACAATTTAAAGTTAAGTTGGGGTGACAAATTTGGGGAGCGAAAACGTTGCCACAATAAAATCCTTAATTGCACTTGTGTCCCGTTACCTCAAAATTTTAAAATTTTTTCACATTTACCCCAGGGCAGGGGTTGGGGGGGGGGTTTTTTTTTTTTTTTATTTTATAAAATTTTTAAAAAAATTTTTTAAAAGAAGAAGAAAAAAAAAAAAAAAATTTAAATTTCTTTTTTTAATTTTTTCCTTTTTTAAAAGGGGGGGGGGAAAAGGGCCTAAAATTCTTCAACTTTTAAAAATTTTATTTTAAATTATTTAATTTTTTTTTAAATTTTAAAAAAAAGAAAAGAAGTTTTTAAAATCGGAAAAAAAGTTTTTTTTTTGTAAAATGGGGAAAGGGGGTTTTTTTTAAAAAAATTTGGGGGTTTAAAAAAATGGGAAAAAAAAAAAGGGTTTTTATACGGGTGTTTTAAAAGGGGGTTTTTTTGGAATATTTTTTTTTAAAGGGGGGCCCTGTTTACCCAAAACCCTTTTTAAAACTTTAACCCAAAAAATTTTAAAAACCCCTTTTAAAATTTAAAATTTTTCGTTGAAGGGTTTTAAAATTTTAGGGGGAAAAAAAATTTTTTTAGTTTTTTTAAAATTTTTTTTTAAAAAAAAAAGGAAAAAAAATTTAAAAAATTTTTTTTTTTCTTTTTTTTTAAAAAAATTTGTTTAAAAAAATTTTTTGGGGTAAAAAATAAAAATTTTAAAATTTTTTTTTGGGTTTTTTGGGGGGAAATTTTAAAATTTTCGGGAAAAAATTTTTTAACCCTTTTTTTGTTTTGTTTTTTTTTTTCCCCTTTTTTTTTTTTTCCCCCCCTTTTTTTAAAAAAATTTCCCCCGGGCGGGCCCGCCCCCCCCCCCCCCCGGGCCCCCCCCCCCCCCACCCCCCTTTTTTTTTCCCCCCCCCCTCCTCTCTTCTCTCTCCTCTCTCTCTCCCCCCCTCTCTCCCCTCCCTTTCCCCTTTTCTTCCTCTCTCTCTCTCTCTCTCTTCTCCCCCTCCTCCTCATCCCTTCCTTTTTTTCCCCCTCCTTTTCCCCTTCTTTTTTTTTCCCTTTTTTTTTCTTTTCCCCCCCGGGGGGGGGGGGTTTTTTTTGGGGGGGGGGGGAAAAAAAACCCCCCCAAAAAAAAAGAAGGGGGGGGAAAGGGGGGAGGGGAAAAAAAGGGAGAAAGGAAGAGAAAGGGGAGAAAGGGGGAGGAAAAAAGGGGGGGGAGAGGGAAAAGAAGAGGAAAAAAAGGGAGGGGGAGAGAGAGGGGAGAGGAGAGGAAAAGGAGGAGGAGAGGGGAAGGGGGGGGAAGGGGGAGGGAGGGAAAAGGGGGGGGGGGAAAAGGGGGGGGGGGGGAGGAAAAGAGAAAAAAGAGGAAAGGGGGGAAAGGGGGGAAAAAAGGGGGGGAAAGGGGGGGGGAGGACCCAAATAGGGAAGGGGGGGGGGTTTGTTTTTTTCCCCCCCAACTCCCCTTTTTCCCGGGGGGGAAAAAAAGGCCCGGGGAAAAGGGGGGGGCCCCCAAAAGGGGGGGCCCCGGGGGCCCCCCTAAACCCCCCCGGGGACCCCCCGGGGCCCCTTTTTTTCCCCCCCCCTGTTTTCCCTTTTCCCCGGGGTTTTTTTTTTTTTTTTTTTTAAAAAAATTTTTTTTTTCCCCCCCCCTTTTTTTCCCCCCAAAAACCCCGGGGGGGGGGAAAAAAAAAAAAAAAAAAAAAGGGGGGGGGGGGTGGGGAAAGGGGGGGGCGGGGGGGGGGGTGGGGGAAAAAGGGGGGGGGGGGGAAAAAAAGGGGGGGGGGGGGGGGGGGGGGGGGTATGGGGGTTTTTTGTGGGGGGGGGGGGGGGGGGGGGGGGGTGGGGGGGGGAATTTGGGGGGGGGGAAAAAAAGAAAAAAAAAAAGGGGGGGGGGGGGGGGGGGGGGGGGGGGGGGGGGGGGGCCCCCCCGGGGGGGGGGGGGGGGGGGGGGGGGGGGGGGGGGGAAAAAAAAAAAGGGGGGGGGTTTTTTTTTTTTTTGGGGGGGTTTTTTTTTTTGGGGGGGGGCCCCCCCCCGGGGGGGGGGGGGGGGGGGGAAAAAACAAACCCAAAAAAAGGGGGAAAAAAAAAAAACAAAAAAAAAAAAGGGGGGAAGAAAAGGGGGGGAAATGGGGGGGTAAAAAAGAAAAAGGGGGGGGGGGGGGAAAAAAGGGGAAAAAGGGAAAAAAAAAAAAAAGGGGGGGGGGAAGGAGGGAAAAAGGGGAAAAAAGGGGGGGGGAGGGGGGAGGGGAGGAGAAAGGGGGGGAAAAAGGAAGAGAAGGGGGGGGGGGGGGGCCCCCCAAAAAAGGGGGGGAGGAAAGGGGGGGGGGAAATTTAGAGGGGGGGGGGAAAAAGGGGGGGGGAGGGGAAAAAAAAAAGGAAAAGGGGGGGAGAGGGGGGAAAAAAAGGGGGAAGAAAGGGGGAAGGGGGGGGAGGGGGTGAGGAGACAGGAAAAGGGGGGGAAAAAAAGGGGGGGGAAGGGGAAGGAAAAGGGGGGAAAAAAGGGGGGGAAGGGGGGAAAAATTTAGAAGAAAGGAAAAAGGGAAAAGGGGGAGGAAAAAATAGGGAAGAAAAAAAAGAAGGGGGGGGGGGGGGAAGGGGGGAAAGGAGGGAAGTTTTAAAAAAGGGGGGGGGAAAAAGGGGGAAGGGGCAGAAAGGGGGGAAAAAAGAGGGGGGAGGGGAAAGAAAAGGAAAAAAATAAGGGAAGGGGGGGGAAAGGGAAGGGAAAAAGGGGGGGGGGAAAAAAGGGGGGGGAGGGGGAAAAAGGGGGGGAGGGGGGGAAAAAGGGGGGAGAAAGGGAAAAAAGAAATGGGGTTTTTAAAAATGGGGGGGGGAGGAGGGGGGGAAAAGGGGGGGGAGAAAAGGGTAAAGGGGGGAAGGGGGAAAGGGGGAGGAGGGAAAAAAAAGGGGGAGGGGGGAGGGGCCAGAGGGGGAGAAGGGGGAAAAAGGGGGGGAAGGGGGGGGGAGAAAGGGGAGGGTAAAAGGGAGGGGAGAGTAGAGGGGAGGGAAAAAAATTAGAGGGGGGGGGAGAAAGGGAAAAGGGGGAAAGGGGCCAGGGGGGGGAGAGGGGGGGAGGGAAAAAGGGGGAAATTAGAAAAAGGGGGAAAGGGGAAAAAAAAAATTTTTTTTTGGGGGGGGGGGGAGGGAGCAGGGGAAAAAAAAAAAAAAAGGGAAGGGGGGAAAGGAAATTTTTCAAACCCTTTTTTCGAAAGGGGGTTTTTGACAATAAATTGCCAAAGAAAATGCCTGTCTGTCTATCCGAAGTCCTATTTACCTGCTTGCCAGCCTATATAAACACCCGTTTACCTGCCTGCCAGCCTATATAAACACCCGTTTAC
>NC_069402.1:85152288-85164788 GCF_026875155.1 Cherax quadricarinatus | reverse complement strand
TCTCATAGATACAAGAGTTCTGGACCACTACTGTACTAGACCTAACTTACTCCTTGTAGCTCTCAACAAGGAAACACACCTCTCTCCCCCTCCCTGTATATATATATATATATATATATATATATATATATATATATATATATATACAAATATATGTGTGTGTGTGTGTGCGTGTGTTTCTTTGTCGTGAGGTAGCTACAAGGAACAAGTTGGGTGTAGTGCAGTAGTGGTCCAGAACTGTAGTGTTGATAACTCGTGTACAGTTGATCGTTGTTGTACATACTATATGTGTACACTGATGTGAAATAAATAATTCCATTGTATCGAGAACGAGGTCAAAAAAAAAAATTATTATTATATTAATGGGGAAGCGTTAAACCCATAGGACTTATACAACTCCAGGGGAATGAGAGGTGATCAGTTACGGTCCGAAGATGGGGGATTGTAACTTCAATTCCTTGGATGAAAAGCCCTTCATCATGAGACCATAACACGCAGGTTTCGGGTTCTCCATCACTAACCCCACCACATTTCAGGCTAAAAAAAATATTATCAATTTAATAGCAGAGTTAATTATTTTTTTAAATTTATTTTGAATTTAATCATGAACGCGCAAGTCTGACGCAGAGTGGAATGTTGATAAATAGAACACCACTGTACGTACCTCTTTAATTGTTAGGTGAGTGTTATATAAGCTATATATATATACATATATATATACATATATATATATATATATATATATATATATATATATTATATATATATATATATATATATATATATATTCTTGAAATATCTATTCTTGAAACTATGAATGGATTCATCCTCCACAACTATGCCAAGGTTCTTGAATCCATTTTCTGATCACCATCAGGCTGAAGAAAGCTTCCTGAAAGTCTGTGACTCACCTTTGTCTTTAACCTTCAACTATGCTCTCGTGTATCTGTGTCTGACCTCTCAAATAATCTCTCCCTAAGTCCTCTTCATCATGTCCAACTTACTACTTTACGAAGAGCTCCAGCTTGATAGACTAGTTTGGTTCCAGTAATAAATCCCAACTTAACCATAAAAAACAAAGGCACAATACCCTGACTGGAACAATACACAAATAACCCGCATTTAGGAGAGAGAGGAGCTTACGACGATGTTTCGGTCCGACTTGAACCACTTACCATGTTAATTCATACTTATACATACACACACGAATACGTACATAAATAATATGATGAGCGCACACACATGTATGTACTATTATACGCTCCCGCATACATACCCATAATGCAGGAATTTTATCCTCAAACTCTTGGGCTATATACGGTATATACAAGACCTGAGTCCAGTGACGTCAGAATACAGAATATCAGAACACATAACGTTAGAATGCATAACGTCAGAGCACAGGACGGCAAAACAAAGAACGTCAAACGAAAGAACAAAGAACGTCAAACGAAAGGTCAAAATATTGAACACTAGAATGTTGGACGTCAGAACACAAGTGACATTCTGATCCAATCGCCTCTATACTCAATATATATATATTATATATTATATATATATATATATTTTTTATATATATATTATATATATATATATTTATATATATTTTATAATATATATATTATCTTATATATATATATATATATATATATATATAATATATATATTTATATAAAATATTTATATGCAAACAACCTCTGAAAGAATAGAGAAATTCCAAGCGCTTTCGTGACTACTCACATTATCAAGGAACTATGAAAGTAAGCATCCAAGGAAGCTATTTAAGGGGTCTGGCCAACACCTCACTATCAGTTTCCCAAAACGGTTAAACCCCTGACGCGCGCCGGCCCAACTGAACAGGTCCTTTGCAATCTCACCAACAAACTATTTACCCAAGGAAATTTAAAAATTATTATTTGTCCAGTGTATTATTAAATTTTCCCAAATTCTATTATTATAAATGGATCTAATTTACATAAACCAAAGGAAATATTCATATTTATTGTCAAATGCTTTTTATGAAACAAGATTCAATTATATTCCTGTCGACCATGGACTTGCTTGATACTTTCTCAACTTTTTGAAAATCAATTGGATGGTTAAAATCTCTTAAATGAATAAAATAGGCATTGGAATCTTGTCCAGTTCTAATGCTATATTTATGTTGCTTTAAACTTAGTTCGAGATTTTTTTCCACTTTGACCGTAATAAACTTTATCACAAATTTTACAAGGAATCTTTAGACACATCCATCAGCATTTTGGGGGGAATTCTTTATCAAAAGTTTTTTTCTGTATCAAGATTTTTGAATACAACTTTAATTTTAAAAAGTTTAAAGAAGAGAAGGGCATATAAACCCAAAGTTTTCATGGTAAGGGAAAAAAAACAAAAAAAAAATTTTTAAAGTTAAAATTAAGGGCGGGGTTGCCCCCTTTTTGGATTGAAAAAAAAAAAATTTATTTTCAAGCAACTTTAAAAAGTTTTAAAAAAATTTTCCCATTTCTTGGGTTTTTTTTTTAAAATCTTTAAACCTTTTTAAAAATTTTTTGGGATTTTTCCTCATCAAATGAAAACTCAGGACTAAAAATTCGTTAAAAGCCTCAAAAACTTTGGGATGGGGGGAAAAAGGGAAAAACCATTTTGGACTTATTTTTAATGCGAGAAAAAAAATATTTAACTTTAAAAAAAAGTTATTTTTTAGGTTTTCTTTTAAATTTTTTTTAAATTTTTTTTCCCAATGATTAAAATTAAAATTTAAAAAAAATTCTAGAAAAAGGCAAAGAGTTTTTTTTCTTAAAACCCCTCAAAGAAAGGGGTTTAGGGAAAAGGGTTAAGTTTATTTAAATTTTCCCAAGGGGAAAGGGTTTTTTGTATTTCTTTTTTTTTTGGGTTTTAAAAGACAAAAAATTATCATAAAACATATTAAAACCTTTTTGTCTATTGGGGAAGGGATTGGGTTAAGCCCCCCTTTTTAAAAAAAAATTCCCGGGGGTTTTGGTTACTAAAAAAAGGGTTTGGAAAAGAGGATTTCCCATTCCCCCATAAATTTTAACATTAAATAAAATTTTTTGAAATCAAAAAAATGAAAAGGGTTTAAAAATTTTTAAATTTGATAGCGGGAAACCCGGGCAATGGAAAAATCATATTTAAACGAGTTCTTCAGTTAAGAAAACTTAAAAAAACATAACGGGGAACTTTCTTTTAAAAAAGGGAAAAAGTAAAAATAAAAAACAAATTTTTTTTTTAAAATCTTTTAAAGTCGGGTTTCAAGGGTTTAAATTTTATAAACCAAGTCATGTTTTTTTTTTAACTTTAAAAAAGTTAGAAATTTTGCCAAAAATTGGGGCTCAAAATATCAAAAAAGCCTTTTGGATAATTTATATGAAACTGACCCTTGGAGTTTAAAAATTTGGGTTGACTGGTTTTCCCGGGTTTTTTGTGCGTTTTTTTTTTAAGCCCAATACATGTACGGTAAAAGAGGGGATTGTGTTTATGCCCAAAAGGTAGATATACACCTTTTCCCTTGGGAAAAAATTTAAATAGCTTGGCCTATTTTTAAAAAACCCTTTACTTTTGGGATTTTTGAAGAAAGTAACTCATGCCTTTTCTAGATGTTTTAATTATTTAAGTGTAATAAGAATTAAAATTTTAAAAAATTTACAAAAAAACCTAAAAATTCCCTTTTCCTATGTCCATTTTTATTTTCGCACCCAAGTTTGGGAGTCAAACTGTCTGTTTTTCATCAATTTTTTTTGGGGAACCTTTAAAATTTTTTATCCTGGGGTTTCATAGATGGGGAAAAATTTCCCCAAAAATTTATAAAAATGGGGTTAAGATTTAAAATACCAAGAAAGGGAATTGAAAAATTTTTTTAAAGTTGTTTGGAAATTTTTTTTAAAATCCAAAAAGGGAAAACCCACCCTTTATTCAACTAAAAATGTTGGTTCCCCCTTCCCGGGGGAAAACTTGGTTGTTTATGCCTTCTTTTCTTAATTTTTTTAAATATTAAAGTTGTATTAAAAAATTCTTTTTCCAGAAAAAAAAAATTTTGATAAAAAATTTCCCCCCCAAAATTTTGTGAGGGAAAGTGTCTTTAAGTTTCCCTTGAAAAAATTTGGAAAAAAATTTTTATTACGGTAAATTGGAAAAAAATCTCAAAACTAAGTTTAAAAAACAACAAAAATTTTTAGCTTTTAGAACCTGGACAAGACCCCAATCCCTCTTTTTAAAATTTTCATGTAAGGGGGATTTTAAACCATCCAATTGTTTTTAAAAAATTTGAGAAAGTAGTATAAAGAAAAGCCCAATCCCCCCGACAGGAATATAATTGTTTCTTGTTTCTTAAAAAGCATTTTTGGAAAATTAATATAAATTTATTTCCTTTTGGTTTATATAAATTAAAATCCATTTAAAATTAATGGGAATTTGGGAAAAATTTTAATAATCACGGGACGAAAAATTTTTTTTAAAATTTTTCCCTTGGGGTTTTAAAATTTGTTTTTTGGGTTTAAATTTGGGTGAAAAGGGAAACCTGCCCATTTGGGGCCCGGGGCCGGCGTGGGGTTTTTAAAAACCGTTGTGGGATTGTTAGTGAGGTTTTGGGCCCCAGACCCCTTTTATACCCTTTCCCTTGGTTGCTTTATTTTTCCATATTTTCCCTTGTAATGTGAGTAGTCAGAAAGCGCTTGGAATTTCTTATTCTTTCTGGGGGTTTTTTTTTGGGTATTCTAAAAAATACCTGTTTACTGTGTTTTTATTGCATATTTTATAATTATTATATTTATATATAAAATATATAAAATTTTTATATTATATTTTATATATATATTAAAATATATTTATATATATATATTTTATTTATTTATTTATATATATTTATTTTTTATTTTTTTTTTTTTATTTTTTTAAATTTTTTGACCCCGATTCCCCCCCAAAGGGCAGGGGGGCCGAAAAAAAAAAAATTTCCCATCTTTTCCTCCTTCACTGTCTTGCCAGAAGGGTGTTTTTCACTACATTTTTTAAAATTTTGAAAAATTAACACCCCTCCTTCAGGTGCAGAACTGTATTTCCCATCTCCGGGAAATCAAGTCCGGCCTGCAGGTTCCCTGAACCCCTTTCTAAATGTTACTTTTTTTACCCCCCCAACGGCCCAAACCCCAAGCATTTTAAAAAAACCATTTGTCTCCTTAATTTTTTTATCAAACACGTCACGGGCCTGCTGGAAGCCCAAGCCCCTCGCACAAAAAACCCTCCTTTACCCCCTCCCAACCTTTCTGGGCCCAAACCCTACCCCGCCTTCCTTCCAAACAGAGGGATACACTTTTGAAGTCATTCTGTTTGCCCCATTCTTTCTAAAATGCCCCAAAAAACCACCCCCCAAAACCCCTTTTCACCCCCTCTGGAAAACATTTTTGGGTTTAATCCTGCACCTCCTCCAAACTTCCAAATACAAATTTTCTTTGAATTATATTCACACCCCACTTTGGCCCAGACAGGGACATTCCACTGCCTCCAGCCTTCTCCCCCGCTGCAAAAATTCATCCCCCAATGCTTCCACCCATATAAGGGGCGTTGGAAAAATATACTCTCAAAACTTTCCCCCTCTTTCCCTCCAAGGACAAAGTTCTTTGTCCCAAAATTTCCTAAGTGCACCACTCACCCTTTTCCCCTCACCCAATTCATGTTTCACCCTTCTTTTTTGGCCCAAAATCCGGGAACGTCCACCCCAAAAAATTACCGAATCATTCACCTCCTCCATCCCCTCTCCCCCCCCAATCTTTTTATCCAATTTTTTATCACCTAATTTTTTTGGGTTACCCTCAAAACCCTTTACTTTTCCCTGTACTCATTTTTAATTTTTTCTTTTTTTGCACCCTCCCAAAAATTCATCCACCAATCTCTGAAGTTCTTTTTAGATTTAAAAAAAGGAAGCACAGTGTCATCAGCAAAGAGAACTGTGCAGCTCCCACTTTATTTTGTGATTCTTTTTTTTTTTAACCCTCCACGCCTTTTTTCCCAAAGACCCTCGCTTTTTACTTCTCTTAAAACCCCCTTCTATAAATTTATTAAAAAAAACCAAACGGGACTTCACACTTCCTTTGGGTCAAAGGGCCCTACTTTTACGGGGAAAATTTAATTTCCCTTTTTCCCTCCCAATACTCTAACTTGAGCCCATATCCCCCTTTAAAAAAATCTTCACTCCCTTTCATTTAACTACCTCCTACCCCATACACCTAAAAACATCTGCCCCCATTGCCTCCCTTTTCCACCCTGTCTTCCCCTTTTTCCAAAAAAACCCAAAAAATGGAAACAAAAGCCCTTTTTTATTTCTTTTAAATACTGTTAACTTTGTTTTTTTCACTGTAAAACACTGGTCACACACCCCCTCCCTTTTCCCTTAAAGCCCCCTTGTTTCATCTGCTATCCAAAAATCCCCGTTTTACTTTTAAATTTCTTTAAATAAAAACCCTTTTACCATACACTTTACCGGGTTTTCATTTCAAAAAACTTATCCCCCTAAAATTTTTGCACTCTTTTTGCCCCCTTTGCCTTTAAAAAAAGGGAAAAATAGGCATGCTCTCTCCCAATCCCTAGGTCCCCTTCCCTTCTTCCAACATTTTTTAAAAAATTGCACCAAAACCAAACTCCAAAAAAAACTATATCCCCACCTGCTTTTAACTTTTATCTTTATCCCATCAACCCCGGTGGCCTTACCCCCTTTTTTTTACCTCTGCCTAACGAACCCCCCCCACACTCTTTAACGGGCTCTTCCCACTCCTCAATATTTTTTTTTCCCCTTGCCCTTTATACAGGGAAAACCCCAAGTTTCCCCTTTATCTTCATCAACTTTTTAACCAATTCCTAAAAATTTATTCCTTCCATCTTCCCAATCCCTCAAACTCTCCTTTTAAAATAATTTCCTCCTCCCCTATTTTTAACTGACAAATCCTTTTTGTTTCTCTCTTCTCTTTTCCCCTCTCTCTCTCTCTCTCTCTCTCCCCCTTTTTTACTTATTATTTATTTTATATATATATATATTTTATATATATTATATTTATATATATATTTTATAATTCTACATTTTCTTGCAGTACAAGTTTTTTTATGGCGGTGTCATTTAGTGAAAAAAAAATTTAGCAGGTTGGTTTTCCCAAAAGGCCCACAAGGGGTTTTAATTTTTGGCCCGCTTTGAGGGGTGTGTTGTGCCTACCTCTTTGCAACCTTCGAAATAGCCGGAGCTCCTCTCTGCCTATATACCAATAATTTTTTTATCGTTTTTTTGTGCCTACTTCTCCCTGTTTTGATATTCATCCAATGATGCTTTTGACACACACACACACAAAAACCCCACACACACACCCCCACAACCCCACACCACCCATAACACACAAAACACACCACCACACACAAAACACACACACACACACACACACACACACAACACTCATCACCTCTTTAAACACACCCCCCACCACCCACACAAATCAAAGGCGTTGGGCTGGAAAACTTTTTCCCCAAGGGGTTCTAATAAGGGGCAGAGGCCCCTTTTTTTCCAAAATATAAACTAATTAAACACATCTATCGAAACGGGAACGATTTCCGGAAAGGGTATGGAAGAGGCAAATGTAGTCCAAAATTTTAAAAAAAAAAGGGGGACTTTCACGAAGCTTTAAAAACTCGGCCAGTGTCACTGGCATGTTTTAAGTATGAAAGGGTTTCAGGGGTGGGGAATTTTCCCAGGAAAAGGAGTGGGGGGGCCCCCTTAAAAAGGGAAATGGGGTTTTTAAAAAACGGGCCAGAAATTTTTTAAAGGGAGGGGAAAATCCTGTGTCAAAAACCCAAAGGGAGTTCTAGACGGGGAAAAGGGCTGTAAGAAAAGGAGAGGGGAGAGGGGTGGGTAGTTTGGCATTTTCTTGGATGTAAGAAGGCGTTTGAGACATTTCCTTTCCACAAGAGATTATTGTGGGAAGTGGAGGACCAAGCGGGGATAACGGGGGAAAGGACACTAAAAGGGCCCCGGGAAAAAATCCCCCTGTCAGGAAGACAAGAGGGTTCATGGTACGGGGCGAGGTGTCGGGAGGGGGGCGCCTGTAATGAGCGGGGTCCCACGGGGACAGCCCTAGGATAGGGGGGCTGTTTCTGTTATTTGTAAACAGGGCCCAAAGGAATAGACCCAAAAGTGTCCCTGTTTGAAGAGGATGTGAAGTTGATGAGAAGAATTCAATCGGACGAAGACCAGGCAGAACTACAGAGGGATCTGGACAGACTGCAGGCCTGGTACAGAAATTAGCTCCTGGAGTTCAACCCCGCCAATTGCAAAGTCATAAAGAATGGGGAAGGGCAAAGAAGACCACAGATGGAGTACAGTCCAAACAGTACAGTACAAACCTCACTCAAGGAAAAGGATCTTGGTGTGTGTATAACACCGGGAACATCTCCTGAGGCGCACATCACCCAAATAACTGCTGCAGCATACGGGCGCCTGGCAAACCTAAGAACATTCAGGACCTTGTACACTGTGTACGTTAAGCCCATATTGGAGTATGCAGCACCAGTTTGGAACCCTCACCTAGCCAAGCATGGAACGAAACTAGAGAAAGTGCAAAGGTTTGCTACAAGACTAGTCCCGGAGCAAAGGGGTATGCTCTACGAAGAAATCGACCTGACGACACTGGAAGACAGGAGAGTTAAAATACCGAGAGGTATAGACAAGGTGGACAGAGACAGGATGTTTCAGAGATGGGACACAGCAACAAGGTGTCACAGTTGGAAGTTGAAGACTCAGATGAACCACAGGGATGTTAGGAAGTATTTCTTCAGTCACAGAGTTGTCACGAAGTGGAATAGCCTGGGTAGTGATGTAGTGGAGGCAGGATCCATACACAGCTTTAGAAAGAGGTATGATAAAGCTCACGGAGCGGGAAGAGTGACCGAGTAGCGGCCAGGTGAAGAGGCGGGGCCAGGAGCTGTGGCTCAACCCCTGCAACCACAACTAGGTGAGTACACACACACACACACACACCACTCACACACACTACAAAACACACACACACACACACACACACACCACACACACACACCACACACACACACACACACACACCCCACACCTGTTTGGAACCCCCCTTGTAAAGACGTCAAGAAAAAATAGAGAAAAATACAAAGGTTTTCAAAAAAAGGGTTTGTTCAGAGCTAAGGGGAATGTCCTATGAAGAAGATTAAAGGGGAAAACGGCCGACGACAGGGGACAGGAGGGTCAGGGGAGACTGATAGACATATAAAATACTGCGTGGAATAGACAAGGTGGACAAAGCGGATTTTCCGGGAGGGACACAAAACCCAAGGGGCCCAAAAATTTGGGGAAGTTGAAGACCAAATGATCAGAGAGATAGTAGGAAGTATTTTTCAGTATAGGTTGAAAGGGTGAATAGCCTAAAAAATGCCGTAGTGGAGGGGCCCATACACAGTTTTAAGAGAGGTTTGATAAAGTCATGGAGCGGGGGAGAGGAGGGCTAGTGCAACCGGGGAAAGAGGCGGGGCCAGGAGCTAGGTTCGACCCCTGAAACCCACAAATAGGTGATAACAAAACCTATACACAACCCCTACACACAAAACCTACCCCACCCTCCCAACACAACAGGCCAGTGTAAAATCGACATGTGCCCTAGGAAAAAAAGGGTAACTAACACACACACACAAAACCACACACCACACACACACACACCCAACACAAGGGAGGCAGGGAGGAAAAAACCCAAAGTGTGTGGGGAATGGAAGAAATATAAAAGGAAAAGGGACTCGGGAAAAAAGGAGAGCAGTCGTAGAGCCAAAAACGAATATGCACAGATAAGAAGGGGGGGGGGCCCCAAAAACAATATGAAAATGACATGCAGCAAAACCCAAATTCCGAAAACTTTTGTACGCCACATAGGAGAAAACAACATAAAGGACCGGGTAACAGGCTAAGGAAGGAAGGAGGAGAGACAACAAAAAAAACCAGTGAAGTTGTGAGGAATCAACAAGGATTCAAGAAGTTTCACGAGGGGACAGAGGGGCCCCAAAAAGCGGAGAGGTGGGCACACCCACCATGTCTGGACACAGGCACAAAACCCGGGGGAAAAAAAGGGAAAGAGGTTCTGATGAGCTAGATACCTCAAGGAAAATGGGGCCAGATAACATCCCCCATGGGTTGAGAGGGGGAGCAGAGGCACTATGTGTCCCCAAACAAAAATATTAAATCTCTACGAAACAGGAGATTGCCTGGGCATGGAAGACACAAATGTGCCCAATTTTTAAAAAAGGAGCAGACATGAAGCTTTTAAATACAGACCAGGTCACTGAATGATTGTATGCAAAATCATGGAAAAATTTAAGGAGAAGAGTGGTGGAAACCTAGAAAGGAACGATCTCATCAACAGCAGCCAACAGGGTTTTCGGGCGGAAACCTGTTCAAAAACCACGGGAGTTCTATGCATGTGACGCGAAAGGACAAGAGAGAGAGGGGTGGGTGGATTGCATTTTCTTGGACTGCAAGAAGGCGTTTGACACGTTCCACAAGAGATTGGTGCAAAAAAATGGGGGACCAAGCAGGGATAACAGGGAAGGCATACAAGGGTCAGGGAATACGGCAGGGAAAACACAGGAGTCTGGTACGTGGGGAGGTTTCGAGTGGGACCCGTGACCACGGGGTCCCACAGGGGTCGTTCCCAGGACCGTGCTAATTTCTGGGATTTGTGAACGACATGACGGAAGGAAAAGCTGAGGGGTCCCCGTTTGCAGTGAGTGGTGATGAAAGAATTCATCGACGAAGACCAGGGAGAATACAAAGGGTCTGGGCAGGCTGCAGACCCGGTCCAGCAATTTGGGTCCTGGGTTTCAATCCCCCCAAGTGCAAGTTTAAAAAAATTGGGGGAAAGGGGAAAGAAGCCGCAACGGAAATTTAAAAATCTGGGGGCCCGAACTCAAACCTATCAAGGAAAAAAATCTTGGGGTGAGTATAACCCGGCCATCTCCTGAAGCGCACATCAAACCCAAAACTGTGCAGCATATGGGCGCCTAGCAAACCCCAAACAGCATTTTTCCCACATCTTAATAAGGAATCATTCAGGACCCGTACCCGTGTAGTTAGGCCCCTATGGAGTATCGGGACCATTTTTGGAACCCACACCTAGCCCAAACCGGGGAAGAAACTAGAGAAAATGCAAAGGGTTTGCAAAAAGAAGTCCAGAGCTAAGGGTATGTCCCAGGGGAGAGGTTTTAAGGAAATCAAAACCCGACGCCCCCTGGAGGACAGGAGAGATAGGGGGGAATGAAAGACATACAAAAAAACTGGAGGGAAATTACAAAGGGGACAAGCGGATGTTCCGAATTTGGGCACAGTAACAAGGGGACACAGTTGGAAAGGGGAAACACGATGAAAACAGGGGTGTTTGGAAAAATTTTTCGACAGAGTATCTAAGTGGGAAAAGTTTGGGGGGTGATGTAGTGGAGGCGGGTCCATACATGCTTTAAGCAGAGGTATGATAAGTCCGGCTCAGGGGGAGTGACCTAGTAGCGTCAGGAAGGGCGGGGCCCGGAGCTCGGACCGACCCCGAACCCAATAGGGGATTCACACACACACACACACACACACCACACACCACACCCCCACACACCCCCACACACACACACATACACACCACACAACACACCCATACACACACCACACACAACCACACACACACACACACACACACACCAACATACACACACAACACACACATACACACACCACACACCAACCAAAACACACACACCCACACACACACACACACTACACACACACATACACACAGACACAACAACACCACATACAAAAACACACACCCACACACACACACCACACACACACACATACACACACACACACACACACACACACACACACACAAAACAACCACACACACACAAATGGTTTATAACCCCCACAGAAAACAACAAAACCCATCAGGAAAATGAGAAAAACAGAGAGGAAAAATTTTAGAAAAAAAAAAAGTAACCGAGAGAAAAAACAAGACGGAAACAAAGCTACTTTGCTGGAGGGTTTTCAATCACGGGAAAAACTGGGAGAACTGTGACCCAATGGGGGCCATATGGAGGGCCACTGGAGGGCAACATGGAGGGCCAAAGAGGAAACTAAATCCGGAGGCAGCAATAAAAAATTTTCTTACCCAACTTTTAAAAAAAAACCCACACGAGGGGGGACAGGAAACAAAAGCAGTTTGAACTTCCCATTTCAAAAAGAATGGGGAAGGGCAAAAAAGACCACAGATGGAGTACAGCCCAAACAGTACAGTAAAAAACCTCACCAAGGAAAAGGATCTTGGTTTGTGTATAACACCGGGAACTTCCGAGGGCCATCCCCAAAAATAACTGTGCAGCAACGGGCGCCGGGAAACCAAGAACATTCAGGACCTTTTACATGTGTACGTTAACCATATGGAGTAGCAGCACCTTTTTGG
>NC_069402.1:85089788-85147288 GCF_026875155.1 Cherax quadricarinatus | reverse complement strand
TGCGGGGTTTGCCAAACCCCAGCTATCACTGAGTCACTGCTGAGGCCAAAACCCAGCTATCACTGAGTCACTGCTGAGTCCCAAACCCCCAGCTATCACTGATCACTGCTGGTCCCAACCCAGCTATCATGAGTCACTGCTGAGTGCCAACCCACTAACACGAGTCACTGCGAGGGGCCAACCCCAGCACACTGAGCCCTGCTGAGTGCCAACCCGCTATCACTGGTCACTGCTGAGTGAAACCCAGCTACATGATCACTGTGAGTCCCAACCCGCTATCACTGAGTCACTGCTGAGTCCCAAACCCAGCTACCTGATTCACTGCTGAGTGCTAACTCAGTTTATCATGAGTCCGTAGTGCCAACCCGCTACACTGAGTCACTGCTGAGTCCCAACCCCGCTATCACTGAGTCATGCGGTGCCAACCCAGCTATCACTAGTCACTGCTGGTGCCAACCAGCTATCACTGAGGTAAAAAAAAACTATTAAGATATGTATTCAGGCGGATTTTTTTAAAAGATTCTTAAAAATTTCACATTTTAACAAAATAAAAAACCTGGACCACTTCCACAAATCATAAGGTTAATATTTGTTTAAAAGGGTTTTAATTTTTTTGTTTAAAAGGTTAATCATTTGTTTAAAAGGTTAATCATTTGTTTATAAGGTTAAATCATTTGTTTATGGGGGGGTTAATTTTTTTTAAAGGTTAATCATTTGTTTTAAGGTTAATCTTTTGTTTAAAAGTTTAATTATTTTTTTTTAAAAGGGTTAATCATTTGTTTAAAAGGTTAATTATTTGTTTATAAGGAAAATCATTGTTTAAAAGGTTTAAATTTTTGTTTAAAAGGGGTTAATCATTTTTTAAAAGGGTTTAAAATTTTTTGTTTAAAGTTAAACTTTTGTTTAAAAGGGCTAATCTTTTGTTTAAAAGGTTAATCATTTGTTTAAAAGGGTTAATCATTTGTTTAAAAGGGTTTAAACATTTTTTTATAAGTTAATCATTTTTTTAAAGGTTAATCATTTGTTTTAAGGTTAATCTTTTGTTTATAAGGTTAATCATTTGTTTATAAGGTTAATCATTTGTTTAAAAGGGGGTTAAAATCATTTTTTTTATAAGGTTAATCATTTGTTTATAAGGTTAATCTTTGTTTTTTAAGGTTAATCATTTGTTTTAGGTTAAAACATTTTGTTATAAGGTTAATCTTTTTTATAAGGTTAATCATTTGTTTTAAGGAAATTTTTGTTATAAGGTTAATCATTTTTTAAAAAGGTTAATCTTTGTTTAAAAGGGTTTTAATCATTTGTTTATAAGGTTAATTATTTGTTTATAAGGTTAATTTTTTTGTTTATAAGGTTAATCATTTGTTTATAATATTATTTTTTTTTAAAGGTTAATCATTTTTTTTAAAAGGTTAATATTGTTTTATAAGGTAATCATTTTTTTTTATAAGGTTAATCTTTTGTTTAAAAGGGTTAATCATTTGTTTTAAGGTTAACTTGTTTTTTAAGGTTAATCTTTTGTTTAAAAGGGTTAATTTTTTGGGTTTGAAACGTTAATCATTTGTTTTTTATAAAGCTGACAGTGATCGCGCACGCGCTATAATTAAAGAATAACTGTTACAGAGGTAGAAAAGGGGCGGGCAAAACAAAACAAAGGCATAATGTGCGGGGTTAAGCAAAGCTGGGGCCCAACTTATTTACCCAGGCGAGAAGGGGGAGCTTAGTTACATTTTGGGAAAAAGGGCACCTGTATGTCTTACCTAATTTGGTTGCAGGTTAGACTCGCCCTGGTCCTGCCTCTTATGATCGCTATAAAACCTCTTTTCCCCTTTTGCTTAAAGTTTTGTCATCCCTCTCTTAAAGCTATGTAGGGTTTCCCCCTTTTTTCCACTACACAATTCTAGGGCTTTTCCACGTCCTAAACTCTGTGACTGAAGAAAAACTTACTAAACATCCCTTTCATCTGATCTTCAGTTCCAATTTTGCCCCCTTGGTTTTCTGTGTCCCCTCTCTGGAACTCCTACTCTTCCCCCCTTGTCTATTCCACCATTTTTTGTATGTCTTTAAGTCTCTCCTACCCCCCTGTCCTCCTGTCGTCGCCGATTTCCTCAACCTTTCTTCATAGGACATTCCCCGGCTCCGGAACCAGCCTTTTTGCAAAACCCTTTTTACTTTTTTTAATTTTTGGCGGCTTGACCAGGGGTGGGGCCAAAAGGGTTGCATACCCCGAGGGCCTAACATACACGTGTACAGTGTCTTGAACATTTCTTACTAAAGGGACGGGGAAGTATTTCAGGGGTTTTCCAGGGCCCATATGCTCGCAGTTATTGGGTTTATGTGTGCCTCCGGAGACATGCTCATGTTATGGTCCCCCCAAGACTTTCTCCTTGAGTGAGGTCTGTAGTCTTTGTTCACCTAGCCTATACTCTGTCTTCGGTCTCTTTGCCCTTCCCAACTTCTGACTTTGCATTTTTGGAGGGTTGAATTTGAGAAGCCCTTCGGCCACTTCCGCCCGCCAGTCCTTTTTTGTCCTGCCTCACTTCATTCGATTTAATTCTTTCATTAACTTCACTCTCTGTGAACAGGACACTTTAGGTCTATCCCCCCCCTCACGTCATTCAATGTATTAAAAATAGCACTGGGTCCCAGGGCTGACCCCTTTGGACCCGCTCGTCACAGGCGCCCCCTGTGAAAACCCAGCATGTCCCACGTTGTTGTTGCCCCTGTCAGGTATTTTCGCACTAATCTCTTGTGAGGAACTGTGGAAGGCATTCCGCTCCGGAAAATGCAATCACCCCCCTTTTTCTTTTGTCTTATTCTGTTACCTTTCATAAAATTTCAGAAGGTTTTTGACACCGGATTTGCCCCCCAGAATCTGTCGGTTGCTTTATGATCTTGCCATTCCAGGTGCCCCCCCTCTCCTCCTGAAATCTTCCCATGACTTTGCATACTATACCGTCAGAGACACTGGTCGTAGTTTAGGGCCCCCGTTTCTGTCTTTTCTTTAAAATGGGGGACACATTTTGCCGTCTTCCATACCTCAGGTAGTTGCCCAGTTTCAAGAGATGAACTGAAGATTGTGGTTAGTGGCACGCACAGCGTCACTGCTCCCTCTCTAAGGACCCACGGGGAGATGTCTGGTCCCATCGCCTTTGAGGTATCAAGGTCACTTAACAGCTTCTGCATCTCCTCCTCCATTGTTTGTATGTCATCCAACAACTGTTGGTATATTCCGTTGATGTTCCCCTCTGTGCTGTCTTGCCAGAGCCCTGCCTGGTTTTACTGTAAATATTTCCTTAAATCTCATGTTGAGCTCCTCACATACCTCGTGATCGTTTCTTGTGAGTTCTCCACCTTTCCTCACCCTGATCACCTGGTCTTTGACTATTGATTCCTCCTGATGTAGCTATAAAGCAGTTTCGGGTCAGACTTGACTTTCGATGCTGTTATTTTCATACTGTCGCTGGGTCTCCCTCCTTACCTGTGCATACTCGTTCCTGGCTCTTCGACTAATCTCCTTATTTTCCTGTGTTTTTGCCTTCTGTACTTTTTCCATTCTCTAATGCACTTAGCTTTTGCCTCCCTACACCGTCGGGTAAACCAGAGGCTCGTTCTGGTCTTCCTATTATTTCTGTTGCCCTTGGGAACAAACCTTTCCTCTACCTCCTTGCATTTTGTTGTTACATATTCCATCATTTCGTTTGCCGACTTTCCTACCAGTTCTCTGTCCCACTGAACCTCCTGCAGGAAGTTCCTCAAACCTATGTAGTCCCCCCTTTTATAGTCTGGCTTTTCCCATTCAACCCCTGTTACTCTCTCCACTTGTAACTCTACTATGTTTTCAAAGCACAGAATCATGTGGTCACTAGCTCCTAGGGGCCTCTCATGTCTGAACTGCTCAGGGTGAACGCAAGGTCCAGTCTTGCTGGTTCATCCTCCCCTCTCTCTCTGGTAGTGTCCTTAACATGCTGGTGCATGAGGTTTTCCAGTACCACATCCATCATCTTGGCTCTCCATGTTTCGGGACCCCCGCGCGCGCGCGCGCGCGTGTGTGTGTGTGTGTGTGTGTGTGTGTGTACTCACATATTTGTACTCGCCTGTTTCTGTTTACAAGGATTGATTCTCAGATCCCGGCCCCGCCTTTTAACTTGCTACTCTCCAGAGTCATTTCCACGGAGCCTCTTGGAACCTGTCGTACCTGCTCTTAAAACTATGCATGAGGCCTGCCTCCACCATTTCCTCATCAAGATTCTTTCACTTCCAAATCATTCTGAGAGTGAAAAAATACTTCCTAACATTCTTATGGCTCATCTGCGTCTTTAACTTCCTGAATTACCGTTTCTTGCCTCTCAAACAGCTTATCCCTCTCTATTCTTTTAGTTGAGTATTTTGTATGTTGTTAGCATGTGTCCCCTGGTTCTTCTGTCCTCCAGTGTTGTTAACATGTGTCCCCTGGTTCTTCTGTCCTTCAGTGTTGTTAACATGTGTCCCCTGGTTCTTCTGTCCTTCAGTGTTGTTAACATGTGTCCCCTGGTTCTTCTGTCCTTCAGCGTAGTTAACATGTGTCCCCTGGTTCTTCTGTCCTTCAGCGTAGTTAACATGTGTCCCCTGGTTCTTCTGTCCTTCAGCGTAGTTAACATGTGTCCCCTGGTTCTTCTGTCCTCCGTGTTGTTAAAAATGTGTTCCCTGGTTCTTCTGTCTTTCAATGTTGTTAACATGTGTCCCCTGGTTCTTCTGTCCTCCAGTGTTAACATGTGTCCCCTGGTTCTTCTGTCCTTCAGCGTAGTTAACATGTGTCCCCTGGTTCTTCTGTCCTTCAGCGTAGTTAACATGTGTCCCCTGGTTCTTCTGTCCTTCAGCGTAGTTAACATGTGTCCCCTGGTTCTTCTGTCCTCCAGTGTTGTTAACATGTGTCCCCTGGTTCTTCTGTCTTTCAATGTTGTTAACATGTGTCCCCTGGTTCTTCTGTCCTTCAGTGTTGTTAACATGTGTCCCTTGGTTCTTCTTTCCTCCAGTGCTGTTAACATGTGTCCCCTGGTTCTTCTGTCTTTCAATGTTAACATGTGTCTCCTGGTTCTTCTGTCCTCCAGTGTTGTTAACATGTGTCCCCTGGTTCTTCTGTCTTTCAATGTTAACATGTGTCCCCTGGTTCTTCTGTCTTTCAATGTTAACATGTGTCCCCTGGTTCTTCTGTCCTCCAGTGTTGTTAACATGTGTCCCCTGGTTCTTCTGTCCTCCAATGTTTAACATGTGTCCCCTGGTTCTTCTGTCTTTCAATGTTGTTAACATGTGTCCCATGGTTCTTCTTTCCTCCAGTGTTGTTAACATGTGTCTCCTGGTTCTTCTGTCTTCCAGTGTTGTTAACATGTGTCCCCTGGTTCTTCTGTCCTCCAATATTAACATGTGTCCCCTGGTTCTTCTGTCCTCCAATATTAACATGTGTCCCCTGGTTCTTCTCTCCTCCAGTGTTAACATGTGTCCCCTGGTTCTTCTGTCTTCCAGTGTTGTTAACATGTGCCCCCTGGTTCTTCTTTCCTCCAGTGTTGTTAACATGTGTCCCCTGGTTCTGTCCTCCAGTGTTGTTAACATGTGTCCCCTGGTTCTTCTTTCCTCCAGTGTTGTTAACATGGGTTTCCTGGTTCTTCTGTCTTCCAGTGTTGTTAACATGTGTCCCCTGGTTCTTCTGTCCTCCAATGTTAACATGTGTCCCCTGGTTCTTCTGTCTTTCAATGTTGTTAACATGTGTCCCCTGGTTCTTCTCTCCTCCAGTGTTGTTAACATGTGTCCCCTGGTTCTTCTGTCTTTCAATGTTGTTAACATGTATCCCCTGGTTCTTCTCTCCTCCAGTGTTGTTAACATGTATCCCCTGGTTCTTCTCTCCTCCAGTGTTGTTAACATGTATCCCCTGGTTCTTCTTTCCTCCAGTGTTGTTAACATGTGTTTCCTGGTTCTTCTGTCTTCCAGTGTTTTTTAACATGTGTCCCCTGGTTCTTCTGTCTCCAATGTTAACATGTGTCCCCTGGTTCTTCTTTCCTCCAGTGTTGTTAACATGTGTTTCCTGGTTCTTCTGTCTTCCAGTGTTGTTAACATGTGTCCCCTGGTTCTTCTGTCCTCCAATGTTAACATGTGTCCCTTGGTTCTTCTTTCCTCCAGTGTTGTTAACATGTGTCCCCTGGTTCTTCTGTCTTTCAATGTTGTTAACATTTGTCCCATGGTTCTTCTTTCCTCCAGTGTTGTTAACATGTGTCTCCTGGTTCTTCTGTCTTCCAGTGTTGTTAACATGTGTCCCCTGGTTCTTTTGTCCTCCAGTGTTAACATGTGTCCCCTGGTTCTTCTGTCTTTCAATGTTGTTAACATGTGTCCCCTGGTTCTTCTGTCTTCCAGTGTTGTTAACATGTGTCCCTTGGTTCTTCTTTCCTCCAGTGCTGTTAACATGTGTCCCCTGGTTCTTCTGTCTTTCAATGTTAACATGTGTCTCCTGGTTCTTCTGTCCTCCAGTGTTGTTAACATGTGTCCCCTGGTTCTTCTGTCCTCCAATGTTAACATGTGTCCCCTGGTTCTTCTGTCTTTCAATGTTGTTAACATGTGTCCCATGGTTCTTCTTTCCTCCAGTGTTGTTAACATGTGTCTCCTGGTTCTTCTGTCTTCCAGTGTTGTTAACATGTGTCCCCTGGTTCTTCTGGGCCTCCAATATTAAAAATAGTGTCCCCTGGTTCTTCTGTCCTCCAGTGTTATTAACATGTGTCCCCTGGTTCTTCTCTCCTCCAGTGTTAACATGTGTCCCCTGGTTCTTCTGTCTTCCAGTGTTGTTAACATGTGCCCCCTGGTTCTTCTTTCCTCCAGTGTTGTTAACATGTGTCCCCTGGTTCTGTCCTCCAGTGTTGTTAACATGTGTCCCCTGGTTCTTCTTTCCTCCAGTGTTGTTAACATGTGTTTCCTGGTTCTTCTGTCTTCCAGTGTTGTTAACATGTGTCCCCTGGTTCTTCTGTCCTCCAATGTTAACATGTGTCCCCTGGTTCTTCTGTCTTTCAATGTTGTTAACATGTATCCCCTGGTTCTTCTCTCCTCCAGTGTTGTTAACATTTGTCCCCTGGTTCTTTTTTCCTCCAGTGTTGTTAACATGTGTCCCTTGGTTCTTCTTTCCTCCAGCGTTGTTAACATTATTCATCCCAGTATTCCTCAACACAGGAAGAATTGTTGCATACCTCTGCACTTTCTTCAGCTTTTGCATGCGTTTCCCGGCAAAGTTTCCATGCTGGTTTTGCATACTAAAAAATTTGGCTTCACGTATGTGCGTGCCCGCAACCAGCAGGGATTTAAATTTCCTACAGTTCCAGCAGCACATCAACGGGTTGTAGGTGATGCCCCTGCCTGTTTTTGTGTGAGTCACCTACACACCGTGAATTAACGTTTGTGTTTGTCCTTACTGATATAATTCTCGGTGGGTAAACACGAAAATATAACAATATCAATGGTATTAATGGTTTAAGCATCTTGCATTTATTGTGGCCCTGGTTATAAATAGTTTAATGGAGAGGGGAAGGAAAGGGGGTGGGGGAGAAAGTTAATCGTAAAGATAATATGAGAGATGATGGTTGCTCAGAATGTGTATCTGTGGGTGAGGCTGCAAGCATCCATGGATTGAGGCAGCTGGCCAAGACGGAGGAGAGGAAGGTAGCCAACTGAGATCGTCCTCACAGTCTCCCATCAATCAGGAATCGAATTCGGCCGTGACTGGCGGTCATGTGAGAGGGGAAAAGAGGAAATGTGCATGGCCTTCTCACAGCCTTCATACACGGGGAAGAAAGGAAAAGCCAGTTTGGAGAGACAGAGAGCTAGAGAGAAAGAGAGGGGGTGGAAGACTGAGAAGGAGCTGAGGACAGTGAAGAACGAAGGGGGTTTACGGTGGACGTAAGTGGAAGAGGAAATATTGAAGGCGAGGAAGGAAACATGTGGTAGAGGTGAACAAACAGGACAAAAGTTGGGTACGGAAAGAGAGGTAGAAAAGGAGGTCAACAAGACAGAAGAAAATGAAGAAGGTAGGGAGACACTACGGTAACATCCGTCTGCGAGAGAGAGAGAGAGAGAGAGAGAGAGAGAGAGAGAGAGAGAGAGAGAGGAAGGGAGGGAGGGAAGCAAAACAAGGAGCGAGGTGAAGAAGAGAAGTGAGTGGGCAAAGAAAGAGAGTAACAAGAGAATTTAACTCTGTCTCCAGAGAACCAGGGTCACTGAAGGATAACGCAGGGCGCTATAGACAGGAAATGAAAGGGAAATGTAAAGGAAATGATGAGAAAATCGGGGAAATGAGAGAAAATGACAGGAAATTTCAACTCATTCAATCAAGAGAATGCAGTAAAACACGATAACGAATGATTACAATAATCTATAACTGAGTTAAGTTGTTAAACGTGTTAACTAACACAATACTATAACCTGCTGCCTATAAATCTGCAGTGACAGCATCGGTGTGAGATGTTTAACCAAGTAGTAGTGGTAGTGATAGTAGTAGTGGTAGTAGTGGTAGGAGTAGTAGTGGTAGTGGTAGTAGTAATGATAGTGGTAGTGGTAGTAGTAATAGTAGAAGTAGTGGTAGTAGTAGTAGTAGTGGTAGTAGTAGTAGTGGTAGTAGCAGTAGTGGTAGTGGTAGTAGTGGTAGTAGTAGTGGTAGTGGTAGTAGTGGTAGTGGTAGTAGTAGTAGTAGTAGTATAGTGGTAGTGTAGTAGTAGTAGTGTAGTAGTGGTAGTAGTAGTAGTGGTAGTGGTAGTAGTGGTAGTAGTAGTATGGTAGTGGTAGTAGTAATCATAGTGGTAGTGGTAGTAGTAGTGGTAGTAGTGGTAGTAGTAGTAGTGGTAGTGGTAGTCAGTAATGATAGTGGTTAGTGGTAGTAGTAGTAATAGTAGTAGTAGTGGTAGTAGTAGTAGTAGTGTAGTAGTAGGTGGTGGTAGTAGTAGTAGTAGTTGGTAGTAGAAGTGTAGTAATATAGCAAGTGTATACTAGTGGTAGTGGTAGTAGTAGTGTAGTAAGTAGTCGTGGTAGTGGTAGTAGTAGTAGTATTAGTAGTGGTAAAGTGGTAGTAGTGGTAGTAGGTAGTAGTAGTGGCAATAGTAGTGGTAGTTGATAGTAGTGGTAGTAGTAGTATGGTAGTGGTGGTATAGTAGTAGTAGTGGTAGTAGTGGTAGTGGTAGGTACTAGTATTGTAGTAGTATTGGTAGTACTAGAGTGGGGGTTTGAGTAGTATATGGTAGTAGGAGTGGGTATAGTAGTGGGATGGGAAATTTTGTATGGTATAAATATGGGATAGAGGGTATAAATAGGTATAGTGGAGTGGGAGTATGTAGTTAGTTGTAGTATAGTGGGGGGTAGTAGTAGAATAGTGGAGTTAGTTTTTATATGGTAGTGAGTAGTGGTAGTGTATGGTAGTAGTATGGTAGTGGTGGGGAGTTAGTGGTAGTAGAGTAGTAGTAGGGTAAAGTGGTAGTGGTAGTATATAGGGGGAGTAGTATGGTAGGGGTGGTAGTATTTTTTTGGTGTGGTTTTAAAAAAGTGGAGTTATAGTTGTAGTAGGGGAAATGTATAGGTGGTAGTGGGATGGGAGTAGTAGCAGGGTATATAGAGTAGTGGGAAATAGTAGTGATAGTAGTGGTATAGTAGTAAGTGGGTAGTTATAGGGTAGTAATAGTAGGGGTGTAGTAGTAAGTAGAGTATGATAGTGTGTAGGTTGTATTATAGTGGGAGTAGAGTAGTGGATAGTAGTAGTGTGATAGTATGGGGTAGTAGTAGTAAAAAAGTATAGTAGTGGGAGTATAGGGTAGCAGGAGTGGGAATAAAGTAGTAGTGGGAGTAGTAAATAGTTGGGAGTGATGGTAGTAAGTGGTATATAGTGTTTTTTAAAATTTATTTGGGGTAGTAGTAGTAGGGTATAGTAGTAGGGGAGTAGAAATAGTATGGTAATAGTATATGTAGTAGGGGATAGTATAGTAATTGTGGTAGTAGAGGGAGTAGTAGTACGGGAGTAGTAGTAGTATAGTGAAAGTATAGTATGGAGTAGTGTGGTATAAATAGTTGTTGGTGGGAGTAGTAGAGTGGCAGAGTAGGTTAGTATAGTAGGGAGTAGTAGTAGTAGGGAGTGGTAGTAGTAGTAATAGTGGTAGTAAGTAAGTAGAAATGTAGTAGTGTATAGTATATAGTGGAAGTAGTGTAGTAGTAGAAGTAGTAGTGGTAGTGTATTTGTAGTAGGGGTAGTAGTGGTATTGTAGTAGTTTGATAGTAGTGTGGAGATATGGGGGTAGTATAGTTGTATGTAGTAGTAGTTAGATAGTATGGTATAGTAGTAGTTGGGTAGTAGTTAAGGGGTTTTTAAAATAGTAGTGTGGGATTTTTAATGGGACATAGTTGGTGTTTTATATAGTGGTAAGTATAGTGTTTAGTAGGTTTTATGGTTTGTTAGTGGTGTAGTGGGATAGGTGGGAGTTAATATGGATAGAAAGCAGAAGAGAGATTGGGTATATATGAAAAAATATGGTATAGTGTGGTTTTTAAGTAATAGCCCCTAGTTTAAAGTGAAGTGTAGTAGTAGCATTCTGGGTATAGAGGGTTTTTCGTGTCAGTAGTTTGGGTAGAGTTAAGTTTTGTAGTAGTACATATTATGTAGTTTTTAAGGTATTATATGGGAATTGAGGGTTAGATTGCAAATTAGTAGCTAGTGTGGAGTATAGTAATATGGTAAAATTATGTTTTGTAGTAGATATGATTTTGTGGAATGGTAGATAAGGGATAGAACTAAAAGGGGGTTTTATAGAAAAGTGGTAGTTAGTGTGTTAGGAAACTGAGTGTTAGTTTTTCTAGTTTTGTAGTATGTGGTGTGTTTAAGAGGCTTAGATATTTTTGTCGCAGTGGGTGTATGGAGTTATTGTTATAGAGAAACGTAGTGGGGGTGTTAATGGGTTATGTAGTGTAAAATTAGGGGTAGATAAAATGTAATATATTTAGTGTGGTATATAAGGGTTGACAATATTTGTTACCATCCAAAAAGGGGGTGTCTACCTTCAACCCTCGATATCTCCATTTAAGAACCCCTTACGATAAATGGTGGCATCGGAGGGCCTGTAATTCTGACGATTACAGCGATTTCTGGAGATAAATTTCGACCAGCAAGACGGCCATTTCGTGTCACCAGTAGGTCTACCGTGGTTGACGCCAGCCAGCTACCTCAAGCCAGTTCTCCCGTCCAAGCTCCTACCAGCTTCTACATTATTCACTGGTCAGTCTCTTTGTATTAGTGTATCTACTTATTTGCATCACTCCCGAGGGGTTGACCCGAGTTTGCAAAATAAGCCAGCTTCCAGTCTGTGGTGAGGAAGCCCAGTCGAGCCTAGTCTACCCCATCCAATTCCTTGCCTGCCAAGCCAGCTTCCACCTCTGTTGTGCTCATCGTGAGAAGTTATCAAGCCATTCTGTGTGAAGGGTTAAGATAAGCCAGCTAGCAACTAACCCAGGTGTCTTACCCCAGTACTCGAGCAAGCCACGTGAGTAGTCTTCATCGCTTGTGATTCAAGCTCCAAGCATTCTGAGTGCTCTTTTTCATCCTTGTGGTGTTGTAGTATTTCGTGGGTTTGTTTTTAAGCCGGTCGGCTTAGAAATATTTTCGCGGCAGTGTGGTTGTTCTCAGTGAGACTTACGCCGTTCAACCCATAGACCCAACCACTCACGACCACGTGTGTCTCACCATTGCCGGTCTCAGCCCTGTTAACCCACAAACCCAACTACACTCACCACGCGGCCTCAGACGCCTCACTCGGCCATTACCCACTCACCTACTTCTTCAGTGTTTTGGTGAACTACTAAGGGTTGCAGCACCATTTTTTAAGGACCACATAGGGGGTCAAGAGCTAGAGTGTGTTTTGTGCCACCGTTAAAAGCCTCCTGTGTGAAGTCTATCATCGATGTAAGCGCAATTCTACGATCACGTGTGCAGAGGACAGCAGCAAGACGACATAAACAATCCATCAACCTCATTCTTCACCAAGTCGTTACAGCGATAATATTTTTTTTTCATAGAGACATTTGCGAGTGTTGAGACATTTCTTTTGTGTTTCAGTGATTTTTCTCTTAGTGACATTCAGTGATTCTTGATCAGACTCAGTGTTTATCATGTACTGATTGCAATATTCTTTTTTTATCTTAATTCAGTGTTAATTTTTGTGCTATTATTTCATGTCTGTTGTGTTGTGTTTCTTTTTTTTTATATATATACTCGAATTAAGTCCCTTAGTGTTTTTCCTTTGTTGTGTGTGCAACATATGAGCAGTATAGAACTTGTGTTTACACTTCAGAATCACCTTGTGTTCTCAGTATTCCAGTGAAGTATTTCAGTAATTTATCTGCTTTATTCTGCATCACAACTCAGTGTTGTCTGTTATATTTTTTTTTCTTCCCAGCTTTTGTGTATTTGTTTTGTTCCCTGTGTGTTGAACATTCTTGTGTTCATATTCTTTCATATAGCCAGTGTCTAATTTGTCTTATTTCCACAGACAATAGTGCCATTGTTTTGTGCAAGCAAGAAATCATTTTTACAAAAATTTTTCACACCAAGTTTCATTGCAAGAAAATTTTAGTACTGTGTTTGTTGATGTGTTGTGTTCTGCATCACTGTAAGTGTTTCAAACTTTTTTTTTGTTATGTTTTTTTAGCACCTATTTTTTTTTATGTTTTTTTGAACAAATTCCCCTTTTTAGTGCAATTTTTAAGTTCTTTTTTTTAAAGTAAATTTTCTTTTGCTTGTTAATGTTTTTTTAAAGTGCAGTTAAGAGTTAAAGTGTTCTTTCCCTTTGATATATTTTTTTCCTTGGGGTTTTGTAAAAATTTTTTTTTATTTTTTGCACATTGTTTTCATTTTGAAATTTTTTTCCCTTGTGCAAATATTGTGTTTGCCACTAAAGTTTTTTTTTGGGGGGGAATTCAAAGGGCAGTTTTTTTTTTTATTAGCAATTTTTTTGCAATTTTGCAACAGTTTATTTCAGTGAAATTTTCATATCTATTTCATGCATTTTTCTTTGCTCTGTTTGTGCATAAAAAATTTTATTCGTCTGTTTTCCATTTTATTTTTTTTTTCAGTGAATTTTGCCTCTGTTTTTTTTTTTTTCCACAGTTTTATTGAGTCCTTTTTCACCCTTTTAATTGTGTATTTCCTTGTTGCATTGAAAAGTAAAGACAACTCACTGTGCCATTTATTTTTTTAAAAGTAAAAGTTGAGAAAATTAAGTTTTGGGGGTAAATTACAATTTTCTCTTGTTTTTCAGTGTTGTTCTTTTCATTTTGCATATTTTTTTTTGGGGTGAGTTCTTTGTTACTGTGTAACCTGTCAAATTTTTT
This sequence comes from Cherax quadricarinatus, assembly GCF_026875155.1. Classification (NCBI taxonomy): domain Eukaryota; kingdom Metazoa; phylum Arthropoda; class Malacostraca; order Decapoda; family Parastacidae; genus Cherax; species Cherax quadricarinatus. Next base: position 85,133,917 of record NC_069402.1, on the reverse strand, counting down.
TTACTTATGCAGAATAGTTAAGCTTTTTTTTTTTTCCCATTTAAGCCCACTGGGGTTGTGTGTTCCCATTTTACCTTTTTCTTTTTTCTCAAAATTTTCTTGTTTTACATTTTGCAAACATGTTCCCCAAATTTTTTTTCTAAAAAGGATGCCTCACAAAACAGGGTGTATTTAAAAACCCAATTAATTTGACAGCCCAAAATTTTCGAGTAACTCCTTATCAAACGATAGACAAAATTCAGACTTCTAGCCTGGTAATTTCATTTCGTGATCCGTATGATGCTAGGGCCCATTTTTCAATGGTGACCCAACAACCTTGAATTTGGGTTTTAACCGCAGTTAGAGCCAAGTTTAATGCTTCGTTGAGGGGTCTCCCATCTGAGAGTTTTTTAAAAAGGACCCGGAAAGGAGGCCCTAGCCCTTTTCCCCAGCGCCTAAATGAAATTTTTTTTAAATTTCCCGTATAAAGGGGACTTCCAAGATCTAACCAGGGGGCCCAAGAATTATGAACATTAAATTTTCCAATTATTTAAACCGGGTGCGAAAAAAACCGCCCCGTTCGTTTTCCAAAAAATTTTGTTTGAACAGCTCCGGGGCCCAAAGAGTCATTAAAATGAGTTTGCTCTTCGTTTTAATTTAACCTAATGTCCTCATTTTTTTAAAGCGGGTCAAAATTCAAAAGTCCCTTTAAAGATAACGTTTAAAACCAGCCCTTAAAGGGTTTGCCAAATTAGCTGCATTTGGAGTTTTAAACAACTAATGCCACCGCATCTAGGTATGTGAAAATTTTCAAGCCCGCAAGTTTACTAGGGGGACCGCTTGCAGCTTTTAACCCCAATGAAACAAAATTTTTGTTTTCCCGGGGGAAACCCTTTCCCTTATCGTAAGGCTAAAACCAAAACCCCTTTGTCCAATCCTGTACCCCCTCTAGTTTTTTGGCTACTCCCAAAAAACCCCCCAACCTTAATCCCCTCGCGCCCTTCACCCCAAAGCAAGTTTTAAAAGGGAAACCTTTTCCCGTCCCACCCTTTATACTTTACGTCCCCAAACAGTCAAAGAGTTTGCTAAAAATTTGTTACCGTGGCCTATTGTTTTTAAATTTGCCCTTGCCCAGTCCCCCCTAAGAAGCATTGTACTATGATGGAAAACCATCAGTCTTCCTTATTTGGTACTTATCTTTAAAATTTTCATGGACATGACACTTCTGGTGAAATCTCTCTAAAAAAATCAGTACTCTAAAAACTTTTCCCCGGGGGCCTTTCCAACCGCAGACCCAGGAGAGGAAACATTCGTCTTGGTTCACAAAACAAACCCAAAAAAACCAAAGGTTTCATTCTTCCAATTGGGGGGAAAATCCGAGGCCAAGTCTACTCGCCCCAGCCGTGACGTAGTGGTGATAAGGGTTTTACACCATCCCGTCCAGAATTCCTATAACCCTTTTAGCCACCTTTGAGATTGACACCCCTGCTTTTGGGATGCTGCTTCACACGTCCCCTGACGTAGGGGAAATTTTGGGGGATAAAGTAGAAAATCCCCTTCTCCGATGCCCAACCCACCTTTCTTTTTGATATAACCCTAACTAACGTTTGGTCCATTAGTAAAAAGCGTCTGTCCATAATGCCCCCTTCATGTGTTCATGGACTCCGGGGTGCGAAAATTTTAAATATCATTAGGTCTGGGTTTGTTTAAAGGAAAGGGGGTTTACGACGTGTCCTCCTCGTTAAACCCAACTACTGTAACCTCCCTTAGTGGAGTAGCTGGTTCTCTTCTGCAATCCGGGTCGATTTTCCCCTAAACCTTTACTATCCAAGGCAAAGACTTTACTGCTGTTTTTTTCTTGTTTTTGACCAGATTATTTTTCCCTGGTGCCCTTTCTACTGGGATTTGTTTCCCAAATGCGGGATTTAAACCATTTTTGCTCGACCCGTCCCGGATGGAAATCCCCAAAAATTAAACGACTTGATCTTTCCCCATTCTGGGGTTCCCCAGCTTGGATCAGAAACTGTCTTTCTGCTGCAGGTTTAAGTAGAAAAAAAGTCCTTACAACCCAAAATGCTTCTCCATTTGCGCCCCAAGGGGTCAGGCCAGGGGTAATTTTTTGCACTCCAAATCTGTTTTCCCAAATATCCCTTCAGACTTGCGGGAAAATTTTCCCCTTTCCCTCAAGTGTCCGAGGAACTCAGACTCCCTTGAGGCACAACCTATCCCGGGAAAATTAATGCTAGTTGAGTAGTATTTTCTCCACGGGGGATCCCTTTTCCCAGAAAAAAAAATTTCTTGAAACTAGTAATGCCATCTCTTTTTGAGGACATGCCGTTTGCAGAAAGAAGCTCTGTTGCGGGTAGTGCTCTCACTAAGTGTCTGTTTTTTGTTCCCAATGTTCCAGAAGGTGATAACGTCCTATTGGCAGTGAATTTCCCGCAAGGTCAAAGGTTTTTTTGTTGCCCCTTTCCCTTTCATTTGTAAGAGGGAAGTAAAAATCCATTTACTCCTTGCTAAACCCCTTTTTGGGGCACAGGTTCGTCTTTAGGCAAATTTCCAAAACCCCGTTGACCCCCGTTTTACTTCCTTACCCGGTTTTAAGTACAAAAGGGTGGGGCGTGCACCCGACCAGTGGGGCGGGGCTTTTTTAACGTGGGAACCCTTATCCACTCCCCGGATCAATCTATCCCACCCGTTGAGGAGAAAGACTTAGCTCCCACTGATTTCCCCAAAGAAGTCAAAACTTTTTTGAATCTTTTAACAAACGTCGTAAAGCCATTTTCCTTACCGGTGAGGGAAAATGGGGTTTTTACGAAAATTATTGTCCCCAAAACGTAAACCCCTTTTAAAAACCCGGGACCTTAAACCCCCCACATAAACCCGCGTAAAAAATGCCTCATTCACAAAATTGCTGTCGCAGAAGAAAATTTACAATCAAATCTTGATGATTGGGGGTTATTTTTTCCCTTAGCAATTCAACCCCCTTGGGAAAGCGCCCTTGATCCTGTGCCTAAAAAAAGGACGGGACTTTTGGGGCCCCCGGGGATTGACTTTAGGAAGTTAAATGCGAAAAAACCCCCTTCCCCGATCGCTTCCCACTTCCTGTTTCTAGGTGACCTTTTACGCAATTCAGATAACAAAATCTTTTCGACCCCGGACTTTTTACAAGGGTTTTGGGCCCAAATCCCTCTTCAGAGGAAAAAGCCAAGGGGTAACTGCATTCTCCACTCCTACAGGTTTTTTACACTTCCTCCCATGGTGTTTGGATTACGACCTTCCCCCATACGTTCTCAAGGCCTCATGAAATACTTAGAGGTCTCATTGGTAATGCACCCTTTTGGTTTTACTTAGATACGTAATGTCATGGGTTTAAAAACGTGGTACACACTTGAAAAAACTTGATGTGGGAAATTGGTAAAACTTGAAGAAACCAATTTTAAAAAATCAAAAAATGTCAAAATGAATTTTTCAGATCAGAAAATTTAATTTTTTGGCCCCGTTGTACTCCTTTGAGGGGTTTTTCGATGACCAAAAATAAAAATTTAAATGCAGTACTAAAATTTTCCCAATCCCCAAAATGCTGAAAGCCCTTTAAAATCCTTTGTGGCCCCTTAAACAGGTTTTTTTTAAAAATTTTCAAATTTCCATTTTTTTTCCATGCTGCCCCCCCTTTAAATGAGTTTTTCCTTTTAAAAAAGATGGGTCCCTTTTTTTTGGACCTTCCCCTTTAAGAAAGAGCATTCCAGACCTAAAAAAAAAAGTTAACCCTCCCCGCTCCAATTTTGAAATTCCCGAATTTTCTAAGCCCTTCTTTCTAACCCAAATGATGCTAGTTCAATTTGGGATAGGTGCCGTAAAATAAACTCAGAAAATGATTTGGGAAGTAAAACGCAAATTTTCATTTGCTAGCCGAGTCCTTACGCAGGCTGAAAAGTAATTTTTACAGTAGCGGAGCAAGAAAACTTTAGCAAAAAGTATGGGCTTTTAAAACACTTCTGAGACATTATTTACCAGTAACCCCGTTCTGTCTTGACAGACCATGTGCCCTAATACCTTTATTCCAGAACAAACAGCCCCACTGGAAAAGGTTAGCCCGATGGAAACCCTTTACTATTTCCCAAAAGTTCAGTCCCCCTTTTTAACATTTTCCTGGCAAAATTTGAAAGTTTTGTCGCAGACGCTTTATCGTGACAGTTAGTTTTAGTTACTTTCGATCCCTCCATTTACTGGGCAAAGGGTGTCAAAACTGCCCAAAGAACAGATCCCAAGTGGGCTGGTTTGTTATTCGGGTTTCCCGCTCCAGGAAGAAAACTTATTCTTTTCTGTGAAGCCACCAGCACCCATTTTGGGCCTTTTTAAGGGGCCCAAAATTTCTGTATCGAAACCCGCCGAGTTGGGTACTCCAACAAAAGAGTTTACCAATTTGTAATTCCAAGTCACTAGTGAACGTAGCTTACATAGGGTTTATATGCACCCGGGGTTTTCCACCCTTGGGAAAGGATCTTTTTGGAAAAAAAGCCAGAAAAGAAATACTTTTTGGGCCCCGTATGGCAACTGAAATTTCCAGTTGTTAAAAAATGTGTTCTGTATTTCAACATAAAGGAAATGTTAATGGTCCTAAACCAATCCAAATGTACCCCAACCCCTAGCGAAACCCGGGGAAAAAGTTGCCCCCTTTATTTGTTAACCAATTTTAAAAGTTTTCCCCCCAAGGCAACAAAAATCTGTGTTTATGGGGACCATTTTTACCGATATTGTGAGTTAGTTCCTATTTCGATAAGGGCTGCAGAGACAGTAAACTAAAGCCTTTAAAGAAGCATTATCGCAGGGGATACCACTCCAAAGTCCTTATAACAGATAAAACGAGGGGGAATTTTTGTAATGAGGGTTCTTTAAAAATTTTTGTTTCTTTAAACAAGATCTCTAAAACCACCTTTTTTCCCCATCATCCTGCCCGCAAAAGGGGTTAAACCGAAAGAACCAATAAGAAAGTACTTTATGTCCTGAGAGCCCCTATAACCCCAATAGGAAACTTGGGGTGAAGTATACCAGATGTCCAGTGGCCCTAAAATTTTGCTTTTCAATTTTTTCTTTCCCCTAAAGGGGATTTCTCCCCATTATGCCCTTGTATGGTTTTGCAAGCGGGTTTTGCCTATATTTTTTATATTCCCCTCCGAAACCTAATTTTCAACCCCCGAGATTTTCCCTAGCAACTGTACCAGCATGGCTCAGGGTTTTTAGAAAAAACCCTTTAAACACTTCATAAATCAACAGCAGAATTTACTAAGTAACTAAAAAGCCGTGCTAAGGGGGTCCAAAAGTCAAAGTTAAAAGGTTTTTAAGAGTAATGCCCGACCCAAAATTTTAACAAAACATCCGAAAAAGCCTAAGCTTTGATCAAAAAATTTGTCGGAAACCCTTTTCGGTTTTTAGAACATATCTCTGGTTTAAAAAGTTTTAAGGTTTGAGAAATTAGTACGGGGAAAGTACAAAGAATCGCAAATTTGATTATGAAATTAGTATGCATGGGTTTATGATATTGCTACCCAACTAATGTGACGATGCTGAAAATCCTCTTGATCTGTACCCTCTACCCCAGATACTCAGTCAGATAATCAAACCCGAATGTCGTTTTCCTTGGTACCGACAAATAATGAGAAACCCAAAAAAGTATTTTTTTTGTAATACTCGTTCAAGTCTCCTCAGTCAAGGGATGTGTTTGCCATTGGCCCGAGGGAAATTTGATCCTCCCCAGAGATGGTAACCATTCTCCATAGGGAAACCTCACCCTCGCGGGAAATTTGGGTTTTTAAAGTAAAATTGTTTTGTATAAAATAGATGTCCAAAATGAAGGTTTAAAAAATCCCAAAAAGGGTTTGTTATTAACTGATTAGTTTTTCAATTTTTTTTTTTTTTTTTCGTATTCACATTCCCTCCGTATTCTGAGAATTTGACAGTAATAGTCTGGGTGCACCAGATGCTTTTGCTGTTAATTTAAACCTTATATATATATATTTATTCTTCCTCAGAATCCGTAAAAGTGCTTGAATACAGATCGATCGATCAATTCCATCCATATTGTACAATGATTTGTTTTATATTTTGTAATGCATTACGTTAAAACTCATTACGTTAACACCCATTACGTAAAACTCATTTTGTTAACATCCATTAGGGATACCACCATTAGTTTTTAAGTTATATATGAATTGTTATTGTATAGAATCAGCCCAAAACCCACCTGCCTGTTCAGCCTATAAGATAGTAGTGTATGTCGAGACGACATAAGTAACATGACCGAGCTGTCAGCATAGTTCTGACCCCTGTGTTATTAGCATGCAATTTAGTATCATCCATGTGCTTTAGATAGGAGATCCCTTGTAGGCCTGTGACTTTGTGTGACGTCACGGGATGCGCATGTGTAGGCTCGTACCTCTGCCCCCCTCTCAGTCGGCATAGACCTACAGGCGAAGACAGGCAGAGGCTGGGCTCCACATTCATCATCACAGTCTGACAATATATATGTTACCATCCAACAAGTGTGTCTACCTTCAACCCTCGATATCTCCATTTAAGAACCCCTTACGATATTAGTAGTAGTGGTAGTATTAGTGGTAGTGTTGGTAGTGGTATGGTAGTAATAGTAGTGGTAGTGATAGTAGTGGTAGTAGTAGTATTAGTGGCAGAAGTAGTAGTAGTAGTGGTGGTAGTAGTGGTAGTGGTAGTAGTAGTAGTGGTAGTAGTAGAGGTAGTGGTAGTAGTAGTGATAGTAGTGGTAGTAGTAGTAGCAGTGGAAATAGTAGTAGTGGTAGTAGTAGTAGGAGTAGTAGTAGTATTAGTAGTGGTAGTAGTAGTAGTGGTAGTGGCAGTAGTAGTAGTAGTGAATAGTAGTGGTAGTAGTAGTAGTGGCAGGAGTAGTAGTAGTTGTAGTAGTAGTGGTAGCAGTAGTAGTGGTAGTAGTAGTAGTAGTGGTAGTAGTGGTAGTAGTAGTGGTAGTGGTAGTAGTAGTAGTGGTAGTAGTGGTAGTAGTAGTAGTATAGTGCTAGTAGTGTAGTGGTAGTAGAAGTAGTAGTAGGGAGTAAGTAGTAGTAGTTAGTGGTGTAGTAGTTTTAAGTAGTGGTAGTTTTGTAGTAGTAGCGGGTAAATAGTAGTAGTAGTGATAATTTGTAGTGTAGTGCCCGTTAGTGGGGGTGTAGTAGTAGTAAATAGTGGTGGTAGTTAGTAGTATGGCAGTAGTAGTGGTAGTAGTTATAGTAGTAGTTTGTGGTAGTAGTAGTTAGTAGCGGTAGTGGTTAGTAGTAGTAGTAGTCGTTAGTGATAGTATTTGTAGTGTGATAGTAGTGGTAGTAGTAGTAGTAGTAGTGGAAGTAGTAGTATAGTAGTAGTAGTGTTGTAGTGTAGTAGTAGTATGGTAGTAGTAGTGGTAGTAGTAGAGGTGATAGTTGTGGGAGTAGTAGTAGTAGTGTATAGTAGTGGTGGTGTAGTAGTGGTGACAGTGTAGTTGTAGTAGTAGTAGTAGTGGTAGTAGTATTGTAGTAGTAGTAGTGGTTTGTAGTAGTAGTGACAGTAGTATGTAGTGATAGTAGTGGTAGTAGTAGTAGTGGCAGAAGTAGTAGTAGTGGTAGCAGTAGTAGTGGGGAGGGGTTTAGTAGGGTAGTGGTTTAGTTTTGGGTAGTTAGGGTAGAAAAGTGTCATTTGTAGGTTGATAGTAGAGTAGTAGCAGTGTGCTGGTAGTAGTAGTAGTGGTAGTAGCGTAGTGGCAGTTTAATAGTGGTTGTGTAGTGTGGTGTAGTAGTGGTAGTGGTTAGTAGTATGTAGGGGTAGTGTTAGTGTAGTATTGGGGTAGTGTGGTAGTAGTGGGGGGAAATATAGTAGTAGGGGTATTATGGTGTAGAGTTTTATAGTAGGATGATAGTAGTGGTGTAGTAGTAGGATATAGGGGGTGTAGTGGTGGTGGTAGTATAGTGTTTTTAAAAGGGTTTTTGTAGTTTTAGTTGTTGAAAGAAAGGGGTTTTTAAGTAGTAAAAGTGGTGTTGGTATAGTAGTATTTTAGTTAGTAGTGGGGCCAGAAGGAAAGGGAGGGGAAAATAAAAAGAGGGGGCCATAGAAAAGAAAAGAGAGAAAGACAGCAGCAGAAAGAAAAGCACCCAAAAGCCCGAGCTGAAAAGCACCCAAGGCAAGCCCCCGCAGAAAAAAAAAACCCCCCCAGCACAGCAGCTGCGAAAAGAAAAGCAGGCAACACAGCAAAATAAGCAGAGCAGCAAACAAAAAGGCAGCAGAAAGCAGCGAAAAGCAGCAACAGCAGCAACAGCAAGGCAAAAGAAAGCAAAAAGCACGCACACCCAAAGCCACCCCGCAGCAACAGAAAAGCAGCAGAAAAAGCTAGAAAAGCAGCAAAACAGCCAGAGCAGCGCAAGCATGCGCAGCAACAACCAGAAAAGCAGCAGGGCAACAGAAAGAAAAGAAAAGCAGAGCAGCAACAAACGCAAAAAGCAACAGCACCCCGCAGCAGCAGAGCACAGCAACAGCAGCAAAACAAAAGGGCCTTTCCCCCCCCCCCCCCCCCCCCCTTGAAAAAAAGCGGGGTCAACAGCACCCCCAAAAAACCCCAGCGGGGGCCCCCAGAAAAAGTAAAAAACCCCCCGCAGAAAAAGCAGCAGAAAAACCCCCCCCCCCCGGGGGGGGGGGGGAAAAAAAGGGGGTTTTTACATTCAGCATATTGTCAGAATTTACTTTTATTATTTCTCTAAAAAATGGGGGGTGCATATAGAGGGCACCCCCGTGTTACCTTTTGGTGCCTCCTCTCCTTCATTTTGTACACTCTGCGTACTCGCCTGGTAACTTGCTACCCCCGGGAACTCGGACCCATCTTGGTTTCCCACCTCAATCATTCGCTGTATATTTTTGAAATCAAGAAGCCGGGTTTTAAAATTCGGGAAAAACATACATCATTTTTTTCTCAATTATGTTACATTTCTGTGGGGTTTATGATACTCAACCCGATACCGAGACAGGACGAGTGTGGAGGGGGAATCCTATTTATGAAACACGGAATGAGTTTTGAAAGGGGATACCTTTATAAAACAAAAAGGTTTTCGTGTGTTAAAAGGGGTTTCTTATCAAACAAACAGGGGTCGTGTGTTGAAAGGGGGAAAAATTACCCGGGGCGGGGGCATTTTAAAACAGACGGGGGGGTGTGTGTTGAAAGGGATACCTTATAAAACAAGAAGGGGTCGGTTTTAAAAAGGGGGATACCATTATCAAACAAAAAGGGGGTTTCGTGTTTTGAAAGGGGAACCATTATAAACAAGAAGGGGTCGTGGTTAAAAGGGGGTTTTACCATTTCAAAAAGGGGGGTCGTGTTTTTAAAAGGGGGATCCCATTACAAAAAAAAGGGGTGTGTGTTAAAGGGGATACCATTTCAAACAAGAGGGGTTTGTTAAAAGGGGGGAACCCCATTAAAAACAAAAAGGGGTGTGTGTGAAAGGGGAACCATTTCAAAAAGAAGGGGCGTGTTTGAAAGGGGTCCCATTACAAAAAAAGGGGTCGTGTGTTAAAAGGGGATACCATTTCAAACAAGAAGGGTCGTGTTTTGAAAGGGATCCATTACAAACAAGAAGGGGTCGTGTTAAAAAGGGGAAACCATATCAAAAAAGACAGGGGTCGTGTGTGAAAAGGGGATCCCATTATCAAAAAAAAGGGGTGGTGTTGAAAGGGGTACCTTTTCAAAAGAGGGGGTCTGGTTGAAAGGGGATCCTTTATCAAAAAAAGGGGTGTGTGTTGAAAGGGGTCCCATTATAACAAAGAGGGGGTCGTGTGTTGAAAGGGATACCATTACAACAAGAGGGGTCGTGGTTAAAAGGGGATCCCATTATCAAAAAAAGGGTCGTGTGTTGAAAGGGGTACCATTAAAAAACAAGGGAAGGGGTCTTTGGTTGAAAGGGGATAATTATCAACAAAACAGGGTTCGGTTTTGAAAGGGGATCCCATTATCAAAAAGACGGGGGTCGTGTGTTGAAAGGGGATACCATTTTCAAACAGACAGGGGCGGTGTTAAAAGGGGGAAACCCATTATCAAACAAGACAGGGGTCGTGTGTTGAAAGGGGATACCATTATCAAACAAGAGAGGGGTCGTGTGTTGAAAGGGGATACCATTATCAAACAAGACAGGGGTCGTGTGTTGAAAGGGGATACCATTATCAAACAAGACAGGGGTCGTGTGTTGAAAGGGGATACCATTATCAAAAAACGGGGGTCGTGTGTTTGAAAGGGGAACCATTATCAAACAAACAGGGGGTCTGTTTTTGAAAGGGGATACCTTTATCAAAAAAAGGGGTCGTGTGTTGAAAGGGGTCCATTATAAAAAGAAGGGGTCGTGGTTGAAAGGGGATCCCTTTTTCAAAAAAGAAGGGTGTGTTTTTGAAAGGGGATACCATTACAAAAAAGGGGTCGTGTGTAAAAGGGGATACCATTTCAAACAAGAAGGGGCGTGTGTTGAAAGGGGATACCATTACAAACAAAAGGGGGGTCGTTGTTTTAAAAGGGGGAAACCATTATCAAAAAAAAGGGGTCGTGTGTTGAAAGGGGTACCATTAAAAAACAGAGAGGGGTGTTTGTTAAAAGGGGGAAACCCATTATCAAAACAAAAAGGGGGGGTCGTGTGTTAAAGGGATACCATTATCAAAAAAAGAGAGTAGGTATCACTAACATAAAACTACATTTAACTGGTTAATTTTCCGAGGAGGTTCCAATCACAATTTTTTTGACGTTAATATGCCCTAAATCCACTTTTTGATTCTAATTTTAAACTTTGAGGGTTAGGTTTGTTGAAAAAAATTTAGTATGTTGCATTATTAGGCATCTGCGTTAAAATTGGGTTATGCTGCGTTAGGTTGGGTTATGCGGTTTTTTAAGTTGGGGTTATGTTGCGTTGGTTGGTTTTGCTGCTTTAAGTTAGGTTTGTTGCTTTAAAGGTAGGTTAGGTTCCGTTAATTGGGTTTAGTTGCGAAAGTTGGTTGCTGCGTTAGGTTAGGTTATGTGTGTAACAATGTTATCATAGTACGTTACCAAGAAAAAGAGGGTAGAAACAATGTTCCCATAGTAACGGGTAAAAAACAATGTTACCATGAACAGGGAAGAAAAAATTTTCCCTTAGTAAAGGGGAGTAAAAATTTACCAAAGTAAAAAAGGGAGTAAAAATGTTACCAAGTAACAGGGAGTAACAATGTTCCATAGAAAGGGAAGAAACAATATTTTTGTAAGGGGGGAAACAATTTACCAAAGAAAAGGGGTAAGAACCAATGTTACCATTAACAGGGTAGTAAAATATTCCAAAGAAAAACAGGGGAATAAAAAATTTTACCATGTAAAAAGGGGAAAGTAACAATGTTACCATAGTAAAGGGTTAGTAACATATTACCATAGGATAACAGCGGGAGGTAACAATGTTAAATAGTAACAAGGAGTAACAATGTTTACCATAGTAACGAAGGGAGTATCAATGTTTAAAAATGTAACTAAGGTGCTTGTAAAAGTGTTTTATCCATAGGTAACAGGGGAGGTAAAACAAGTTAAAATAGTAAACAAGAGGAGTAACAATGTTACAATAGTAAACAGGGGAGTAACCAATGTTAAGAAATTGTAAGTCAGAAGGGAGTGAACAATGTTTACCATAGTAAACAAGGGATAAGTAACAATGTTACAATAGTAACAGGGAAGTTAACAAATGTTTGACTACATGTACGTGAATCATCACTTCTCATTAGTGGGCGCTATAATTAACTCCGCTTGGTGTCACAAAGGACTAATTGTCAAGTTAGGAGACACGTTAATGATATGAAGTCATGAGATAATAAATATTTAGGGTCCAAGAGTTGTCCCAATGGTAAGATCAGGAACGTCCGGTATCGGTCGGGTCAGTGGCAAATGGTGACGGGTGGCTGGTGAGGGGTGTGCAAGGTTGTGGGGTGTGGGAAAGTTGAGGAGTGGCAAGGTGAGGGGGTGGCACAAGGTGTGGGGTGGTGAAAGTGAGGAGTGTGGCAAGGTGAGTGGGTGCAAGGTGTGGGGTGGGAAAAGTGGAGGGGTGGGAGGTGAGGGACGGCAAGGCAGGGCTAGCAAGGTGAGGGGGTGGGAAAGAGAGGAGTGGAAAAGGTAAGGGCTGGCAAGGTGAGGGCTGGATTAAGGTTGTGGTGGTGGCAAGGTGAGGGTGGAAAGAGTGATGGGCTGGCAAAGGTGAAGGAGTGGCAAGTGTTGAGGTTGGCAATGGTGAGGGGTGGAGGTGAGAGTGGTGTCATATGGCGAGGGGGTGGCAAGGTGAGGGCTGGCCAAGGTGTGGGGGGTGGCAATGGTGAGGGTGGCAAAGCCGTGGTGTGGCAAGCGAGGGGTGGCAATTTAGATTGTGGTGGGTGGCAATGGTGAGGGGTGGCAAAGGTGAGGGGTGGCAGGTAAGCGGTGGCAGAAGGAGAGGGGGGCAAGGTGAGGGGTGGCCAGGTGCTGTGGGGGTGTGCAGGTGAGGTGGTGGCAAGTGTGAGGAAGGTGGCAAGGTGTGGTGTGGGGGGTAGGCAAGGTTGGGGGGGTGGCAATGGTGAGGAGCTAGCAAGGTGAGAGGCGGTGGTAAGGTTGAGGGTGTAGGGCAAGGTGAGGTGGGTGGCAGAGGGGTTTGGGGTGGCAAGCGTGTGGGTGTGTATGGTGAGGGGGTGTGCTAAGGTGGTGGGGGGTGGAAGGTGAAAGGGGTGGAAAGGTGATGGGTGGCAAGGTGAGGGTGTGGCAAGGAGAGAGGTGGTGGAAAGAGAGGAGTGGAAAGGTGTGAGGGTGGCAAGGAGAGGGCTGGCCCAAGTAGGTTGCAGGGTAGGGAAGGTGACGGGTGGAAAGGTGAGGGCTGGCAATTGGTGTGAGGAGTGGCAGGTGATGTAGTGGCCAGTGGTGGGGTTTGGTGGCGGCAAGGTGAAGGGTGCAAGGTGAGGGCTGGCATGGTGTGGGTGGTGGCAAGGTGCGTGTTGGCAAGGTTGAGTGTTGGGAAGGTTTGTGGGGTGGCAAGAGTGAGGAGTGGCAGGGGTGGCGGGGTGGCAAGGTGAGGGTGCCATTGGGGTAAGGGGTGGCAAGGTTGTGGGGTTGGGCAGGTGAGGGTGGCAATGTGTGAGGGGTGGGAAGTTGTGGTGGTGGGGCAAGGTGGGGTGGCAAAGGTTTAAGGGGGTGGCAGGTGAGGGTGGCAGGTGAGGGCCGGCAAGGTGCGGGGGTGGCAAGTGTGAGGGTGCAAGGGAGTGGATGGCAAGGTTGTAGGTGGGTGGTGGCAAGGTGAGGGGTGGCAAGGTGTAGAGGGGTGGCAAGGTAAGTGGTGGCAATGGGTGGGGTGTTTGGGAAAGTGAGGAGTGGTCAAGTGGTTGAGGATGGTTGGCTAGGTATAGGGGCGTGTGCAAGAAGGTCAGGGGTGGCAAGGTCAGTGTGGGGGTGGCAGGTTGGGGTGGCAAGGAGTGTGGGTGGAATAGTTAGACGAGTTGCAAGGTGAGGGAGGTGGCCAAGGTGTGTGGGTGGCAAGAAAGTGGGTGGGAAAGTGAGGAGTGGACAAGGTGAGGTGGGGTTGGCAAGTGTGGTTGGTGCAAGGTTATTTGTTTGTAGGGTGCGAAAGTGAGGGTTGCGGAAGGTGATGGGCTGGCAAGGTGGGGCTATCTTGTCTAGGTGAGGGTGGGAAATGAGAGGAGTGGAAGGTAAGGGTGGCATGGTGAGGTCCGGCAAGGTGTTGGGGTGGCAAGGTGACGGGTGGCAAGGTTGAGGGTTGGCAAGGTGAGGAGTCGCAAGGTGAGGGTGGCAAGGTGAGGGTGTTGGGGATGTGGCAAGGTGAGGAGTGGCATGTTGGAGGCGAGCGGTGGCACAGTGAGGGCTGGACAAGGGGGTCTGGGGTGCAGGTGAGGGTGGCAAGGTGAGGCTGGCAAGGTGAGGGGTGGTCAGGTGTTGGGGGGTGCAAAAGGGTGAGGGTGCAAGTTGAGGAGAGGCAAGGTGAGGGGTGCAAGGCGAGGGCTGGGCAACGTGTGGTTGAGGTGGCAAGTTGAGGGTGAGCAAAAGCGAGGGTGCAAGCTGATGGGGTGGCAAGGTGTGCGGTGGGCGCAATGTGTGAGGGGTGGCAAGGATGAGGGGTGGCAAGATGAGGTGAGGGTGAAGGTGTGGGGTGGCAAGATGTGGTGGGTGTTGCAAGGCTGTGGGGTGGCAAGGTGAAGGGTGTGCAAGGTGACGGGTCGTGGTGAAGGTTGAGGAGCGCGCAAGGTGAGAGGGCGGCAAGGTGGGAGGGGTGGCAGGTTTAAGGTGGTTGTGCAAAGGTGTGGGGTGGCAAGGAGTAAGGGTGGAAACATGAGGGGTGGGAAAAGAGAGGTAGTGGCAAAGGAGAGGGTGGGCAAGGTGGTGGTGTGGCAAGGTGAGGTGTGCCCCCTCCCCCCCCCCCCCCCCCCCCCCCCCCCCCCCCCCCCCCCCCCCCCCCCCCCCCCCCCCCCGCTGGAAATAGGTGAGGTGTGGCAAGGTGATTGAGTGGCAAGATAAGGTGGTGTGCAAGGTGTGGTGGGGGTCAAGGTGAGGGAATGGCAAGGTGAGCTGAGGGGCTGGCAAGGTTGTGAGGGTGGCAGGTGAGGGTGGCAAGGTGAGGGTGCCAAGGTGAGGGGTGTGCATGGTTGTGGCGGCTCGGTGGCAAGGTGAGGGGGTGGCAGATGGCAACGTGTGATGGGGTGGGATAGGTGAGGGGGTGTGGTGACAAGCTGAGGCGGTGGCAAGGTGTGGGTTGGGCTAAGGTGAGGGGGTTTGGCAAGGTGAGGGGCGGCAGGTGTGGGGGGTGGCAAGGTGAGGGGGGTGCAAGGTGTTGGTGAGGTTGGCAAGGTGAGGAGTGTCAATGTGAGGTTGGTGGCAAGGTGATGGAGCGGCAAGGTGGAGGCGCAAGGTGAGGGGTGGTAAGGTGAGGGGTGGCAAGGTGTGGGGTTGGCGAAGGTGAGGATTGGCAAGGTGAGGAGCTGTGCAATGGTGATGAGGCGGCAAGGTTGAGGGTGGGAAATTGAGGAGTGTCAAGGTGTGGGGGTTGTGCAAGGTGAGTGTGGGGTGGCAAGGTGAGGTGGTGCAAGGGTGTGGAGTGGGTAAGGTGAAAGGGTGGAAGGTTTGATGGGTGGCAAAGGTGTGAGGGGTGGCAGGTGAGAGGGTGGGAAAAGAGAGGAGTTAAGAGGAGAGGGGTGGCAAGGAGAGGGCTGGCAAGGTGACGGGTGGAAGGTGTAGGGATTGGCAAAGGTGAGGGGTGGCACAGTGAGGGCTGGCAAAGGTTGTTGGGTGCAAGGTGAGGGCTGGCAAGGTGAGGCTGGCAAGGTGGAGGGGTGGCAAGGTGTGGTGGGTGTGGTGTGCCTGGAGTAGTGGTGGGCAAGGTGAGGAGAGGCAAGGTGAGGGAGTGCTAAGGCGACGGGTGGCAAGGTTGTGGTATGGTGGTTCAAGGTTGTGAGGGGGTGATGCAAAAAGCGAGGGTGGCAACAGCTGAGGGGTGGCAGAGAGTGTGTCGGTGGCAGGTGAGGTTGGGTTGGCAAGGTGAGGGGTCGGTCAAGATGAGGGTTTGGTGTGCAAGGTGAGGTTGGTGGCATAGATGTGGGTGGCAATAGGTGTGTGTTTGGTGGCAAGTGTGAGGGGTGGGCAAGGTGGACGGGGTGGCAAGGGTGGCAATGTGAGGGAGGCAGGTTTGTGAGGCGGCAAGTGTGATGTGGTGGCAGGTATAAGGGGTGGCAAGGTGTGGAGGTGGCAAGGAGGGAGGGTGGCAAAATGATGGTGGTGGGAAAGTAGAGGAGTGGCAAGGAAGGGGCGGGCAAAGGGTTGGGGTGGCATTGGTGACGGGTGGAAAGGTGAGGGGACTGGAAATGGTGATGAGTGGCAGATAAGGTGGTGGCAAGGTCTTGTGCGTGGTGGCAGAAGGTGAGGGCAGGCAAGGTGTTAGGGCTGGCAGTAGGTGTGAGGTGAACGGTGGGGTGGCAAGGTGTAGGGTTGCCAGAGTGAGGGGTGGCAAGTGTGGGTTGGCCATGGGTGAGGGTGGTCAAAGGTGAGGGGTGGGAAGGTTGTGGGGGTGATGACAAGCTGAGAGGTGCAAGGTGTGGTGGTGGCAAGGTGAGGGGTGGCAAGGTGAGGCGGCGGCAAGGTGTGGGTGTGGCAACGGTGAAGTGGTGCTAAGGTGAGGGTTGGCAAGGTGAGGGTTGTGTCAATTGTGAGGGGTGGCAAGGTGAGGGTGGCAAGGTGAGAGGCTGGCAAGTTGAGGGGTCGGTAAGGTGTATGGGTGGCAGGTGTTTGGGGTGTGGTGGCAAGGTGAGGGATGGCCAACGGTGAGGAGGCCGGCAAGTGTGAGAGGCGGCAAGGTGAGGGTGGGGAAAGTGAGGAGTGGGCAAGGTGTTCGGGGTTGCATGGTGAGGGGTGGCCAAGGTGGGGTTGGTGGCAAGGTGTGTGCGGTGGCAATCAAGGGTGAAGGGTGTTGGCAAGGTGATGGGTGGCAAGCAAGGAGAGGTGGTGGCAAGGTGAGATGGTGGAAAAGTGTGAGGAGTGATAAAGGAGAGGGTTGGCAAGGAGTAGGGCTGGCAGGTGACGGGTGGAAGGTGAGGGCTGGCAATGGTGACGGAGTGGCAAAGTGAGGGGGTGAGCAAGGTCGGTTGGTGCTAAGGTGAGGGATTGGCAAGGTGAGGGCTGGGCTCATAGGTGTGGCGGTAGGCTAGGGTGAGGGTGGCAAGGTGAGTGGTGGCTAGTGTGGTGAGGGAGTTGGGAGTGGGTGGGTGCAAGGTGAGTGGTGTGCAAGGTGAGGGGCTGGGGTGAGGCCCAAGGTGTGTGGGGTGGCAAGGAGTGGGGTGTGGGAAAGTGAGGAATGTGGTCAAGGTGAGTGGTGTGGCAAGGTGGGGGGTGGCAAGGTGTAGGTTTTGCGGGTAAAGTGAGGGTGGGGAAGGTGAGGGCTGGCCAAGGTGGAGGGGTCTAGCAAGGTGCGGGGGGGTGGGGAAAGAGTAGGATTGGAAAAGGTTTTAAGGCGCTGGCAAGGTGGAGGGCTGGCAAGGTTGTGGGGTTGGTCATGGTGACGGGTGGAAAGGTGAGGGCTCGGCAAAGTGAGGGAGTCGCAAGGTTTGTTGAGGGTAGCGAAGGTGAGGGTGGTGGGAAGGGGAGGAGTTGGCAGAAGGTGAGGGGTGGCACAGTGAAGGGCTGGCAGAGCGTATGTGGGGGGTTGGCAAGGTGAGGCTCGCAAGTGAGGTGGCCATGGTGAGGGGAGGGGTGGCTTGAATGGTTGTGGGGTTGGCAGAGTGAGGGTGGCAAGGTTGAGGGGTGGCAAGGTGAGGAGCTCGGCAGTGTTGAGAAGTGGCAAGGTGAAGGGTGGCAAGGTGAGGTAGTGGCAATGTGAGGTTGGCAAGGTGGGGCTAGCAAGGTTGAGGTGTGGTGGCAAGGTGAGGGGTTGGCAAGGTGAAGAGTTGGCAGATAGGGTTTTGGTCAAGGTGAGGGGATAAGCAAGGTGAAGGGTGGATTGGAAAGGTCGTAAGGATTTGGCAATGGTGTAGTGGTGGCAAGGTGAGGGCCTTCAGCAAGGTGAGGGGTGGCAAGGTTCGAAGAAGTGGCAAGGTGAGGGCTACTAGTAAGGTTGAGGGGTGGGCAAGGTGAGATAGTGGCAAGGTGAAGGTGTGGCAAGGTGAGGGTAGCTGAAGATGTGAGAGTGTGGCAAGGTGAGGAGGTGGCAAGGTGAGTGACGGAATGGCAAGGTGAGTGGGGCAAGGTGAGGGCTAGCATAGGTGAGGGGTGGCAAGGTAGAGGGGTGGGCAGAGAGTGTGAGGGTGGTCATAGGTGAAGGGTTGGCCAAGGTGTTGTGGGTGACAAGTTGTGGCGATGGCAAGGTGACGGTTGGTGATATTGGTGGACGGGTGGCGCAAGGTGAGGGGCTCTGCAGCGTGCCCCATGACCAGTGTGCCGTGGCAAGGTGAGGGGTTGCATGGTGTAGGGGGCAAGGTTGATGGGCGGTCAAGGGTGTGGTGGTTGGCAGGTGAGGTGGTGCAAGGCATAGGTGAGGGGTGGCAAGGTGTATGGTGGTGGCAAGTGAAGGGGTGGCAAGGTTGAATTTTGGTGGCTAGGTTTGAGGGGTTGCAAGGTGAGGGGTGGCAAGGTGAAGGGTGGCAAGGGATGAGTGGCAAGTGTGAGGGTGGCAAGTTGATTTTTGGAGCGGCAATGGTCTTGAGTGGTGGGTCATGGTGAGGGTCTAGCAAGTGTGAGGAGTGGCAAGGTGAGAGTGTGCAATGGTGAGGGTGACCGCAAGGGTGAAAGGAGAGTGGGGTCAATGTGAGTGGTGGCTAGGTGAGGAGTGGCATTGTGAGGGTAGCAAGGTGGAGGGCTAGCAAGGGGAGGGTGTGGCAAGAGGTTGAGTGGTGGCAAGGTGAAGAGTGGCAAGGATAGGGTGGCAAGGTGAGGGGCTGTTGCAAGAGTGAACGGTGGCAAGTTTGAGGAGTGGCCAAGGTGAGGGTGGCCAAAGGTGAGGGCTAGCAAGGTTGGGTGGTGGCAATGTGAGATTAGTGGCAAGGTGAGGGCTTGCCAGGTGACGGGGTGGCCAAGGGTGGAAAAGTGGCAAGGTGAGGGTGGCAAGGTGAGGGCTTAGTCAAGATGAGAGGTGGCAAGCGGAGGAGTGGCAGGTGTGAGTTAGTAATGGCAAGGTGAGGGTGGCAAGGTGAGGGTATGCGTAGGTGAGGGGTGGCAGGTGAGGAGTGGCAAGGTGAGGGTGGAAGGTGGAGGGCTGGCAAGGTGAGGCGATGGCAAGGTGAGGTGGCAAGGTGATGGTTGGGAAGGTGTGGTGGTGGAAGGTGAGGATGTGTTAGTGGCAGGGTGGGGTTGCAAGGTTGTAGGGGCTAGCAAGGTGAGGGGTGGCAAGGGTGAGGGTGGCAAAGTTGAAGAGTGGCAATGATAGGGTGGCAAGGTGAGTGGATAGCAAGTGAAGAAGGTGGCAAGGTGAGGATTGGCAGTTGAGGGTGGCAAGGTGAGGGCTAGCAAGGTGAGGGTGACAAGGTGAGAAGGCAAGGTGAGGGCTAGAAAGGATAAGGGGGGGGTTTGCAAGGTGAGGGGGGAAAGGGTGGGGGGGGGCCAAGGTGAGGGTGGCAAATGAGGGGTAGAAAGGTAAAAGGGGGGGAAAGGGTTTGAGGAGGGGCAAGGGGAGGGTGGCAAGGGGGAGGGTGGAAAAGGGAGGGGGGCCCAAGGTGGGAGTGACAACTGAGAGGGGCAGGTGAGGGAGCAAGGGAGGATTTGGCAAGGTGAGGGGGGGGCAAGGTGAGGGGTGGAAAAGGTGGGGGGTTGGAAAGATGAGGGGGGGGCAATTTTTGAGGGGTTGGCAAGGTGTGGGGGGAAAGGGAAAGTGGGTGGCTTTGGTGAGGGGGCAAGGATTGGGGGGGCGGGTGGAGGGGGGCAAGGTGAGAGTAAAAGGGGGGGTTTGGAAAGGGTTTAAAGGGGGGGAAAAGGTGAGGGGGGGGGAAAGGGTGAGGGGGGGGCTAGGTGGGGGGGGGAAAGGGTGAGGGGGGGCAAAGTTTTGGGGGTGGAAAGGGTGAGAAGGGGGCAACGTGGGGAAATTTGGCAAGGTGAAGGTGGCAAGGGGGTGGGGGGCAGGGTAAAAAAGAGTGGCAAGGTAGGAGGGCCATTTGAGGATGGAAAAGGTGGGGGTGGCAAGGTGAGGAGTGGAAAGGGTGAGGGGGTGGAAAACGGTAAAAGGGTGGCAACGTAAAGGGATGGCAAGGTGATGGCGGGAAAAGATTTTAGGGGGGCAAGGAGGGTGGAAAGGGTGGGGAAAGTGGCAAGGTGTAGGGGGGGCACGGTGGGGGAATTGAAAGGGTGAGGGGTGGAAAGGGTTTTGGGAGGGGAAAGGGTGAGGAGGGGGCAAGGGAGAGGGGGCAAGGTGGGGGTTGGCAGGGTAAAGGAGTGGAAAGGGTTTAAAGGTGGCACGGTGGGGAAATTTTGCAAGGTGAGGGGGGGAAAGGGGTGAGGGTGGAAAAGGTTAGGAGTGGCAAGGTGAGGAGTGGCAAGGAGGGAGGCAAGGGTTTAAAGGGTGGAAAGGGTGTGGGGTGGTACGGTGAGGGAATTGAAAGGGTTGAGGGTGCAAGGGGGGGGGTTGGAAAGGGTTTAGGAGGGGGAAAGGTGGGGAGTGGCAAGGGTGGGGAAAGGGGCAGGGTGAGAGGGCAAGGGAGGGCGGGCCCAAGGTGTAGGGGGGAAAGGGAGGAGGGGCCCAAGGGTAAAGGGGGTGCAAGGTGGGGGGTGGCAAGGGTGACGGGTTTGGAAAGGGTTTGGTGGAAAAAGGGGAAGGGGGGGCAAGGTAGGGGTTTTTAAAAAAGGGGGCCTTTCGCAGAGTGGGGGGGGTGGCAAGTTGAGGGGTGGCAAGGTAGGGGGTGGAGATAAACACATTGAAACCCTTTCCCCGGGGTATCTTTTTTGTAGACGTTCGCCATCCAGGGCCTTTTTTCAAAAACAAATTCCCTGGACATAACTTGAAGACAGTAAGCAAATGTACAAAAGATGAGGAAAACCAGTCCCTAAAACCTAGGGTAGGTGCAACAGCACCATAGTCTGGAGATTCTGAAGCGGGAAGAAAAAAACCTTTGCCCCTTTTAAAAAGAAAAGTAAAGGGGGGGGGGGAAAAAGCAAACGGGGGAAAATTTTCACGGGTGGGGGATTCCCCATTTGGGAGTGGGCCCCTTCCCAAAAGAGATGGGTTTTATTGTTGTAGTATAGTTTCGTAGTTGGAAGGTTATGTACACCCTCAAAATTAAAAATTCCATGAGGGTTGCAGTGCTAAACAATTTGGGTAACGAATGGTATAAATACCGACAAGATGAGAATAAAAAACATGTGCAACATGGGGGTTTTTTTTTTATTGTAGACGTTTCGCCAACCATGGGTTTTATCAATACAAATTCCGGGACTAACTTAAAGACTACAACACAACAACTAACCCACCCTTTTTGGGGAAGGACCTACTTTCCACGGGGAAACCCGCCCCCAGTAAATTTTGGCCCTCGCTGCTTCCCCCTGACGTTACTATAAAAGCGCCAGGATTCTTTCTTCTGCTTCAAATCTCCACGACTAGGGTTGCCCTTTTTTTTTTTTTTTTTATTTTTGGGGCCCTACTCCCTAGGTTGGGGGGACTGATTACCTCATTTTCCCTTTTACAAAGCTCAAACCGCTAAAGTTATTCCGGAATTTGTATTGATAAAAGCCACTGGTTTGGCGAAACGCAAACAAAAAAAGATCCCCCAATGTTGAAACATGTGTCTTTTTTCTCATCTTTGTCAAAATTATATACCATTCGTAACAAGGTAGGGGGTGCCCAAGCTGAGGGGTAGCTAAAATAGGGGGTTTTGGCAAGGTGAGAGGTGGCAAGGTGGGGGGTGGCAAAGTGGGGGGGGGCAAGGTGACGGGGGCAATAAAGGGGGTGGCAGGTGAGGGGTTTTGTTACGCGCCCCTCCCTTCACTCCTTTAAATATACAAAACTAAAAGGCCGGGTTTAAAAAAATTCGTAAAAAAATAACGCAAACCCACTTTATTCCCAGCTAGAAAAAAGGCGGGTTCCACTAAAATATTTTTAAAGGGGTACAGAAATAAATCATCAACAGAAACCCCTCATTGTATTATATTAAAATTTTTCCACATATTATTAAAAATTAATAATTTTAATTATTTTAAAAATTGGGGTTTGGGTTTTACAAAAGTGTAACCACAAACTGTGTGCCCAAATTTGGGGGTTTCCCTAAATTGCCCGCCACCCAAACGCGTCGCCTTCGGGCCGAGCGAAGTCATACTAAAGATTTTGAGGGGAGTCGGTCAGCTCCTAGCTCTGACTGGGGAGGGGGTTTTCCCAACCCCCAAAGCTCCTATTTAAAACCCTAAAACTTTATCCCAAGCCCCTATTGTCTTCCCTTTCCCTTTATTTTCCTGAAGTCGGGTAATTCATGCCCCTTTATGGTGAATTGGGTAGTTTTAGAAATTTTAAAAATTTTGTAATCATACCCCTTTTAATGAAAAATTTAAAACGTAAAAAGGGTTTTTCCCCTTGCGTATAATATTTCATTTATAATTGCTTGTGGTTTTTTTTAAAATTCACTAACCAAATCCCAAATTTGAAGCAAAACGTTTTGGAAAAAAAAATAAAACAACCCAAAAAATTTTGAGTTATTTGTCCCCCTTTATTGTTACGGTGAAGTTTAAAGGGGTCGTAACAAAGGGGTTTGTTCCCTGCCGGGGCTACTTCCCCCCTGAAGTACATATTTTTTTCTTTAAAAATTTAAGCCCCTTTTTGCGAAAATTAAAAAAATGGATCCAGAAATTAATTTCTTTAAATTAATAAATTTAAGCTTAAAACCCCTTTGTGGTTTTTCGCTTTTTTTTGATTAAAATAAAAATTAGTTTGAAAAAACAAAGCTACCCCTTTAAACACTTTAAAATTCCAGACGTTTTGGCAAATAGCTAACAGTTAAAAATATACCTTAAAATAAACCATAGCGCGGACTCTTGGGTTCCCAAATTTTAAGGATTTTTTTCCAAAACCCCAAAAAAATGCCAAAATTTAGTTTTGGGGAAAGGGATAGTTTTATTTTCCCTCATTCGAGGAAGTAGAATCCCAGGGACGGGAACTGCCTTAAATAATGAAGTTAAACCGGGGTTTAAAAGGGGCCTTAAAATAAAGTCCAGTCTCAAACCCTTCCCCCTTTCCCATTTCCCCAGTAGTATCGGGGTTGGAACAAACCCCGGGGCCCAAATGAGGGGAAATAATTTTTAGGACTGGGGCTCGCCCCCAAAATACTTCCGGAAGACCCCAAATTTCCCCCCTCGGTCATTACCTCTTGGGAATTTCACGCCCAAACCCAACTAAAAGGGAATAGAACGCATATTACTTTTTACAAAACCCCCAAATCGAAGAAAAGAAGACCCCCTAAACCGAGGAAAAATTTTAAAGGCGTAAAAGGGTTTTCCTTTTTGAAACAAAGCAGAAGGGAGTTCCGGAAGAAAGGACTTGAAGACACTGAAAAACCGGGGTTTGACTTAAAAAAAGCACTCGAGGGTACCTTTTTTTAACGAAACAGTTTTCGATAAAACCCTTTAAAAATTTTTTGGGAAGAATAAAGGCCACGTTCGGGGGGGGCCCGGGGGCCCCAAAAAAACAAAGGGGCCACATTGCGCACACGTCCCCTATAGGGAAAAAGGCGCGCCCTTGCCCCCGCCTCCTTACCATATTTTTTTAAAATGCCCCTACGACTTTAGAAAAAGAGAAAAAATTTTAAAAAGCAAAATGACATGCCCCTATTACCCCCAAAATTTAGCTTTTCGTTCCATGAAACGGCAAACGGGACAAATTTAACTTAATTTTGCCCGGGGGAAAGCAGGGGCTTTTTTGAACTTGGTTTCGAGCCCCTGGGTCCGATTTTAAAAGATCTACCCACAATTAATGTTACTAAAATTTTTAAAAATGAAAATTTTTTCCAGGGGGAAATTTCGCCAGAACCTTGTTGGCCACCCCAAACGCTTTTCAGAGATTTGCCGCGTGGCAACAACTTTGAGATTTCCCAGAGGTTTGGTCCCAATCGAAAGCCCCCCAGGTTATAAAACCCCACAACGAGACCCGAAAACCGCGAACCTTTCGGTAACGACGTACCCAACCCTTCCCCTTCCCGTGAAACAAAAAAACCCCCAAGTAAAAAAACCCAAATTCAATCGAGCTCATCCTATAGACCAGAAACAAAAGGGAAAAAATTAAATGTTCCCTAAAGTTCGAAGCTGGGACATTTCCAAAACACCAAAAGCTTTAAGTGTATAGGGACCAGGGAAAGGGGTCCATCCAATTTAATTTTCCCACACAAAAAAAATCCTCTACTACTCATCCAAGGGAAATCCGAGCCAAAGAGGAAAAACGCTCTGTCCCAGGAAAACAAAAAGACCTCTATTTACTAAGCAAAAATGGGTATCATCGTCCCAAAATTGTCAAGGGGTATGAGTCCTTACTTTTTCCCAAAAACAAAAAGGGGAGGAAATTAAACCCATACCAGTTGGGTTTCAAGTAAATTTTTTTAGGGGTACGGGGTCCTACTTAACATTTTTAAGAGAAAGGGCTTTATCATTCCCCCCCGGATCAAATACGGGTTTTTGCGCCCCTTTTTGGGAAACTTAAAGGGGGCTCCATACGCGAGTAACCCCTGTACAAGTTATATTTTAAAAATCCCAAATTTTTTACCCGGCTGGGCGTAATCGGAAATTTTTTTTTCCAAAAAAACTTCCCCATAAAAGACGGAGACCTATTGGGGTTGGTAACGACTTAAAAAGGAAGAAGGAATATGGAAAAGCCCTTTTGGTTTTGGAAAAAACCAACCGAGGAAAATTTCCCTCATCGAAACCCCCCACGAAAAGGGAAAATCCCTCTTTCCCCCTGGGGCGTAGTAATCCCGGGGAAGGGCCAAACAGTGGCGTTCTTTCCCTTGGTTTTCGGGGGAAGTTTAAGGAAAGACGTCGACGAAAGGGGTAGGGGGACATATTCAAAAGAAAGCTTTGAGGTCGAGCCAAAAATCCATCCAGAACCGATACCAGTTCCTAAGTCGGGTTTTTTCCCAAAAAAATTTATTCTCGAAGGAGGATCAGTAAAGAACTCCAAAAAGAACCCCCCCCTTAAGTGACATCAGGAAGCTTGGGTGTTTCCCGGGGGAAAAAAGCCCCTTTAAAGGGGACCGCTCTTTTCTATTTGGGAGAAGGGCTTACTGAAAAAGAAAAATAGGGTCTCTAAAAATGACATCTAGTGGGTTTTGCCCACCCCGTTTGAAATTTAGCAAGAATTTGGGTCATGACAGCCCCCAAGGGGGACATCTTGGGGCAAAAGAAAAACCCTTTTTGAAAAATTGCTAACCTTCACATGGCCAAAAAAAGAAGAAGGGAAAGGGAAAAGTAAGAACTTTTCCTTTTTTCCCAAAGAGTAGGCAAAACCCGCACATAAAACCCTGCGCCGTTGAGCCCCCATACAAGTAAGAGGCGAACCCTTTTTCCCCGTCTGGTGATAGACTGTGCGGCCCGCTACCCCCAAAACTTTTGGGAGGGCAACCCCTTCCTTTTTTAAAATTCATGGACACCGTCACCAAGGGACCCCCGGGGCAGTTCCCCTCCGGAGGATTAAAGCTCGCCAATAGTGAGAGCCCCTGATTTTAAATTCATCTCCCCTTCGGATTTTTCCCAAAAGAAGTTTTAATCGGGTCAAGGGGCCCCAATTTTACTTCAAATTTTTTCCCGGGGAAGCCTTTGGGTCAGTTTTTGGGGGCCCAAACGGTTTAAACCCCGACCGGCCCCATCCCACCCCAATCACAAGGGGTGGTGGAAAGGTTCCCCTCAAACTTTAAAATTATGGGTGAGGTCCCATTGTTTACATTTTTCCAATATTTGGATGAAGGGAAAACCACTACTCTTGTTTGCCCCAAAGAAAACGAACAAGACAACCTAAGTTTTTGCCATTTGAGTTAATTAATTTGGGGATCAAATTAAGGAAACCAGTAAAGGTTTTTCAAAAAACTTGGCCCGGGGAAGAAACGCCGACTTTTAGGAGCTCTCCTACCCTTTAAAGAAAAAAACGCCGAGCCTACTAAGAATTGGGGCCCCCGAAAAATTACGACAAGCAGAATAAAAAAGAGGAGGGAAAACATCGCGGGAAATAAACTTCGTTTATTTAAGGGAAAACCCAAAAAACAAAAGTTCTGATTCAAAGATTTTTATCAGGGACAAGCTTCCCCCAGCCCCAAAATTTTAAAAAGGTCCTTTAAAATCGGAAACGCCTAATGACTGAACTACTTTGGGAAGGGCCCGAAAAGAGGGAAATCACAAAAGGCGGGCGTAACACGTTAACCAACCCTTAAAACCCCCATTCAGGGAATCGTTTACCCAGTTTTTACTATAATTTCCCCTGAACCCCAAAAAAGGGGTTTCCCGAAAATTCCCATGAAATGATAGGAAAAAAAGTTCCCTTTTGAAAAATTTTGACAGCCTTAAAGAAATTTTTTAATTTTCTAAATGAAAATCCGGAAGGGGGACAAAGGACACGAAATAAAAACCCCCGTTTTAAGGGAAATCTCCACCAAATTTAACGACGTCCCAAAACCCTTACGTTGGGTGGGCACGGTGTTTCCCCAAGAACCCACTCCAATCAACAAACTCCCACAGAGTTAAAATCCCCAAAAACAAGGTTAGCTAAGGCCCGAGGTTTAAAATTCTTACCCACAAAGGGTTTATAAAACCAAGTAAAAAAATCCTTGGGCACCCCGGCATTCTAGTCCCCAAACCAGGGGTGGGCCCCCGTATTTTGGGACGGGGTTTTAGAAAAGTAATGCTGAACAGTACCTTTGGGTTTCCAAAACCCAAATATGACACTTTAATAAAACAAGGGCTCCAGAGCTAAGTTTAAAACAGTAAAATTTTGGGCTTGTTTTAAAAGGGTATTAAACCAAAATTTCCCCTTGTCCCCCCAAGGGGCTTTAAAAGAAATCGGCTTTTTTAACGATACCTGGTTCCTTTTAAAAAATATTGCGTTAACCCTTTTGGGTTCCCGTTAAAAAGCCCGCCTCTACATTCCCAAACGTATTATGAACAAACTTTTCGGGCGATTGGGACGGGGTAGGGAAGCTTTACTTTAGAACCCACTTATCGTTTTACAGCAACATTTTGGGCCCCCAAAAACCTTAAAACCAAACTTAAAAACCTTGGGTTTTAAAGCCTTAATAATTTTTCTTTAAAATTTTCATAATTTTACAGTGAATTTGTCCCAAATGTGAATTTGGGCCCGACGAAAATTAAATACTAGGGTTTCGGGTTGGAAAAAGGGGAAAATCCTCCTTTGAACGCCAAAGTAAAACCCTCTTTGAATTTCCTACCCCTAAGGATAGGGAAAAACGTACAAGATTTTTAGGATTTTCCGGGTTTCTTAAACCCCTTTTTCGTCCCCAATTTTGCACAGGAAACTTTTTTTTCCCCCAACTGAAATTTAAAAAGTCCCAAAAAAAAATTTTTTTTATGGACCCAGGAACCGTGAAAATTTCTTTAAAACGTTTTTAAAAAAATTTCATCCTCTTCCCCAGTTTTTCTAAGTCCTGATTTTAATAAACCATTCCAACCCTTTCAAACAGATGCCATTCGTATGCCCCCTTTTTTTTTTTTGGGGCCCCATTGTTACAAAAAGGCTCCAAATTTTGACCTATAAAAACCTGTTTTCTTATTTTTCTTCTAAGTTAAAAAAAACACCAAATTTTAAATTTTTTAACTAAAGAAAAAAAAAGCCTTTTGCTCCTCGTTGTAAAGCCCCAGAAATTTTTTATGTAAATTTTGGAACTTCAAAAACCCCCAGATATCGGGGTACTCCGATCAAAAATCCCCTTTTCCCCTTTAAAAAAAACTATGAAATCGAAAATGCGAGAATACTTTTTGTTGGGGGTTTGAGAATTCAACCCCCCTTTTCAAACTCTATTTTCCCCAAAAAATAGGGGAAAAAATAATCTATTGCGATTGGCCCTCTTTTAGGCCTTGAAATTTTTATTAATATACCTTTATTTTATCAATATTAGTCGGTACTTTTAAAGACCATCTATTTTTTGTGGAGAAAGCTGGAGATAATGTAGGACGCTGTCTATTTACAAAACCCTGCTACAAAACAGATGCTAAACCCCCCCACAGAGAGTACAAAAACCCCAAAAACGAAACCCTTCCCTTCCCCGAGGGGGGGGTGTTACGCCCCCACTTCACCCCCATTAAAACAAAAATAAAAAAGGCCCGGGGTAAAATGTTTTTTGTAAAAAAAAATCGCGAACCCCCTTTAAATTTCTACTAATAAAACAGGGTTTGACTATATATTATTATCGGGGACGGGAGGGAAACATCAAAAGTACCTCTTTGTATTATATTGTATAAAATTTTTTAACCCCTTTCCCCCCCGATTTTAAATTTTAATATTAAAAAATTATTATTAGGGGATTGGGATTACGAATTGGGAACCAATACGGATTGGGCCAAAAGGTGGTTTTTTAGAAAATTTACGCCACGGGGTTCCTTCTGGCAGAGCTGAATTTATTAACTATGAATAGTTGAAATGAGAGAGTCCAAACTCCTAGCTTTTGACTCGGTTAAAGGGTTTTTCTGGAGAGCTGAAACATAAATTTTGGAGTAGTTGAGTGAAATCAGCAGCTCCTAGCCCTGAAATCCGGGACGGGGTCTTCAAAAACAAAGCTCCTAAACTAAAAAAAACAAAACTTTAAAACCCAAATCTTTTTTTGGGCCCTTTTCCATTTTTTCCCGAAGCTGGTAATTCATGTCACAAAAGAAAGAAAAACCAAATTTCGTTTTTTACCCAACCCTTTCTAAAAGATTAAATGGGGAATTAGTAATGAAAGTATCATACTCTGTTAATGAGAATTTGAACGTAAGATTGGGTTCCTTGCTGTATAATATTTCATTTATAATTGCTTGTGGTTATTTTAATTCACTAACCAAATACCAATGAAGCTAAATGATTGTTAATAATATAAAACTAACAAAAAATTGGAGTTATTTGTGCCCCTATTGTTACGGTGAAGATTAAGTCGTAACAGGTGGCAAGGTGAGGGGTGGCAAGGTGAGGGGTGGCAAGGTGAGGGGTGGCAAGGTGAGGGGTGGCAAGGTGAAGGGAGGCAAGGTGTGGGGTGGCAAGGTGAGGGGTGGCAAGGTGAGGGTGGCAAGGTGAGGGGTGGCAAGGTGTAGGGTGGCAAGGTGGGGGGTGGCCCAAGGTGACGGATGGCAAGGTGTGGGTGGTAAGTTGAGGTGGCAAGGTGTGGGTGGCAATCTGAGGGTGGCAAGGTGAGGGGTGGCAAGGTGAGGGGTGGCAAGGTGTGGGGTGGCAAGGTGAGGGTGGCAAGGTGAGGGGTGGCAAGGTGAGGGGTGGCAAGGTGAGTGGTGGAAAGGGTGAGGGGTTGGCAAGGTGAGGGTGGCAAAGTGAGGGGTGGCAAGGTGAGGGTGCAAGGTGAGGGTGGGCAAGGTGAGTGGTGGCAAGGTGAGAGGTGGCAAGGTGAGGGGGGGCAAGGTGAGGGGTGGCAAGGTGAGGGGTGGCAAGGTAAAGGGGTGCCAAAGTGATGGTGGCAAGGTGAGGGGTGGCAAGGTGAGGGTTGGCAAGGTGAGGGGAGGCAAGGTGTAGGGTGACAAGGTGAGGGGTGGCAAATTTGAGGTGTGGCAAGGTGAGGGTGGCAAGGTGTGGTGGCAAGGTGAGGGGTGGCAAGGGACGGTTGGCAAGGTGTGGGGTGGTAAGCTGAGGGGGGCAAGGTGGGGGGGGTTGGCAAGGCGAGGGTTGCAAGGTGAGGGGTGGCAAGGTAAGGGGCGGCAAGGTGTGGAGGGGAAAAGGGTGATGGGCGGCCCAAGGTGACTGGTGCAAGGTGAAGGGTGGCAAGGTGAGGGTGGCAAGGTGATGGGTGGCAGGGTGAGGGGTGGCAAGGTGATGGGTGCAAGGTGAGGGGTGGCAAGGTGAGGGGTGGCATGGTGATGGGTGGCAGGTGAGGGGTGGAAAGGGTAAAGGGGTGGCAAGGTGAGGGGTGGCAAGGTGATGGGTGGCGGGGTGAAATGGTGGCAAGGTGAGGGGGGGCAAGGTGAGGGGTGGCAAGGTGAGGGGTGGCAGGGTGATGGGTGGAAAGGGTGATGGTGGCAAGGTGAGTGGTGGCAAGGTGGGGGGTGGCAAGGTGAGGGGTGGAAAACGTGAGGGGGGCAACGTGAGGGTGGCAAGGTGAGGGGTGGCAAGGTGAGGGGTGGCAAGGGTGAGGGGTTGGCAAGGTGAGGGGTGGCAAGGTGAGTAGTGGCAAGGTGAGGGGTGGAAAGGGAAAGGGGGTGGCAAGGTGAGGGGTGGCAAGGTGAGGGGTGGCAAGGTGAGGGTGGCAAGGTGAGGGGTGGCAAGGTGAGGGGTGGCAAGGTGAGGGGTGGCAAGGTGAGTGGTGGCAAGGTGAGGGGTGGCAAGGTGAGGGGTGGCAAGGTGAGGGGTGGCAAGGTGAGTGTTGGCAAGGTGAGTGTTGGCAAGGTGAGGGGTGGTAAGGTGTCACAGTACTTTCTAAGGTTGTGTGTTTCACAGTACTTTCTGAGGTTGTTTCACAGTACTTTTTCAGGTTGTGTTGTGTTTCAC
This sequence comes from Cherax quadricarinatus, assembly GCF_026875155.1. NCBI lineage: Eukaryota > Metazoa > Arthropoda > Malacostraca > Decapoda > Parastacidae > Cherax > Cherax quadricarinatus. The sequence continues at coordinate 85,103,798 of NC_069402.1, read as the reverse complement.
AGTACTTTCTAAGGTTGTGTTGTGTTTCACAGTACTTTCTAAAGTTGTGTTGTGTTTCACAGTACTTTCTAAGGTTGTGTTTCACAGTACTTTCTAAAGTTGTGTTGTGTTTCACACTACTTTCTAAAGTTGTGTTGTGCTTCACAGTACTTTCTAAGGTTGTGTTGTGTTTCACAGTACTTTCTAAAGTTGTGTTGTGTTTCACAGTACTTTCTAAAGTTGTGTTGTGTATCACAGTACTTTCTAAAGTTCTCTCTCGAGGCAAAATGGATTCATGTTCCTAGATTACTAAGTCTGAATCACTTAAAGAAGTTTTTCTCTTGCCGTGATTCTTCTCTCGTGTTCTTCGCGAAGTTGTTTGAGAATCTCAACTTTTGGGAGGGATGGTGGAGAGACTGTAGGGATGGTGGTGAGGCTGTAGGGATGGTGGAGAGGCTGTATGGATGGTGTTGAGGCTGTAGGGACGGTGGTGAGGCTGTAGGGATGGTGGTGGGGTTTGTAGGGAGGTGGTGAGGCTGTGGGGATGGTGGGTGAGGCTGTATGTAATGGTGGTGGGGTTTTGAGGATGGTGGGAAAACTGTAGGGATGGTGGTGAGGCTGTAGGGATGGTGGTGAGGCTGTAGGGATGGTGGTGAGGCTGTAGGGATGGTGGTGAGGCTGTAGGGATGGAGGTGAGGCTGTAGGGATGGTGGAGAGGCTGTAGGGATGGTGGAGAGGCTGTATGGATGGTGGTGAGGCTGTAGGGATGGTGGTGAGGCTGTATGGATGGCGGTGAGGCTGTATGGATGGTGGTGAGACTGTGGGGATGGTGGAGAGGCGTAGGGATGGTGGTGAGGTTTGTAGGGATGGTGGAGAGGCTGTATGGATGGTGGTGAGCTGTAGGATGTGGTGGGGGCTGTATGGATGGAGGTGAGGCGTAGGGATGGTGGAGAGGCTGTATGGAGGGTGGTGACGCTGTATGGATGGTGGAGAGCTGTATGGACGGTGGTGAGGCTGTAGGGATGGTGGAGAGGCTGTAGGGATGGTGGTGAGGCTTTAGGGATGGTGGAGAGGCTGTAGGGGTGGTGGTGAGGCTGTAGGGATGGGGAGAGGCTGTAGGGATGGTGGTGAGGCTGTAGGGATGGTGGAGAGGCGTAGGATGGTGGTGAGGCTGTAGGGTGGTGAGAGGCTGTAGGGGTGGTGGTGAGGCTGTAGGGATGGGGAGGCTGTAGGGATGGGGTGAGGCTGTAGGGATGGTGGAGACGCTGTATGGATGGTGGGGCTGTATGGTGGTGTGAGGCTGTATGGATGGGGGTGAGGCTGTATGGATGGTGGGTGAGGCTGTAGGGATGGTGGAGAGGCTGTAGGGATGGTGGTGAGGCTGAGGGATGGTGGAGAGGCTGTAGGGATGGGGGTGAGGCTGTAGGGATGGTGGAGAAGCTGTATGGATGGTGGTGAGGCTGTAGGGAAAGGTGGTGAGGCTGTAGGGATTGGTGGAGAGGCTGTAGGGATGGTGGAGAGGCTGTCGGATGGTGGTGAGGCTGTATGGATGGTGGTGAGGCTGTAGGGATGGTGGGAGGCTGTAGGGATGGTGGTGAGGCTGTAGGGATGGTGGAGAGGCTGTAGGGATGGTTGAGGGGCTTTTAGGGATGGTGGAGAGGCTGTGGGGATGGGTGGAGAGGCTGTATGGACGGGGGTGAGGCTGTAGGGATGGTGGTGAGGCTGTAGGGATGGTGGTGAGGCTGTAGGGATGGTGGAGAGGCTGTAGGGACGGTGGTGAGGCTGTAGGATGGTGGAGAGGTTGTAGGGATGGTGGAGAGGCTGTAGGGATGGTGGAGAGGCTGTAGGGATGGTGGAGAGGCTGTAGGGATAGTGGTGAGGCTGTAGGGATGGTGGAGAGGCTGTAGGGATAGTTGGTGAGGCTGTAGGGATGGTGGAGAGGCTGTAGGGACGGTGGTGAGGCTGTAGGGATGGTGGAGAGGCTGTAGGGATGGTGGAGAGGCTGTAGGGATGGTGGAGAGGCTGTAGGGATGGTGGTGAGGCTGTAGGGATGGTGGAGAGGCTGTAGGGATGGTGGTGAGGCTGTAGGGATGGTGGTGAGGCTGTAGGGATGGTGGTGAGGCTGTAGGGACGGTGGTGAGGCTGTAGGGACGGTGGAGAGGCTGTAGGGATGGTGGAGAGGCTGTAGGGATAGTGGTGAGGCTGTACTGATGGTGGAGAGGCTGTAGGGATGGCGGAGAGGCTGTAGGGATGGTGGTGAGGCTGTAGGGATGGTGGTGAGGCTGTAGGGTGTGTGCGCGTGTGTGTGTGTGTGTGCGTGTGCGTGTGTGTTGTGTGTGTGTGTGTGTGTGTGTGTGTGTGTGTGTGGTGTGTGTGTGTGTGTTTGTGTGTGTGCTCACCTAGTTGTACTCACCTAGTTGAGGTTGCAGGGGTCGGGTCCTAGCTCCTGGCCCCGCCTCTTCACTGCTCGCTACTAGGTCACTCTCCCTGAACCGTGAGCCTTATCATACCTCTTCTTAAAGCTATGTATGGATCCTGCCTCCACTACATCGCTTCCCAAACTATTCCACTTCCTGACTACTCTGTGGCTAAAGAAATACTTCCTAACATCCCTGTGATTCATCTGTGTCTTCAACTTCCAACTGTGTCCCCTTGTTGCTGTGTCCCATCTCTGGAACATCCTGTCTTTGTCCACCTTGTCAATTCCTCTCAGTATTTTGTATGTCGTTATCATGTCCCCCCTATCTCTCCTGTCCTCCAGTGTCGTCAGGTCGATTTCCCTTAAATACCTTTTAGCTCTGGGACTAGTCTTGTTGCAAACCTTTGCACTTTCTCTAGTTTCTTTACGTGCTTGGCTAGGTGTGGGTTCCAAACTGGTGTCGCATACTCCAATATGGGCCTAACGTACACGGTGTACAGGGTCCTGAATGATTCCTTATTAAGATGTCGGAATGCTGTTCTGAGGTTTGCTAGGCGCCCATATGCTGCAGCAGTTATTTGGTTGATGTGCGCTTCAGGAGATGTGCCTGGTGTTATACTCACCCCAAGATCTTTTTCCTCGAGTGAGGTTTGCAGTGTGTGTGTGTGTGTGCGTGTACTCACCTAGTTGCGGTTGCAGGGGTCGAGTCATAGCTCCTGGCTCCGCCTCTTCACTGGTCGCTACTGAGTCACTTTACCTGAACCATGAGCTTTATCATACCTCTGCTTAAAGCTATGAATGTGTGTGTGTGTGTGTGTGTGTGTGTGTGTGGTGTGTGTGTGTGTTGTGTGTGTGTGTGTGGTGTGTGTGTGCGAAACATTCATCAAACAAAATCCTTTGACAAAAAAACATTATTAACGACGTAACACAACACAACAGATGAAGGTGTTAAAAGAGCGTGTTGACATCATGACCTGACCTAACATCTTCCCCTCCTCCTCCACCTCCTCCTCCTCCTGCCTCCCCCCTCCCCTCTCCCTCCCCTTCCCCCTCCCCTCTCCCCCCCCTTTCCCCTCTCACCAATCGTCAAGTATGGCGACAACAACTGCAAAAACACCTAGGCGGGTATGAGTGAGAACTCAGTGTCAACAACACGAGGAAAAACACCCCACAACCTGACGTCAACACTAGCCAGACAGAAAACAAAATATGAGTCAGCAAACAACACACAATAAAACAGAGGAGAAAAGGTATTGCCAGAAGGAGCGAGTGATCTTGTAATATTACCAGAACCTGATGACCAAGTAAACTAACCAAACACGGACTACCTTGGGCAGTATTACCATAACCTGTCGAGATGACCTAAGTTTACCAGAAGAATTAGAATATTGTTATTCATCATTTAAAACGCTAAACCCGTGTGGGTCATTCAACGCAAGTAATGGTGGAGACTCCAACAAGCACACACACACACACACATACACACACACACACACACGAGATCAATTATGAAATATCAGCAAATGAAGAAACTATTACTCATAAAATTATCATAAAAAATACTATTAATATTACCAAAGGGAAGAGATAATCTTAATATAACCGTAAGAATCAATTTTACCCTAAGTAATATATAATATTGTTGATATTACCATAAGAAAAGGGTAAGGGCATAGAAAGAGAGAACTGTACTGTGGGAAGAGCAAGGAAGAGTGAAAATGCGGAGGAAAGAACAGAAATGGTCAGAGAAGAGTGGAAATGGGCAGGGAGAAATCTGAATATGCATGGAAGGACGGAAATGGGCAGGGAAGGGTGGTAAGTTGAATATGTGTATAAGGGGGATGAGTGAGGGCACTGTTAAACATTAGATAATAGTAAGAGGTGGTAGGTGTACTGTACCTTCCTAGTTCGTCAGTTACTGATCCTTCATTGAAGTCACTGAGCTCATTTGCCACAGTGCCACAGTGCACACGTGCCACAGTGCTACAGTGCCACAGTGCCACAGTGCTACAGTGCCACAGTGCTACACTCTTGACTTTAGGAACTGGAATGATATGTAAAACTTTTGAGTAAATGAAAAATGAAACTGGATACCTTCATCAGTTACAACGTTAAGCCCTCACAGTGGCCTTACAAGTCAGTTACCTTTGGATAAACCCTCTGTGTTGGCTAATAAAGCCTCTGTGTTGGCTAATAAAGCCTCTGTGTTGGCTAATAAAGCCTCTGTGTTGGCTAATAAAGCCTCTGTGTTGGCTAATAAAGCCTCTGTGTTGGCTAATAAAGCCCCTGTTTTGGGGCTAATAAAACCCCTGTGATGGCTAATAAAGCCCCTGTGTTGGCTAATAAAGCCCCTGTGTTGGCTAATAAAGCCCCTGTGTTGGCTAATAAAGCCCCTGTGTTGGCTAATAAAGCCCCTGTGTTGGCTAATAAAGCCCCTTGTTGGCTAATAAAGCCCCGTTTTTGGCTAATAAAGCCCCTGTGTTGGCTAATAAAGCCCCTGTGTTGGCTAATAAAGCCCCTGTGTTGGCAAAACGTTGCCAATAGACTGACGTCTATTGGAGCGTCAATGGAAATGGACCTATTTTCTCTTTCTTTGTATAAAACATAACTGCCTCTCCTACGGGCTTAGTGCTTTCCTTCAGCATAACAGCAGTAATAATTATGTTAAATTCCCCCCCCACCAAAAAAAAAAAAAAAAAAAAAAATCCTTCTGCAGTTTCATTCATTAGTGTTCAGTGATGAGTGTGGTAAGTCACTCAACACATTAAAACATCAAGATAACAAACATCTCTCTCTCTCTCTCCCCTCTCCCCATCTCTCTCTCTTTTCTCTCTCTCTCTCTCCTCTCTCCTCTCTCTCTCTTTTCTCTCCCTCTCTCTTCTCTCTCTCTCCCTCCCCTTCCCGCCTTTGATACAACACTCAACTAATCACAGCGTCAACACCTTCCCTCTCCAAAAACACAGCCCAACGACCCCTCTCTCCCTGCCAACAGTCAAACAGTCAATAAGACACGACACTCTAGAAATCACAGCGCCAACAGGGCACTCTTCCTCCCTAACATTCGCACCATCAACAACTATCCCACCATCGCCAACAGAGACACATAAATCACAGACTAGCCCTGGGTATGAAGGCACGATATTGCACAGCAAGCTTTTATTGAGACAACAATTCGCTGTTTGTAATGCTTTAAGCGTGACTTGATAAAGCTTCTGCACAATGTGTCGTCTTGCCCATACCTGTCTGCATTATTCCTCGACATCCAACAGATTAAACCTCCTACATTAGTGACTCAAACGTGTGACCCTCGGACTACACCTTCAAGGCTGCCATCAATTTCGTGACCGACAATTCCACAATTCATGCTGAAGGACGAACTCTATTTTGGCAGTGTTGGTTCAGTGTATCTATATTTTCAAAGCAATATGTTGTAGGCATGTGATAGCGATCAGAGAGAGAGAGAGAAGAGAGAGAGAGAGAGAGAGAAACCGAAGGGTAAATACAGGTCTGCCGTTGTCAACACATGTTTCATGTTGCACACGATGGTGATACAGGAGGGAGGGAGGGACACGGAAAAAGGATGAGAGGAGCAGCGAGGGGTTAGTAGGTGGAGAAAGAACACGGGAGGGGATGGGCTGGCGGGGGAAATGGGGAAAATGGTGGCTGTGTTTTGTTAGTCACGATACAGGAATGTCTCCTGACACCGATCATTATGACTCACGAAATCGTAATGACATTATCAAACGATGACCCGCTAACTGGATCTTCCGTTGTTTACCACAGTAAGGTTTACACCCCATTTCAAAAATAAATGATTACTACATAGTAGTGCTTTTTAAGATGTTTTTAACATAGTAACACCACTCAGTGACAATACAGACTACAGACAACCTGCATAATCCCCAGGTGGTCAGAGCGATGCAATAGGAGATTGGAGTGGTCGTACTGGACTCAGCCACCTGATCATTCCTGTCTACACGACCTCTAAACCACTCACACACTACACTGGTGGGCAGCCAAGTTACGGCAGGGTGATCACTTTAAGCTAGCCGCATTTTCTGTGTATAAGGAGAATAGGATAGCATGAGGTGTACGTGTCACCTAGCTGTGCTTGCAGGTGTAAATTTTCACAGTTTCCTGGCCCTCGGTTCTTAATACTAAACGACTGGTTTTTGATGATTCCTGTCCTCCAAAGCCACAACATATATATATAGCTGAAAGACAGCTAAAAGATTTAAAATTTTAAATCCAGCTCATGCCTGCCCACGAATAAGGGAATTAAAATTGTTTACCAAAAAACAAGTTTGCTCTCCCCATTCATTAAAACACCCCACTTTGGGATGCCCAGAAATTCATTCTCCGATTTCTGGCAGAAGTCTGCGCAAGGCGACTCCTCTCTGGCCTCGACACGACCTCATTCGATCTGTCGTTTCAACAGAACTTTAAATACGTCAGAAATGGCCATCGACATTACGATGAATTTTATCCCGTGAAGGTTCCTCAACTGATCCAACATCGTGGATAGTCAAAAGACAGTTATTATTTCAGAAAACTGTTAAGTACATGCAACTTTACTCTGGCTGCATGCAGTCAAGGACATCCCTCCATGGGCAATATTTATTCTTCAACTGACAAACATTCACAGGTTCTCACAGCACAGATATTCGACAATCTACAGATTCTAAAAAACACAGTAAAGTTGGCGGGCTACAGACACCCCCAGCTGAACACATCCCCAAAGAAAGGTGACAAAGAAACAGACGCACAACGAAAGGCAAAGAGAAAGTTACTTATAAATATTCGTTACCGTAATTATTAAGGTTTTCGTGAACTTTGGTCAAGTGGTATGAGTTCTTTGTATAGTGTTTTTCCCCCTACGTTGTTTTCTGTGGTGTTCCCCGGGACGTTTTTACTGTGGTTTTTCCGGTACATTGTTTACTGTGGTGTTCCCGGTTTCACTGTTTACTTTGGTGTTTTCCCGGGACGTTGTTTACTGTGGTGTTTCCCGGTACATTGTTTACTGGGGTGTTCCCAGTACACTGTTTACTGTGGTGTTCCGGTACGCTGTTTACTGTGGTGTTGGCCGGTACACTGTTTACTGTGTTCCCGGTACGCTGTTTACTGTGGTGTTCCCGGGACGCTGTTTACTGTGGTGTTCCCGGTACGTTGTTTACTGTGGTGTTCCCGGTACACTGTTTTACTGTGGTGTTCCCATACACTGTTACTGTGGTTTTCCCGGTACACTGTTTACTGTGGTGTTCCCGGTACAAATGTTTACTGTGTGTTCCCGGTACGTTGTTTTTCTGTGGTGTTCCCGGTAACGTTGTTTACTGTGGTGTTCCCGGTAAAATTGTTTACTGGGTGTTCCCGGTGCACTGTTTACTGTGGTGTTCCCGGTACACTGTTTACTGTGGTGTCCCGGTACGTTGTTTACTGTGGTGTTTCCGGTACGTTGTTTACTGTGGTGTTCCCGGTACGTTGTTTACTGTGGTGTTCCCGGTACGCTGTTTACTGTGGTGCTCCCGGTACACTTTTTACTGTGGTGTTTTCCCCGTAAACTGTTTACTGCGGTGTTCCCCGGGACGCTGTTTACTGTGGGGTTCCCGGGACGTTGTATGCTGTGGTGTTCCCGGTACAAATGTTTACTGTGGTGTTCCCAGTTTCATTGTTTACTGTGGTGTTCCCGGTACGTTGTTTACCGTGGTGTTCCCGGTACGCTGTTTACTGTGGTGTTCCCGGTACACTGTTTACTGTGGTGTTCCCGGTACGCTGTTTACTGTGGTGCTGCCCGGGACACTGTTTACTGTGTGTTTTCCCCGGACGCTGTTTACTGTGGTGTCCCGGTACGCTGTTTACTGTGGGGTTCCCGGCACACTGTTTACTGTGGTGTTTTCCTGTACGCTGTTTACTGTGGTGTTCCCAGTACACTGTTTACTGTGTGTTCCCGGTACACTGCTTACTGTGGGGTTCCCATACAAATGTTACTGTGGTAAAAATTTGGTACACTGTTTAAAAGTGGTTTCCGGTACACTGTTTACTGCGGTGTTCCCGTACACTGTTTACTGTGGTGTCCCGGTACGCTGTTTACTGTGATGTTTCGGGTACGCTATTTACTGTGGTGTTCCTGGTACACCGTTTTCTGTGGTGTTCCCGTACGCTGTTTACTGTGGGATTCCCGGTAACACGTTTACTGTGGTGTTCAAAAGGGACACTGTTTACTGTGGTGCCCCGGGACGCTGTTTACTGTGATGTTTCGGTACGCTGTTTACTGAGGTGTTCCTGGGACACCGTTTACTGTGGGGTTCCCGGTATGCTGTTTAAATGTGGTGTTTCCCCGGTACAAATGTTTACTGTGGTGTTCTCATTACACGTTTACCGTGTTTTTCCCAGTACACTGTTTACTGTGGTGTTTTCCCCGGGACACTATTTACTGTGGGGTTCTCATTACACTGTTACCGTGGTGTTCCCAGTACACTGTTTTACTGTGGTGTTCCCGGTGCACTGTTTACTGTGGTGTTCCGGGGACACTGTTTGCTGTGGTGTTCCCGGTACGCTGTTTACTGTGTTTCCCGGTTCACTGTTTACTGTGGTGTTCCGGTATGCTGCCTTACTGTGGTGTTCGCGGGAAAAACTGTTTACCGTGGTGTTCCCAGTACACTGTTTAAATGTGGTGTTCCGGTGCACTGTTTACTGTGGTGTTCCGGGTACACTGTTTGCTGTGGTTTCCCGGACGCTGTTTACAGTGTGTTCCCGGTTTTACTGTTTAACTGTGGTGTTCCGGGTACGCTGTTTACTGTGGTTTTCGCAGCACACTGTTTACTGTTGTGTTCCCGGACACTGTTTACTGTGGGGTTCCCGGTACATTTTTTTACTGTGGGGTTTCCCGGTTACACTATTTTTACCGTGGTTTTTCCCAGTACACTGTTTACTGTGGTGCTCCCTGTACACTGTTTACTGTGGTATTCTCTGTACACGTTTACTGTGGTGTTTCCCAGTACACAGTTTTTCTGTCGTGTTCCCGGTACGCTGTTTACTGTGGCGTTCCCGTACGTTGTTTACCGTGGTGTTCCCAGTACACTGTTTACTGTGGTGTTCCCAGTAAAACTGCTTACTGTGGTGTTCCCGGTACACTGTTTACTGTGGTGTTCCCGGTAAAAACTTTTTACTGTGGTGTTCCCGGTACAACTGTTTACTGTGGTGTTCCCGGTACACTGTTTACTGTTGTGTTCCCGTACACTGCTTACTGTGGTGTTCCCGGTCAAATGTTTACTGTGGTGTTCCCGGTACACTTTTTACTGTGGTGTTCCCGTACACTGTTTACTGTGGTGTTTCCCGGTACACGTTTACTGTGGTGTTCCCGGTACACTTTACTGGGTGTTCCCGGTACACTGTTTACCGTGGTGTTCCCCGTACACTGTTTACTGTGTTCTCGGGACACTGTTTGCTGTGTTGTTCCCGGTACACTGTTTACTGTGGAATTCTGGGTGTACTGTTTACTGTGGTGTTCCCGGACACTTACTGTGTGTTACTAGTAACATGTTTACTGTGGTGTTCCGGTACGCTATTTTCTGTGGTGTTCCCGGGACGCTGTTTACTGTGGTGTTCCCGGTACACTGTTTACTGCCGTGTTCCCAACACTGTTTACCGTGGTGTTCCCATACACTGTTTACTGTGGTGTTCCCGGTACATTGTTTACTGCCCTGTTCCCAGTACACTGTTTACTGTGGTGTTTGCCGGTACACTGTTTACTGTGGAGTTCCCGGGGGTACTATTTACTGTGGTGTTCCGGTACACTGTTACCGTGGTGTTTCCAGTACACTGTTTACCGGGTGTTCCTAGTACCATGTTTACTGTGGTGTTCCCGGTACAAATGTTTACCGTGGTGTACCCGGGACATTGTTTACTGTGGTGTTCCCCTACACTGTTTGTGTTCTCCCGGGAACCCCTGTTTACTGTGGTGTTTCCGGTACACTGTTTAGTTTTTCCCGGTTCACTGTTTTCTGTTCAGTTCCCGATACCTGTTTACTGTGGTGTTGACGGTACACTCTTTACTGTGGAGTACCGGTTTACTATTTACTGTGGGGTTCCCGGTACACTGTTTATGTTCCCGTCCACTGTTTACTGTGGTGTTCCCGGTACACTGTTTACTGTGGGGGCTCTTCGTTCAGTTAACCGTTGTGTTCCCGTACACTGTTTACCGTGGTGTTTCGGGTACGCTGTTTACTGTGGGGGTTTCCCGGTACACTGTTTACTGTAGTGTTCCCCGTACACTGCTTACTGTGGTTTCGGGTTTCGCTGTTTACTGTGGTGTTTCCGGTACACTGTTTAAACCCTGGTTTTTTCCAGTGCACGTTTACTGTGATGTTACCGTACATTTTTTATTGAGGATTCCCGGGACACTGATGTAGTGCTCCCGGGACAACTGTTTAAATGTGGTGTTCCCGGTACAAATGTTTGATATAGTGTTCCCGTACACTTTGGGCCGTGGTATTCCCGGTACAACTGTTTACTGTGGTGTTCCCGATACACTGTTTAAATGTGGTGTTCCCGGTACACTGTTTACTGTGGTGTTTCCCGCCACTGTTTACTGTGGTGTTCCCGATACACTGTTTACTGTGGTGTTCCCGATACACTGTTACTGTGGTATTCCCGGTACACTGTTTACTGTGGTTTCCCGGTACACTGTTTACTGTGGTGTTCCCGATACACTGTTTACTGTGGGGTTCCCGGTACAGTTTACTGTGGTGTTCCCCATACACTGTTTTACTGTGGTATTCCCGGTACGCTGTTTACTGTGGTGTCCCGGTACACTGTTTACTGTGGTGTTCCCGATACACGTTTACTGTGGTGTTCCCGGTACAAATGTTTACTGTGGTGTTCCCGGTACAGTTTACTGTGGGTTCCGGTAAAACTGTTTACTGTGGGTTCCCGGGACAAATTTACTGTGGTGTTCCCGAAAACACTGTTTACTGTGGTGTTCCCGGTAAAAGTTAAATGTGGTGTTCCCGATACACTGTTTACTGTGGTATTCCCGGGACGCTGTTTACTGTGGGTTCCCGGTACAACTGTTTACTGTGGTGTTCCCCAAAACACTGTTTACTGTGGTGTTCTCGGTACACTGTTTACTGTGGTGTTCCCGGGACAGTTTACTGTGGTGTTCCCGGGACACTGTTTACTGTGGTGTTCCCGTACAGTTTACTGTGGTGTTCCCGATACACTGTTTACTGTGTGTTCCCGGGACAGCTTACTGTGGTGTTCCCGATACACTGTTTACTGTGGTATTCCCGGTACCGCTGTTTACTGTGTGTGTTCCGGTACACTGTTTACTGTGGTGTTCCCGAAAACACTGTTTACTGTGTGTTCCCGGTACACTGTTTACTGTGGTGTTCCCGATACACTGTTTTACTGTGGTGTTCCCGGGACACTGTTTACGTGGTATTCCCGATACACTGTTTACTGTGGTGTTCCCGATACACTGTTTACTGTGGTATTCCCCGGTACGCTGTTTTAAATGTGGTGTTCCCGGGACACTGTTTACTGTGGTGTTCCCGATACACTGTTTACTGTGGTGTTCCCGGTAAAACTGTTTACTGTGGTGTTCCCGGTACACTGTTTACTGTGGGGTTCCCGGTACACTGTTTACTGTGGTGTTCCCGTACAGTTCACTGTGGTTTTTCCCGGGACAAATGTTTACTGTGGTGCTCCCGGTACACTGTTTACTGGGTGTTCCCGGTACACTGTTTACTGTGGTGTTCCCGGTACAGTTTACTGTGGTGTTCCGTACAGTTTTTTCTGTGGTGTTCCCGTACAGTATTACCTTTGTGCTCCCGGTAAAACAGTTAACTGTGACGTTCCCGGTACAAATGTTTACTGGACGTCCATGGTTTTTACTTCCATCTCCTGCTCCGTCTCCTCTTACCGCCATCCCCTTTTTTCTCTTCCATCTCCTCCTGTTTTTTTTTTTCTTCATCATCCTATTAATCTTTTTTAATGTTATTCCTCCCCTCTTACACCTCCCATTATTATACATTTTTCAACACATCTTTTCTCTTATTCTTGTCTTATAACTTTCTCTCTCCTTCCCTTTCTTTTATTTTTCCTTTCCTCCAACACTTTCTCCCTCAATCCTCCCTCTCTATCCCTCATTCATTTCTCCCTTCCTCTACCTGCTGCCATCTCTCCCTCCCATCCTTTTTTTCCATAAACTGTCTCCCTCCTTCCCCTGATCTCTTAATTCTTCCCTCCCCTCATAATCATTTCCTCCCCCTCCTTGTTCTGCTTCTCCTTCTTCCTTCCTTCCATCTCTCTCCCTCGCTATGTGACTCCTTGGTCGTCTCCTCACGCTCCTCTTATGCTCCAGTTCTTCCCTCATGCTCCGCCGCCCTTCAAATAAACATTTTTTTTTTATTCCTGGCGTTTATTTGATGTCTTTCTTCTGGTGCTTCGCTCCTTTATACGACTCTGGCACTTCCTTTAATTTCTAGTATTTCCAGTTGTGATAAACCGTGTTGTATCAGTATTTCTTGTTAGTTACAGTGCTTTCTGACCTTCTTTATGTGTTCCAGTATCCCCTCAGTGTTCCAGTATTCCTCAGAGTGTTTCAGTACTCCTCAATGTATTCCAGCATTCTTCTGTGTGTTTCAGTATTCCTCAGTGTGTTACAGTATTCCTCAGTGTATTCCAGCATTCCTCAGTGTGTTTCAGTATTCCTCAGTGTGTTCCAGTATTTCTCAGTGTGTTCCAGTATTCCTCAGTGTGTTCCAGCATTCCTCAGTGTGTTCCAGTATTCCTCAATGTGTTTCAGTATTCCTCAGGGTGTTCCAGTATTCTTCAGCGTGTTCTAGCATTCCTCAGTGTATTCCAGCATTCCTCAGTGTGTTTCAGTATTCCTCAGTGTGTTCCAGTATTTCTCGGTGTGTTCCAGTATTCCTCAGTGTGTTCCAGCATTCCTCAGTGTGTTTCCAGTATTCCTCAATGTGTTTCAGTATTCCTCAGGGTGTTCCAGTATTCTTCAGCGTGTTCTAGCATTCCTCAGTGTATTCCAGTATTCTTCAGTGTGTCCTAGCATTCTTCAGAGTGTTCCAGCAATCTTCAGTGTGTTTCAGTATTCCTCAGAGTGTTCCAGTATTCCTCAATGTGTTTCAGTATTCCTCAATGTGTTTCAGTATTCCTCAGAGTGTTCCAGTATTCCTCAGTGTCTTCCAGTATTCCTCAGGGTTTTCCAGTATTAATCAGTGTGGTCCAGTAATAATCATTGTGTTCCAGTATTAATCAGTGTTCCAGTATTAATAAGTGTGTTCCAGAATTAATCATTTTGTTCCAGTATTAATCATTGTGTTCCAGTATTAATCAGTGTATTCCAGTATTAATCAGTGTTCCAGTATTAATCAGTGCGTTCCAGTATTAATCAGTGTCTTCCAGTATTCCTCAGGGTTTTCCAGTATTAATCAGTGTGGTCCAGTAATAATCATTGTGTTCCAGTATTAATCAGTGTTCCAGTATTAATAAGTGTGTTTCAGAATTAATCATTTTGTTCCAGTATTAATCATTGTGTTCCAGTATTAATCATGTATTCCAGTATTAATCAGTGTTCCAGTAATTTAAACAGTGTG
>NC_069402.1:85061716-85089288 GCF_026875155.1 Cherax quadricarinatus | reverse complement strand
CATTTGACCCTTGATAAAAGTTGATGTTACTAGCATCTGGATTAATCGTCATGTTAGTGTTGTCGACCAGCTGATGGCCGGCACACGACATTACTAACATCTAGATTATTGCTGAGGATCTACATTACCGTCATGTTAGTGCTGGTGACCAGCTTGTGGCAGCAGCTGGGTTGCTGCCCCTCTCAAATTACATAGAATATTCATCATTGTACAGGAGAGTTGAAAATACATCCAGAAGTTTAAAGACTACTCCAGTAAGGCAGAAAAAGCCAAGTACTTTACTATTATTCTTGTATTCTTGTCTTTAAATATTTTACTAGTTTTTTTCTCATTGTGACATTATCATTAATTTCAAGGTTAGCTTTTGTTTAATATAATGATGACTGCGGTGTAACCTTGAAGACAGAGTGGAATATACGGTGCGTCTGTTGGTAGATTGTATAACCATACAGACAGTATGTATGGAAGGATGGTAGTGCATACACTTACGACTTCTTTATTGGATACCATCCGTTTTGCTTAAAAACAGACACATGAGTAAACACTAGGACATATTTATGAGAAAACGTTTCGGTCCTGGGACCTTGATCACTTCCGTCGTGCAAAGGTCGACTTTTGTACGTTAGAAGTTATCAAGGTCCCAGGACCGAAACGTTTTCTAATAAATACGCCGTAGTGTTGGCTAGTGTTTAAACCATGTTCCGTTTTATTTGGAGTAACGTAGGTACACGCACCTGTGTTCTTTCATCAACACGTCTGTAGACGCATGAGTCTCTGTGATGACATTTGTAAACAAACTATATTTTACGTGAAATAGTTGATTTTCGGAAAAAAAAGATAACGTGAAGTGCTAAACTTGTGTGGGTCATCCAGCGCAGATAGCGAAGGCTCGAACCTCCGTCCGCTGTTAGCGAGAAAATACGCTGTATAATTGTACTCGCCGAGTTGAAAGTAGTTATTTAGATATATTTCACATTTAAGGCTTTGTTAATGAATTTATCCGCAGTATGACCCTCCTGGGTTTAGCGCAATCTTGTCAATAAATTGTAATATGAACCCGTGCACTCTCCCTCACCAGGTGCACTGGTGCACTGACCACAAGATTCACTCTGAGCCAGTTATGTTGTAAGTTTCTTTGCTGTTTATAAACCATACAATAATGATTCCCAGAGTAGGGGATACGGCCCCCCTGGGGGACAGTGGGAAGATCCAGGGGGAGTGCTAAGGAAAAGGGGGCGGTCGGGTGGGGTGGGGTGTGAGGTGGAATCAGAACCAAGGGAACGTTTATTTTACAAATCTTTATAACAAAATCTAAGTCTTGAACACTTTGGCGATACAAATGATTTACAAAGAACAAAATTAACATAGAGTTATACAAGAAAGCATAGTTTTATTTTATTTTGTAGTCCGAAATCGTAGTTAAACGTCCGAACGTTTGTTCTGACGCGCCACACGCCAGTCAGATCAGTCAACATATCCTTAGAGTACTGGTGATAATCGGATTTTCACGTCTGCAAGGGCCAAGGCTCTAGGTTTGTACGCACTTCAAGTTATCTTCAGTTTTGTAATGTACACTTTAAAGTATAATATAATAAAGATATAACTGAGTGGTATTGATGGATGGACGACAAAGGGTGTGGAAATATTACTGTGTTAAGACTGATTTGTAGTTCTTAATATCCATACTTGTATTATTGTGTCACGTACTTTTCCCAGTAAATGCATTGCTATATATTTCCTTATTTTTTTTTCTGCTGTATTCTGTTGTGATTGGCATGATTTTTACAAAGCACATATATTTTTTGTTCCAGAATAAAATACGGCTGCAGCACAGCAGACAAAAAAGAAGCGTAGGCAATATAGTGTGGAATATATGAAATATTGATTTGTATCAGTACCAAATAACCAACAACAACCAATGTGTCTACTGTGTGAAAGTCTTTTCAGATGAAGCCATGAAACCTTCCAGGCTTCTTGAACATTTGAAGAAAATGCAGACGAAAACTTAGGATATTTTCAGTCACTTCCAGGAAACTTAAAGAAACGGAAAACCATTGGAAATAGGTTTGCTAGCACTTCACAAGAATCCAGTGATGATTTGTGTAACAACCCGTCGTGAGGTCTTCCGGTCCGAGCCTCTCTGACCTGGAGAAGAGCATACCTGACGACGACCTTCAAGTGTATTATGCACACCTGAATGAGGTGCATAGAGACACGTCTGACAGATTTCAGGAGTTTTTTTTTTTTGTTTAATATACCAGACTGGGTGATCAGTCCTTTCTTGGATATCATCAGTAAGGAAACAGGAATGGTGGAAGAAGACCTGATTTCACTCCATAATGACACTGAGCTGAGGCCAGGGTTCAAAAAATCATATCAAGATTTTTCGTTACAAAAAACATTTCTAACCGTTGCCGTGCACAGTGGAGCAAAGTCAAGATGTACTTTATTGTCTTCCCAACATCATATTTAGTAGAGCGAGACTTCAGTACAGTCGCCAAGCTTCTTTCCAAGCAAAGAAACAGACTGAAAATTACTGAACGGGGGGGGGAGGGATCTAAGACTGATGTTGAGAAGCTGATATTCCTGCACCAAGCACATTCATCTCATTAAAATTGTGAAGACAGTGAAATTACAGATGAGAAGTAAATTTACCCGTTCATATTGTTAAATAAATTGGTTTAATACGTTAATTTTTATTTGTGAAATAAGTATGCATGTTAGATTATTTGTTGTTTTGAATTTGTAGTAAACCTGATACCAGGAAAGAGGTGTGTTCGTATGTGTGTGCTGGGGCGCTAGGAATGTGGCCTGGGAGTCAAGGGGACGGCGGCCTGGGGCGGCAGCCTGAGGCGGCAGCCTGGGGAGGCAGCCGGAAAAAGTTTGGTAACCACTCCTATACAGTATATCAACACTTAATGAGAGGAATGTAGGTTACGCAATCATTGTCGGCTTCATCTCGTGTTACATTTATGTATCGTGGAAGTTAGTGCTCTCACGGAAACTTAATAATAATAATAGTCTTATGAATGTAACAAAGACTGTCATAACAAAAATCATAAGCCTCTGAACACAGATAAAATAAAATATCCATAGTGTCCTCCCTCGGGATACAACTCACATCACTCTACTAACTACTAGGTATGTGTTTGCTGCTAGCTGAGCAGGGGCAGGCAGCAGGTGTAAGGGAACCAGTCCATATATCTCACTCAGCCCGGGAACCGAACATGTGTCCTTTAGGGAGTGAACTGCATACTAGTTCTAAACTCCAGGACACTGTGAATGGTTACATTTACAGTTGTAGTCTTGATATTGGAGTAACTCGTGGCAGGAGAGGTAGTCCTCAGCACCTTAGGCAGGGTCGTTTCTTTAATTTCCCTTCGATTTACCTACCATAAAGCTTTACCCATCCTTCAGCTATTTATTTACTAGTTGTTAAAAAAATACATGCTAAGGATTTTACAGTATGCTTGGTGATGTTATATAAAAATGAGTCAGTCTAAGCATCTTGCTGGGTTACCCCTGCTCGGCTGCACTACCCTGCTCTCTCTGATGCTCCAGCACATATGAAGACTGTCGCTCTCTCTCTCTCTCTCTCTCTCTCTCTCTCTCTCTCTCTCTCTCTCTCTCTCTCATGCCTTCGTCTGGAATGATGATTGACATGGACTCGACTAGGCCACTTCACCTTGCCGGATCACCACAACACAGATGTTCTCTCATAACCAGGGATGTAATCCTTTGAGGCGAATGCTTCGTTGCATTTCCCCTGAGTAACAAATAAGTATTAACTCTGGATGACCTTGGCAAACCTGGGTTCATTCCCAGGGTTTATACTCCTCAAAGCTTTGAGGGGTATGAGAATAGATGTACCACGAGGGCCTCTGGGACTGTGGATTGAGACAGTAGGGTCACAGTTGGTGCTGCTGAAACAGTCAAGCCAGAGCTGTGCTACTTGTAAAATCCTATTGTAAGCTCCATGGCTGAGTGGTTACAGCGTTGAACCTGGTATGTTCAACAACAATAGTTCAAGTCCTGTAGGTTTTTCTTTTAAAACTTTGAAATTTATACAGGAGAAGGGGTTACTAGCCCCTTGCCCCCGGCGTTTTGGTCTCCTCTTACGACACGCATGGTTTAGGGAGGAAGAATTCTGTTCCACTTCCCCATGGAAATAAGAGGAAATAAAGAAGAACAAGAACTATTAAGAAAAGAAAACCCAAATGTGTGTATATTATATTTTTTTATTAACACATCGGCCTTCTTCCACCAGGGCAGGGTGGCCCGAAAAAAAAAACCTTTCATAATTCACTCTATCACTGTACTGCCAGAGACGCGCCCTCACTACAGTTATAAAACTGCAACATTAACACCCCTCCTTCAGAGTGCAGACAGTGTACTTTCCATGTCCAGGACTCAAGTCCGGCCTGCCGGTTTCCCTGACTCCAAAAATGTTACCGTGCTCACACTCCAACAGCACATCAAGTCGTAAAAACAATTTGCCTCCATTCGCTCCTATCTGACACGCTCATACATGCTTGCTGGAAGTCGAAGCCCCTCAAACACAAAACCTCCTTTGCCCCCTCCCTCCAAGTTTTCCTAGGTCGACGTCTACCCCGCCTTCCCTCCAATACAGATTTATACACTCGAAGTCATTCTATTTTTTCCATCCTCTCTACATGTCCGAATATATTTATATATAAAATATATATATATATATATATATATATATATATATATATATATATGTGTGTGTGTGTGTGTGTGTGTGTGTGTGTGTGTGTGTGTGTGTGTGTGTGTGTGTGTGTGTGTGTGTGTACTCACCTATTTGTATCACAAATTTGGGCTGCAGGGGTCGTTTCATGCTCCTGGCCCGCCTCTTCCCGGGTTTGCACTGGGTCCTTCTCTCCCTGCTCCAGGTTTTATCAAACCTCGCTTAAAACTATGTAGGGTTTCCCCGTCTCCACTCGTCACTTTCTAGGCTATTCCACTACCTGACAACTCTGTGATGAAAAAATATTTCGTAAAACACTTTAATCATCTGGTTTAGTTTCCCAATTGTGCCTCTTGTTTCTGTGCCCCATCTTGGAACATCCTGTCTTCGTCCACCTTGTCCACATGTCGAATCATGTCATCCCAAACTGCCCTTTCCCTCCAGTGCGTCAGGCCAATTTCCCTTAACCTTTCTTCGTAGGACAATCCCCTTAATTGTGGGCGTGTTTGACGTGCTTGACCAGGTGTGGATTCCAAATGGGCTGCTTTCCCCAAAGGGGCCTGCTAAATGGTGTACAGAGTCTTGAACGATTCCTTATGAGGTATCGGAACGCTATTTTTTAGGTTTGCCAACCCCTACGTGAAGCAGTTATCTGATTGATGTGCACTTCAGGAGATGTGCCGGTATTATACTCACCCCAAGATTTTTTTTCCTTATGAGGTTTTCAGTCTTTGACCACCTAGACTATACTGTACTGCGGTTTTCTTTGCCCTTCCCGCTTCAGACTTTGCGTTTGCAGGGTTAAATTAAAGGGAGTAGTTGCTGCCCGGGCTTGTAGCCTTTCCATGTTTTTGTAGTCTTGCCTGATTCTCGACCGTAGTTTCCCTCGTTAACTTCCATTATCTGCAAACAAGGACATTCTGAGTCTATCCCTTTCCCGTTTGTCAATTACATATACCAAAAACAGCACGGGTCCCAGGACTGACTCCAGTGGAACCTCGCTTGTCACAGGCGCCCACTCTAAACCCTCGTCACGTCCCCATGACTCGTTGTTGCCTCCCTGCAGGTATTCTTGATTCATTGCAGTGTTTTCCGGGTTATGTTGCTGCCCTAGCTTTTGCAAAAACCCTCTTGTGAGGAACTGTGTTAAAAGGTTTTTTTGCACCCCAAAAAAATGCGTCTATCCCCCCCTCTCTCTTTGTTCGTCCCCTTGTCTAAAACTCCGCGGGGTTTGTGACACAGGTTTTTTCCTTCCCTGAAACCGTGCGGTTTTTTCGATTATATGCTGTTTTTTTCCAAAGTGCCCCACCCACTCCCCTGACGATCTTCTCCATGACTTTGCTTTTACTATACCTTTTTGTGACACGGGTTTCTGTAATTTTAATTTCCTGTGTCTGTCTCTTTTTTTAAAAATTGGGATACATTTGCATTTTCCTCCCTCAGGGATTTTGCCCAGTTTCAATGGTGTGTTGAAGGTCTTTGTTAGGGCACACCAGCTTTTTTGCTCCTGTCAAAGACCCCACGGAGAAATGTTGGTCCCAGTGCCTTTTGAAGATCAGGTTCATATGCGCTTTTCCCCCCTCCTCGTTTTTTGTTCTACCCACACTTTAGTGTACCCCCTTTCTGATTTCCGGGAGTCCTCCCGGTTTCCCCAATTAAATACTTCTTTAAATTCATGTTGATCCTCACATCCCCTTTTGGTGTTTTTTTGTGAATTCCCCCATCTCCTTCTTCAGTTGTTTACCTGGCCCTTGACTGTTGTTTTTTCCTGAGGGGTTGTATGACAGCTTTGGGTCAGACTTAACTTTTGATGCAGTCATTTTCGTTTTGTCACTACCTCCTTTCTTACTGTGCATATTCGTTTCTGGCTCTTCGGCTAATCTCCTTATTTTTCCTGGGTCCTTTGTCTTTGTATTTTTTTTATTCTCTGACACTTTTTTTGCCTCCATACACCTTTGGTGAACCAAGGACTCGTTTCGTTTTCCCATTATTCCTGTTTCCTTGGGAAAAAACCCTCCTCTGCCTCCTTGCATTTTGTCCCATAGCCCATCATTTCTTTTACTTTTTTTCCTGCCAAATTCTCTTCACACTGAATGTCTTGCAAAATTGCTCATCCGTGAACCCCCCCCTTTTATATTTTGGGTTTTTCGATTCCTATCTCTACTCCCCCATTGGAGCTAACTATTAGGCAAAGCACAGAACCACATGTTTTTACTAGCTCCTGGGGGCCTTTCATAGTGATATCCTCGATGTTAAAACTATCAAGGGTGAATACAAGGTCCAGTCTCGCTGGTCACCCTCCCCTCTCTCTCTGGTAGTGTCTCTAACTGTTAAGCATGGGGTTTTTCCAGTACCACATCCTTTTTGGGCTCCCCATGTTTCGGGACCCCCCATGGGGCTCCATTTTCCCATTCCCCTTTTGTTTTGAAATCACCCAAAACTAGAAATTTTGCACCCCCATGTGGACTTCTGGAAATCGGTAGTGTGTCGCCCATTGCTCTGTTGCTTCGCATATTCTTCTCTTGGCCACCGCAGTTCTGTGGCGGGTTGTCATTATTGCAATTACCACCTTTAGGGCCCTCTCGATGGATTGTTCCTACTAGTATCCCTTTCGCCCATCCCATCCATTCCTTCCTTTTTTTCCCAAATCCCCCCCATGTTTTTAATGGCGGCAAACTTCCCCCTTATCTTTCCTAAGGTTTTGTTTCCGGGGTGGAATGATTGCATCTTTTATACCCTGGTGATTTTGTTTGGTTGTGTTTGTGTCTGGGGATGTCTCTTGATTTTTTCATCCCATCCTCACAATTATTTGTTTTTCCCATCTCATTGTATCCACACCTTCAATTTCTTATCTAAATCGGTCGGGGGGGGTATGTTAGGGTTGGGGAAGGGGGAGACCTGATAAGAAAAAGGGGTGGTTGCTGTGGGGGGGGAATTTGAATGGGGTGGGTGGGGGCAGGATATGGCATGTGTTTTTTGGGTTGAATGTTTGGTTTATTGGGGTTTGCCTGTAGGGGTTTGTGGGGGAGGCTGATTTGATCTTCCTCCTGATCTGGTTCTTGTGTCCATGCCCATTTGCTCTCTTTCCTCTTTGTCTTTGTACCATCTCTCTCTTTTGCCTTTTTCTTGTGTTTTTCACAGTCGAGATACCCTTCCAGTCGCTGGCATGTCCCCCGTCTTGTTTTCCTGCAGGATCCTGTTCGGTCGATTCTGCCTTTAAAGTCACTTTCACTATTACTCCCTATTTGTGTTGCAGGGGTCGGTCTTAGCTCCGGCCCCGCGCTTCCCCCGTTTTTGTGTGTGTGTGTGTGTGTGTGTGTGTGTGTGGGTTGTGTTGTGTGTGCTGTGTGCATGTTGTGTGTTTTTGTGTGTGTGTTTGTGTGTGTACTACCTAATTGTACTCCCTAAAATTTGGGGTTTCGGGGGCGAAATCAGCTCCTGGCCCTGCCTCTTCAATGAGTGCTATAGGTCCCCTCTCTCCCCTGTCTATGAGCTTTTCATACCTCATCTTAAAAAGCTATGTATGGCTCCTACCCCCACTGCCCCATGTAGGTTTATTCCACTCCTGACTATTGTGGGTGAAGAAATACTCTTAACATCCCTTTTTACTCTCTGGGGCTTCAAATTTTAATATGACCCTTTTTTGTGTTGTCTCTCCCGGGGAAATCCTGTCTCTGTCCCCCTTTCTATTCCAGCATATTTTATATTGTTATCATGTTCCCCCACCTTTTCTGTCCTCCGTGTCGTCATGCCGAATTCCCCTTTAAACCTTTTTTCGTGGATATTCCCATTAGCTCTGAATAACCTTGTCGCAAACATTTGCACTTTCTCTAATTTTTCTTGACGTGCTTGATTAAGTGTGGGTTTCCAAAAGGGCAGCTTACTCCGTATAGGCCCCGACAAAATAGTGTACAGTGTTTTAAAGATTCCTTACTAAGGTATCCCAATGCTGTTTCCAGATTTGTCAGGGCCCATATGCTGCGCAGTTTCCGGTTGATGTGACTTCCGGAGAATTGCCGGGGTTATACTCACCCAGTCTTTCTCCTTTAGCGGGTTTGCGTCTCGGGGCCCATGCCATACTCTGTCTGCGGTTTCTTTGCCCCTTTTCGCTCTTCATGACTTTCCCTTGGGGGGGTTAATTCAGGGGCCCTTGCTGGACCAGGTTGTCCCATCCAGGTCTCTTTGAAGTCCTGCCCGTCCTATCTAATTTAATTCTCCTTATTAACTTACTCATCTGCGAACAGGGACATTCTGGTCTAACCCCCCCATCATGTCATTTAAATTACCGAAAAAAGCACTGGGCCCGGACGACCCCTGTGGGACCCCACTCGTCACAGGGGCCACTGTGATACCTCATTTATGCCTGACTGTTGTTGCCCCCCTAGAGGATTCTGATTATTTTGCCCTTCCTGTTATGTGCCATAGTCCTGTACTTCTGACGAATCTTTGGAGGGGAAATGTGTCAAAAGGGCCCTTTTTGCGGGCCAAAAAGTGCAACAACCCACCCCTCTCTCCGTCCCTTTCTTCTGTTACTTTTTTAAAAACTCCCGAAGGGTTGGCACAGGTTTGCATTCCCAAAATCCCCTGCTGGTTGGCGTTTTTACTTTTTTCCTTTTCCCGGTGTTTACCCCTCTCCCCCGTAATCTTCTCTATGACTTTGCTACTATACACTCAGTGACAAGGTGTTAGTTTTTGCCTTTTTCTGTCTGTTTTTTTTTTTAAAAGGGAAATCTTTTTCCGTTTTATTCTCAGGTGTTACCCATTTTTAAAGGGTTTGTTTTGGGTTGTTAGGGGAAACCCAAACATTCCTGCTCGTTTCTAAGGGGCCACGGGGAGATGTCTGGGTTTATTGCCTTTTAGGTATCAATGTCCCCTTACGAGCTTCTTCCCTCATCATTTTAGTAAGTCATCCAACATTGTTTTGGGATATTCCCTTTTGGTGTGGCCCCCCGGTTTTTTTCCCCCAAGGCCTTCCTTCCCTTGTAAAATACTTCCTTAAATCTCATGTTTATCCACACATACCTCTTGATCGTTTCTTGTGAGTTCCCCATTTTTTCCTCACCCGTCACCTGGGGTTTGTGCTTGTGGTGGTGTTTGTGTGTGTGTGGTGGTTGTGTGTGTGTGTGTGTTTTGGGGTGTGTGTGTGTGGTGTTTTTGTGGTATTGTGTATCCCTAATTTTTACTCACCTAATTGTGGTTGCGGGGTCGAGAATCCTCCTGGCCCCGCTTTTCATGATCGCTACGGTCCTCTCCCCCCTCTGCTTCCGAGCTTTGTCTTTTCCTCTTTTTAAAACTAGTATGGTTCCCCCCTCCCTTACTTCACTTGCTGGCATTCCAAATTTAACGACTCTATGACGAAGAAATACTTTTTAACGTCCCTGGAATGTCTGGTCTTCAGCTCCCCAGTTGTGCCCCCCTTTTTTCTGTGTCCCCCCTCTGGAACATTATCTCGTCCACCCTTTTCTTTTCCCCCAAGTATTTGTATGTCGTTATATGTCTCCCACCCTTTTTGTCCTCCGTGTCGTCAGTCCGTTTTCCCTAAAAATTTCCCCCGTACGACATTCCCGAGCTCTGGGGGCTAGCCTTGTTGCAAACCTTTGTACTTTTCTAACTTTTGAGTGCTTTTACTAGGGTGGGTTCCGACTGGTGTGATACTCCTATGGGGGCCCAACAACACATGTACAGGGTCTTGAACGATTTTCCTTATTAAGGTATCGGAACGTATTCCGGTTTGGGCCGGCGCCCCTTGTGCAGCAGTTATTTGGTTTATGTGGCCCCCGTTTACGTGTCGGTTTTTAGGTCACCCCCAAAGGGCTTTCCCCTAGCTATCTTTGTCTTCGGTCTTCTTTGCCCCTCCCAATCTTCTGACTTTTTCATTTGGCAGGGTTGAATTCGAGAAGCCTTTTTTTGGACACAGTTCAGCCGTCCGGGCTCTTTGCATCCCGCCCCATCCTCATCGATTAAATTCTTTCAAGCTTCACATCATCTGCAAAAAGGGCACTTCGAGTTATTTTTTCCATTGTCGTTCGCATATTTAAAAAATAGCACTGGCCTAGAACGACCCCTGTGGGACCCCGCTCGTCCAGGGGCCCCCTGTGTACCTCTTCAGTACCATGACTCGTTGTTGCTCCCTGTCAGGGATTTTCCCCGATCCTTTTCAGTGCCCTTCCCGTTTATGCGCCCGACCCCCAACTTCTGCACTAATCTCTTGTGGGGGCTGTGTAAAGGCCTTCCCGCAGTCTAGGAAAACGAAAACAACCCCCCCTCTCTCCGTGTCTTACTTTTTTACCTTGTCATAAAAAAACCAGAAAGGGTTTTTGACACAGGATTTTCCTTCCATGAACCCATGTGTTTTATTTATAATCTTTTTCCGTTCCAGTGTTTTCCCCCACTCCCCTGATAATATTTCCATGCTTTTTCACAAATACATGTCGAGACACGGTCTGTAGTTTTTTGCCTCATTTCTGTTCCCTTTTTTAAAAAATGGGACTACATTTGCTGTTTTCCCTTTTGAGGTAGTTGCCATTTCAAAGGGGTTTGAAAAAATTGTGGTTAGGGGGACGACAGCATCTCGGGGTGTTGTCCCGTCCCCCTCGCCTTGAGGTATCAAGGTCACTTGCGCTTTGACCTCCTCCTCGGTTGTTCGTATGTCATCCAACACTTGTTGGTAATTCCCCCTTTATTTCCCCTTTTGTTTGTCTTCCAGAGCCCCTTCCCGTCTCTACTGTAAAAACTTTCCCTTAAAATCTCCGTTTATCTCTCAATACCTCTGATCTTTCTCGTGGTTCTCCCCCTTCTGTCCTCAGTCTGATCACCTGGTCTTTGACAGTTGTCTTCCTCCTGATGTGGCTATACAACAGTTTCGGATCAGTCTTGATTTTCGATGCTATGTTATTTTCATACTGTCGCTGGGCCTCCCTCCTTACCTGTGCATACTCGTTCCTGGCTCTGCGACTGATCTCCTATTTTCATTTGTTCTCTGCCTTCTGTACTTTTTCCATTCTCTATTGCACTTTGTTTTTGCCTCCTTACACCGTCGGGTAAACCAGGGGCTCGTTCTGGCCTTCCCATTGTTTCTGTTGCCCTTGGGAATAAACCTTTCCACTGCCTCCTTGCATTTTGTTGTTACATATTCCATCATTTCATTTACTGGCTTTCCTGCCAGTTTTCTGTCCCACAGAACCTCCTGCAGGAAGTTCCTCAACCCTATGTAGTCCCCTCTTTTATAGTCAGGCTTTTCCCATTCAACTCCTGTTACTCTCTCCACTTGCAACTCTACTATGTATTCAAAGCACAGAGCCACGTGGTCACTAGCTCCTAGGGGACTCTCATATGTGATGTCCTCAATGTCTGAACTGCCCAGGGTGAACAGAAGGTCCAGTCTTGCTGGTTCATCCTCCCTTCTCACTCTGGTAGTGTCCTTAACATGTTGGTGCATGAGGTTTTCCAGCACCACATCCAACATCTTGGCTCTCCATGTTTTGGGACCCCCATGTGGCTCCAGGTTTTCCCAGTCAATCTCTCTGTGGTTGAAATCCCCCATAACCAGCAACTTTGCTCTGCAGGAGTGAGCTCTTCTTGCCACCTCAGCAAGTGTGTCCACCATTGCTCTGTTGCTCTCTTCATATTCCTCTCTTGGCCTTCTGCAGTTCTGTGGTGGATTATACATCACTGCAATGACCACCTTGTGCTCCCCAGACTGAAGTGTACCTACTATGTAGTCCCTTTCTCCTGTCTCGTCTATGCCTCCCATTTTCTTGAATTTCCATCGGTTTTTTTACAAGCAACCCCTCATTCCCCTCTGCCCCTTCTATCTTTCCTCATGATCTGGTATCCTGGTGGGAAGATTGCATCTGTTACTATCTCCGTGAGTTTTGTTTCTGTAACTGCTATGATGTCTGGGGTCTTCTCATTGATTCTTTCTTGCCATTCCTCATATTTATTCGTTAATCTATCCACATTTGTGTACCAAACCTTCAACTTCTGTTCTAATACTGTAACTGTGGTCCTGGGGGAATACTGGGGTTGGGAGAGCAGGAGCCCTGGTGGGGGCCTGTGGGGGGTTGCAGTGGAGGTGGAGGAAGAGCTCCCATAGGGGGTTGCTGTAGGGGTAGGGTTCATGGTGCGGGGGGTGGGAACAGGAGGATCTGTGTGTGATGGTTGGTTTGGATTGTTCAGTTGCCTTGGGGGTGTCGTGGCTGGAGTCCTTCTGCAGGTGTTTTTGGGGGGTGTGCTTGTCCTTCCACCTGTTCCTGGGTTATTCTGCTCTCCTTTTTCATTTCCTCCCATTCCTCCTTTCGTTTTTGCACTCTCTCTTTCAGTATCATCCTTTCCTCCTGTGTTCTGTCTCGGTCAAGGTACACACTCATGAACTCCTGTTTTCCTCTCAGCCGTGCTTTCTCCTGCAGGATCATGGTTCAGGCTGGTTCTGCCTTGAAAATTACTTTGAGAGGCTGATTCCTTTTCTTTGAGAACCACCCGATTCTCCGAAAATTTTGCCACCTGGGTCATGTCTCCCTTGCCTATCATCTTCATGATACCTTCAATCACTTTTTTCTCCTCCTGCTTTCTTTCTCATAAGTTTCCCCTTTAGTTTCGTCTTGCCCATAGACAAAAACTGATCTCTCCCTTTCCACCTCCCACTGTGACTCCCATTGTATCCTCTGAGGTGTTTTAGTTCCTTCCCATGGAGTGTTCCTTCCTTCAGTCACTTCCCTAGCTGTGGCCCCTATGCTCATTAGTTTGTCCTTCCTGCTCACCTGTTCCTGGCCCCCACAAGTGTCTGGTAAGGTCCCTGCACATGTCCTAGCTCTTTCAAGGTTTTCCCAAACCCTCTCATTCTGTCATAGTGTGCTCCCTGTCTTTGTTTTGGCCCCATGTGGGTTTGACAGGACCTCTGCATACAGTTTAGCTTCCATGCTCCCTTCCGACCCATTGTCTGTGTCTGATGTAGACATTGCTGATGCTACTTCTGTAATATCTTTGTCTCTAGGCTGTTTCAGATGTCTCAGCTCCTCTTCTAATCTCAGTATCTTGGCTTCTGCTACTGTGACATGTTGCTCCCATCTTCTGGATTCTGCTGCTAACCTCTCCTCCATCTTCCTTGTAAGCTCATCTAGCCTCCTTCCCCAGTCTTCCACCCTTTTTTTGAGCTCTGCCTCCCAGTCCTCCCTCCCAGATTCATCCTTTGGGCCCTTTGTTCTCATCCTAGTTCTAGGTTGCCCCATTGCTCCACAGAAGGAACGGGGAGAGATGGTTAGGGGGAGGGGAATAGATGGTTATTGGGAGTGGGGATGGATGGTTATGGGGAAGGGGAGGATGGTTATTGGAGGGGGAGAGGTGGTTGGGGGAGGGGGTTAGATGGTTTGGGGGAGGGGTTAGATGGTTTGGGAGAGGGGTAGGTGGCTAGGGGGAGGAGGAGAGGTGGTTAGGGGAAGGGGGAGTATTTGTTTGTGTCAAGTGTATATGTGCTTGTGATGTGTGCTTGTGTGTGTGCGCATGTGTGGGAGAGAGAGGGATGGGATTAAGGGGGGAGGGGGGGGAAAAGGGAGATGAGTGACCTTAGAAGCGGGTGAGGTGTGTGTGTGAGGGGATTAGAAGGGGGGGAGGGGAAAGAAGGCTGAGGGTTAGAGTGCCCGCTTTGATAATGGGTCCTTACGGGTGTGTGTGTGTGTGTGGTGTGTGCATGTTTGTGCATGTGGTGTGCTGTGTGTGCATGTGTGTGTGTGTGTGTATGTGTGCGTGTGTGTGTGTGTGTGTGTGTGTGTGTGTGTGTTTTGTGTGTGGAGTGTGTGTGTGTATTCGCCTAGTGCAGGTGTGTGTGTGTGTATGTGTTATTGTTGTGTTTTGTGTGTATGGGGGAGGTCTGAGGGGGAGATACTGCTAATACATACCAGTAATTCTGAGTTATAAAAAGTGGAAATTGCTACTAGGGTCTAAAGCTTCTATGAGTGTCTACTCTTGTGTGTGTGTGTGTGAGGGAGAGATGGTTAGGGGGGAGGGGACAGGTTGTTGTGGTTGATAGATCTGTTATGCCTCTCTGTCGTGTAGGCTCAAATTTAGTCCCAGCTGTCTTTCCTAGTATTGCTACCTCCCCACTTATTGCCTTTCTGGATTTAAGTATCAGTTACTGCTGGTTATTATCCTATTCCTTGCTCACATTGAGAGAGGACTTCCTAGCTTCCTAAGTATTCATACTGCTAATAATTACTGGTAGTAATACTATGTTACCCCTACGTTACCCATCGCTAGTCTGCTCTACACCTCACACTCTCGTCAACACTATCTTCACCTTATCTATACTATTTCTACCCTAATTATGGTAATAGCTTGCAGGAGTGAGTGACTAGTATCTAACAGTGATGCAAGACCAGAATCTGACAACTTGCAACCACAATAGATGAGTAATGCTTGTGCTGGCAGCGGTGCGGTGACAGGTTGCCAGATGCTGATGACGTAGTCAGTAGTCGTCGTACATAGGCCTTCTATCACTATTTTGGAGATCCTTCACCCGTGATGTTTATAACCATATATGCTCATACATCCTGCGTTCCTCACGCGATTTCACTTTTCACTTATGATAGTATACACTTTACATTATATACATTTCACTTTATATGAATAAAGGCACACAACTTGTTGTGACGACACTGCTTCAGCACGCCTTCTCTGACACTTTCCTTATTTTATATGTTTTATTTTTCCTTTCTCCTTTTGCTTATTAACTTTTTTACTCTCACTGTATGGTGCCCCACATTTCACTTGTTATCCAAGCACTGGTAATTCTTGAACACCCGCATCCACACTCACTTTGATCTTTGTATATTTGAATATGTGTGGCAACAGGTGCCTACTAGGCCCCTAATGGTTTGGCACTTTGAAATATTAATGATTTCAGGCTTCCTCTCGACTTTTTTTTAACTAATAACTTTAGTTATCACTCGTAGGATTGTTCACTGACGTTGTCACTACCACTGATTACTGCTAGCAGTTACTGCACTCCTTAAAAACACTAAGGTTCTCAGAGCCTTGTCACCCACGTCTGTACCCATTGTACTCACCTATTTGTACTCACCTATTTGTGGTTGCAGGGGTCGAGTCATAGCTCCTGGCCCCGCCTCTTCACTGATTGCTACTAGGTCCTCTCTCTCCCTGCTCCATGAGCTTTATCATACCTCGCCTTAAAACTATGTATGGTTCCCACCTCCACTACTTCACTTTCTAGGCTATTCCACGGCTTGACTACTCTATGACTGAAGAAATACTTCCTAACATCCCTTTGATTCATCTGAGTCTTCAACTTCCAATTGTGACTTCTTGTGTCTGTGTCCCATCTCTGGGGAAAATCCCGTCTTTGTCCACCTCGTCTATCCACACAGTATTTTTATATGTCGTTATCATGTTTTCCCTGACCTCCTGTCCTCCAGTGTCGTCAGGCCCCATTTCCCTCAAACCCTTTTTTTGTAGGACAATCCCGTAGCTCTGGGACTAGTCTTGTTGCAAACCTTTGCACTTTCTCTAATTTCTTGACTGCTTGACTAGGTGTGGATTTTCCAAACTGGTGCTGGCATACTCCAGTATGGGCCTGAGTAGATGGTATACAGAGTCTTGAACGACTCCTTACTGAGGTATCGGAACGCTATCCGTAGGTTTGCCAGGCGCCCGTATGCTGCAGCAGTTATCTGATTGATGTGCGCCTCAGGAGATATACTCGGTGTTATACTCACCCCAGATCTTTTTCCTTGAGTGAGGTTTGCAGACTTTGGCCATCTAAACTATATTGTGTCTGCGGTCTTCTTTGCCCCTTTCCAAAACTTCATGACTTTGCATTTGGCGGGGTTAAACCCTGGAGCAGTTGCTGGACCAGGCTTGTAGCCTGTCCGGTCTCTTTGTAGTCCTGCCTGATCCTCATCCGATTTGATTCTTTCATTAACTTCACATCGTCCGCAAACAAGGACACTTCTGAGTCTATCCCTTCCGTTATGTCATCACATATACCAAGAAGAGCACAGGTCCTAGGACTGACCCATGTTGGAACCCGCTTGTCACAGGCGCCACTTTGAATCTCATCACGTACCATGACTCGTTGTTGCCTCCCCGTAAGGTATTCTCTTATCCATTGCAGTGCCTTTCCTGTTATGTGTGCCTGATCCTCTAGCTTTTGCAGTAACTTCTTGTGAGGAAATGTGTCGAAGGCCTTCTTGCAGTCCAAAAAAATGCAGTCGATCCACCACTCTCTCTTTGTCTTACTTCTGTCACCTTGTCATAAAACTCTAATAGGTTTGTGACACAGGGAAATTTTCTCCCTGAAACCATGCTGGTTGTCAATTATACAACTTGTTTCTTTCCAGGTGCTCCACCACTTCCCCCTGATGATCTTCTCCATGACCCCTTTTCATACTATACATGTTAATGATACATGTTAATGTTCTTAGTAACCTATACATGGAATTTTTTGAAACAAGGTTGCTTAACACAATCCTCCCTAATAGAGCTAAATGGTTCAGATTTGTTGATGATATTTTGTGTCTTATGCCCAAAAATGTAGATATACACCATTTCCTTGGAAAATTAAATAGCTTAGCCCATTCTATAAACTTTACTGTTGAGTTTGAAGAAAATAACTCATTGCCTTTTCTAGATGTTTTAATTATTAAGGGTAATAATGAATTCAAATTTAAAATTTCAGAAAACCTACAAATAACTGTTCCTTTTGTCCCACTATTATTCCTCGCATCAAGATAGAGTCAAATGTCTGTTTTCTCATCAATGTTTCGGGAGAGCTTTACGAATTTGTAGCCTGAGTTCATAGATGAGGAAATATCCAAAATTCATGAAAATAGGTAATGTTTTAAAAATTTCCCCAAAGAAATGTAATTGATAAATCTTTTAAGTTGCTAGAAATACTTTTTACAATCCAAAAGGGACAACGAGCCTTATTAAACCCTAAAAATATGTTGGTTCTCCCTAACCAATGAAAACTTGGTTGATATGCCTTCTCTTCTTAAGACTTTTAATATTAAAGTTGTATTAAAAAATCTTGATACAGTAAAAAAAACTTTTGATAAAGAATTCCCCCCAAAATGCTGATGGATGTGTCTATAAGATTCCTTGTAAAATTTGCGATGAAGTTTATTACGGTCAAACTGGTAAAAATCTCGAACTAAGATTAAAACAACATAAATATGCTTTTAAATGGAAAAGATTCCGTGCTCTATTTATCGTAAGAGTTTTTAAACCACTTTTGATTTTTAAAAAAAGTTGAAAAAGTATATCAACAAGTCCAGGGTCCAGGAATATAATTGAATCTTTTTTCATAAAAACAGTTTTGAAAATAATTTGAATTTTTTTTGGGTTTTATAAAAAATTAGACCCTTTTTATTTTAAATAAATTTGGGGAAAGAATTTAATAATCCACGGACAAATAAAATTTTTTAAAATTTTTGGGTAAAAAAGTTTGTGGGTGATTTGTGCAAGGAACCTATCCAAGTTGGGTCGGGGCGGAAAAGGTGTTTAACCGTTGGGGGCTGATAGTGAGGTGCGGCCGCCCCCTTAATAGCCCCTTTGGACTTTACTTTCATATTTCCTTTGAAAATGTGGTATCACAAAAGCGCTTGGAATTTCTCTATTCTTTCGAGTGGTTTTTTTGCATAAAAATAATTATAAATTATATATATATATATATTATATATATATATAATATATTATAATTTATTATATAATGTCGGCCGAATAGGGAAATGCGTTTTGGGTTTAAATAAAACGCTCACATGCCATAAAAAGACAAGCAAAAAATTGTGTATGCAAAATTTCCCCAAAAATCATTCTAAACCCAAAACGAAAAAATTATTTGATTGTGTTTTTTTAGTATTAAATTACTGTAAACAAATTAAAAAATTATTTATTGGGTTAGGCTAAAAAAAATTGCTTTTTAAAAAGGGTTTTAGGAAAGTTTTCAAATTTCTTTTGGAGAAAAATTTAAAAAAAAAATTAATTAACTTTAAGAAAAAAATTTTCTTTAAGCGTAAAAGAAAAATTTTTAGAAAGGCTTAATTTTAAAATGAGTTCTTGCAAAATTCCCCCTTTTAAAAATTTCGGCACGACATTTATAAAAATTTATATATTTATATATAATATATATATATATATATATATATATGTTTTTGTATATGTCGTGCCGAATAGGCGAACTTGCGATTTTGGTTTAAATACAACGCTCATCTTGCATTAGGAAAGCGAAAATTTGTGTATGCAATAATTTTCGCCAAAATCAATTTTTCTAAAAAAAAACCTAACGAAAAAAATATATTTCACGTGTTTGTTTAGTATTAAATTATTGTAAAACAAATCTAAAATTATTTATTTGGGTTAAGCTAAAATAAAAATTTCTCTTGTTATAAAAGGTTTAAATAAAATTTTTTAAGATTTTTTTGGTGCAAAATAAAAAATTTTTTTCATTAACTTTTAATGAAAAAAAAATACTTTAAAGTAAAGAAAAAATTTTCGAAAGGGCTTAATTTTAAAAAGTTCTTGCTAATGACCAGTTTTACATATTCGGCACGACTTTTTAAAATTTATAATATATATATAAAAATATATATATAAATTATATATAATAAATTTATATTTATAAATTATATATAAAACACGCGCTCACACACATACACACACACACAGTTGCGTTTCCTGGATTTGGAGGGAAGAAATTGAAGAATGAAAGTGGCATTAAATCAAAGGAAAAAGTCGTTTTACATGAAACTGAGAGTGAATAGTAGGAAAAAGGGGAAACAGCATAAGAGGCAAGAGGAGGAACGAACCCAAAAACTGGCACAGTGAGTCGAAAAATTCAGCAATGTGGGGAGGAAAATGCTGGGAGGTCAGGAAAAAATGGACGTGGTGGAGCAATACTGGGGCCCCTAAAATACTATACCTGAAAGAAATAGTGGAATATTAGGGAAAAATGTTTGAATAGGCCTGGGAAACCCTGGAGTGTGAGGTAGGGAATATTGGAACACACTGATTAATACTGGAACACACTGATTAACACTGGAACACTGATTAATACTGGAACACACTGATTAACACTGGAACACACTGATTAACACTGGAACACAATGATTAATACTGGAACACAGTGATTAATACTGGAACACACTGATTAATACTGGAACACACTGATTAATACTGGAACACACTGATTAATACTGGAACACAGTGATTAATACTGGAACACATTGATTAATACTGGAACACATTGATTAATACTGGAACACAGTGATTAATACTGGAACACGTTGATTAATACTGGAACACAGTGATTAATACTGGAACACAGTGATTAATACTGGAACACAGTGATTAATACTGGAACACATTGATTAATACTGGAACACAGTTTATTAATACTGGAAACACATTGATTAATACTGGAACACACTGATTAATACTGGAACACTGATTAATACTGGAACACACTGATTAATACTGGAACACACTGATTAATACTGGAACACACTGATTAATACTGGAACACACTGATTAATACTGGAACACGTTGATTAATACTGGAACACATTGATTAATACTGGAACACACTGATTAATACTGGAACACACTGATTAACACTGGAACCCCAAATGATTAATACTGGAAACACGTTGATTAATACTGGAACACAGTAAATTAAAAACTGGAACACACTGATTAATACTGGAAACACTGATTAATACTGGAACACATGATTAATACTGGAACCACACTGATTAATACTGGAACACATTGATTAATACTGGAACACATTGATTAATACGGGAAAAACACACTGATTAATACTGGAACACAGTGATTAATACTGGAACACATGTTTAATACTGGAACACACTGATTAATACTGGAACCACTGATTAATACTGGAACACATGATTAATACTGGAACACAGTGATTATACTGGAACACGTTGATTAATATTTGGAACACACTGATTAATACGGGAAAAACACACTGATTAATACTGGAAACATTGATTAATACTGGAACACACTGTTTAAATTTACTGGAACACACTGATTAATATGGAACACATGATTAATACTGGAACACACTGATTAATATGGAACACATTGATTAATACTGGAAACATTGTTTAATACTGGAAACACACTGATTAATACTGGAACACACTGATTAATACTGGAACAAAATGATTAATACTGGAACACACTGATTAATATGGAACACACTGATTAATACTGGAACACATTGATTGATACGGGAAACACATTGATTAATACTGGAACAAAATGATTAATACTGGAACACACTGTTTAATATGGAACCACTGATTAATACTGGAAACACACTGATTAATACTGGAACACTGATTAATACTGGAATACATGATTAATACTGGAACACAATGATTAATACTGGAACAAAATGATTAATTCTGGAACACACCTTATTAATACTGGAACACTGATTAATACTGGAACACAATGATTATTACTGGACCACACGGGATTAATACGGGAAAACCTGGGGAAATACTGGAAGAATGTTAATACTGGAACGCACTGATTAATACTGGAACACTGATTAATATGGAATACACTGTTAATACTGGAACACAATGATTAATACTGGAACAAAATGATTAATTCTGGAACACACTTTTTTAATACTGGAACACTGATTAATAGGGGAACACAATGATTATTACTGGACCACACTGATTAATAGGGAAAAAACCGGAGGAATACTGAAGACACTGGGGGAATACTGGAACACTTTGAGGAATTACTGAAACACATTGAGGAATACTGAAACATTGAGGAATACTGGAACACTCTGAGGAATACTGAAACACACTGAAGATTGCTGGAACACTTTGAAGAATGCTAGGACAAAACTGAAGAATACTGGAATCCCATGGGAATGCTAGAACACGCTGAAGAAATACTGGAACACCCTGAGGAATACTGAAACACTTTGAGGAATACTGGAACACACTGAGGAATGCTGGAAACACTGAGGAATACTGGAACACACCGAGAAATATGGAACACACTGAGGAATACTGAAACACACTGAGGAATGCTGGAATACACTGAGGAATGCTAGAAAAACGCTGAAGAATACTGGAACACCCTGAGGAATACTGAAACACATTGAGGAATACTGGAAACAACTGAGGAATGCTGGAAACACACTGAGGAATACTGGAACACACTGAGAAATACTGGAACACATGAGGAAATACTGAAACACACTGAGGAATGCTGGAATACACTGGGGAATACTGTAACCACACTGAGGAAATTACTGAAAAACACAGAAGAATGCTGGAATACATTGAGGAGTACTGAAACACTTGAGGAATACTGGAACACTGTGGGGATATGGAACACATAAAGAAGGTCGAAAGCACTGTAAAAAACAAGAAATATGATACAACACGGTTATCACAACTGGAAATACTAGAAATTAAAGGAAGTGCCAGAGTCGTATAAAGGAGCGAAAAGCACCAGAAGAAAGACATCAAATAAACGCCAGGAATAAAAAAAAATGTTTATTTGAAGGGCGGCGGAGCATGAGGGAAGAACGGGAGCATAAGAGGGCGTGGAGGTGGACGACCAAGGAGTCACATAGCGAGGGAGAGAGATGGAAGGAAGGAAGAAGGAGAAGCAGAACAAGGAGGGGGAGGAAATGATTATGAGGGGAGGGAAAGAAATTAAGAGATCAGGGGAAGGAGGGAGACAGTTTATGGA
The DNA here is from genome assembly GCF_026875155.1 of Cherax quadricarinatus. Classification (NCBI taxonomy): domain Eukaryota; kingdom Metazoa; phylum Arthropoda; class Malacostraca; order Decapoda; family Parastacidae; genus Cherax; species Cherax quadricarinatus. The sequence continues at coordinate 85,066,814 of NC_069402.1, read as the reverse complement.
AAAAAAGGATGGGAGGGAGAGATGGCAGCAGGTAGAGGAAGGGAAGAAAAAATTGATGAGGGATAGAGAGGGAGGTTTTGGGGGAAAGAAAAGTGTTGGAGGAAAGGAAAAATAAAAAAGGGAAGGAGAGAGAAAGTTATAAGACAAGAATAAGAGAAAAGATGTGTTGAAAAATGTATAATAATGGGAGGTGTAAGAGGGGAGGATAACATTAAAAAGTTTTAATAGGATGATGAAAAAAATAAAAAAGGAGGAGATGGGGAAAAGAAAGAGGAGATGGCGGTAAAAGGAGGACGGAGCAGGAGATGGAAGTAAAACCATGGACGTCCAGTAAACAGTGTACGGGAACGTCACAAGTTAACTGTGTACCGGGAGCAAAAAGGTAAACTGTACGGGAAACACCACAGTAAACTGTACCCGGGGAAAAACCACAGTTAACTGTACCCGGGGAAAACCACAGTAACAGTGTACCCGGGGAAAACCCCAGTAAACAGTGTACCCGGGGGCACCCCAGTAAACAGTGTACGGGAACACCACAGTGAACTGTACGGGAACACCACAGTAAACAGTGTACGGGAACACCCCAGTAACAGGTGTACCGGGAACACCACAGTAAAACAGTGTACCGGGAAAAACCACAGTAAACAGTGTATCGGGAAACACCACAGTAAACAGTTGTACCGGGAAAAACCACAGTAAACAGCGTAACCGGGAATTCCACAGTAAACAGTGTTCGGAACAAACCACAGTAAACAGTGTTATCGGGGGAAATACCACAGTTAACAAGTGTTACGGGAACACCACAGTAAACAGTGGTATTTTGGGAACACCACAGTAAACAGTGTACCGGGAACACCACAGTAAACGTGTTTCGGGAACACCACAGTAAACAGTGTACCCGGGAACACACCCGTAAACAGCGTACCGGGAAAACCACAGTAAACAGTGTATTTGGGAACACCACAGTAAGCTGTACCGGGAAAACCACAGTAAACAGTGTATCGGGAACACCACAGTAAACTGTACCGGGAACACCACAGTAAACAGTGTACCGGGAAACCACAGTAAACTGTCCGGGAACACCACAGTAAACAGTGTACGAGAACACCACAGTAAACAGTGTATCGGGAACACCCCAGTAAACAGTTTTACCGGGAACCCACAGTAAACAGCGTACCGGGAATACCACAGTAAACATGTGTTTTCGGGAAACACCACAGTAAAAATGTACCGGGAAACCACAGTAAACAGTGTTTCGGGAACAAACCCCAGTAAACTGTACCGGGAACACCACAGTAAACCCGTGTACCCGGGAAAAACCACAGTAAACTGTACCGGGAACACCACAGTAAACGTGTTTCCGGGAACACCACAGTAAACAGTGTATCGGGGGAAAACCACAGTAAACAGTTGTACCGGGAACCCCCACAGTAAACAGCGTACGGGAATACCACAGTAAACAGTGTATCGGAACACCACAGTAAACTGTACCCGGGAAAACACCACAGTAAAAAAGTGTATCGGGAACACCCCAGTAAACCCGTGTTACCGGGAACACCCCAGTAAACAGTTGTACCGGGAATACCACAGTAACAGTGTATCGGGAACACCACAGTTAAAAAGTGTATCGGGAACACCACAGTAAACAGTGTGCCGGGAAAAAACCACAGTAAACAGTGTACCGGGAACACCCCAAATAAACAGTGTATTTGGGAACACCACAGTAAACAGGTGTACCGGGAATACCACGGCAAGTGTAACGGGAACACTATATCAAACGTGTACCGGGAACAAACCCCGTAAAACAGTGTACCGGGTGCACTACATCAGGGGTACCGGGAATACCTCAATAAACAATGTACCGGTAACATCACAGTAAACAGTGCACTGGAAACACCACGGTAAAAAAGTTGTACCGGAAACACCACAGTAAACAGCGTAACCCCAAACCACCAGTAAGCAGTGTACGGGGAAATACAGTAAACGTGTACCGGGAACACCACAGTAAACGCGTACCCGAAACACCACGGTAAACAGTGTACGGGGAACACAACGGTTAACTGAAAGAAGAGCGCCACAGTAAACGTTTTCCGGGAACACCACAGTAAACAGTGGACCGGGTACACTAAACAGTGTACCGGGAAAAACCACAGTAAATAGTACACCCGGGGGACTCCACAGTAAAGAGTGTTACCGTCAACACCACGTAAACAGCGTATCGGGAACTGCACAGAAAACAGTGAAAACCCGGGGAAAACTAAACAGTTTTACCGGAACACCCCAGTAAACAGTGTACCGAGAACACAAACAGTGTTTGGGGAACACCCCAGTAAACAATGTACGGGTACACCACGGTAAAACAGTGTACGGGAACCCCAGTAAACGTGTAAATAGGAACACCCCGGGGAAACAGGTGTACTGGAAACACCACGGTAAAAAAGTGTACCGGAACACCACAGTAAATTTGTACACCCCGGGAAATCCACAGTAACAGTGTACGGCAAACCACCCAAGTACAGGTGTACTGGGGAAACACGGCAGTAAACAATGTACCGGGAACACCACAGTAAACAGTGTACTGGGAACCCACGGTAAACAGTGTACTGGGAACACGGCAGTAAACAGTGTTTCCCGGGAAAAAACCACAGTAAACAGCGTACCGGGAACACCCAGTAAATAGCGTACCGGGAACACCCAGTAAACAGTGTACTATAACACCAAAAGTAAAGTGTCGGGAACACCACAGTAAACAGTACACCCAGGGAAATTTCCCCAGTAAACAGTGTACCGGGAACAACACAGCAAACAGTGTACCCAGAACACGTAAACAGTGTACGGGGAAAAACCACGGTAAACAGTTTTACCGGGAACACCACAGTAAAAAGTGTACGGGAACACCACAGTAAACAGTGTACCGGGAACACCACAGTAAACAGTGTACCCGGGAACACACAGTAAAAGTTGTACCGGGAACACCACAGTAAACAGTGTACCGGGAAACACCACAGTAAGCAGTGTACTGGAACACCACAGTAAACAGTGTACCGGGACAACCCCAGTAAACAGTTTTCCGGGAACACCACAGTAAAAATGTAATGTACGGGGAACACCCAGTAAACAGTGTACCGGGAACACCACAGTAAGCAGTGTATGGGAACACCCCAGTAAACAGTGTACTGGGAACACCACGGTAAACAACGTACCGGGAACGCCACAGTAAACGGTACCGGGAACACGACAGTAAAACTGTGTACTGGGAACACCACAGTAAACAGTGTACAGAGAATACCACAGTAAACAGTGTACAGGGAGCACCACAGTAAAAAAGTTTTATGGGAAACACCCCGGTAATAGTGTACCGGGAACACCACAGTAAAAAATGTTTCCCGGGGAACACACAGTAAACAGTGTCCGGGAACACAACAGTAAACAGTGTGCTGCGAAAACCACAGTAAACAGCGTACCCGGGAAAAACCACAGTAAACAGTGAACCCGGGAAACAGGGAAACGCGTACCGGGAAAACACAGCAAACAGTGTACCGGAACACCACAGTAAAAGTGCACCGGAACACCACAGTAAACAGTTTTAATGGGGAAAACCACGGTAAACAGTGTACCGCGAACACCACAGTAAGCGCATACGGAACACCACAGTAAAACAGTGAACCGGGAAACACAGTAAACAGCGTACCGGGGAAAACCACACAAACAGTGTACCCCGGGAAACCCCCAGTAAACAGTTGCCCCGGGAAACACCACAGTAAACAGTGTACTGGGAACACCAAAGGTAAACAGTGTTTAAAGAGAACACCACAGTAATTAGTGTACCGGGAACACCACAGTAAACAGTGTACTGGGAACACACGGTTAAACAGTTGTAATGAGAACACCACAGTAAACAGTTGTACCGGGAACACCACAGTAAACAGCATACCGGGAAACACCACAGTTAAACGGTGTACCAGGAACACCCCAGTAAACAGCGTACCCGAAAAAATCACAGTTAAAAGGTACGGGGACACCCAGTAAACAGTGTACCTTGAAAAACCCCAGTAAACAGTGTACCGGGAATACCACAGTAAAAAAGCGTACGGGAACACCCCAGTAAACGGTGTACCCGGAACACCACAGTAAATAGCGTACCCGAAACATCACAGTAACAGCGTACCGGGGGACAAACCCCAGTAAAAAAAGTGTACCGGGAACCGCAGTAAACAGTGTACCGGGAACACCACATTAAACAGTGTACATGAATACCCCAGTAAACAGTTTTACTGGGAACCCCACAGTAAGCAGTGTACCCGGGAACACCACAGTAAACAGTGTACTGGGAACCCACAGTAAACAGCGTACAGGAACACCACAGTAAACAGTGTGCCCGGGAACCCACAGTAAACAGCGTACCGGGAACACCCCAGTAAACAGCGTCCCGGGAACACACATAAAAGTGTACGGCGCCCACAGTAAAAGCGTACCGGGAAACCCCAGTAAACAGTGTACCCGGGGAAACCCGTAAAAAGCGAGGGAAAACCACGGTAAAACAACGTCGGGAACACCCCAGTAAACAATGTAATGGGAACACCACAGTAAAAAGTGTACCGGGAACACCACAGCATACAACGTACGGGAACACCACGTAAACAGGTACCCGGGGAAAACCGCAGAAACAGTTTTCTGGGAAACACCACTAAACAGTGTACGGGGCACCCCAGTAAAAAAGCGTACGGGAAAACCCGTAAAAACCGACCCGGGAAACCCCACAGTAAACAACGTACCGGAAACACCACAGTAAAAACGTACCGGGAAAAACCACGTAAACAGTTTTACCCGGGAACCCACGTAAACAGTGCACCGGGAACACCCAGTAAAAATGTACCGGGGGAAAACCACAGTAAAAAGTACCGGGAACACCACATAAACAAGTCCCGGGGAAAACCCCCAGTAAAACAGTGTTCCGGGGAAACCACAGTAAACAGTGTACCGGGGGGAAAAAACCACAGTAACAGTGTAGGGAACACCACAGAAACAGTGTCCCCGGGGAAAACCCCCAGTAAAACTTCCCGGGAAAACAGTAAACAGGCGTCGGGAAACCCCCCGA
>NC_069402.1:85029732-85061216 GCF_026875155.1 Cherax quadricarinatus | reverse complement strand
CAATTTCCAATGTGTCCCCTTGTTGCTGTGTCCCATCTCTGGAACATCCTGTCTTTGTCCACCTTGTCAATTCCTCTCAGTATTTTGTATGTCTTTATCATGTCCCCCCTATCTCTCCTGTCCTCCAGTGTCGTCAGGTCGATTTCCCTTAAATACCTCTTCGCTCTGGGACTAGTCTTGTTGCAAACCTTTGCACTTTCTCTAGTTTCTTCACGTGCTTGGCTAGGTGTGGGTTCCAAACTGGTGCCACATACTCCAATATGGGCCTAACGTACACGGTGTACAGGGTCCTGAACGATTCCTTATTAAGATGTCGGAATGCTGTTCTGAGGTTTGCTAGGCGCCCATATGCTGCAGCAGTTATTTGGTTGATGTGCGCTTCAGGAGATGTGCCTGGTGTTATACTCACCCCAAGATCTTTTTCCTCGAGTGAGGTTTGTAGTGTGTGTGTGCGTGTACTCACCTAGTTGCGGTTGCAGGGGTCGAGTCATAGCTCCTGGCTCCGCCTCTTCACTGGTCGCTACTGAGTCACTTTACCTGAACCATGAGCTTTATCATACCTCTGCTTAAAGCTATGAATGTGTGTGTGTGTGTACTCACCTATTTGTGGTTGCAGGGGTCGAGGTGTGTACTCACCTATTTGTACTCACCTATTTGTGGTTGCAGGGGTCGAGTCCTAGCTCCTGGCCCCGCCTCTTCACCGGTTGCTACTAGGCCCTCTCTCTCCCCGCTCCATGAGCTTTATCAAACCTCGTCTTAAAACTGTGTATGGTTCCTGCCTCCACTACGTCATTTTCTAGGCTATTCCACTGCCTTACAACTCTATGACTGAAGAAATACTTCCTACTATCTCTCTGACTCATTTGTGTCTTCAACTTCCAATTGTGGCCTCTTGTTTCTGTGTCCCCTCCCTGGAACATCCTGTCTTTTATATGTCGTTATCATGTCTCCCCTGACCCTCCTGTCCTCCAGTGTGGTCAGGCCGATTTCCCTTAATCTTTCCTCATAGGACATTCCCCTTAGCTCTGGAACTAACCTTGTCGCAAACCTTTGTACTTTCTCTAGTTTCTTGACGTGCTTTATCAAGTGCGGGTTCCAAACAGGTGCTGCATACTCCAGTATGGGCCTGACATACACGGTGTACAGTGTCTTGAATGATTCCTTACTAAGGTATCGGAATGCTGTTCTCAGGTTTGCCAGGCGCCCATATGCTGCAGCAGTTATCTGATTGATGTGTGCTTCCGGAGACATGCTCGGTGTTATACTCACCCCAAGATCTTTCTCCTTGAGTGAGGTTTGCAGTCTTTGGCCACCTAGCCTATACTCTGTCTGTGGTCTTCTGTGCCCTTCCCCTATCTTCATGACTTTGCATTTGGCAGGATTAAATTCGAGAAGCCATTTGCTGGACCAGGTGTCCAGTCTGTCCAGGTCTCTTTGAAGTCCTGCCTGGTCCTCATCAGATTTAATTCTCCTCATTAACTTCACATCATCTGCAAACAGGGACACTTCTGAGTCTAACCCTTCCGTCATGTCGTTCACATATACCAAAAATAGCACTGGTCCTAGGACCGACCCCTGTGGGACCCCCGCTCGTCACAGGTGCCCACTGTGATACATCATTACGTACCATGACTCGTTGTTGCCTCCCTGTCAGGTATTCTCTGATCCATTGCAGTGCCCTTCCTGTTATATGCGCCTGATGCTCTAGCTTCTGCACTAATCTCTTGTGAGGAACTGTGTCAAAGGCCTTCTTGCAGTCCAAGAAGATGCAATCAACCCACCCCTCTCTCTCTTGTCTTACTTCTGTTATTTTATCATAAAACTCCAGAAGGTTTGTGACACAGGATTTGCCTTCCGTGAATCCGTGCTGGTTGGCATTTATACTCCTGTTCCGTTCCAGGTGCTCCACCACTCTCCTCCTGATAATCTTCTCCATAATTTTGCATACTATACACGTCAATGACACAGGTCTATAGTTTAGTGCCTCTTTTCTGTCTCCTTTTTTAAAAATGGGAACTACATTTGCCGTCTTCCATACCTCAGGTAGTTGCCCAGTTTCCAGGGATGTGTTGAAGATTGTGGTAAGTGGCACGCACAACATGTCTGCTCCCTCTCTAAGGACCCACGGGGAGATGTTGTCTGGTCCCATTGCCTTTGAGGTATCGATGTCCCTTAGCAGTTTCTTCACCTCCTCCTCATCTGTATGTATGTCGTCCAACACTTGTTGGTGTATTCCTTGCTGGTGTCCCCATCTGGTCTGTCCCCCCAGAGTCCTTCCTGTCTCTACTGTAAATACTTCCTTAAATCTCGTGTTGAGCTCCTCACATACCTCTTGATCGTTTCTTGTGAGTTCTCCACCTTCTTTCCTCAGCCTTATCACCTGGTCCTTGACTGTTGTCTTCCTCCTAATGTGGCTATACAGCATTTCGGGTCAGATTTGACTTTCGATGCTATGTCTTTTTCATACTGTCGCTGGGCCTCCCTCCTTATCTGTGCATACTCGTTTCTGGCTCTTCTACTAATCTCCTTGTTTTCCTGGGTCCTATGCCTCCTGTACCTTTTCCATTCTCTGTTGCACTTAGTTTTTGCCTCCCTACACCTTCGGTAAACCAAGGACTCGTTTTGGTCTTCCTATTTCCGTTTCCCTTTGGGGAACAAAACTTTCCTCTGCCTCCTTGCACTTTGTTGCCACATATTCCATCATCTCGTTTACCTGATTTTCCTACCATTTCTCTGTCCCACTGAACCTCCTGCGGGAAGTTTCTCATACCTGTGTAGTCCCCCCTTTTATAGTTTGGCCTGTCCCCTTCAGTTCCTGTTACCTTCTCCACTTGTAACTCTACTATATAGTCAAAACTCAGAACCACATGATCGCTAGCTTCAAGGGCCTCTCATAAGTGATGTCCTCAATGTCTGAACTGCTCAGGGTGAACACAAGATCCAGTCTTGCTGGCTCATCCTCCCCTCTCTCTCTGGTTGTGTCCCTGACATGTTGATGCATGAGGTTTTCAAGTACCACATCCATCATCTTGGCTCTCCATGTTTCGGGACCCCCATGTGGCTCCAGGTTTTCCCAGTCGATCTCCCTGTGGTTGAAATCGCCCCTCCTCCTCCACCTCCTCCTCCTCCTGCCTACCCCCCTCCCCTCCCCCTCCCCTTCCCCCTCCCCTCTCCCTCCCCTTCCCCCTCCCCTCTCCCTCCCCTCTCACCAATCTGTCAAGTATGTGTGTTTTGTGTGTGTGTGTGTGTGTGTGTGTGTGTGTGTGTGTGTGTGTGTGTGTGTGTGTGTGGCGAAACATCATCAAACAAAATCTTTGACAAAAAAACATTATTAACGACGTAACACAACACAACAGATGAAGGTGTTAAAAGAGCGTGTTGACATCATGACCTGACCTAACATCTTCCCCTCCTCCTCCACCTCCTCCTCCTCCTGCCTACCCCCTCCCCTCTCCCTCCCCTTCCCCCTCCCCTCTCCCTCCCCTTCCCCTCTCACCAATCTGTCAAGTATGGCGACAACAACTGCAATACACCTAGGCGGGTATGAGTGAGAACTCAGTGTCAACAACACGAGGTAAACAACACCCCACACCTGACGTCAACACTAGCCAGACAGAAAACAAAATATGAGTCAGCAAACAACACACAATAAAACAGAGGAGAAAAGGTATTGCCAGAAGGAGCGAGTGATCTTGTAATATTACCAGAACCTGATGACCAAGTAAACTAACCAAACACGGACTACCTTGGGCAGTATTACCATAACCTGTCGAGATGACCTAAGTTTACCAGAAGAATTAGAATATTGTTATTCATCATTTAAAACGCTAAACCCGTGTGGGTCATTCAACGCAAGTAGTGGTGGAGACTCCAACAAGCACACACACACACACACACACACACACACACACACACACACACACACACACACACACGAGATCAATCATGAAATATCAGCAAATGAAGAAACTATTACTCATAAAATTATCATAACAAAAAAATACTATTAATATTACCAAGGGGAAGAGATAATCTTAATATAACCGTAAGAATCAATTTTACCCTAAGTAATATATAATATTGTTGATATTACCATAAGAAAAGGGTAAGGGCATAGGAAGAGAGAACTGTACTGTGGGAAGAGCAAGGAAGAGTGAAAATGCGGAGGAAAGAACAGAAATGGTGAGAGAAGAGTGGAAATGGGCAGGGAGAAATCTGAATATGCATGGAAGGACGGAAATGGGCAGGGAAGGGTTGTAAGTTGAGTATGTGTATAAGGGGGATGAGTGAGGGCACTGTTAAACATTAGATAATAGTAAGAGGTGGTAGGTGTACTGTACCTTCCTAGTTCGTCAGTTACTGATCCTTCATTGAAGTCACTGAGCTCAGTGCCACAGTGCCACAGTGCTACAGTGCCACAGTGCTACAGTGCCACAGTGCCACAGTGCTACAGTGCCACAGTGCTACACTCTTGACTTTAGGAACTGGAATGATATGTAAAACGTTGAGTAAATGAAAAATGTACTGGATACCTTCATCAGTTACAACGTTAAGCCCTCACAGTGGCCTTATCAAGTCAGTTACTCATGGATAAAGCCCCTGTGTTGGCTAATAAAGCCCCTGTGTTGGCTAATAAAGCCTCTGTGTTGGCTAATAAAGCCCCTGTGTTGGCTAATAAAGCCCCTGTGTTGGCTAATAAAGCCCCTGTGTTGGCTAATAAAGCCCCTGTGTTGGCTAATAAAGCCCCTGTGTTGGCTAATAAAGCCCCTGTGTTGGCAAAACGTTGCCAATAGACTGACGTCTATTGGAGCGTCAAGGGAAATGGACCTATTTTCTCTTTCTTTGTATAAAACATAACTGCCTCTCCTACGGGCTTAGTGCTTTCCTTCAGCATAACAGCAGTAATAATTATGTTAAATTCCCCCCCCCCACCCCAAAAAAAAAAAAATCCTTCTGCAGTTTCATTCATTAGTGTTCAGTGATGAGTGTGGTGAGTCACTCAACACAAGATAACAAACATCTCTCTCTCCCCTCTCTCCTATCTCTCTCTCTCTCTCCTCTCTCTCTCTCTCTCTCCTCTCTCCCCTCTCTCCTCTCTCTCTCTCTCTCTCTCTCTCTCTCTCCCTCACCTCCCGCCTTTGATACAACACTCAACTAATCACAGCGTCAACACGCTTTCCCTCTCCAACACAGCCCAACGAGCCTCTCTCCCTGCCAACAGTCAAACAGTCAATAAGACACGACACTCTAGTAATCACAGCGCCAACAGGGCACTCTCTCCTCCCTAACATTCGCACCATCAACAACTATACCACCATCGCCAACAGAGACACATAAATCACAGACTAGCCCTGGGTATGAAGGCACGATATTGCACAGCAAGCTTTTATTGAGACAACAATTCGCTGTGTGTAATGCTTTAAGCTGTGACTTGATAAAGCTTCTGCACAATGTGTCGTCTTGCCCATACCTGTCAGCATTATTCCTCGACATCCAACAGATTAATCCTCCTACATTAGTGACTCAAACGTGTGACCCTCGGACTACACCTTCAAGGCTGCCGTCAATTTTCGTGACCGACAATTCCACAATTCATGCTGAAGGACGAACTCTATTTGGCAGTGTTGGTTCAGTGTATCTATATTTTCTAGCAATATGTTGTAGGCATGTGATAGCGATCAGAGATAGAGAGAGAGAGAGAGAAAGAGAGAGAGAGAGAACCGAAGGTAAATACAGGTCTGCCGTTGTCAACACATGTTCATGTTGCACACGATGGTGATACAGGAGGGAGGGGGGACACGGAAGAGGATGAGAGGAGCAGCGAGTGGTCTAGTAGGTGGGGAAAGAACACTGGAGGGGATGGGCTGGCTGGGGAAATGGGGAAAATGGTGGCTGTGTTTTGTTAGTCACGATACAGGAATGTCTCCTGACACCGATCATTATGACTCACGAAATCGTAATGACATTATCAAACGATGACCCGCTAACTGGATCTTCCGTTGTTTACCACAGTAAGGTTTACACCACATTTCAAAATATAAATGATTACTACATAGTAGTGTTTTTTAAGATGTTTTTAACATAGTAACACCACTCAGTGACAATACAGACTACAGACAACCTGCAGTAATCCCCAGGTGGTCAGAGCGATGCAATAGGAGATTGGAGTGGTCGTACTGGACTCAGCCACCTGATCATTCCTGTCTACACGACCTCTAAACCACTCACACACTACACTGGTGGGCAGCCAAGTTACGGCAGGGTGATCACTTTAAGCTAGCCGCATATCTGTGTATAAGGAGAATAGGATAGCATGAGGTGTACGTGTCACCTAGCTGTGCTTGCAGGTGTCAATTCACAGTTCCTGGCCCTCGGTTCTTAAATACTAAACGACTGGTTTTGATGATTCCTGTCCTCCAAAGCCACAACATATATATATAGCTGTAAGACAGCTAAAAGACTAAAATTTTAAATCCAGCTCATGCCTGCCCACGAATAAGGGAATTAAAATTGTTTACCAGAAACAAGTTTGCTCTCACATTCATTATACACCCCACTTTGGGATGCCCAGAAATTCATTCTCCGATTTCTGGCAGAAGTCTGCGCAAGGCGACTCCTCTCTGGCCTCGACACGACCTCATTCGATCTGTCGTTTCAACAGAACTTTAAATACGTCAGAAATGCCATCGACATTACGATGAATATTATGCCGTGAAGGTTCCTCAACTGATCCAACATCGTGGATAGTCATAAGACAGTTATTATTTCAGAAAACTGTTAAGTACATGCAACTTTACTCTGGCTGCATCGCAGTCAAGGACATCCCTCCATCGGCAATATTTATTCTTCAACTGACTAACATTCACAGGTTCTCACAGCACAGATATTCGACAATCTACAGATTCTACAAAACACAGTAAAGTTGGCTGGCTACAGACACCTCCAGCTGAACACATCGCCAAAGAAAGGTGACAAAGAAACAGACGCACACGAAAGGCAAAGAGAAAGTTACTTATAAATATTCGTTACCGTATTTATTAAGGTTTCGTGAACTTTGGTCAAGTGGTATGAGTTCTTTGTATAGTGTTCCCCGTACGTTGTTTACTGTGGTGTTCCCGGTACGTTGTTTACTGTGGTGTTCCCGGTACATTGTTTACTGTGGTGTTCCCGGTACACTGTTTACTGTGGTGTTCCCGGTACGTTGTTTACTGTGGTGTTCCCGGTACATTGTTTACTGGGGTGTTCCCAGTACACTGTTTACTGTGGTGTTCCCGGTACGCTGTTTACTGTGGTGTTGGCGGTACACTGTTTACTGTGTTCCCGGTACGCTGTTTACTGTGGTGTTCCCGGTACGCTGTTTACTGTGGTGTTCCCGGTACGTTGTTTACTGTGGTGTTCCCGGTACACTGTTTACTGTGGTGTTCCCAGTACACTGTTTACTGTGGTTTTCCCGGTACACTGTTTACTGTGGTGTTCCCGGTACACTGTTTACTGTGGTGTTCCCGGTACGTTGTTTACTGTGGTGTTCCCGGTACGTTGTTTACTGTGGTGTTCCCGGTACATTGTTTACTGTGGTGTTCCCGGTGCACTGTTTACTGTGGTGTTCCCGGTACACTGTTTACTGTGGTGTTCCCGGTACGTTGTTTACTGTGGTGTTTCCGGTACGTTGTTTACTGTGGTGTTCCCGGTACGTTGTTTACTGTGGTGTTCCCGGTACGCTGTTTACTGTGGTGCTCCCGGTACACTGTTTACTGTGGTGTTCCCAGTAAACTGTTTACTGCGGTGTTCCCGGTACGCTGTTTACTGTGGTGTTCCCGGTACGTTGTATGCTGTGGTGTTCCCGGTACACTGTTTACTGTGGTGTTCCCAGTACATTGTTTACTGTGGTGTTCCCGGTACGTTGTTTACCGTGGTGTTCCCGGTACGCTGTTTACTGTGGTGTTCCCGGTACACTGTTTACTGTGGTGTTCCCGGTACGCTGTTTACTGTGGTGCTGCCGGTACACTGTTTACTGTGGTGTTCCCGGTACGCTGTTTACTGTGGTGTTCCCGGTACGCTGTTTACTGTGGTGTTCCCGGCACACTGTTTACTGTGGTGTTTCCTGTACGCTGTTTACTGTGGTGTTCCCAGTACACTGTTTACTGTGGTGTTCCCGGTACACTGCTTACTGTGGGGTTCCCAGTACACTGTTTACTGTGGTATTCATGGTACACTGTTTAATGTGGTGTTCCCGGTACACTGTTTACTGCGGTGTTCCCGGTACACTGTTTACTGTGGTGTCCCCGGTACGCTGTTTACTGTGATGTTTCGGGTACGCTATTTACTGTGGTGTTCCTGGTACACCGTTTACTGTGGTGTTCCCGGTACGCTGTTTACTGTGGTATTCCCGGTACACTGTTTACTGTGGTGTTCAAGGTACACTGTTTACTGTGGTGTCCCCGGTACGCTGTTTACTGTGATGTTTCGGGTACGCTGTTTACTGAGGTGTTCCTGGTACACCGTTTACTGTGGTGTTCCCGGTATGCTGTTTACTGTGGTGTTCCCGGTACACTGTTTACTGTGGTGTTCTCATTACACTGTTTACCGTGGTGTTCCCAGTACACTGTTTACTGTGGTGTTCCCGGTACACTATTTACTGTGGTGTTCTCATTACACTGTTTACCGTGGTGTTCCCAGTACACTGTTTACTGTGGTGTTCCCGGTGCACTGTTTACTGTGGTGTTCCGGGTACACTGTTTGGTGTGGTGTTCCCGGTACGCTGTTTACTGTGTTCCCGGTTCACTGTTTACTGTGGTGTTCCGGTATGCTGCTTACTGTGGTGTTCGCGGTACACTGTTTACCGTGGTGTTCCCAGTACACTGTTTACTGTGGTGTTCCGGTGCACTGTTTACTGTGGTGTTCCGGGTACACTGTTTGCTGTGGTGTTCCCGGTACGCTGTTTACTGTGTTCCCGGTTCACTGTTTACTGTGGTGTTCCGGTACGCTGTTTACTGTGGTTTTCGCAGCACACTGTTTACTGTTGTGTTCCCGGTACACTGTTTACTGTGGTGTTCCCGGTACATTTTTTACTGTGGTGTTCCCGGTACACTATTTACCGTGGTGTTCCCAGTACACTGTTTACTGTGGTGCTCCCTGTACACTGTTTACTGTGGTATTCTCTGTACACTGTTTACTGTGGTGTTCCCAGTACACAGTTTACTGTCGTGTTCCCGGTACGCTGTTTACTGTGGCGTTCCCGGTACGTTGTTTACCGTGGTGTTCCCAGTACACTGTTTACTGTGGTGTTCCCAGTACACTGCTTACTGTGGTGTTCCCGGTACACTGTTTACTGTGGTGTTCCCGGTACACTTTTTACTGTGGTGTTCCCGGTACACTGTTTACTGTGGTGTTCCCGGTACACTGTTTACTGTGGTGTTCCCAGTACACTGCTTACTGTGGTGTTCCCGGTACACTGTTTACTGTGGTGTTCCCGGTACACTTTTTACTGTGGTGTTCCCGGTACACTGTTTACTGTGGTGTTCCCGGTACACTGTTTACTGTGGTGTTCCCGGTACACTTTTTACTGTGGTGTTCCCGGTACACTGTTTACCGTGGTGTTCCCCGTACACTGTTTACTGTGTTCTCGGTACACTGTTTGCTGTGTTGTTCCCGGTACACTGTTTACTGTGGAATTCTGGGTGTACTGTTTACTGTGGTGTTCCCGGACACTTTACTGTGGTGTTATTAGTACACTGTTTACTGTGGTGTTCCCGGTACGCTATTTACTGTGGTGTTCCCGGTACGCTGTTTACTGTGGTGTTCCCGGTACACTGTTTACTGCCGTGTTCCCAGTACACTGTTTACCGTGGTGTTCCCAGTACACTGTTTACTGTGGTGTTCCCGGTACATTGTTTACTGCCGTGTTCCCAGTACACTGTTTACTGTGGTGTTGCCGGTACACTGTTTACTGTGGAGTTCCGGGTGTACTATTTACTGTGGTGTTCCGGTACACTGTTTACCGTGGTGTTTCCAGTACACTGTTTACCGTGGTGTTCCTAGTACACTGTTTACTGTGGTGTTCCCGGTACACTGTTTACCGTGGTGTACCCGGTACATTGTTTACTGTGGTGTTCCCCGTACACTGTTTGTGTTCTCGGTACACTGTTTACTGTGGTGTTTCCGGTACACTGTTTAGTGTTCCCGGTTCACTGTTTTCTGTGCAGTTCCCGATACGCTGTTTACTGTGGTGTTGACGGTACACTCTTTACTGTGGAGTCCCGGGTGTACTATTTACTGTGGTGTTCCCGGTACACTGTTTAGTGTTCCCGGTCCACTGTTTACTGTGGTGTTCCCGGTACACTGTTTACTGTGGCGCTCTTCGTTCAGTTAACCGTTGTGTTCCCCGTACACTGTTTACCGTGGTGTTTCGGGTACGCTGTTTACTGTGGTGTTCCCGGTACACTGTTTACTGTAGTGTTCCCCGTACACTGCTTACTGTGGTGTTTCGGGTACGCTGTTTACTGTGGTGTTTCCGGTACACTGTTTACCGTGGTGTTTCCAGTGCACTGTTTACTGTGATGTTACCGGTACATTGTTTATTGAGGTATTCCCGGTACACTGATGTAGTGCTCCCGGTACACTGTTTACTGTGGTGTTCCCGGTACACTGTTTGATATAGTGTTCCCGGTACACTTTGCCGTGGTATTCCCGGTACACTGTTTACTGTGGTGTTCCCGATACACTGTTTACTGTGGTGTTCCCGGTACACTGTTTACTGTGGTGTTCCCGGCACACTGTTTACTGTGGTGTTCCCGATACACTGTTTACTGTGGTGTTCCCGATACACTGTTTACTGTGGTATTCCCGGTACACTGTTTACTGTGGTGTTCCCGGTACACTGTTTACTGTGGTGTTCCCGATACACTGTTTACTGTGGTGTTCCCGGTACAGTTTACTGTGGTGTTCCCGATACACTGTTTACTGTGGTATTCCCGGTACGCTGTTTACTGTGGTGTTCCCGGTACACTGTTTACTGTGGTGTTCCCGATACACTGTTTACTGTGGTGTTCCCGGTACACTGTTTACTGTGGTGTTCCCGGTACAGTTTACTGTGGTGTTCCCGGTACACTGTTTACTGTGGTGTTCCCGGTACAGTTTACTGTGGTGTTCCCGATACACTGTTTACTGTGGTGGGTGTCCCGGTACAGTTTACTGTGGTGTTCCCGATACACTGTTTACTGTGGTATTCCCGGTACGCTGTTTACTGTGGTGTTCCCGGTACACTGTTTACTGTGGTGTTCCCGATACACTGTTTACTGTGGTGTTCTCGGTACACTGTTTACTGTGGTGTTCCCGGTACAGTTTACTGTGGTGTTCCCGGTACACTGTTTACTGTGGTGTTCCCGGTACAGTTTACTGTGGTGTTCCCGATACACTGTTTACTGTGGTGTTCCCGGTACAGCTTACTGTGGTGTTCCCGATACACTGTTTACTGTGGTATTCCCGGTACGCTGTTTACTGTGGTGTTCCCGGTACACTGTTTACTGTGGTGTTCCCGATACACTGTTTACTGTGGTGTTCCCGGTACACTGTTTACTGTGGTGTTCCCGATACACTGTTTACTGTGGTGTTCCCGGTACACTGTTTACTGTGGTATTCCCGATACACTGTTTACTGTGGTGTTCCCGATACACTGTTTACTGTGGTATTCCCGGTACGCTGTTTACTGTGGTGTTCCCGGTACACTGTTTACTGTGGTGTTCCCGATACACTGTTTACTGTGGTGTTCCCGGTACACTGTTTACTGTGGTGTTCCCGGTACACTGTTTACTGTGGTGTTCCCGGTACACTGTTTACTGTGGTGTTCCCGGTACAGTTCACTGTGGTGTTCCCGGTACACTGTTTACTGTGGTGCTCCCGGTACACTGTTTACTGTGGTGTTCCCGGTACACTGTTTACTGTGGTGTTCCCGGTACAGTTTACTGTGGTGTTCCCGGTACAGTTTACTGTGGTGTTCCCGGTACAGTTTACCTTTGTGCTCCCGGTACACAGTTAACTGTGACGTTCCCGGTACACTGTTTACTGGGACGTCCATGGTTTTTACTTCCATCTCCTGCTCCGTCTCCTCTTACCGCCATCTCCTCTTTCTCTTCCATCTCCTCCTGTTTTTATTTTCTTCATCATCCTATTAATCTTTTTAATGTTATTCCTCCCCTCTTACACCTCCCATTATTATACATTTTTCAACACATCTTTTCTCTTATTCTTGTCTTATAACTTTCTCTTCCTTCCCTTTCTTTTATTTTTCCTTTCCTCCAACACTTTCTCCCTCAATCCTCCCTCTCTATCCCCCTATTCATTTCTCCCTTCCTCTACCTGCTGCCATCTCTCCCTCCCATCCTTTTTTTCATAAACTGTCTCCCTCCTTCCCTGATCTCTTAATTCTTCCCTCCCCTCATAATCATTTCCTCCCCCTCCTTGTTCTGCTTCTCCTTCTTCCTTCCTTCCATCTCTCTCCCTCGCTATGTGACTCCTTGGTCGTCTCCTCACGCTCCTCTTATGCTCAGTTCTTCCCTCATGCTCCGCCGCCCTTCAAATAAACATTTTTTTTTTATTCCTGGCGTTTATTTGATGTCTTTCTTCTGGTGCTTCGCTCCTTTATACGACTCTGGCATTTCCCTTTTAAATTTTCTAGTATTTCCAGTTGTGATAAACCGTGTTGTATCAGTATTTCTTGTTAGTTACAGTGCTTTCTGACCTTCTTTATGTGTTCCAGTATCCCTCAGTGTTCCAGTTTTCCCTCAGAGTGTTTCAGTACTCCTCAATGTATTCCAGCATTCTTCTGTTGTTTCAGTATTCCTCAGTGTGTTACAGTATTCCTCAGTGTATTCCAGCATTCCTCAGTGTGTTTCAGTATTCCTCAGTGTGTTCCAGTATTTCTCAGTGTGTTCCAGTATTCCTCAGTGTGTTCCAGCATTCCTCAGTGTGTTCCAGATTCCTCATGTGTTTCAGTATTCCTCAGGGTGTCCAGTATTCTTCAGCGTGTTCTAGCATTCCTCAGTGTATTCAGCATTCTCAGTGTGTTTCAGTATTCCTCAGTGTGTTCCAGTATTTCTCGGTGTGTTCCAGTATTCCTCAGTGTGTTCCAGCATTCCTCAGTGTGTTCCAGTATTCCTCAATGTGTTTCAGTATTCCTCAGGGTGTTCCAGTATTCTTCAGCGTGTTCTAGCATTCCTCAGTGTATTCCAGTATTCTTCAGTGTGTCCTAGCATTCTTCAGAGTGTTCCAGCAATCTTCAGTGTGTTTCAGTATTCCTCAGAGTGTTCCAGTATTCCTCAATGTGTTTCAGTATTCCTCAATGTGTTTCAGTATTCCTCAGAGTGTTCCAGTATTCCTCAGTGTCTTCAGTATTCCTCGGGGTTTTCCAGTATTAATCAGTGTGGTCCAGTAATAATCATTGTGTTCCAGTATTAATCAGTGTTCCAGTATTAATAAGTGTGTTCCAGAATTAATCATTTTGTTCCAGTATTAAATTTCATTGTGTTCCAGTATTAATCAGTGTATTCCAGTATTAATCAGTGTTCCAGTATTAATCAGTGCGTTCCAGTATTAATCAGTGTCTTCCAGTATTCCTCAGGGTTTTCCAGTATTAATCAGTGTGGTCCAGTAATAATCATTGTGTTCCAGTATTAATCAGTGTTCCAGTATTAATAAGTGTGTTTCCAGAATTAATCATTTTGTTCCAGTATTAATCATTGTGTTCCAGTATTAATCAGTGTATTCCAGTATTAATCAGTGTTCCAGTATTAATCAGTGTGTTCCAGTATTAATCAGTGTGTTCCAGTATTAATCAGTGTGTTCCAGTATTAATCAGTGTGTTCCAGTATTAATCAATGTGTTCCAGTATCAATCAATGTGTTCCAGTATTAATCAGTGTGTTCCAGTATTAATCAGTGTGTTCCAGTATTAATCAGTGTGTTCCAGTATTAATCAGTGTGTTCCAGTATTAATCAGTGTGTTCCAGTATTAATCAATGTGTTCCAGTATTAATCAATGTGTTCCAGTATTAATCAGTGTGTTCAGTATTAATCAGTGTGTTCCAGTATTAATCAGTGTGTTCCAGTATTAATCAGTGTGTTCCAGTATTAATCAATGTGTTCCAGTATTAATCAGTGTGTTCCAGTATTAATCAGTGTGTTCCAGTATTAATCAACGTGTTCCAGTATTAATCACTGTGTTCCAGTATTAATCAGTGTGTTCCAGTATTAATCAGTGTGTTCCAGTATTAATCAGTGTGTTCCAGTATTAATCAGTGTGTTCCAGTATTAATCACTGTGTTCCAGTATTAATCAGTGTGTTCCAGTATTAATCAATGTGTTCCAGTATTAATCAATGTGTTCCAGTATTAATCAGTGTGTTCCAGTATTAATCAGTGTGTTCCAGTATTAATCAGTGTGTTCCAGTATTAATCAGTGTGTTCCAGTATTAATCACTGTGTTCCAGTATTAATCAACGTGTTCCAGTATTAATCATTGTGTTCCAGTGTTAATCAGTGTGTTCCAGTATTAATCAGTGTGTTCCAGTATTAATCAATGTGTTCCAGTATTAATCAACGTGTTCCAGTATTAATCAGTGTGTTCCAGTATTAATCAGTGTGTTCCAGTATTAATCAGTGTGTTCCAGTATTAATCAGTGTGTTCCAGTATTAATCAGTGTTCCAGTATTAATCAGTGTGTTCCAGTATTAATCAATGTGTTCCAGTATTAATCACTGTGTTCCAGTTATTATCAATGTGTTCCAGTATAATCACTGTGTTCCAGTATTAATCACTGTGTTCCAGTATTAATCACTGTGTTCCAGTATTAATCAACGTGTTCCAGTATTAATCACTGTGTTCCAGTATTAATCAATGTGTTCCAGTATTAATCAATGTGTTCCAGTATTAATCACTGTGTTCCAGTATTAATCAGTGTGTTCCAGTATTAATCAGTGTGTTCCAGTATTAACAGTGTTTTTTCCAGTATTAATCACTGTGTTCCAGTATTAATCATTGTGTTCCAGTGTTAATCAGTGTGTTCCAGTGTTAATCAGTGTGTTCCAGTATTAATCAGTGTTCCAGTGTTAATCAGTGTGTTCCAGTATTAATCAGTGTGTTCCAATATTCCCTACCTCACACTCCAGGGTTTCCCAGGCCTATTCAAACATTTTTCCCTAATATTCCACTATTTCATTACATGGTATAGTATTTACGGGTCCCAGTATTGTCTCCACCACGTCTCAGTTTTTTCCTGACCTCCCAGCATTTTCCTCACCACATTGCTGAATATTTCGACTCACGTGTGCCAGTATTTAGGTTCGGTTCTCTCCTCTTGCCTCTTATGCTCGTTTCTTCCTCTTCCTACTATTCACTCTCAGCTTCATGTACAACGACAAATTCCATTGATTTAATGCCATCTTTCATTCTTCAGATTTATCTTACACTCCAAATCACAGGAAACAGCAACGTGTGTGTGTGTGTATGTGTGTGAGCGCGTGTATATATATATATATATATATATATTATATAAAATATATATATATATAAAATATATATATATTATAATATATATATAAAATATATATTATATATGTCGTGCCGAATATGTAAAACTGGTCAGTTAGCAAGAACTCATTTAAAATTAAGTCCTTTCGAAAATTTTCTCTTATACGTTTAAAGATATATTTTTTTCATTAAAGTTAATGTAAAAAATTTTTATTTTGCACCAAAAGATCTTAGAAAATTTACTTAACCTTATTATTTAACAAGAGCAATTTATTTTAGCTTAACCCCAAATAAATAATTTTAGATTTGTTTACAATAATTTAATACTAAACAAACACAGTGAAATATATTTTTTTCGTTAGGTTCAGAATGATTTTGGCGAAATTATGCATACCAAATTTTCGCTTGTCCTATATGCAAGATGAGCGTTGCTATTTAAGCCAAGATGCAAGTTCTGCCTATTCGGCACGACATATACATATACATATATATATATATATATATATATATATAATATATATATTATATATATATATATATATATATGTCGTGCCGAATATGTAAAACTGGTCAATTAGCAAGAACTCATTTAAAATTAAGTCCTTTCTAAAATTTTCTCTTATACGCTTAAAGATATATTTTTTTCATTAATGTTAATGTAATTTTTTTTAATTTTGCTCCAAAAGAAACTTAGAAAACTTACCTAACCTTGTTATAACAAGAGCAATTTATTTTAGCCTAACCCAACTAAATATATTTTAGATTTGTTTACAGTAATTTAATACTAAACAAACACAATCAAATATATTTTGTTCGTTAGGTTCAGAATGATTTTGGCGAAATTATTGCATACACAATTTTTCGCTTGTCTTATATGGCATGATGAGCGTTGCTATTTAAGCCAAGATCGCAAGTTCTGCCTATTCGGCACGACATATATATATATATATATATATATATATATATATATAATATATATATTATATATATATATTTTATATATATATATATATATATATATATGCAAAACAACCACTCAGAAAGAATAGAGAAATTCCAAGCGCTTTCGTGACTACTCACATTATCAAGGAACTATGAAAGTAAAGCATCCAAGGAAGCTATATAAGGGGTCTGGCCAGCACCTCACTATCAGATCCCACAACGGTTAAACACCTGACGCGCGCCGACCCAACTTGGATAGGTCCTTTGCACAACTCACCCACAAACTATTCTACCCAAGAAAATTTCAAAAATTATTATTTGTCCAGTGTATTATTAAATTCTTCCCAAATTCTATTAATCATAAATGGATCTAATTTATATAAACCAAAGGAAATATTCATATTATTGTCAAAACTGCTTTTTATGAAACAAGATTCAATTATATTCCTGTCGACCATGGACTTGCTTGATACTACTTTCTCAACTTTTGAAAAACAATTGGATGGTTAAAATCTCTTACATGAATAAATAGAGCACTGGAATCTTGTCCAGTTCTAATGCTATATTTATGTTGTTTTAATCTTAGTTCGAGATTTTTACCAGTTTGACCGTAATAAACTTCATCGCAAATTTACAAGGAATCTTATAGACACATCCATCAGCATTTTGGGGGAATTCTTTATCAAAAGTTTTTTTACTGTATCAAGATTTTTTAATACAACTTTAATATTAAAAGTCTTAAGAAGAGAAGGCATATCAACCAAGTTTTCATGGTTAGGGAGAACCACATATTTTTAGTTGAATAAGGCTCGTTGTCCTTTTTGGATTGTAAAAAGTATTTCTAGCAACTTTAAAAGATTTATCAATTACATTTCTGGGTATTTTAAAACATTACCTATTTCATGAATTTTGGATATTTCCTCATCTATGAACTCAGGACTACAAATTCGTAAAGCTCTCAGAAACATTGATGAGAAAACAGACAGTTTGACTCTATCTTGATGCGAGGAATAATAGTGGACATAGGAACAGTTATTTGTAGGTTTTCTGTAAATTTTAAATTTGAATTCATTATTACCCTTAATAATTAAAACATCTAGAAAAGGCAATGAGTTATTTTCTTCAAACTCAACAGTAAAGTTTATAGAATGGGCTAAGCTATTTAATTTTCCAAGGAAATGGTGTATATCTACATTTTTGGGCATAAGACACAAAATATCATCAACATATCTGAACCATTTAGCTCTATTAGGGAGGATTGTGTTAAGCAACCTTGTTTCAAAAAATTCCATGTATAGGTTACTAAGAACAT
The DNA here is from genome assembly GCF_026875155.1 of Cherax quadricarinatus. Lineage (NCBI taxonomy): Eukaryota > Metazoa > Arthropoda > Malacostraca > Decapoda > Parastacidae > Cherax > Cherax quadricarinatus. The sequence goes on along the minus strand of NC_069402.1, from coordinate 85,043,442 downwards.
TAACATGTATCATTAACATGTATAGTATGCAAGGTCATGGAGAAGATCATCAGGAGGAGAGTGGTGGAGCACCTGGAAAGAAACAAGTGTATAATTGACAACCAGCATGGTTTCAGGGAGGGAAAATTCTGTGTCACAAACCTATTAGAGTTTTATGACAAGGTGACAGAAGTAAGACAAGAGAGAGAGTGGAGGATCGACTGCATTTTTTTGGACTGCAAGAAGGCCTTCGACACAGTTCCTCACAAGAAGTTACTGCAAAAGCTAGAGGATCAGGCACACATAACAGGAAAGGCACTGCAATGGATAAGAGAATACCTTACAGGGAGGCAACAACGAGTCATGGTACGTGATGAGATATCAAAGTGGGCGCCTGTGACAAGCGGGGTTCCACATGGGTCAGTCCTAGGACCTGTGCTGTTCTTGGTATATGTGAATGACATAACGGAAGGGATAGACTCAGAAGTGTCCTTGTTTGCGGACGATGTGAAGTTAATGAGAAGAATCAAATCGGATGAGGATCAGGCAGGACTACAAGAGACCTGGACAGGCTACAAGCCTGGTCCAGCAACTGGCTCCAGAGTTTAACCCCGCCAAATGCAAAGTCATGAAGATTGGGGGAAAGGGGAAAGAAGACCGCAGACACAATATAGTTTAGATGGCCAAAGTCTGCAAACCTCACTCAAGGAAAAAGATCTGGGGTGAGTATAACACCGAGTATATCTCCTGAGGCGCACATCAATCAGATAACTGCTGCAGCATATGGGCGCCTGGCAAACCTACGGATAGCGTTTTCCCATACCTCAGTAAGAGTCGTTCAAGACTCTGTATACCATCTACGTCAGGCCCATACTGGAGTATGCAGCACCAGTTTGGAATCCACACCCAGTCAAGCATGTCAAGAAATTAGAGAAAGTGCAAAGGTTTGCAACAAGACTAGTCCCAGAGCTACGGGGATTGTCCTACAAAGAAAGGTTGAGGGAAATCGGCCTGACGACACTGGAGGACAGGAGGGTCAGGGGAGACATGATAACGACATATAAATACTGGCGGAATAGACGAGGTGGACAAAGACGGGATGTTCCAGAGATGGGACACAGACACAAGAAGTCACAATTGGAAGTTGAAGACTCAGATGAATCAAAGGGATGTTAGGAAGTATTTCTTCAGTCATAGAGTAGTCAAGCCGTGGAATAGCCTAGAAAGTGAAGTAGTGGAGGTGGGAACCATACATAGTTTTAAGGCGAGGTATGATAAAGCTCATGGAGCAGGGAGAGAGAGGACCTAGTAGCAATCAGTGAAGAGGCGGGGCCGGGAAGTTTCATGACTCGACCCCTGCAACCACAAATAGGTGAGTACAAATAGGTGAGTACAATGGGTACAGACGTGGGTGACAAGGCTCCGAGAACCTTAGTGTTTTTAAGGAGTGCAGTAACTGCTAGCAGTAATCAGTGGTAGTGACAACGTCAGTGAACAATCCTACAAGTGATAACTAAAGTTATTAGTTAAAAAAAAAAGTCGAGAGGAAGCCTGAAATCATTAATATTTCAAAGTGCCAAACAATTAGGGGCCTAGTAGGCACCTGTTGCCACACATATTCAAATATACAAAGATCAAAGTGAGTGTGGATGCGGGTGTTCAAGAATTACCAGCGCTTGGATAACAAGTGAAATGTGGGGCACCATACAGTGAGAGTAAAAAAGTTAATAAGCAAAAGGAGAAAGGAAAAATAAAACATATAAAATAAGGAAAGTGTCAGAAAAGGGCGTGCTGAAGCAGTGCGTCACAACAAGTTGTGTGCCTTTATTCATAAAAGTGAAATGTATATAATGTAAAGTGTATACTATCATAAGTGAAAAGTGAAATCGCGTGAGGAACACAGGATGTATGAGCATATATGGTTATAAACATCACGGGTGAAGGATCTCCAAAATAGTGATAGAAGGCCTATGTACGACGACTACTGACTACGTCATCAGCATCTGGCAACCTGTCACCGCACCGCTGCCAGCACAAGCTTTAAACTCATCTATTGTGGTTGCAAGTTGTCAGATTCTGGTCTTGCATCACTGTTAGATACTAGTCACTCACTCCTGCAAGTTATTACCATAATTAGGATAGAAATAGTATAGATAAGGTGAAGATAGTGTTGACGAGAGTGTGAGGTGTAGAGCAGACTAGCGATGGGTAACGTAGGGGTAACGTAGTATTACTACCAGTAGTTATTAGCAGTATGAATACTTAGGAAGCTAGGAAGTCCTCTCTCAATGTGAGCAAGGAATAGGATAATAACCAGCAGTAACTGATACTTAAATTCAGAAAGGGCAATAAGTGGAGAGAGTAGCAATACTAGGAAAGACAGCTGGGACTAAATTTGAGCCTACACGACAGAGAGGCATAACAGATCTTTCAACCACAACAACCTGTCCCCTCCCCCCTAACCATCTCTCCCTCACACACACACACACAAGAGTAGACACTCATAGAAGCTTTAGACCCTAGTAGCAATTTCCGCTTTTTATAACTCAAAATTACTGGTAGTATTAGCAGTATCTCCCCCTCAACCTCCCCCATACACAAAAACACAACATATACACAGATACACACACACACACACACACTGCACTAGGCGAATACACACACACATCACACAACACACACACACACACACACACACCACACACACACACACACACACACAACACACACACACGCACACACTACACACACACACACACACATGCACACACATGCACACACACATGCACAAACATGCACACACACACACACACACACCCGTAAGGACCCCCATTATAAAGCGGTCACTCTACCCTTCAGCCTTCTTTCCCCTCCCTCCCCTTTTCTAATCCCATCACACACACACCTCACCACTTCAAAGGGGTCACTCATCCTTCTCTCCCCCTCCCCCCTTAATCCCATCCCTCTCTCTCCCCCACATGCACACACACACACAAGCACACATACACAAGCACATATACACTTGACACAAACACGTAAATCCCCCTTCCCCCAACCACCTCTCCTCCTCCCCCTAGCCACCTACCCCTCCCTCAAACCATCTAACCCCTCCCCCCAAAACCCTCTAACCCCCTCCCCCAACCACCTGTCCCCCTCCAATAACCATCCTCCCCCTTCCCCATAACCATCCATCCCCACTCCCAATAACCATCTATTCCCCTCCCCCTAACCATCTCTCCCCCTTCCTTCTGTGGAGCAATGGGGCAACCTAGAACTAGGATGAGAACAAAGGGCCCGAAGGATGAATCTGGAAGGGAGGACTGGGAGGCAGAGCTCAAAGAAAGGGTGGAAGACTGGGGAAGGAGGCTAGATGAGCTTACAAGGAAGATGGAGGAGAGGTTAGCAGCAGAATCCAGAAGATGGGAGCAACATGTCACAGTAGCAGAAGCCAAGATACTGAGATTAGAAGAGGAGCTGAGACATCTGAAACAGCCTAGAGACAAAGATATTACAGAAGTAGCATAAGCAATGTCTACATCAGACACAGACAATGGGTCGGAAGGGAGCATGGAAGCTAAACTGTATGCAGAGGTCCTGTCAAACCCACATGGGGCCAAAACAAAGACAGGGAGCACACTAGGACAGAATGAGAGGTTGGAAGACCTTGAAAGAGCTAGGACATGTGCAGGGACCTTACCAGACACTTGTGGGGGCCAGGAACAGGTGAGCAGGAAGGACAAACAATGAGCATAGGGGGCCACAGCTAGGGAAGTGACTGAAGGAAGGAACACTCCATGGGAAGGAACTAAAATACCTCAGAGGATACAATGGGAGTCACAGTGGGAGGTGGAAAGGAAGAGATCAGTTTTTGTCTATGGGCAAGACGAAACTAAAGGGGAAACTTATGAGAAAGAAAGCAGGAGGAGAAAAAAGTGATTGAAGGTATCATGAAGGTGATAGGCAAGGGAGACATGACCCAGGTGGCAAAATTTTCGGAGAATCGGGTGGTTCTCAAAGAAAAGGAATCGGCCTCTCAAAGTAATTTTCAAGGCAGAACCCCGCCTGAACCATGATCCTGCAGGAGAAAAACACGGCTGAGAGGAAACAGAGTTCATGAGTGTGTACCCTTTACCGAGACAGAACACAGGAGGAAAGGATGATACTGAAAGAGAGAGTGCAAAAACGAAAGGAGGAATAGGAGGAAATGAAAAAGGAGAGCAGAATAACCCAGGAACAGGTGGAAGGACAAGCACACCCCCCAAAAACACCTGCAGAAGGACTCCAGCCACGACACCCCCAAGGCAACTGAACAATCCAAACCAACCATCACACACCGATCCTCCTGTTCCACCCCCCGCACCATGAACCCTACCCCTACAGCAAACCCCCTATGGGAGCTCTTCTCCACCTCCACTGCAACCCCCCACAAGGCCCCCACCAGGGCTCCTGCTCTCCCAACCCCAGTATTCCCCCAGGACCACAGTTTTCAGTATTAGAACAGAAGTTGAAGGTTTGGTACACAAATGTGGATAAATTAAACGAATAAATATGAGGAATGGCAAAAGAATCAATGAGAAGTCCCCCCGACATCATAGCAGTTACAGAAACAAAACTCACGGAGATAGTAACAGATGCAATCTTCCCACCAGGATACCAGATAATGAGGAAAGATAGAAGGGGCAGAGGGAATGAGGGTTGCTTGTAAAAAAAACCCATGGAAATTCAAGAAAATGGGAGCATAGACGAGACAGGAGAAAGGGACTACATAGTAGGTACACTTCAGTCTGGGGAGCACAAGGTGGTCATTGCAGTGATGTATAATCCACCACAGAACTGCAGAAGGCCAAGAGAGGAATATGAAGAGAGCAACAGAGCAATGGTGGACACACTTGCTGAGGTGGCAAGAAGAGCTCACTCCTGCAGAGCAAAGTTGCTGGTTATGGGGGATTTCAACCACAGAGAGATTGACTGGGAAAACCTGGAGCCACATGGGGGTCCCAAAACATGGAGAGCCAAGATGTTGGATGTGGTGCTGGAAAACCTCATGCACCAACATGTTAAGGACACTACCAGAGTGAGAACAGAGGATGAACCAGCAAGACTGGACCGACTTATTTTGCTTCAGTCTGTCTATCTGCTTCACAACCATTTCACTAGTGACTGTGATGTTACATAATTTATCTTCTTCTGGCCCACTATAAAAATTAATTACTGGAATATTATTAGTGTCTTCCTGTGTAAAAACCGAGAGAAAATAATTATTTAAAATCGAGCACATTTCATTCTCTTTGTCAGTAAGATGCCCATAGTTATTTTTAAGGGGACCTATCTTATCTCTAACTTTTGTTCTATAGACCTGGAAAAAACTTTTTGGGTTAGTTTTAGAATCCCTAGCAACTTTAATTTCATAGTCCCTTTTAGCTTTTCTTATCCCCTTTTTCTTCTTAAGACTTTTAATATCAAAGTTGTATTTAAAAATCTTGATACAGTAAAAAAAACTTTTGATAAAGAATTGTCCCCAAAATGCTGACGGATGTGTCTATAAGATTCCTTGTAAAATTTGCGATAAAGTTTATTACGGTCAAACTGGTAAAAATCTCGAACTAAGATTAAAACAACATAAATATAGCATTAGAACTGGACAAGATTCCAATGTTCTATTTATTCAATTGATTTTCAAAAAGTTGAGAAAGTTGTATCAAGCAAGTCCATGGTCGACAGGAATATAATTGAATCTTCATTCATAAAAAGCAATTTTGATGCTTTACTTTCATTGTTCCTTGATAATGTGAGAAGTCACGAAATCGCTTAAAATTTCTCTATTCTTTCATATAATATATATATATAATATATATATATATATATATTATATATATATATATATATATATATATATATATATATATATATATATATATATTATATATATAAGAATATGCAAAACAACCACTATGAAAGGATAGTGAAATTCCATGCGCTTTCGTGACTTCTCACATTATCAAGATAGTTCCTTGATAATGTGAGAAGTCACGAAATCGCATGGAATTTCACTCTCCTTTCACATTGGTTGTTTTGTATATATATATATATGTGTGTGTGTGTGTGTGTGTGTGTGTGTGTGTGTGTGTGTGTGTGTGTGTGTGTGTGTGTGTGTGTGTGTGTGTATGTGTGAGTGTGTGAGTGTGTGTGTGTGTGTGTGTGTGTGTGTGTGTGTGTGTGTGTGTGTGTGTGTGTGTGTGTGTGTGTGTGTGTGTGTGTGTGTGTGTGTGTGTGTGTGTAATTTGTTCAATATAAGAATTAAAGCAGGGAGGATACTCAAGAACTGGCAGAGAGCAGAAAGAGTGCAAGAAGTATAGGGGGATAAACCTGTTACGTATATTGTAGTAAAGTGTATGTTAGAATTATTACTGAGAGTTAAGGGCGAGACATATAGCAGAATCGCAGAGGAACAGGGAGGGTTTATAAAGAGCAAGGGATGTGTAGACCAATTAGATTGAAGCAAGTAAGTAAACAATACTTACATAAGAGTAAAGAAATATCTGTCGTATTTGTGGATTTAGAAAAGCCATGTGATAGAATGGACAGGGAAGCAATGAAGCAAATGTATGGAACAGGTAGTTAGCTACTAAAAGTAGAGTTTTTGTACAGAGAGTAAGGCTCAGATTAGGGAATGTAGGAGACACAGGAACCATTTTTCAATAAAAGTAGGCCTTAAACAAGGATGACTGACGTCATCATGATTAAATATATTTACAGATAGGGTTGTAAATGAAGCAAATGCTAAAGTCCAGGGGAGAGGCGTTGTTCTTTACCGATGACACCGTTCTTTTGGGAGATTTATAAGAAAAGTTTTCAAGGTTAGTCGACGAGTTTGGAAAAGTATAAAATATGGAAAGCAAAATCAAACGCAGAAAAGAACAAGGTATTGGATATCAAATAGATAGGAGGGAGTATAACGGAAATGAATATATGTTGATATCTGGGAGTAGACATGTGGTCAGATGGATCTATGAAAGACGAGGTGACCCACAGAATAGATGGAGGGGGAAAAGGTAGATGGAGTGTTTAGGTATCGGTGAAATTTATTTAAGGAATCGTAAAGAAGACTGATACCAACCCATCTACATGGATGAGGTATGGATGAGAGGCATTATATTAATGCGAGGTACGGCAGAGCAAGAAAATACTAGAATAGCTTCGGAGAGTAACGTCTAGGTATATAAATTTCCAAGTGTGACAGAGAGGACTGTGGAACACAACACTGCCGAGGTATAAGCGTAGGAAGGAAGAGAGGAATCGGACACCGTGTGCGTGTGTGAGAGAGAGAAAGAGAGCAGCAGCTTGGGGAAGGGGAGGGTGATGGAGGGTGAGAGGAACATTCCCAGCCACCACTACACACCCACGTCTAGTATTGTTACTACTACCACTGCTGCTGCTGTTGACTCTTGTACCTGCGCTCTTCACCCCCTCCCTTTCCTCCCAGACTCACACAGACGAGGCAGGATCCATACATAGCTTGAAAATGAGGTAACGATAAGACTATTGGCCCATGCTAGGCAGGTCTACTCTCACTCACACGCACTCATATACTCGTCCATCTTATATGTAAAACTATCCAAAGTTCCTTGTCTTAATGACGCTACACGGGAGTTTGTTCCAGTCATCTACAACTTTAATGATAAACCAGTACTTACCTAAATTCTTTCCAAATGTAAATTTGTCAAATTTTACTCTACTGCTGCGAGTCCTATCACTGTCCATTTTATTTATTTTAGTTTTCCATCTACTTGTACACGTCCATCACATCTCCCTTAATTCTGCGTCCTTACAGAGAGTGTAAATTCATTCATTACCTTCAGTCTATCTTCGTAGGAAAGATTTCTGGTACATGGGATCAACTTTGTTATTCTTCTCTGTATATTTTCCAGGGTAATTACAATATGTCCATCCTGTCATATGGAGACCAGAAGTGAGCACCATAATCCACATGAAGCCTTGTTATTGTTATTAAGATAATTCCATGAGATATTGAAACTTAGAAGTATGTGATCTTGTTCTTCAAGCTGTTCATTAACCCCAAGATAATTATTCAGAGAGTCATAATGTGCCAGAACCAGATCCAGCAGGTTATTTACGCAAGTTGGTTCTGACACACACTGTATTAAAAAGATGTCCTGGATCATTTCAAGAAATTCGCTAGATACTAAATTTCCGGTCAAATTCCTCCAATCAATATGACTAAAGGTAAAAATTTCCCATTAAAATTACCTCTTTGATTTTAGTTGCCAGAGCAGTTTCGTCCCAAATTAGGTCACCGTGGTCACTATCGAAGTTAGGAAGTCAATAGATCACACCTAAGACTACATTTTCCTGCCCATCAAGAAGCCTCAATCAAACAGATTCCGTGTCTGTACCTTCCATATTTATATAGTTTCTGATCCATCAGTTTCAATTTTCCCCAACATTTATATCAGCTCCGCTCCCTTTCCTGTTGACTCCATCAGTGTGGAATAATTTATACTTCTGAATGTGACATTCAACAAGCATGTTCCTAGTTTTTAGACTGAACCAGACCTCAGTTATTGCAATAATATTTATGCTTCATCAACGTGCAATTAATCTTAGTTCGTCTATTTTATTTCTTTCACTTCGGCTATTTTTATAGCAGATACTAAGAAAGTTTTTATCTCTCTTCGTAGATCAATTTCCTTCTTTCTTTTACCAGGAAGTAGCTAATTTATAAGCTATCCTGTTTACTGAACATCTTCCCAGAAATATCTCGGCAACTTTGATCTCTCGGTCCCCAGCACTTCAACCCCTTTGTTCCCCCCTAATATAAACCCTTACCTCTATCTTCTATCCTGGAGTTTACCTGGAGAGAGTTTCGGGGGTCAACGCCCCCGCGGCCCGGTCTGTGACCAGGCCTCCTGGTGGATCAGCCCCTGATCAACCAGGCTGTTGCTGCTGGCTGCACGCAAACCAACGTACGAGCCACAGCCCGGCTGATCAGGAACTGACTTTAGGTGCTTGTCCAGTGCCAGCTATCAGCTTAAAATTCATACACAATTCATTACCCCCCCCCCCGCTTGTCTCTGCGACATCAACCCAGGGTTACATTTTTGTTTGGCAGGTTCATCGTACACTGCTCACCAAACTGCCGTTTTTTCATCCATATTATTGTACAAAATTATCATAAGTTGATAATTACGCTGCTCTAAATTACCGTCCTAATAATAATTTGTGTTACAGCTGTTTAAATAAGTAAAGGAAACAGCTAATTTTTATGCCAGTCATATAATGTGTATGCCAGTACCAAGCGAACATAGACTATATACCAGTCACATACCACTTACATACCAGTCACATACCAGTTACATACCAGTTACATACCAGTTACATACCAGTCACATACCAGTTACATACCAGTCATACCAGTTACACACCACTCACATACCAGTCACATACCAGTTACATACCAGTTTCACATACCACTTACATACCACACTACATCAATACCTACACTCACATACCATCACACCAGTACAACAGTCACATCACTCCAGTTACACACACATACATCACATACCAGTTACATACCAGTTACATATACCACTCACATACCATACACACCACTCACATACCACTCACATACCAGTCACATACCAGTTACATACCAGTCACATACCACACACATACCAGTCACATCACAAAACTTACGTTTTTAGTATAATTACTTCACAAAATAATGTACCTTTCAGTTATATGTACATCAAAAAGCCTACCTTCTTATTTTGTTGTTAGTGGAGTGACTCTACACTGTCACTCATACTGATAACTTAAGATAAAGAACTCTCAGATCAGCTTGGTTGGGTCAAAGATGGCTGATCGAGGTGCAGTACCGAGGCAGTGATGCAGCAGCAGTATACTCTGCCTGATATTAGTAGATAGTTTGTAACAAGTCAGAAGCACTTCACCACACAGGTATCCTCTTTGTGCATTATTCTAAAGTACTGATACACGGAAGTCCCCGATTCACAATTCATTGTATTTTCATACGTGAACATTTTACTTTTAAACATTATGTTTAAAGACTTAAATAAAAATCGGGAAAATGCTGACACATTAACATAATCTACTCAGTACCATTACTTTGTGTATAAATGGTTTGGAAAAGGAAGTTTGAGGTAATCAGTCCCTCAGTCTGGACTGAACACATCGACTCCAGACTGAGGGACTGATTACCACAAACTCCTCCCCATCTTCCACCTCTCTCTGCACTGGACTGAAGAAGCCACTGGGTGGCGAAACATTTCCAGACTAAAGCTTCCCAAATGTTGCACCAGTGTCTCATTTATCAACATTACTGAGTTTGGAATACGTCAGCAGCAACTCACACAGATATTACATTTAAACTTAATATAATTGTGTAATTATTTAATTTAGAACGTCAATAAGTCGCACAATTATATTTGTAGCTAACTTATGTAAAATTATCAATAGATATTCACAAATTTATAAACTCATTAATTATTTTTTTCATGCAATTGGATTTAATTTATTATGTATATATATAAATAAGTAATATTGTCGAGATCTGAAACTCGAAATTATAGTACAAACCGTTTGATAATAATAGCTATAAGTATCGTATATCGTACCAAAGGCAAAATTATCGCACATGTGCTTTATTATCGTAGGAATGGCAGCCTTGGATGCACCCCATTCCTTGCGTACATATAATTTTTGTCATAGAAATGTTCCCAATTGTCAACGAAAAGAATTCAGAGTTCCTTGTAGTGTTAGTCTAGATTCCAGCTTCCTCTTCTAGGCAGAATACTACATGTGATCAGGATCCTTACCTTTGACATAATTAGATCAACAGCTGCCTTGTACTTAGCCAGTAACTTTTTCCTCCTGAATTTCCTAACATCGCTACCTCCCATACCCAGTCAAATAATGGATCGTCTACATTACCTGACAATGTTATCTAATCTATTAGCTACATCATCCACACCTGTTATATGGAAACACATCCTCTGCCTTGCCTTCTTATTCTTCTTACATGAAACTCGATCCACATATGTAATCTGAGAATCTTCAACACAGACAGATCCCAGATCTTGAGGCGCATATCAACCAAATAACTGCTGCAGCAAATGAGCGTTTGACAAATCTAAGACTAACTTTTAGACATTTAAGTAAGGAATCATTGACGACACTGTACACCGTGTACTTTAGGCATATGCTGGAGCATGCAGCACCAGTATGGAACCCACATTTAGTCAAGCAATAAGTCTAGTCCCGGGGTATGCCCTATGAGGAGAGCTCAAAAGGAACGTAGCCTGATGACACTGGAGGACAGAAATAACTAGGGGTGATTTGATAACGTACAGAATAGTGACAAAAATTGATAGGCTGAATAGGGGAAGACTGTTAGAGAGGTGGGAAACAGGAACACAAGGGCACAGCTCCAAGATAAAACTTAGATGAATCACAGGGACGTTAGAAAGTATTTCTTCAGAAGAGTGAAGTTGTAGAGGCAGGAGCCTTGTCATACCTCTTTAAGAAGAGGTACGATAAGACTCTCGAAAACAGGAGGAGACAGTGACCACCGAAGAGGTGAGGTCAGGAGCTGAGACTCGACCCCCTGCAATCACATATAGGTAAATATATAAAGATGAATGCACACACACCACACACACACACACACACACACACACACACACACACACACACACACACACAAATAATGGAAAATTAAATTAAATAACTTCAACAATAACCCAAGAGGCTAATATAAACAACTGATAAACTAGTAAAAATTGCTCATAAATTTAACGAATAAAACAGTACAGAAAACTCAGATTGTAAGAAAGAAAATTGTGAAGTAAATATTTCAGTAAGGTAAGAGCAGGAAATTAGGAGCGGCAGGTATCGAGCGTCATCCTCAACAGGTGTGTGGGAAGTAATTAGTGCCCTGTTATCTTACCAGAGACAAGTTATCTTACCTAGTTCCACCAACCAAACATGCATACACACACACACACACACACACACACACACACACACACACACACACACACACACACACCACACACAGAAACTTACACACACAAATACAAGCACAAGCACAAACATACAGACAAACGCACACATACACATGTTTGTCGACAAGTACCGCTCACAAACGGTAACATACACAAACATACACACACATAGGCTTAGTGTCGACACTAGGCCTGTACGTGGTGTGCAGGTGTGCGCGCGTGTTTGTCAAACGGTTATACACACATACACACATACTCAGACGCACACACACACACACACACACACACACACACACACACACACACACACACACACACACACACACACACATTTGAGTATGCAGCACCAGTTTAGAACCAACCTTGTCAAGCAACTCAAGAAATAAGAGAAAGTGCAAAGGTTTGCAACAAGACTAGTTCCGGAGCTAAGGAAAATGTCCTACGAAGAAAGGTTAAGGGAAATCTGCCTGACGACACTGGAGGACATGATGGTTAGGGAAGACATGATAACGACATATAAAATACTGTAAGGAATTGACAGGATGTCCAGAGATGGGACACAGAAACAAGGGGTCACAATTGAAAGTCAAAGACTCAGATGAATCAAAGGGATGTTAGGAAGTATTTTTTCAGACTTGTCAGGAAGTGGAATAGTCTGGAAAGTGACGTAGTAGAGGCAGGAACCATACATAGTTTTAAGACGAATTTTGATAAAGATCATGGAGCAGGGAGAGAGAGGACCTAGTAGTACCAGTGAAGAGGCGGGGCCAGGAGCTATGAATCGACCCCTGCAACCACAGTTGGGTGAGAATACACACACACTGTGGAGAAATTTTTCTCTAGGAGGGGGTATCAGCCCCCTTCAGCCCTTTTCAGCCCTGAGAGGTCTAGCCCTCTCAGAAGGTACAAGCATCTTGTTTACTTTCACATCAAGCAATGACAAGCAGATGTTTAACCAGCGTGTACCTGTCATAGGTCATGTGACTTCTTTACAAGAGACCTGTGTTGCAACCAATGTAGTTTAATGAGAGACAATCTCTTACCTTACCAGGACAATTAAGAAAAATCCTGCACCCACTTTATTACCATGTTTAAGACAGCGGACATTGTTGTCTATGCCCAGACAACAAGAATCAAGCATTCTGCATTGCTTCATGGTGGAAGTTTGGCAAGGAAAGAAAATTTGCTTGAATCAGCATTTTCTTTGAGGCTAGGCGGCGTAGGGTGCTGTGGCGTTTTAAGATTGCTTTTAACCCTGCCAAGGAAAACAATAACGCCGGGATAACGAACAAAGAACACTGATCCACGCGTTTTTGTGCATAAAAGTATCACAATAGACACAACAGATACAGAGAAGTGTGATCAGCTTCTTTAGTGTTATGACTGTGAATAAGTGACAATACTTGATGAACAGTGTGTAACAACGAGTGTTGCAATTCCTGACGGAGTGTAAGACAGTGCGACATTCTTCAAAGAACACGTCTGCTTCAATCAAGACACAGATACCCGGGTGCACATATGGGTCTGATACAGATACCCAGGTTGGTCTTGTAATTAATGAGACTAGGTCAGCTGCGCAGCACATAGATGGTTCATGTTTCTCTAGATTTATTACCATACACTCGGTTACGTGCGAGCTTTTTAGCCCAACACAAGTGAGCATAGATGCTCGTCAGTATACAGT
>NC_069402.1:84954732-85024732 GCF_026875155.1 Cherax quadricarinatus | reverse complement strand
GTAGTAGTAGTAGTAGTAATAGTAGTAGCAGTAGTAGTAGTAATAGTGGTAGTAGTAGTAGTAGTAATAGTGGTAGTAGTAGTAGTAGTAATAGTAGTAGCAGTAGTAGTAGTAATAGTGGTGGTAGTAGTAGTAGTAGTAATAGTGATGGTATACAATGTATGTACTACTGTTTTATTATTATTATTATTATTATTATTATTATTATTATTTAGTAGTAGTAGTAGTAGTAATAGTGATGGTATACAATGTATGTACTACTGTTTTATTATTATTATTATTATTATTAGTAGTAGTAGTAGTAGTAGTAGTAGTAGTAATAGTGATGGTATACAATGTATGTACTACTGTTTTATTATTATTATTATTATTATTATTATTATTATTATTATTATTATTAGTAGTAGTAGTAGTAGTAGTAGTAATAGTGGTAGTAGTAGTAGTACTAATAGTGATGATATACAATGTATGTACTACTGTTTTATTATTATTATTATTATTATTAGTAGTAGTAGTAGTAATAGTGGTAGTAGAAGTAGTAGTAATAGTGATGGTATACAATGTATGTACTACTGTTTTATTATTATTATTATTATTAGTAGTAGTAGTAATAGTAGTAGCAGTAGTAGTAGTAATAGTGGTAGTAGTAGTAGTAGTAATAGGGAGTAGTATAGTAGAAAGCTAGTATGTATAGTACTAGTAATAGTGGTAGTAGTAGTAATAGTGGTAGTAGTAGTAGTAATAATAGTGGTAGTAGTAGTAGTAGTGGTATTAGTACTAGTAATAGTGGTAGTAGTAGTAGTAATAGTGGTAGCAGTAGTAATAGTGGTAGTAGTAGTATTAGTATTAGTACTAGTAATAGTGGTAGTAGTAGTAATAATAGTAGTAGTAGTAGTAACTAGTAGTAGTAGTAGTAACTAGTAGTAGTAGTAGTAGTAATAGTGGTAGCAGTAGTAATAGCGGTAGTAGTAGCAGTATTAGTACTAGTAATAGTGGTAGTAGTAGTAGTAGTAATAGTGGTAGTAGTAGTAGTAATAGTGGTAGCAGTAGTAATAGTGGTAGTAGTAGTAGTAGTATTAGTACTAGTAATAGTGGTAGTAGTAGTAGTAGTAGTAGTAATAGTGGTAGCAGTAGTAATAGTGGTAGTAGTAGTATTAGTATTAGTACTAGTAATAGTGGTAGTAGTAGTAGTAATAGTTGTAGTAGTAGTAGTAGTGGTATTAGTACTAGTAATAGTGGTAGTAGTAGTAATAATAGTGGTAGTAGTAGTAGTAGTGGTATTAGTACTAGTAATAGTGGTAGTAGTAGTAGTAATAGTGGTAGCAGTAGTAATAGTGGTAGTAGTAGTATTAGTATTAGTACTAGTAATAGTGGTAGTAGTAGTAATAATAGTAGTAGTAGTAGTAACTAGTAGTAGTAGTAGTAATAGTGGTAGCAGTAGTAATAGCGGTAGTAGTAGCAGTATTAGTACTAGTAATAGTGGTAGTAGTAGTAGTAGTAGTAGTAATAGTGGTAGTAGTAGTAGTAATAGTGGTAGCAGTAGTAATAGTGGTAGTAGTAGTAGTAGTATTAGTACTAGTAATAGTGGTAGTAGTAGTAGTAATAGTGGTAGCAGTAGTAATAGTGGTAGTAGTAGTAGTAGTATTAGTACTAGTAATAGTGGTAGTAGTAGTAGTAGTAGTAGTAATAGTGGTAGTAGTAGTAGTAATAGTGGTAGCAGTAGTAATAGTGGTAGTAGTAGTAGTAGTATTAGTACTAGTAATAGTGGTAGTAGTAGTAATAGTGGTAGTAGTAGTAGTAGTAATAATAATAGTGGTAGTAGTAGTATTAGTATTAGTACTAGTAATAGTGGTAGTAGTAGTAGTAGTATTAGTACTAGTAATAGTGGTAGTAGTAGTAGTAATAGTGGTAGTAGTAGTAGTAGTAATAATAATAGTGGTAGTAGTAGTATTAGTATTAGTACTAGTAATAGTGGTAGTAGTAGTAATAGTAGTAGTAACTAGTAGTAGTAGTAGTAATAGTGGTAGTAGTAGCAGTAGGTATCCCTGAAAGGATATCATCAAGAGAATGACTGAAATATTTTCTTCCTCCTACTTCTCGACTTTATTTCGCTCGTAACTCGAGAATGTCTCATCCAATCGGCTTCAACTTTCCAACACTTGTGTATGATAACGAGGGTAAATTCTAAGAACACCCGGGATGTTCACGTGACCTGTGACCTGAACCCATCCCCATTATTACTACAATCACAACTAAGCGCCAAACCCACCAGGGTTGAACCCATCCTCAGCATCCTGGAATGGCTGGGATAACTTCCAAAATCCTCAGTGGCGGAGTTTCCGAGGTTCACAGAGAGTACAACAACGACCACGGAGAAAAATTCAATTACTCCAGAATGGCCTTTCTCATCGGCTTCAAATTTTGACTATCAAATTTTGACTAATGTTGGGTTTTCTTGAAACGTCTCTCACCTCGAGCTGTGTAAGTTTCAATTAGCCAGTTTTACTAAGCAAATTGCTTCCCGTGTTGTAACTAGAGAACGCCTCTTCAGCTCGACTTCAAACCCTAAAATCTGGTTTAGATAAGAAATACTTCTGCATTAATTTTTCCAGTTTTATCGAACTGGGTTTTTAAAAAAAATAAAACCAAATATTTTTTTCCTCAATAGGATTGCAGGGAATTTTAAATAGAATGTAAATGTGAAAATCCAAACTGGAAAAAAATAAAAACCAGCGGATTTATGGCGTTTTTAAGTCTTATTCCGAACATTTTTCACCAGGATTTTCATTTGCTACTTCAAAAATTATCATTTATTACTCGAGAACGACTTATTCGATCACCTTCAAACTTTGAACACAACTTGTGCCTTTTTTTTGGTTCTGCATGGTTAATATACTGGGGAGCACTAAACCCGTAGGGATTATACAGCGCCTGTGGGGGATGTGGAAGGCATTCAGGCTTAATTCAGGGAACTGGAGCACACATCCGATTCCCTAGATCAAGAGCCCCTCACCAGAATCAAGGAACCTCCCTTGAGGGGCCTTTGTTGCAAACAGTCCCATCGTATTTTTTTTTCTGATCGGCCATTTTCCCATTATTAGCCTCGTGATACTATGGTATTTTCCCTTATTTTATTCTCCCCCGTCCCTTGATGCTGGTGAGGGGGGATCTTGATCCAGGGAATTGGATTTACTTTCCACCTTGCTTGAATCGAATTTCAAATGCCTCCCATTTCACAGGAGCTATATGATCCCTACAGATTTGGCGCTTTCACCTGATTAAAATATGCCAATTCCGAACGGCATCAGTCCTCAGCGGCGGATGACCCGTATGAAATAATAATAAAAATAATAATAATAATAACACTACTACTACTACTAATGATAATAATAATATCAACAATACTACTACTACTACTACTGCTACTAAAACTACTACTACTAAAACTACTACTACTAAAACTACTGCTACTAAAACTACTACTACTAAAACTACTGCTACTAAAACTACTGCTACTAAAACTACTACTACTAAAACTACTACTACTAAAACTACTGCTACTAAAACTCCTGCATACTAAAAAATACTACTACTAAAACTACTGCCCACTAAAATTTCTACTAATAAAAACTACTACTACTAAAACTACTGCTACTAAAACTACTATACTTAAAACTACTGCTACTAAAACTACTACTACTAAAACTACTACTACTAAAACTACTGCTACTAAAACTACTGCTACTAAAACTACTGCTACTAAAACTACTGCTACTAAAACTACTGCTACTAAAACTACTACTACTAAAACTACTGCTACTAAAAACTATGCCTACTAAAACTCTGCTACTTAAAACTATGCTACTAAAACTACTGCTACTTAAAATACCTATAAAACTACTACTACTAAAACTAATGCACTAAAACTACTACTACTAAAACAAACTCTCTTAAAATTACTGCTAAAAAAACACCTATAAAACTAACTACTACTAAAACTTGTTTACTAAAACTACTACTACTAAAACTATGCTACTAAAACTATGCTAACTAAAAAACTACTGTTACTAAAATTTATGCTACTAAAACTACTGCTACTAAACTACGCTATAAAACTATACTACTAAAACTACTGCTCTAAAACTACTGCTACTAAAACTTACTGCTACTAAAACTACTGCTACTAAAACTACTGCTACTAAAACTACTGCTACTAAAACAAATACTATACTAATAATAATAACTAACACTAATATTTAATAATAAATAATAATAATAATATAATTTATAATAATAATATAATAATAATAATATGGAGGGGTTAAAGTAGTGAGTGGTCAAGTAACTAGAGCAGTGATGCTGGGAATATTTCTTACAGAACATAAAGAAAGTTAGGCCGATGTTCTTGATCTCTTCTACCTAGTCCCCTTTCCCTCTCTTCTACCCTATGTCACTTTTTCTCTTCTAACCTATGTCACCTTCCTCTCTCTACCTATGTCACCTTCCCTCTTCTACCCTATGTCACCTCCTTTTTCTACCTGTCACCTCCTCTCTCTCCCCTATGTCACCCTCCCTCTTCTACCTATTTCACCCTCTCTCTTTTTTACCTATGCACCCTCCTTCTTCTACCCTATGTCACCCTCCTTTTCTCACCCAAAGTCACCCTCCTTCTTACCCTATGTCACCTCCTCTTCTTCTACCTATGTCACCCCTCTTCTTTCTACCTATGTCACCTCCTCTCTTCTACCATGTCACCTCTCTCTCTACCCAGTCACCTCCTCTCTTCTACCTAGTCACCCTCCTCTTTTTTCCCTATGTCACCTCCTCTCTTCTACCTATGTTTTTTCTCTTCTACCTATGTCACCTCCTTCTTCTACCTATGTCACCTCCTCTCCTCATACCCTAGTCACCCTCCTCTCTTCTACCTATGTCACCCTTCCTCTCTTACCCTATGTCACCTTCCTCTCTTCTCCCTATGTCCCTTCCTCTTTCTACCTATGTCACCTCCTCTCTTCCCAAATGTTACCCTCTCTCTTCTACCCTATGTCACCCTCTCTCTTTACCCATGTCACCCTCCTCTCTTTACCTATGTCACCTTCCTCTCTTCTACCAAAGTCACCCCTCTTTTTAAACCTATGTCACCCCTCTCTTCTACCTATGTCACCCTCCTCCTTCTACCTATGTCACCCTCCTCTCCTCACCCTATGTCACCCCCTCTCTTCTACCTATGCACCCTCTCTCTTCTACCTATGTCACCCTCCTCTTTTACCCTATGTCAACTTCCCCTTTACCCTATGCACCCCCCTCTCC
Organism: Cherax quadricarinatus; assembly: GCF_026875155.1. Lineage (NCBI taxonomy): Eukaryota > Metazoa > Arthropoda > Malacostraca > Decapoda > Parastacidae > Cherax > Cherax quadricarinatus. The sequence goes on along the minus strand of NC_069402.1, from coordinate 85,019,422 downwards.
TCACCCATATCACCCTCCCTCTTTACCAGTCACCCTCTCTCTTCTACCAAATGTCACCCCCCTCTCTTACCCTATGTAAACCTTCCTCTCTTCTACCTAAGTCACCCTCCTCTCTTCTACCCTATGTCACCTCCTCTCTTCTACCAATGTCACCCTCCTCTCTTTCCCCTATGTCACCTTCCTCTCTTCTACCTATGTCACCCTCCTCTCCTCTACCTATGTCACCCTCTCTCTTCTACCCTATGTACCCTCTCTCTTACCCTATGTCACCCCTCTCTTCAAACCTAGTCCCCTCCTCTCTTCTACCTAGGGTCACTCTCCTCTCCTTACCTTATGTCACCTCCTCTCCTCTACCTATGTCACCCTCTCTTTTACCTATGTCACCTCCTCTCTCTACCTGTGTCACCTCCTCTCTTCTACCTATGTCACCATCTTCTTCTACCCTACGTCACCCTCCTCTCCTCCATGTCACATCCTTCCAACATATGTCACCTCTCTCTTCTACCTATGTCACCCTCCTTTTCAAACCCTATGTCACCCTCCTCTCTTTCCTATGTCCTTCCTCTTCTACCCTATGTCACCCTCTCTTCTCCCAGTAAACCCTCCTCCTCTACCCTAGGGCACTTCCTCTCTTTACACTATGACCCTCCTCTCTTCAACCCAAAGTCACCCTCCTTCTTACACTATGTCACCTCCTTTTTCTACCCTATGTCACCTCTCTCTTCTACCCTATGTCCACCTTCCTCTCTTCTACCCTATGTCACCCTCCTCTCTTACCCTAGCACCCTCTCTCTCTACCCTAGTCACCTCCTCTCTTCACCCTATGTCAACCCTCTCTCCAAATGTCACCTTCCTCTTTACCATGCACCCTCCTCTCCTTACCCTAGTCACCCCTCTTTCTACCTTGTCACCCTCCTCCCCTCTACCTATGTCACCTCCTCTTTTACCCTAGTCACCCCCTTTTCTACCCTTGTCACTCTCCTTCCTCTACCTATGTCACCCTCTCTCCTTACCCAGGTCACCCTCCTCTCTTCTACCCTATGTCACCTCCTCTCATACCCTGTGTCACCTCTCTTTCTACCCTAGGGTCACCTCCCTCTTCACCCTATGTCACCTCCTCCCTACCCTATGTCACCCCTCTCCTCTACATAGTCACCTCTTCTTCTACCTTATGTCACCCTCCTCTCTTACCTATGTCACCCTCTTTTTCTACCTATGTCCCCTTTCCCTTTCTTCTACCCTAATGTCACCTCCTCTCTTCTACCCTATGTCACCCTCCTTTTACCTATGTCACCTTCCTCTCTTCTACCCTATGTCACCCTCCTCTCCTTCCCTATGTCACCCTCTTCTTCTACCCTAGGTCACCCCCTCTCTTAAAACCTATGTCACCTCCTCTCTCTACCATATGTCACCCTCCTCTTCTACCTTATGTCACCCCCTTCTTCTACCCTATTTTCACCTCCTCTCTTTACCATGTCACCTTCCTCTCTTCACCTATGTCACCTCCTCTCTTCTAACCCTATGTCACCCTCCTCCCCTTTACCCTATGTCACCCTCCTCTTCTCCCTATGTCATCCTTTCTTCTACCCTATGTCACTTCCTCTCTTCTACCCTATGTCACCTTCTCTCTTCCTAACCCTAGTCCCCCTCCTCTCTTCTACCTATGTCACCCTCCTCTCTTCTACCTATGTCACCTCTTTCTCTATCTATGTCCCCTTCCTTCTTCTACCTATGTCACCTTCTCCTTCTACCTATGTCACCCTCCTCTCTTCTACCTAGGGTCACCCTCCTCTTATCCCCAATGTCACCCTCCTCTCTTTACCCTATGTCAACCCTCCTCTTCTACCCTATGTCCCCTTTCCTCTCTTCTACCCTATGTCACCTCCCTCTCAAACCTAGGGTCACCTCCTTCTTCTACCCATGTCACCCTCCCTCTTCTACCATGTCACCTCCCTCTTCTTACCTATGTCACCCTCTTCTTACCTAGGGTCACCCTTCCTCTCTTAACCTATGTCACCTTCCTTCTTCTACCTATATCACTTCCTCTTTCTACCTAGGGTCCCCTCGTCTCTTCTATCCTATGTCACCCTCCTCTCTTCTACCCTATGTCCCCTTTCCTCCTTCTACCTATGTCACCTCCTCTCTTTACCTATGTCACCTCCTCTCTTCTCCCTGTCACCCTCCTCTCTTCTACCCTATGTCACCCTCCTCTCTTCTCCCCTATGTCACTCCTCTCTTCTACCCTATGTCCACCCTCCCTCTCTCACCCTATGTCCCCTTCCTCTCTTCTACCCTATGTCACCCTCCTTCTTCTACCCTATGTCCCCCTCTCTCTTCTACCCTATGTCACTTCCTTTTTTTCTACCCTATGTCGCCCTCCTCTCTTCAACCTATGTCACCCTCCTCTATTCTACCCTATGTCCCCTTTCCTCTCTTCTACCCTATGCCCACCCTCCTCTTCTCCCTATGTCACCTTCCTCTCTTCTACCATGTCACCCTCCTCTCTTCTACCCTATGTCACCCCCCCTCTCTTCAAACCCTATGTCACCTTCCTCTCTTCTCCCTATGTCACCCTCCTTTTTCTACCCTATGTCACCCTCCTTTTTCTACCCTATGTCACCCTCCTCTCTTGTACCCTATGTCACCCTCCTTCTTTCCCCTATGTCACCTTCCTCTCTTCTACCCTATGTCACCCTCCTCTCTTCTACCCTATGTCACCCTCCTCTCTTCTACCCTATGTCACCCTCCTCTCTTCTACCCTATGTCACCTTCCTCTCTTCTACCCTATGTCACCCTCCTCTCTTCTACCCTATGTCACCCTCCTCTCTTCTACCAATTTTCACCCTCCTTCCTCTCCTTTTACCCTATGTCACCCTCCTCTCTTCTACCCTTTGTCACCTTCCTCTCTTTTTTACCCTATGTCACCCTCCTCTTTTTTACCCTATGTCACCCTCCTTCTTTTCAAACTCTATGCCCCCCACCCTCCTTCTTTCTACCCTATGTCACCCTCCTCTTTTTACCCTATATCACCCTCCTCTCTTCTACCACTTTCCCCCCCCTCCTCCCTCTACCCTATTTTCCCTTCCCTCTTCTACCCAATGTCCCCCCTCTTCTGATTTGCGCTTCTCCTTCCTTCCCCTTCATCATCCTCTTACCGTTTATTCTGATTTACCCATTAAGTGCGTGTTCATCAGAGTGGGAAGCAGCGCTGTATTTCTCTTCAATGCTCCTCCTCCTACTCAACCCCTTAGTTGAACGACTCATTTCTTCCACAAATCCGTTTTGACATTAACAAAAATTTTAAACCCATGCATAATTCATCTCGTGTGAAAATACGACTCGCGATCCAGTCCAGTCACGAGCAGTGGGGGCATATTTGTGTTTCTAAAGTTCATTGAATCCCACAACTGATAGAGAGAGAGAGAGGAGAGAGAGGGAGAGAGAGAAAAGAGAGAGGAGAGAGAGGAGAGTAAAAAGAGAATATAGTGTGAAGCATTAATGTGTGGTTGTGGGGAGAGTCCATTCCTGACCCTCACAAATTTAGGGATGGTCACCTGTTCCTAATTTCACAGGCTTATCAATCCCCTATTCTAAAAAATGGTACGCTCTCTGTTCACACTTCTCGTCAGATCGCTCATCCAGTATCACTCTGCACTTTCTCTAATTTCTTGACATGATTGACTAAGTACTGGGGCTACATACTCCAGTATCAGCCTGACGAACAGGGTATACTGTCTTGAATGAATACTTAATTTGTGAAACCGTGAAAGCTAGTCTTAGATACGCCAGACGTACATTTCCTGCAGCAGTAATTAAGGAGATATGCTCGTTACGATACTCACCTCAAGATCCTTCTCTTCAAGTAAGGTTTGCAGACTTCGTGCCCCACCCCTCGCTCCGTGTGTGTGTATGTGTATGTGTGTGTGTGTGTGTGTGTGTGTGTGTGTGTGTGTGTGTGTGTGTGTGTGTGTGTGTGTGTGTGTGTGTACTCACCTATTTGTACTCACCTATTTGTGGTTGCAGGGGTCGAGTCTTAGCTCCTGGCCCCGCCTCTTCACCGGTTGCTACTGGGCCCTCTCTCTCCCCGCTCCATGAGCTTTATCAAACCTCGTCTTAAAACTGTGTATGGTTCCTGCCTCCACTACGTCATTTTCTAGGCTATTCCACTGCCTTACAACTCTATGACTGAAGAAATACTTCCTAATATCTCTCTGACTCATTTGTGTCTTCAACTTCCAATTGTGGCCTCTTGTAGATTCTGTGTCCCCTCCCTGGAACATCCTGTCTTTGTCCACCTTGTCTATTCCACGCAGTATTTTATATGTCGTTATCATGTCTCCCCTGACCCTCCTGTCCTCCAGTGTCGTCAGGCCGATTTCCCTTAATCTTTCTTCATAGGACATTCCCCTTAGCTCTGGAACTAACCTTGTCGCAAACCTTTGTACTTTCTCTAGTTTCTTGACGTGCTTTATCAAGTGCGGGTTCCAAACAGGTGCTGCATACTCCAGTATGGGCCTGACATACACGGTGTACAGTGTCTTGAACGATTCCTTACTAAGGTATCGGAATGCTGTTCTCAGGTTTGCCAGGCGCCCATATGCTGCAGCAGTTATCTGATTGATGTGTGCTTCCGGAGACATGCTCGGTGTTATACTCACCCCAAGATCTTTCTCCTTGAGTGAGGTTTGCAGTCTTTGGCCACCTAGCCTATACTCTGTCTGCGGTCTTCTGTGCCCTTCCCCTATCTTCATGATTTTGCATTTGGCAGGATTAAATTCGAGAAGCCATTTGCTGGACCAGGTGTCCAGTCTGTCCAGGTCTCTTTGAAGTCCTGCCTTGTCCTCATCAGATTTAATTCTCCTCATTAACTTCACATCATCTGCAAACAGGGACACTTCTGAGTCTAACCCTTCCATCATGTCGTTCACATATACCAAAAATAGCACTGGTCCTAGGACCGACCCTTGTGGGACCCCGCTCGTCACAGGTGCCCACTGTGATACATCATTACGTACCATGACTCGTTGTTGCCTCCCTGTCAGGTATTCTCTGATCCTTTGCAGGGCCCTTCCTGTTATATGCGCCTGATGCTCTAGCTTCGCACTAATCTCTTGTGGGGAAAACTGTGTAAAAAGGCCTTCTTGCAGTCCAAGAAGATGAAATCAACCCACCCCTCTCTCTCGTGTCTTACTTCTGTTATTTTATCATAAAACTCCAGAAGGTTTGTGACAAGGATTTGCCTTCCATGAATCCGGGGCTGGTTGGCATTTATACTCTTGTTCCGTTCCAGGTGCTCCACCACTCTCCTCCTGATATCTTCCAATAACTTTGATACTATACACGTCAATGACACAGGTCTATAGTTTAGTGCCTCTTTTCGGGTTCCTTTTTTAAAAATGGGAACTACATTGCCGTCTTCCATACCTCAGGTAGTTGCCCAGTTTCCAGGGACGTGTTTGAAGATTGTGGTAAGTGGCACACACACATATCTGCTCCTCTCTAAGGACCATGGGGAGATGTTGTCCGGTCCCATTGCCTTTGAGGTAGCAGTTTCTTCACCTCCTCCTCATCTGTATGTAGTCGTCCCCAACACTTGTTGGTGTATTCCTTGCTGGTGTCCCCATCTGATCTGTCCCCCAGATTCCTTCCCGTCTCTACTGTTAAATACTTCCTTAAATCTCGTGTTGAGCTCCTCACATACCTCTTTATCGTTTCTTGTGAGTTCTCCCCCTTCTTTCTTCAGCCTTTCACCTGGTCCTTGACTGTTGTCTTCCTCCTAATGTGGCTATACAGCAGTTTCGGGTCAGATTTGACTTTCGATGCTATGTCGTTTTCATACTGTCGCTGGGCTTCCTCCTTATCTGTGCATACTCGTTTCTGGCTCTTCTACTAATCTCCTTGTTTTCCTGGGTCCTATGCCTCCTGTACCTTTTCCATTCTCTGTTGCACTTAGTTTTTGCCTCCTACACTTTCGGGTAAACCAAGGACTCGTTTTGGTCTTCCTATTATTTCTGTTTCCCTTGGGAACAAACCTTTCCTCTGCCTCCTTGCACTTTGTTGCCACATATTCCATCATCTCGTTTACTGATTTTCCTACCATTTCTCTGTCCCACTGAACTCCTGTAGGAAGTTTCTCATACCTGTGTAGTCTCCCCTTTTATAGTTTGGCCTGTCCCCTTCAGTTCCTGTTACCTTCTCCACTTGTAACTCTACTATATAATCAAAACTCAGAACCACGTGATCGCTAGCTCCAAGGGGCCTCTCGTAAGTGATGTCCTCAATGTCTGAACTGCTCAGGGTGAACACAAGATCCAGTCTTGCTGGCTCATCCTCCCCTCTCTCTCTGGTTGTGTCCCTGACATGTTGATGCATGAGGTTTTCAAGTACCACATCCATCATCTTGGCTCTCCATGTTTCGGGACCCCCATGTGGCTCCAGGTTTTCCCAGTCGATCTCCCTGTGGTTGAAATCGCCCATTACCAGTAACTTTGCTCTGCTCGAGTGAGCTCTTCTTGCCACCTCAGCCAGTGTGTCCACCATCACCCTGTTGTTTTCTTCGTACTCCTCTCTTGGCCTCCTGCAGTTCTGTGGTGGGTTATACATCACTCCAACACACACACACACACAACATGAGCGTGGCTGAGGGCTGCAGGTAGCAAGGTGTGCTCTAATTGAGTGGGTGTTGCTATAACACAGCGAGCCTCGGCTAAGCCACAGGCAGATGACGCAGGGATAGGAAGCGACTACCAAGTGGATGAGAAGCAACAGATAGACCAAGAAAGAGGGGCAGGCAGGAAGAAAGAAAGGAAGCAGTGAAGGAAGGAAGAAAAGAGGTTAAAGAGACCGAGGGAGAGAAGGACAGATGGAGGTAAATTCTGAAGATGTGAATAAGCCAGTTATGACGGATAGATATAGAAGGTTATGAAGAGCAATGCTGAGTCGAGGGAAGACATAGAAGGAAGGAGTGATGGTGGGGGAGTGGGAGTGTGATGGTGGGGGAGGGTGAGAGTGATGGTGGGGGAGTGGGAGAGTGATGGTGGGGGAGGGTGAGAGTGATGATTAAGGAACGGGAAGAGTGATGGTGAGGGAGGGAGAGAGTGATGGAGAGGGAGGGTGAGAGTGATGGTGAGGGAGGTGAGAATGATAGTGAGGGAGTGTGAAAATGATAGTGAGGGAGGGTGAGAATGATAGTGAGGAAGGGAGAGAGTGATGATCTCTGACTGTCAACACTGGACAATCTCTGGTCGCAATACATGAAACGGACTTAATATAAAACTCAAAATGTCGAACTCTCCTCATCTAAAAACTGGTATATATAATATATATATATATATATATATATATATATATATATATATATATATATTATATATATATATATAGAGAGATGAAGAGAGAGAGAGATGAGAGAGAGAGAGAGAGAGAGAGAGAGAGAGAGAGATAGAGAGAGAGAGAGAGAGAGAGAGAGAGAAAGGAAAACAATGTATGCGAGTCCTGTGGCCGCCGTGGTGGTCCGGGGAGCCGGGTACAGGAGGTAGAAAAGCGGTGACTGGTTTTAAAGGTGCGCGTTGAGAGTGACATAAAACTGTAGTGTAGTACGCCCAGTATGGTGGCGCCTGGTTGATGGGCGGGGCGGGGCGGGGCGGGGCGGGGCGGGGCGGATGTGGGGTAGGGGACTTATCCTTACTCACTTGCAAAGAAAGGAGAGATACAGAATATATATATATATATATATATATATATATATATATAATATATATATATATATATATATATATATATAGGTGAAGCACATATAAAATTTGTGGTAAAGAAACACTTTATATATTCACCTCGTAACTCAGTGAAAATAATTAAGCTGTGCTAAACAATATTACCTTCCGTAAATTTTAGAAAAAATATGATAAGCTAATTTTGGTGGAAATGAAAAATAGCAAATTGTGGGTGAATATATATTATGTCGTCAGTAAATTCTGTTATTAACCAAAAATAAAAAAAGACTGATTTGTTTGTCGACTGTTTAAATTATTATTATTATTATTATTATTATTATTATTATTATTATTATTATTATTATTATTATTATTATTATTATATTCACATTAAACGCTAAACCCATGTGGGTCACTCAGCGCAAGAAGTGGTGGAGAATTGATCATCCGTCTGCTAAACAACAGACAGACGCACTTCCTATCTGTACTCTTTAAAGAACATAAGACAGAAGGAGCACTGCAGTAGGGCTACTGGCAGTTCCTCATTTTTTATTAATCATTTTCACTAGTACATTTCTCATGCAGACGAAGTATCGAGCCTTCACTCCTTGCTTTCAGCGCAACGTATGTTTGGTGTTTCGCGTAATTTTAATAATTAGGCAGAGTGTATCATTTATTTGTACCTTTACTTACGACTTCCCAGTTATATATATAACTGGGAAGAATGTGTGTAAGCAGTTTTCTGGAATATTATTGCTTAATATAATTGACAAGACTGAGTTATAAATTGACAAGACTGAATTATAAGTTGACAAGACTGAATTATAAGTTGACAACACTGAATTATAAGTTGACAAGACTGAATTATAAGTTGACAAGACTGAGTTATAAGTTGACAAGACTGAATTATAAGTTGACAAGACTGAATTATAAGTTGACAAGACTGAATTATAAGTTGACAAGACTGAGTTATAAATTGACAACACTGAGATATAAGTTGACAAGACTGAGTTGTAAGTTGACAACACTGAGATATAAATTGACAAGACTGAGTTGTAAGTTGACAAGACTGAGTTATAAGTTGACAAGACTGAGTTGTAAGTTGACAAGACTGAGTTATAAGTTGACAAGACTGAGTTGTAAGTTGACAAGACTGAGTTATAAGTTGACAAGACTGAGTTGTAAGTTGACAACACTGAGATATAAGTTGACAAGACTGAGTTGTAAGTTGACAACACTGAGATATAAGTTGACAAGACTGAGTTGTAAGTTGACAAGACTGAGTTATAAGTTGACAAGACTGAGTTGTAAGTTGACAAGACTGAGTTATAAGTTGACAAGACTGAGTTGTAAGTTGACAACACTGAGATATAAGTTGACAAGACTGAGTTGTAAGTTGACAACACTGAGATATAAGTTGACAAGACTGAGTTGTAAGTTGACAAGACTGAGTTATAAGTTGACAAGACTGATTTTGTAAGTTGACAACACTGAGATATAAGTTGACAAGACTGAGTTGTAAGTTGACAACACTGAGATATAAGTTGACAAGACTGAGTTGTAAGTTGACAACACTGAGTTATAAGTTGACAAGACTGAGTTGTAAGTTGACTCACAATTAAAAAATCTGTTCCTCCTCCCATCCTTCCTCCTCCTTCTCCCCCTTCTCGCAACACCTCATTTCACCCCCCTTCTTCCCGCCCCTCGCAACTCCTCGCTTCTCCCACCTCCCCACTCCATCCCGCCCCTCGGAACTCCTCGCCTCGCACCCCTCCCCACTCCTCAACTCCTCGCTTTTTTCCCTGCCAAAAATGCACGTTTGAGAGAAGAGTAAATGGGTTGGTGCGGTAAAGAAAGTAAATGGAAGATTATGGGAAAGAAAGTGGAGGCGTTGTGAGAGATGGTGAGCCAGTGAAGTGTGAGGGAGGTGTGAAGGAGGCGAGAGGGAAATGTGAGGTTGTGTGGAGGTATGAGACAGTTAGGTGTGACAGGTGTGAGGTAAGTGTGAATGGGAAGTACCAACCCTTCCTGTGCCCTGCTCATGTAACACACGGGTTAACTCTGTAACTTCTGTGATATTGTCTGTATTCACCTAGCAGTAAGTACTTACCTGGGTGTTAGCCGACTGGTGTGGGTCGCATCCCGTGGACAAAATTAACCTAAGTTACGCGAAATGCTCTGTATAACCAGGGGCTTTTATACAGCATGTCACTGATGTGACCCAGGTCTGTAAAAGTTGCACCAGGTACTTGTAGAAATAATGACTACTGTTATATTATTCTGCCAAGTGCAGCAGCAACAGTTGTGTGGTGCTACTGTAAACACTGGGTGCGTTTAATATTATATAGGATCAGTAGAAGTAGCTTCTGTCTATGTGTAGTGCTGAAGTATACAGTGTGACCAAGTGGTCACGCTCCACCATGACCCAGCTAGTCACACTCCACCATGACCCAGCTAGTCACACTCCAACATGACCCAGCTAGTCACACTCCACCATGACCCAGCTAGTCACACTCCACCATGACCCAGCTAGTCACACTCCACCATGACCCAGCTAGTCACACTCCACCATGACCCAGCTAGTCACACTCCACCATGACCCAGCTAGTCCACTCCACCATGACCGCTAGTCACACTACCCACCACCTAGTCACACTCTACTATGACCCAGCTAGTCACACTCCACCATGACCAAGCTAGTCACACTCCACCATGACCCAGCTAGTCACACTCCGCCATGACCCAGCTAGTCACACTCCACCATGACCCAGCTAGTCACACTCCACCATGACCCAGCTAGTCATACTCCGCCATGACCCAGCTAGTCACACTCCACCATGACCCAGCTAGTCACACTCCACCATGACCCAGCTAGTCACACTCCACCATGACCCAGCTAGTCACACTCCACCATGACCCAGCTAGTCACACTCCACCATGACCCAGCTAGTCACACTCCACCATAACCCAGCTAGTCACACTACACCATGACCCAGCTAGTCACACTCTACCATGACCCAGCTAGTCACACTCCACCATGACCCAGCTAGTCACACTCTACCATGACCCAGCTAGTCACACTCCACCATGACCCAGCTAGTCACACTCTACTATGACCCAGCTAGTCACACTCCACCATGACCCAGCTAGTCACACTCCACCATGACCCAGCTGGTCACACTACCATGACCCAGCTAGTCACACTCCACCATGACCCAGCTAGTCATACTCCGCCATGACCCAGCTAGTCACACTCCACCATGACCCAGCTAGTCACACTCCACCATGACCCAGCTAGTCACACTCCACCATGACCCAGCTAGTCACACTCCACCATGACCCAGCTAGTCACACTCCACCATGACCCAGCTAGTCACACTCCACCATAACCCAGCTAGTCACACTACACCATGACCCAGCTAGTCACACTCTACCATGACCCAGCTAGTCACACTCCACCATGACCCAGCTAGTCACACTCTACCATGACCCAGCTAGTCACACTCCACCATGACCCAGCTAGTCACACTCTACTATGACCCAGCTAGTCACACTCTACCATGACCCAGCTAGTCACACTCCACCATGACCCAGCTAGTCACACTCCACCATGACCCAGCTAGTCACACTCTACCATGACCCAGCTAGTCACATTCTACCATGACCCAGCTAGTCACACTCCACCATGACCCAGCTAGTCACACTCCACCATGACCCAGCTAGTTACACTCCGCCATGACCCAGATAATCACACTCCACCATGACCCAGCTAGTCACACTCCACCATGACCCAGCTAGTCACACTCCACCATGACCCAGCTAGTCACACTCTACCATGATCCAGCTAGTCACACTCCACCATGACCCAGCTAGTCACACTCCACCATGACCCAGCTAGTCACACTCCACCATGACCCAGCTAGTCACACTCCACCATGACCCAGCTAGTCACACTCCACCATGACCCAGCTAGTCACACTCCACCATGACCCAGCTAGTCACACTCCACCATGACCCAGCTAGTCACACTCCACCATGACCCAGCTAGTCACACTCTACCATGACCCAGCTAGTCACACTCCACCATGACTCAGCTAGTCACACTCCACCATGACCCAGCTAGTCACGCTCCACCATGACCCAGCTAGTCACACTCCACCATGACCCAGTTAGTCACACTCCACCATGACCCAGCTAGTCACACTCCACCATGACCCAGCTAGTCACACTCCACCATCACCCAGCTAGTCACGCTCCACCATGACCCAGCTAGTCACACTCCACCATGACCCAGCTAGTCACACTCCACCATCACCCAGCTAGTCACACTCCACCATCACCCAGCTAGTCACACTCCACCATCACCCAGCTAGTCACACTCCACCATCACCCAGCTAGTCACACTCCACCATGACCCAGCTAGTCACACTCCACCATGACCCAGCTAGTCACACTCCACCATGACCCACCTAGTCACGTTCCACCATGACCCAGTTAGTCACACTCCACCATCACCCAGCTAGTCACACTCCACCATCACCCAGCTAGTCACACTCAACCATGACCCAGCTAGTCACGCTCCAACATGACCCAGCTAGTCACGCTCCAACATGACCCAGCTAGTCACAGTCTACCATGACCCAGCTAGTCACACTCCAACATGACCCAGCTAGTCACGCTCCAACATGACCCAGCTAGTCACGCTCCAACAGGACCCAGCTAGTCACACTCTACCATGACCCAGCTAATTACACTCCAATATGACCCAGCTAGTCACGCTCCAACATCACCCAGCTAGTCACACTCCAACATGACCCAGCTAGTCACACTCCACCATGACCCAGCTAGTCACACTCCAACATGACCCAGCTAGTCACGCTCCAACATGACCCAGCTAGTCACACTCCAACATGACCCAGCTAGTCACGCTCCAACATGACCCAGCTAGTCACGCTCCAACATGACCCACCTAGTCACGCTCCAACATGACCCAGCTAGTCCCGCTCCAACAAGACCCAGCTAGTCACACTCTACCATGACCCAGCTAGTCACACTCCAACATGACCCAGCTATTCACGCTCCAACATGACCCAGCTAGTCACACTCCACCATGACCCAGCTAGTCACACTCCACCATGACCCAGCTAGTCACGCTCCAACATGACCCAGCTAGTCACGCTCCAACATGACCCAGCTAGTCACGCTCCAACATGACCCAGCTAGTCACACTCCACCATGACCCAGCTAGTCACACTCCAACATGACCCAGCTAGTCACGCTCCAACATGACCCAGCTAGTCACGCTCCAACATGAACCAGCTAGTCACACTCCACCATGACCCAGCTAGTCACGCTCCAACATGACCCAGCTAGTCGCGCTCCAACATGACCCAGCTAGTCACACTCCAACATGACCCAGCTAGTCACGCTCCAACATGACCCAGCTAGTCACGCTCCAACATGACCCAGCTAGTCACACTCCACCATCACCCAGCTAGTCACGCTCCACCATCACCCAGCTAGTCACGCTCCAACATGACCCAGCTAGTCACGCTCCAACATGACCCAGCTAGTCACGCTCCAACATGACCCAGCTAGTCACGCTCCAACATGACCCAGCTAGTCACACTCCACCATGACCCTGCTAGTCACACTCCACCATGACCCAGCTAGTCACGCTCCAACATGACCCAGCTAGTCACGCTCCAACATGACCCAGCTAGTCACACTCCAACATGACCCAGCTAGTCACGCTCCAACATGACCCAGCTAGTCACACTCTACCATGACCCAGCTAGTCACGCTCCAACATGACCCAGCTAGTCACACTCTACCATGACCCAGCTAATCACACTCCACCATGACCCAGCTAGTCACACTCCAACATGACCCAGCTAGTCACACTCCAACATGACCTAGCTAGTCACGCTCCAACATGACCCAGCTAGTCACACTCTACCATGACCCAGCTAGTCACACTCCAACATGACCCAGCTAGTCACGCTCCAACATGACCCAGCTAGTCACACTCCACCATGACCCAGCTAGTCACACTCCAGCATGACCCAGCTAATCACACTCCACCATGACCCAGCTAGTCACACTCCACCATGACCCAGCTAGTCACACTCCACCATGACCCAGCTAGTCACACTCCACCATGACCCAGCTAGTCACACTCCACCATGACCCAGCTAGTCACACTCCACCATGACCCAGCTAGTCACACTCCAACATGACCCAGCTAGTCACACTCCACCATGACCCAGCTAGTCACGCTCCACCATGACTCAGCTAGTCACGCTCCACCATGACCCAGCTAGTCACACTCCAACATGACCCAGCTAGTCACGCTCCAGCATGACCCAGCTAGTCACGCTCCAGCATGACCCAGCTAGTCACGCTCCACCATGACCCAGCTAGTCACGCTCCACCATGACCCAGCTAGTCACCCTCCAACATGACCCAGCTAGTCACGCTCCACCATGACCCAGCTAGTCACGCTCCAACATGACCCAGCTAGTCACGCTCCACCATGACCCAGCTAGTCACGCTCCACCATGACCCAGCTAGTCACCCTCCACATGACCCAGCTAGTCACGCTCCAACATGACCCAGCTAGTCACGCTCCACCATGACCCAGCTAGTCACACTCCACCATGACCCAGCTAGTCACACTCCACCATGACCCAGCTAGTCACGCTCCACCATGACCCAGCTAGTCACGCTCCAACATGACCCAGCTAGTCACGCTCCAACATGACCCAGCTAGTCACACTCCACCATGACCCAGCTAGTCACGCTCCACCATGACCCAGCTAGTCACGCTCCAACATAACCCAGCTAGTCACAACATGCTGCAACAAGTAACGCAGGTGTTTCTCATATTTTGTTACAAAAGCTGCAACTAAAATATATTTTACTTTAAGGATGAATTACATGAAGAAATAAATATATCTGGATACTACTAGAAATCAATAATAAAAAAATAAGATTATAGTGACTATATAGATCATATTATATCAATTTTCCTTTGTATAAACTGTTTGGCTACAACTGATGACGGATCCTTAAACTCACGAGAAATCTAAACACTTTAATACCTTAAATATTTGTTCTGTCCATAACTACAATCCCTGTCTATTAACTCTAACACCAACTCCTAAGAGCTAACCATAATAACTATGCCTATGATTTGATTTATTAGGTTTGAACCCTAGCGACTACACGAGGGCCATTATGGCCTCCTCTTCCCTGTATACCACTAGTTAAGGGTGCTTTGATCTCTAAAATTGGATTATTGGTGTGTGTGTGTGTGTGTGTGTGTGTGTGTGTGTGTGTGTGTGTGTGTGTGTGTGTGTGTGTGTGTGTGTGTGTGTGTGTGTGTGTGTGAGATGAGGGTGTGTGTGGGTGTGTGTGGGTGTGTGTGTGGATGTGGGTGTGTGTGTGTGTGTGTGTGTGTGTGTGTGTGTGTGTGTGTGTGTGTGTGTGTGTGTGTACTCACCTATTTGTGGTTGCAGGGGTCGAGTCTTAGCTCCTGGCCCCGCCTCTTCACCGGTTGCTACTGGGCCCTCTCTCTCCCCGCTCCATGAGCGTTATCAAACCTCGTCTTAAAACTGTGTATGGTTCCTGCCTCCACTACGTCATTTTCTAGGCTATTCCACTGCCTTACAACTCTATGACTGAAGAAATACTTCCTACTATCTCTCTGACTCATTTGTGTCTTCAACTTCCAATTGTGGCCTCTTGTTTCTGTGTCCCCTCCCTGGAACATCCTGTCTTTGTCCACCTTGTCTATTCCACGCAGTATTTTATATGTCGTTATCATGTCGCCCCTGACCCTCCTGTCCTCCAGTGTCGTCAGGCCGATTTCCCTTAATCTTTCTTCATAGGACATTCCCCTTAGCTCTGGAACTAACCTTGTCGCAAACCTTTGTACTTTCTCTAGTTTCTTGACGTGCTTTATCAAGTGCGGGTTCCAAACAGGTGCTGCATACTCCAGTATGGGCCTGACATACACGGTGTACAGTGTCTTGAATGATTCCTTACTAAGGTATCGGAATGCTGTTCTCAGGTTTGCCAGGCGCCCATATGCTGCAGCAGTTATCTGATTGATGTGTGCTTCCGGAGACATGCTCGGTGTTATACTCACCCCAAGATCTTTCTCCTTGAGTGAGGTTTGCAGTCTTTGGCCACCTAGCCTATACTCTGTCTGTGGTCTTCTGTGCCCTTCCCCTATCTTCATGACTTTGCATTTGGCAGGATTAAATTCGAGAAGCCATTTGCTGGACCAGGTGTCCAGTCTGTCCAGGTCTCTTTGAAGTCCTGCCTGGTCCTCATCAGATTTAATTCTCCTCATTAACTTCACATCATCTACAAACAGGGACACTTCTGAGTCTAACCCTTCCGTCATGTCGTTCACATATACCAAAAATAGCACTGGTCCTAGGACCGACCCCTGTGGGACCCCGCTCGTCACAGGTGCCCACTGTGATACATCATTACGTACCATGACTCGCTGTTGCCTCCCTGTCAGGTATTCTCTGATCCATTGCAGTGCCCTTCCTGTTATATGCACCTGATGCTCTAGCTTCTGCACTAATCTCTTGTGAGGAACTGTGTCAAAGGCCTTCTTGCAGTCCAAGAAGATGCAATCAACCCACCCCTCTCTCTCGTGTCTTACTTCTGTTATTTTATCATAAAACTCCAGAAGGTTTGTGACGCAGGATTTGCCTTCCGTGAATCCGTGCTGGTTGGCATTTATACTCTTGTTCCGTTCCAGGTGCTCCACCACTCTCCTCCTGATAATCTTCTCCATAATTTTGCATACTATACACGTCAATGACACAGGTCTATAGTTTAGTGCCTCTTTTCTGTCTCCTTTTTTAAAAATGGGAACTACATTTGCCGTCTTCCATACCTCAGGCAGTTGCCCAGTTTCCAGGGACCTGTTGAAGATTGTGGTAAGTGGCACGCACAACATGTCTGCTCCCTCTCTAAGGACCCACGGGGAGATGTTGTCCTTTGAGGTATCGATGTCCCTTAGCAGTTTCTTCACCTCCTCCTCATCTGTATGTATGTCGTCCAACACTTGTTGGTGTATTCCTTGCTGGTGTCCTTGTGTGTGTGTGTATGTGTGTGTGTGTGTGTGCGTGTGTGTGTGTGTGTGTGTGTGTGTGTGTGTGTGTTTGTGTGTGTGTGTGTGTGTGTGTGTGTGTGTGTGTGTGTGTGTGTGTGTGTGTGTGTGTGTGTGTGTGTGTGCGTGTGCGTGTATACGTGTATGCAAATGTGCATGTGTGTAAATGGTAAGTACCAAATGTCGTAATATGCGTGACATGGAAGGAACTCAACTACCCGCCCTCCCACCCCCACTTGTCTTCCTCCTCCTCCTCCTCCTCAGTTCACTTCTCCCACAAACGCCATTATTACCTTCTTCCTGATGCATTAACTTGTACAGTGTTATTGTACGTGGTATGAGATGGGGACTTGCTCTGTCTCTCGTGAAAATTGATATATCTTATATTCTTATTAGCTGAATGACGCACGCGTTTCACGTAAGTTTAATATTGAAATGTATTTTTACACCTTGGGGTGACAGTGTTGCACCCTGGGGTGACAGTGTTACACCCTGGGGTGACACAGTGTCACACCCTGGGTTGACACAGTGTCACACCCTGGGGTGACAGTGTTGCACCCTGGGGTGACAGTGTTACACCCTGGGGTGACACAGTGTCACACCCTGGGGTGACACAGTGTCACACCCTGGGGTGACACTGTATCTCACCCTGCCAACTCCTTGGTAAGGCTTTGCCAGTCACTCGCATCAAAACATTAACAAACCCCTGGCTATCTTCAAGAGGGAGCTGGATAGGCACCTATAGTCAATACCTGACTTGCCGGGCTATGGTTCGTACGTTAGACGGCGTATGGCCGGTAGTAACAGCCTGGTTGATCAGACACTGATCCACCGCGATGCGAGATCATGGACCGGGCCCGAAATACCCCCGAGGTACACAGATGTGGAGAAATTTTCTCCATGAGGGAGGTATTAGCCCATTCAACCCTCTTCAGTCCCTTCAGCCCTTTGCAGCCCCTTCCAGCCCTGAGGGACGACCCTAAGGGCTTCTGATCAACAGTTTAATTTGTAACACATGCTCGTACCCGGGCGCCAAGTCACGTCACTGGCTGACCAGTGTTGCAACCAGTGTGGGTTAACGAGAGTAATTAATTTCTTACTGTAGCAGGAAAATTAAGGAAAACCCTGCACTCACTTCATTTACAAGTTCCTACTATCATTAACTTTCGTATATGCCCAGACAACAAGAAATCAAGCATCTGTTGCAGTTTGGCAAGGAACGGAAAATGCTGATTTCAGCAGATGCTCTGTGTAGCTAGAGACGCCCAGGGCAGCCGTGGCTGAAGCGGGGTAAATCAGATTGCTTTAAAACCTGGTACAGAGAATTTGTGCTCCACGCTATAAGAACAAAGACATAAGTGTGTGTGTGTTACTGTGCCTCAGACAATCTCTATATTCGCGGTAGAAAGAATACAGAGAAGTGTGCTCAGCTTCCTGTAGTGACATTACTGGGAAAAGAACAAAAGATTGAAGAACAGTGTAGTGTGACTGCACGAGTATTGCAAATTTCCCAATGGAGTGGAAGACAGTGCAACATTCTTCAAAGGACACTTCTGCTACTATCATGTCACCCATATCTGTCATAAATGCTCATGCTGCAAGGGCAAGGTAGGTTTCAATCTTACTTGTTAAACAAGGAAGCTGCAGTTCTTATAGACACAAGAGGATTGAAACTGTCCTATAGACAGCAGTAATGGGCAGGCCATTGAGCCCAAACCCGTAAGTGACATCAGCACTCGTTTTCTGAGATATGCTGAAATAACGCCCTTTTGGGGTAATTGTACTTTACCTTTATTTATTTCACACAGCCCAAGGGAGTGGAGTTTACAGCTCATCAAGACAACGACTTCGGGGATGGCTGCAAAGACATGAACTGTCATTCAAGCTAAGTACCTATACAGTCCTTATCTTAATTGGTTTAGTTTGTTCCATTTCCCTAAAAGTTGATCCTTCGAACTGGATAGAGTAACAGAAATAGAAGACATGCAGAGAGATTATCTCTTTCTCCACATCTCTACCCAAGAGAATCCAGCTGACTTGTTGTCACATGGTGTCCCACTCAAGAAATTTGGGGATAATAAATTATGAGTCCATGGAGTAAACTGGCTCTTCAGTGAAAATAACTGGCCACAGCAAAAAGCTCACATTATGCCAGAAGAAACAGTCTGCTCGAACACAGAAATAAACTGTTTAAATACAACAGACACAACAGAAATAGTCATTGATGAATTTAAATGCACGAGCTGTAACTCATGAGTATTTAGATCCATCAATGACTATTTCTGGCGTGTCTGTTGTATTTAAATGAGACACTTCACATGTGAGCAGTAGGTCACAGCGTTCATCCACTCTCAGCTAGATTTACAAAACGGTGACAAGCAGGCCTGGGCTCCTTTAAAGACTCCCTTAATATACGCCTCCAATACATTCAATGTGTGTATCATTTGCTCCAAATATCCGCTGACAAACCCCAAGACAAATGGTGGCAGTGGTGAGAGGTCACTCAGTACCCTGACATGGGAGGTCACTCAGTACTTTGACCTAGAAGGCCACTCAGTACTTTAACTTGGGAGATCACTCAGCACATTGACCTAGGTCACTCAGTATTTTGACCTGAGAGATTACACAGGAACACAGAATGAAAGAATACTGAATTAAACCTACTAGTTCATGTCTGGCAGATCTAACTTACTCAACACTTGGCAATAAAAAAAAGAAACACACATACACACACACACCACACACACACACACACACACACACACACACACACACACACACACACACACACACACAACACATACACACACACACACACACACAAAATGGTGGGAGCAGTGAGAGGTCACTCAGTACCTTGACCTGGGAGGTCACTCAGTACTTTGACCTAGAAGGTCACTCAGTACTTTAACCTGGGAGATCACTCAGCACACTGACCTAGAAGGTCACTCAGTATTTTGACCTGAGAGATTACACAAGAACACAAGAATGAAGGAACACAGAATTAAGCCTACAAGTTCATGTCTGGCAGATCTAACTTACTCAACACTCGGCAATAAAAAAAAAGAAACACACACACACACACACACACACACAAACACACACACACACACACACACACACACACATTCTCTCTCCTCATTCTCACCTTCCATCCATCTTCCCTCTCCTCAGTCTTCTGTCTCTCACCCTTTCTCCTGCCTCCTTATACCCTCTTGTAACCCCTAAAACTCTCCTTGATGCTGCCCCCCCTCCCACCCCATATCCTTCTCCCCCCTGTCCTACCTCCCTCCCTCTTCCCCTCCCTACAACACCCATCCTCACACAAATACCCACTCTGAAAATAAATAAGCTTCCTTCTGTGGCACAATGGGACAACCAAAAACAAGGCCGAGAGCCAAGGGTCTGGTGGACAAAGCTGGGAAGGACGATTGGGAGGCAGAGCTCAAAAAAAGGGAGGAAGCCTGAGGAAGGAAGCTAGAAGAGCTTGGAAGGAGGATGGAGGAGAGGATAACTGCAGAGAGCAGAAAGTGGGAGCAACATGCCATAGTAGCAGAAGCCAAGATACAGTGCTTAGAAGAGAAACTGAGAAATCTGAAACAACCTAAAGAAAAAAAATAACAGTCAAGACATAACACCAGGAACTACTACATCAGACACAGACAAGGGGACTGGAGGGAACAAGGAAGCTATACTGAATGCAAAGGTCCTGTCAGGCCCACACGGGGTCAAGGCAAAGACAAGGAGCACACTAGGAACAAATGAGAGGTCTGAAGACATTGACGGAGCTAGGATATATTCAGGAACTCTGCCAGGCTCCTGCAGGGGCCAGGAACAGATGAGCAGGAAAGACAGACCAACGAGCAGAAAAGACAGACCAACGAGCAGTGGGGGCCTCAGCTAGGGAAGGGGTTGAAGGAAGGAATACTCCAAGTGAAGAAACAAACACCTCAGAGGACACAATGGGAGACAGAGTGGGAGGAAGAAGGGGAGAGATCAGTTTTTGTCTATGGGCTCCAGGAAGCCAAAGGGGAAACCTATGAAGAAAGAAAACAGGAGGAGATAAAAGCGACTGAAGGTATCATGAAGGCAATAGGCGAGGGCGACATGACCCAGGTGACAAATTTTCGGAGAACTGGGTGGTTCACAAGGAGAAGGAAACGGCCCCTCAAAGTAATTTTCAAGGCAGAATCAACTCAAACCATGATCCTGCAGGAGAAAGCACAGCTGAGAGACAAACTGGAGTTCCAGAGCGTGTACTTCGATCGAGACAGAACGCAAGAGGAAAGGATGATACTGAAAGAGAGAATGCAAAAATGAAAGGATTAATGGAAGGAAATGATAAAGAAAAGTGAATAACCCAGACACAGGTGAAAAGACAAACACACCCACCAGAAACACCCACAGAAGGATTCCAACCACGACAACCCCTAGGCAACTGAACAATCTAAACCAACAATCATACACAGATCCCTCTGTCTCCACCCCCCACACCACAAACCCCACCCCTACAGCAACCCCCTATGGGAACTCTTCCCCCACCCCCACAACAATCCCCCATAGACCCCCACCAGGGCTCCTGCTCTCCCAACCCCAATATTCTCCCAGGACCACAGTTTCAGAACAGAAGTTGAAGATTTGGTACACATATGAGGCCCCTAGGAGCTAGTGACCACATGGTTCTGTGCTTTGAATACATAGTAGAGTTACAAGTCGAGAGGGTAACAGGAGTTGAATGGGAAAAGCCAGACTATAAAAGGAGGGACTACATAGGTTTGAGGAACTTCCTGCAGGAAGTTCAATGGGACAGAGAACTGATAGGAAAGTCAGAAAACGAAATGATGGAATACATAACAAAATGTAAGGAGGCAGAGGAAAGGTTTGTTCCCAAGGGCAACAGAAATAATGGGAAGACCAGAACGAGCCCCTGGTTTACCAGACGGTGTAAGAAGGCAAAAACTAATTGCATCAGAGAATGGAAAAAGTACAGAAGGCAAAGAACACAGGAAAATAAGGAGCTAAGTCGAAGAGCCAGATACGAATATGCACAGGTAAGGAGGGAGGCCCAGCGACAGTATAAAAATAACATAGCATTGAAAGTCAAGTCTGACCAGAAACTGCTTTATAGCCACATCATGAGGAAGACAACAGTCAAAGACCAGGTGATCAGGGTGAGGAAAGAACGTGGGGAACTCACAAGAAATGATCATGAGGAATGTAAGGAGCTCAACATGAGATTTAAGGAAGTAGTCACAGTAGAGACAGGAAGGGCTCTGGGAAGACAGCATGGAGGGGTACACCAACAGGGAATATACCATCAAGTGTTGGATGACATACAAACAACGGAGGAGGAAGGGCAGAAGCTGCTAAGTGACCTTGATACCTCAAATGCGATGAGGCTGGACAACATCTCCCAGTGGGCCCTTAGAGAAGGAGCAAAGAAGCTGTGTGTGCAACTAACCAAAATATTCAATACATCCCTTGAAACTGGGCAACTACCTGAGGTATGGAAAACGGCAAATGTAGTCCCCATTTTTAAGGACACAGAAACGAGGTACTAAACTACAGACCAGTGTCTCTGACATGTATAGCATGCAAAGTCATGGAGAAGATTATCAGGAGGAGAGTGGTGGAGCACCTGGAACATAACAAAATTATAAACGACAACCAGCACGGATTCATGGAAGGAAAATCCTGTGTACGTCTGGAGTTCAATGACAAGGTAACAGAAGTAGGAAGGCCTTCGACCCAGTTCCTCACAGGAGATTAGTGCAGAAGCTGGAGGACCAGGCACATATCAGTGTTGATGTGTACTTAGCTCTGTGAAGACCTGTTTGCGTGCTCTCTACGAATTGAAGCAAGATGCCCTCCATCAAGCAACTTTACCAACAGCTTAAGGAAGAATTGAGGATGGCGAAGTTGGAGATTCGGCGACTGACCGAGGAAAACAAGAAGATTCGTAGTAGTCCTCCTATTTTGAGTCCTCAGGTCAAGAAGGGAAACTGGTCAGTGGCTGGACACCAGGGAACGAAGTTGACGATCAAGAAGACGAATGGAAAGGTAGAAACGATGAAGAAGAAAGAGACTGCCGTGGAAACTGTTGAGGAAACATCTAATACATTCTCAGTGCTACCCGACGAATGTGAGACGACTACTGGGAACATCATGATGAACGACACCAAGGAAGGTAAGAATATTGTTGTTGTTGGGGATAGCCAAGTTAGGTATATGGATAGGGCGTTCTGCTTGAAGGACAGGAGTAGGAGACAGAGTTTGCTTTCCTGGGGCTGGGATGGAGGATATTGTTAGCCATCTGAATGACATCATGAGAGGTAATGGGAGCAATCCTATTATCTGTCTCAGTGCTGGAGGCAACGATGTTGGCAGACGTAGGAGTGAGGACCTGATTAGCAGGTATAGGTCAGCAATAGAAATAATTAGGAGTAAGGGTGGGAACCCTGTCATATGTGGTATTTTGCCAAGGAGAGGAGTTGGAAATGAATGGTTGTGCGGGGCAATTGGTGTCAATTGCTGGCTGGACAAATACTGTAAGGAAAATGTGGTAACATTCATTGACAACTGGGACCTCTCCTATGGCAGAAATGACATGTATGCCAGGGATGGGGTTCACTTATCTTGGTCTGGGGTGGTAGCACTGGCAACTGCAGTGGAGGGAGCAGTTAGGACTTTAAACTAGGAATAGTTAGTGGCATGGGTTTTGGCAGGAAAACAGTGAAGTCGCAGTGTAGTAATATTACGAGTTCTACGGGAACTAGTAATAAGCAGAACGAGGTAGATATTGAAAAGCCAGGGACTCTGGGTGATAAGGACAGTAATAGGTTTAGTAGAAAAACAGAAATGAGCAGGAAGGGTAAAGAGAAAGGAGAGTCTTTCAATGTTTATTATGCTAATTGCCGTAGTGCTAGGAATAAGATGGACGAGTTGAGATTAGTTGCTAGTGCAGGTAACATTGATGTATTTGCCTTAACTGAGACGTGGTTTTATTAAAAAAGTCGGGACATGCCTGCGGAATGTCATATTCAGGGTTTTAAATTGCTCCAAGTAGATAGAAGTATCGGGAAAGGGGTGGGGTGGCATTGTATGTCCGAGATCGCTTGAACTGTTGCATAAAAACGGGTATTAAGTCTGAAGTAACACATACAGAGTCTGTTTGGATAGAATTTTCAGAGGGGCATGAAAAACTGATTTTAGGAGTGATATACCGTCCCCCAAACTTAGATAGGGACCAAGGGAGACTACTATAGGAGGAAATTGTTAAGGCCACAAGGCACGATAATGTAGTAATTCTAGGAGACTTTAACTTTAGTCATATTGATTGGAATTTCTTGACTGGGAATTTAGAATCATACGACTTCTTAGAAGTAGTTCAGGATTGTTTTTTGAAGCAGTTTGTGACAGAACCTACAAGGGGAAAATAACCTGCTTGACTTAGTTATGGCAAACAATGAATCCCTTGTTAATAATTCAGAAATTTCAGAGGAACTGGGTGCTAGCGACCACAAATCAATTACATTTAGCATTGAATGGAAGTACGATAGTAGCGATAACTCAGTAACAGTCCCAGATTTTTGCTTAGCAGATTACGATGGGCTTAGAGAACACTTATCATCTGTTGACTGGGGTAACGAAGTGAGCTATCAATATGACAGTTTTCTGAACACTATACATGCTGCTCAAAGAACGTTTATCCCATATAAAGAAATTAGATCAAATAGAAATGACCCAAAATGGATGAATAATAGGCTCAAATATCTACTAGGGCATAAGAAAGGAATTTATAGGCGTATCAAAAGAGGTGAGGGTCATCTTATGAATCAGTATATTGACATTAAGAGGGACATTAAAAAGGGGATAAGAAAAGCTAAAAGGGACTATGAAATTAAAGTTGCTAGGGATTCTAAAACTAACCCAAAAAGTTTTTTCCAGGTCTATAGAACAAAAGTTAGAGATAAGATAGGTCCCCTTAAAAATAACTATGGGCACCTTACTGACAAAGAGAATGAAATGTGCTCGATTTTTAATAATTATTTTCTCTCAGTTTTTACACAGGAAGACACTAACAATATTCCAGTAATTAATTTTTATAGTGGGCTAGAAGAAGATAAATTATGTAACATCACAGTCACTAGTGAAATGGTTGTGAAGCAGATAGACAGATTGAAGCACAATAAGTCGCCGGGTCCTGATGAGGTTTTTTCAAGGGTTCTTAAGGAATGCAAAATGGAAGTCTGTGAACCATTAACTAATATTTTTAATTTATCTCTTCAAACAGGTGTAGTGTCTGATATGTGGAAGATGGCTAATGTAATTCCTATTTTTAAAACAGGGACAAGTCGTTACCGTCAAATTACCGCCCAATAAGCCTGACCTCAATTGTAGGCAAATTACTAGAGCCAATTATAGCTGAGATTATAAGAAGCCATCTCGATAAGCATAGCTTGATTAATGATACTCAGCATGGATTCACAAGAGGCCGGTCTTGTCTAACTAATTTATTAACTTTCTTCAGTAAAGCTTTTGAGGCTGTTGACCACGATAAAGAATTTGATATTATTTACTTAGATTTTAGTAAGGCTTTTGATAGAGTTCCGCACAAAAGACTGTTAAAGAAAGTGGCAGCTCATGGCATTGGGTGAAAAGTGCTCTCGTGGATCGAGTCATGGCTCACTGACAGGAAGCAGAGTGTCCATAAATGGGGTTAAATACGAGTGGGGATCTGTAACAAGTGGCGTTCCACAGGGATCAGTCTTGGGCCCGTTGTTGTTTATAATACATATCAATGATCTTGATGAGGGAATTACTAGTGATATGAGCAAATTCGCCGATGACACAAAGATAGGTAGGATAATTGATTCAAACGTAGATGTTATGGAACTTCAGGAGGATTTAAACAAACTCTATTCTTGGTCAGAAAAGTGGCAGATGCAGTTCAATATAGATAAATGCAAGGTTCTGAAGCTCGGGAGTGTTCATAACCCTAGTACTTATAAGTTAAATGATGTAGAACTTAGCCATACAGATTGCGAAAAGGACTTGGGGGTTATGGTGAGCAGCAACCTTAAACCAAGACAGCAATGTCTAAGCGTACGTAATAAGGCAAATAGATTACTGGGATTTATATCAAGAAGTGTAAGCAACAGAAGTTCAGAGGTCATACTGCAGCTTTATACATCATTAGTAAGGCCTCACCTAGATTATGCAGCTCAGTTCTGGTCTCCATATTACAGAATGGACATAAATTCGTTAGAAAACATTCAGCGTAGGATGACTAAATTAATACATAGCATTAGAAATCTTCCTTATGAAGAAAGATTGAAGACTCTTAAGTTACATTCACTTGTTAGACGAAGAATGAAGGGAGACCTGATCGAAGTGTATAAGTGGAAGATAGGTATTAATAAAGGGGATATTAATAAGGTCTTGAGGATGTCTCTCCAAGAGAGAACCCGCAGTAATGGATTTAAATTAGATAAGTTTAGATTTAGAAAGGACATAGGAAAGTATTGGTTTGGAAATAGGGTAGTTTATGAGTGGAACAGTCTACCTAGTTGGGTTATTGAGGCTGGGACTTTGGGTAGTTTCAAATTTAGGTTGGATAAGTACATGAGTGGGAGGGGTTGGATTTGAGTGGGACTTTCACATCAGAGCTTATTTCTTGGGTGGCATTGAAAATTGGGTTGGGCAAATGTTTTGTTAGTGGGATGAATTGTAAAGAACCTGCCTAGTATGGGCCAACAGACCTCCTGCAGTGTTCCTCCTTTCTTATGTTCTTATGTTCTTCTTATATAACAGGAAAGGCACTGAAATGGATCAGAGAATGCCTGACAGGGAGGCAACAACGAGTCATGGTATGTGATGAGGTATCAGAGTGGGCCCCTGTGACAAGCGGGGTCCCACAGGGATCAGTCCTAGGACCAGTGCTACTTTTGATATATGTGAATGACATTATGGAAGGGATAGACTCTGAAGTGTCCCTGTTCGCAGATGATGTTAAGTTAACGAGAAGAATTAAATCGGATGAGGATCATGCAGGACTACAAAGATACCTGGACAGGCTGGACATGTGGTCCAGCAACTGGCTTCTCGAATTCAACCTTGCCAAATGCAAAGTCATGACGGCTGGGGAAGGGCAACGAAGACAGCAGACAGAGTATAGGCTAGGAGGACAAAAATTGCAAACCTCACTCAAGGAGAAAGATCTTGTAGTGACCATAACACCGAGCACGTCTCCGGAGGCACACATCAACCAGATAACTGCTGCAGCATATGGGCGCCTGGGAAACCTGAGAATAGCGTTCCGATACCTTAGTAAAGAATCGTTCAAGACACTGTACACTGTACGTCAGGCCCATACTTGAGTATGCAGCACCAGTTTGGAACCCACACCTGGTCAAGCACGTCAAGAAATTAGAGAAAGTGCAAAGGTTTGCAACAAGGTTAGTTCCGGAGCTCAGGGGAATGTCCTACGAAGAAAGGTTGAGGGAAATTGGGCTGATGACACTGGAGGACAGGAGGGTCAGGGGAGGCATGATAACGACATACAAAATACTGCGTGGAATAGATAAGGTGGACAGAGACAGGATGCTCCAGAGGGAGGACACAGAAACAAGGGGCCACAATTGGAAGCTGAAGACCCAGATGAGTCAAAGTGATGTTAGGAAGTATTTCTTCAGTCGTTGAGTAGTCAGGAAGTGGAATAGGCTAGCAAGTGATGTAGTGGAGGCAGGAACCATACATAGCTTTAAGACGAGGTATGACATAGCTCAGGAAGCAGATAGAGAGAGAACCTAGTAGCGATCAGTGAAGAGCCGGGGCCAGGAGCTGAGTCTCGACTCCTGCAACCTCAATTAGGTTAATATCATTAAGTACACACACACACACACACACACACACACACACACACACACACACACACACACACACACACACACACACACACACACACACACACACACACACACACACACATACACACACACACACACACATACATACACACACACACACACACACACACACACACACACACACACACACACACACACACACACACACACTCAAACATACAGGCATCCAGTAACAAAAATTAAAACTGTTAACACGAAGTAAACATACATAGTCTAAGACATTAAGTTGTGTGTCAGGTTAAGGTCTGCCAAGGCTGCCCCAAACCCATTAGCCTAATTCTGTACAAATACGACCAGTATAAAATTTAATGTGAACCACGGAAGTATCAAAGAAAGTTTGAGAGATCAGTTATGTTGCTGAGATTTCCGTTAAGAATTACATTCCTCGGACGTTATACATACATACATATATATATATATATATATATATATATATATATATATATATATATAATATATATATATATATATATATATATATATATATATATATAAATATATATTATATATCAAACAAACACTGGCTAATTGAATGATAGCTCTAGGGTTCTCGTGTTGCAATTAATACCATCAGGAGTTTGCAATGTTGCAGAAAAACGAAATAATTCCAAGATAATACGTTCAGAGGAAGCTCCTTTACTCAGCTTATTATGATTATTATAATTATCATTACTATTGTTATTATTATTTAACTAATATTAATAACATTAGTGCCTCATAATGCAGTAATATTAAGATAAAGAGAAGTGTTACATTGGCAGTGAACCAGAAAGACCGGCCAGAGATACATTGTAATGTTCTTAAACGTTGTAAGGAGGAATTTAGTTTACCTGGAGAGGGGTTCGGGGGTCAACGTCCCCGAGGCTCGGTCTGAGACCAGGCCTCACGGTGGATCGGGTCTGATCAACCAGGCTGTTACTGCTGGTGGTGGGAAGGCATATTGAAACCTGGATTTATAAAGCGAGTGAAAGAAGGCATACATGAGAGTGAATGAAGAGGAGACAAGTTTGGAGGAAGAGTGTTGGAGAAAAGGGATAAAGTTGGGGAAGGAGGGAGATATTAAAATATATGATGTTGAGGTTAGAAGAGAGGATGGCTGGGTTGATGAGTACTGTTGGAACATAACAAGAGGAAGATAACGAAGAAACTGAAGAATGACAGGTGGGAGGAAGTAGCGCAGGCTAACAAAGGAAAGAAAATAAGTGACGAGAGCTGGAGAATGACAAGTGGAGGAAGCGGAACAGGCGACGATGGCTGGGGCAGAGTGATGGAAAGGGGAAGGTGGAAAAGAAAAACGAAGTTGGAGAAAAGAGGGAAACTAACGAAAAAGGAGGGGAAAAAAATGTGGTGGATCAAAAAAGAATACAAGGAAAGGGTGGGAAGAGGACGGAAGTAGAGGGATAAATTGTGAGAATGAAAACAAAATGACAGGTTAGCGCAAGCCAAAAAAAAAAAAAAAAAAATTCTACTTTCAATATAGAAAATGCTGGTGTGACATATAACTAATAACAGAAGTGATCAACAGAATATAATAAGTAAGTAAGTAAGTAAATTTATTCAGGTATACACAATACAGTTACATAGAATTATCATACATAGCAGCATATGTGTAGAGAACCTGGGATAACCCAAAAAAGTCAGACAGAGTGACTTATTTCCATTGTGGTCCTTTAAAATCGTCCTTTAAAATCGTCTATAACATAACAAAGATTTAACCTGGAGTTAAGAAAGTTAAAAAATATGATCAACTCTAACCTACAGAACAGTGACAGAGGAATAAACGGATTAAAAACTAACAACTGTTGACTAGAATATAAAAGACAGAGAGAGGGAGAGACAGAGGAAGTGGGGAGAGAGGGGAGGGGAGGGGAGAGGGGAGGAGAGGGGGAAGTAAGGAAGGTGTGTTGTGGGAGGAGTACATGAGAGCTGAGCAGGTGAAGGAAGTGGAAATGGAAAGTGTTCTAGAGACGTAGACGTGAAGTAATGCTTCGACGAAAGAGGATGGAGGAATGTGGTGAGAGGAAAAGATGGCAGTGTTGGGAGAGTAGACGGGTAAAAGTGGGGGGAGGAAGGGGTAAAAGTGGGGGGAGGAAGGGGTAAAAGTGGGGGGAGGAAGGGTAAAAGTGGGGGAGGAAGGGGTAAAAGTGGGGGGAGGAAGGTTAAAAGTGGGGGGAGGAAAGGGTAAAAGTTGGGGAGGAAGGGGTAAAAGTGGGGGAGGAAGGGGTAAAAGTGGGGGGAGGAAGGGGTAAAAGTGGGGGGAGGAAAGGGTAAAAGTTGGGAGGAGAGGGGTAAAAGTGGGGGGAGGAAGGGGTAAAAGTGGGGGAGGAAAGGGTAAAAGTTGGGGGGAGGAAGGGGAAGCCGTCACACCTGGCCACAAACTTTCTTAAAACAACAACAACAACAACACAACAACAACAACAAAACACAACAACAACAACAACAACAACAACAACAACAACAACAACAACAACAACAACAACAACAACAACAACAACAACAACAACAACAACAACAACAACAACAAAACAGTACTCACAGTCGACTTTCAAATATGCAATAATTTCCCAAACAAATTTTCCCCTTCCCCTTTCCTTCCTTTTCCCTCCTTCCTCCCTCCCTCTCCTTCCTTCCCTCCCCCTCCTTCCTTCCTTCCCTCCCTTCCTTCCCTCCCCCCTCCTTCCTTCCCCCCCCCCTTTCCCTTTTCCCTCCCCCTCCTTTCCTTTCCCCTCCCCTCTCCTTTCTTCCCTCCCCTCCTTTCTTCCCTCCCTATCCTACCTTCCCTTCCCCTTCCTTCCTTCCTTCCTTCCCTCCCCCTCTTCCCTTTCCCCTTCCCCTCCTTCCTTTCCTCCTTCCCTCCCCCTCCTTCCTTCCCTCCCCCTCCTTTTTTTCCCTCCCCCCTCCTTTCTTCCCTCTCCTCCTTTCTTCTTCCCTATCCTACCTTCCCTTCCCTTCCTTCCTTCCTTCCTTCCCTCCCCCCCCTTTCCCTTTCCCCTTTCCCCCTCCTTCCTTCCCTATTTCCCTCCCTCCTTTCCTTCCTCCCCCTCCTTCCTTCCTCCCCCTCCTTTCTCCTCCCTATCTACCTTCCCTTCCCTTCCTTCCTTCCTTCCCTCCCCTCCTTCCTTCCCTCCCCTCCTTTCTTCCCTCCCTATCCTACTTTCCCTCCCCCTCCTTTCTTCCCTCCCTATCCTACCTTCCCTTCCCTTCTTCCATCCCTCCCCCTCCTTCCATCCCTCCCCCTCCTTTCTTCCCTCCCTATCCTACCTTCCCTCCCCCTCCTTCCTTCCCTCCCCCTCCTTCCTTCCCTCCCCCTCCTTCCTTCCCTCCCCTTCTTTCTTCCCTCCTATCCTACCTTCCCTCCCTTCCTTCCTTCCCTCCCCCTTCTACCTGCCCTCCTCTCCTTCCTTCCCTCCCCCTCCTCCCTTCCCTCCCCCTCATTCCTTCCCTCCCCCCTTCCTTCCATCCCCCTCCTTCCTTCCATCCCCCTCCTTCCCTCCCCCTCCTTCCTTCCCTCCCCCTTCCTTCCCTCCCCTCCTTCCTTCCCTCCCGCTCCTTCCTTCCCTCCCCTCCCTCCTTCCCTCCCCTCCTTCCTTTCATCCCCCTCCTACCTTCCCCCCTCCTTCCTTCCCTTCTGGAACATCTTGTCTCTGTCCACCGTCTCAATTCCACGCAGTATTTTGTATGTCGTTATCATGTTTCCCCTATCCCTCCTGTCCTCCAGTGTCGTCAGGCCGATTTCCCTCAACCTTTCTTCATAGGACATTCCCCTGAGCTCTGGAACTAACCTTGTCGCAAACCTTTGCACTTTATCTAATTTCTTAACGTGCTTGACCCGGTGCGGGTTCCTAACTGGTCCTGCATACTCCAGTATGGGCCTGACGTACACGGTGTACAGTGTCTTTAAAGATTCCTTACTTAGGTATCGAAATGCTAATCTCAGGTTTGCGGGGCGCCCATATGCTGCAGCAGTTATTTGGTTGACGTGTGCTTCCGGAGACGTGTTCGATGTTATACTCACGCCAAGATCTTTCTCCTTGAGCGAGGTTTGCAGTCGTTGGCCACGTAGCCTATACTCTGTTTGTGGTCTTCTTTGCCCTTCTCCGATCTTCATGACTTTGCATTTGGCAGGGCTGAATTCGAGAAGCAAGTTGCTGGATCACGTGTCCAGCCTGTCCAGGTCTCTTTGAAGGCCTGCCTGATCCTCATCTGATTTAATTATCCTCAATAATTTCACATCAAGTGCGAAGAGGAACACTTCTGAGTCTATCCCTTCCATCATGTCGTTCACATATACCAAAAATAGCACTGGTCCTAGGACCGACCCCTGTGGGACCCCGCTCGTTACAGGTGCCCACTGTGATATCTCATCAGGTACCATGACTCGTTGTTGCCTCCCTGTCAGGTATTCTTTGATCCATTGCAGTGCCCTTCCTGTTATACACACCTGATCCTCTAGTTTCTGCACTAATCTCTTGTGAGGAACTGTGTCGAACGACTTCTTGCAGTCCAAGAAAATGCAATCAACCCACCCCTCTCTCTCATTTCTTACTTCAGTTACCTTGTCATAAAACTCTAGTAGGTTTGTGACACAGGATTTGCCTTCCATGAATCCGTGTTGGCTGTCGTTTATAATCTTGTTCCGCTCCAGGTGTTCCACCACTCTACTCCTGATAATCTTTTCCAAGACTTTGCATACTATACATGTCAGTGACACTGGTCTATAATTTAGTGCTTCATTTCTGTCTCCCTTCTTAAAGATGGGGACTACATTTGCCTTCTTCCATACTTCAGGTAGTTGCCCAGTTTCAAGTTAAGTGTTGAAGATTTTGGTTAGTGGCACATGTAGTGTCCCTGCTCCCTCTCTAAGGACCCATGGAGAGATGTTGTCCGGTCCCACCGCCTTTGAGGTATCAATGTCACTTAGGAGCTTCTCCACCTCCTCCTCAGTTGTGTGTAATTCATCCAACACTTGTTGGTATATCCCTTGTTGCTGTACGCCACTGTTTTGTCTTCCCGTTGTCCCTTCAGCCTCCACTGTAAATACTTCCTGAAATTTCATGTTGAGCTCCTCACATACCTCCTGGTCGTTTCGTGTGAGCTCCCCACCTTCCTTCCTCAGAATGATTACAGTGTGTGTGTGTGTGTGTGTGTGTGTATGTGTGTGTGTATGCGTGTGTGTATGTGTGTATATATGTATGTGTGTGTGTGTGTGTGTGTGTGTGTACTCACCTATTTGTACTCACTTATTTGTGGTTGCAGGGGTCGATTCACAGCTCCTGGCCCCGCCTCTTCGCTGATTGCTACTAGGTCCTCTCTCTCCCTGCCCCATGAGCTCTATCATACCTCGCCTTGAAACTATGTATGGTTCCCGCCTCCACTACGTCACTTTCTAGGCTATTCCACGGCCTGACTACTCTATGACTGAAGAAATACTTCCTAACATCCCTTTGATTCATCTGAGTCTTCAACTTCCAATTGTGACCTCTTGTGTCTGTGTCCCTTCTCCGGAACATCCCGTCTTTGTCCACCTTGTCTATTCCGCGCAGTATTTTATATGTCGTTATCATGTCTCCCCTGACCCTCCTGTTCTCCAGTGTAGTCAGGCCAATTTCCCTCAACCTTTCTTCGTAGGACAATCCCCGTAGCTCTGGGACTAGTCTTGTTGCAAACCTTTGCACTTTCTCTAATTTCTTGACGTGCTTGACTAGGTGTGGATTCCAAACTAGTGCTGCATACTCCAGTATGGGCCTGACGTAAATGGTATACAGAGTCTTAAACGAATCCTTACTGAGGTATCGGTACGCTATCCGTAGGTTTGCCAGGCGCCCGTATGCTGCAGCAGTTATCTGATTGATGTGCGCCTCAGGAGATATGCTCGGTGTTATACTCACCCCCAGATCTTTTTCCTTGAGTGAGGTTTGCAGTCTTTGGCCATCTAAACTATATTGTGTCTGCGGTCTTCTTTGCCCTTCCCCAATCTTCATGACTTTGCATTTGGCAGCGTTAAATTCAAGGAGCTAGTTGCTGGACCAGGCTTGTAGCCTGTCCAGGTCTCTTTGTAGTCCTGCCTGATCCTCATCCGATTTGATTCTTCTCATTAACTTCGCATCATCTGCAAACAAGGACACTTCTGAGTCTATCCCTTCCGTTATGTCGTTCACATGTACCAAGAACAGCACAGGTCCTAGGACTGACCCCTGTGGAACCCCGCTTGTCACAGGCGCCCACTCTGACACCTCGTCGCGTACCATGACTCGTTGTTGTCTCCCTGTCAGGTATTCTCTGATCCATTGCAGTGCCTTTCCTGTTATGTGTGCCTGATCCTCTAGCTTTTGCAGTAACCTCTTGTGAGGAACTGTGTCGAAGGCCTTCTTGCAGTCCAAAAATATGCAGTCGATCCACCCCTCTCTCTCTTGTCTTACTTCTGTCACCTTGTCATAAAACTCTAGCAGGTTTGTGACACAGGATTTTCCTTCCTTGAAACCGTGCTGGTTGTCAATTATACACTTGTTTCTTTTCAGGTGCTCCACCACTCTCCTCCTGATGATCTTCTCCATGACCTTGCAAACTATACACGTTAGTGATACAGGTCTGTAGTTTAGTGCCTCATGTCTGTCTCCCTTTTTAAAAATTCGGACTACATTTGCCAATTTCCATACCTCAGGGAGTCGCCCAGTTTCAAATGATGTGTTGAAGATCTTTGTTAATGGCTCACACAATATCTCTGCTCCCTCTTTAAGGACCCATGGAGAGATGTTGTCTGGTCCCACCGCCTTTGAGGTGTCAAGTTCGCATAGCAGCTTCTTCACCTCCTCCTTGGTTATATGTACCTCATCCAGCACTTGCTGGTGTGCCCCTCTGTTCTGATTTCCTGGAGTCCTACTGGTTTCCACTGTAAATACCTCTTTAAATCTTGTGTTGAGCTCCTGACATACCTCTCGGTCGTTTCTTGTGAATTCCCCATCACCCTTCCTCAGTCTGATTACCTGGTCCTTGACTATTGTTTTCCTCCTGATGTGGCTGTACAACAGCTTCGGGTTAGTCTTTACTTTTGATGCTATGTCATTTTCATATTGTCTCTGAGCCTCCCTTCTTGTCTGTGCATATTCGTTTCTGGCTCTTCGGCTAATCTCTTTATTTTCCTGAGTTCTCTGTCTTCTGTACCTTTTCCATTCCCTAGTACACCTAGTTTTTGCCTCCCTACACCTTTGGGTGAACCAAGGACTCGTTCTGTTCTTCCCATTATTTCTGTTTCCCTTCGGAACAAACCTCTCCTATGCCTCCTTGCATTTTGTTGCCACATAGTCCATCATTTCTTGTACTGGTTTTCCTGTCAGTTCCCTCTCCCACTGAATGTCTTGAAGGAAGTTCCTCATGCCTGAGTAGTTCCCCCTTTTGTAGTTTGGTTTTTCCCAGCCTATTCCTGCTACTCTCTCCACTTGGAGCTCAACTATGTAGTCGAAGCACAGAACCACATGAGCACTAGCTCCCAGGGGCCTTTCATACATGACACCCTCGATGTCCGAACTACTCAAGGTGAATACAAGGTCCAGTCTTGCTGGTTCATCCTCTCCTCTCTCTCTGGTAGTGTCTCTAACATGTTGATGCATGAGGTTTTCCAGTACCACATCCATCATCTTGGCTCTCCATGTTTCGGGACCCCATGTGTGTGTGTGTGTGTGTGTGTGTGTGTGTGTGTGTGTGTGTGTGTAATATTGACATGCACAACATGGCATGTCACCACTGTTATGGCAGATGCTGGAGGTGATGGCATATCACCATTGTTACAGCAGCAGATGGAGGTGATGCCATGTCACCATTGTTATGGCAGCAGCTGGAGGCGATGGCATGTCACCATTGTTATGGCAGCAGCTGGAGGTCATGGCATGTCACCATTGTTATGGAAGCAGCTGGAGGTGATGGCATGTCACTATTGTTACAGCAGCAGCTGGAGGTGATGGCATGTCACCATTGTTATGGCAGCAGCTGGAGGTGATGGCATGTCCCCATTGTTATGGCAGCAGCTGGAGGTGATGGCATGTCACCATTGTTATGGCAGCAGCTGGTGGTGATGGCATGTCACCATTGTTATGGCAGCTGCCGGAGGTGATGGCATGTCACCATTGTTATGGAAGCAGCTGGAGGTCATGGCATGTCACCATTGTTATCGCAGCTGCTGGAGGCGATGGCATGTCACCATTGTTATGGCAGCAGCTGGAGGTGATGGCATGTCACCATTGTTACGGCAGCAGCTGGAGGTGATGGCATATAATCATTGTTATGGCAGCAGCTGAAGATGATGGCATGTCCCCATTGTTATCGCAGCTGCTTGTTGTGATGGCATGTCACAAAATTATGGCACTTGGAGGTGATGGCATGTCACCATTGTCATTGAAGCAGCTGGAGGTGGTGACATGTCACCACTGTTATGGCAGCAGTTGGAGATGATGGCATGTCACCATTGTTATGGCAGATGCTGGAGGTGATGGCATGTCACCACTGTTATGGCAGATGCTGGAGGTGATGGTATGTCACCACTGTTATGGC
Source organism: Cherax quadricarinatus (assembly GCF_026875155.1). Classification (NCBI taxonomy): domain Eukaryota; kingdom Metazoa; phylum Arthropoda; class Malacostraca; order Decapoda; family Parastacidae; genus Cherax; species Cherax quadricarinatus. The sequence goes on along the minus strand of NC_069402.1, from coordinate 84,983,102 downwards.
AGATGCTGGAGGTTAAAGCATGTCACCATTGTTATGGCAGCAGCTGGAGGTGATGGCATGTCAAAACTGTTATGGCAGCAGCTGGAGGTGATGGCATGTCACCACTGTTATGGCAGCAGCTGGAGGTGATGGCATATCACCATTGTTATGGCAGCTGCGGGAGGTGATGGCATGTCAACATTGTCATGGCAACTGCTGGAGGTGATGGCATGTCACCATTGTTATGGCAGCAGCTGTAGGTGGTGGCATGCCACCATTGTTATGGCAGCTGCTGGAGGTGATGGCATGTCACCATTGTTATGGCAGCTGCTGAAGGTGGTGGCATGTCACCATTGTTATGGCAGCTGCTGGAGGTGGAGGCATGTCACCATTGTTATGGCAGCTGCTGGAGGTGATGGCATGTCACCCTTGTTATGGTAGCAGTTGTAGGAGATGGCATGTCATCATTGTTATGGCAGGAGCTGGAGGTGATGGCATGTCACCATTGTTATGGCAGTTGGAGGTGATGGCATCTCACCATTCTTATGGCATCAGCTGGAGGTGATGGCATGTCACCATTGTTATGGCAGATGCTGGAGGTGATGGCATTTCACCATTGTTATGGCAGTTGGAGGTGATGGCATGTCACCATTCTTATGGCAGCAGCTGGAGGTGATGGCATGTTACCATTGTTATGGCAGATGCTGGAGGTGATGGCATGTCACCATTGTTATGGCAGATGCTGGAGGTGATGGCATGTCACCATTGTTATAGCAGCTGCTGGAGGTGGTGGCATGTCACCTTTGTTTTGGCAGCTGCTAGAGGTGATGGCATGTCACCATTGTTATGCCAGCAGCTGGAGGTGATGGCATGTCACCATTGTTATGGCAGCAGCTGGAGGTGATGGCATGTCACCATTATTATAGCAGCAGCAGGAGGTGAGGGAATGTCACCATTGTTATCGCAGCTGCTTGTTGTGATGGCATGTAACGAAATTATGGCAGCTGCTGGAAGTGATGGCATGTCACCATTGTTATTGCAGCAGCTGGAGGTGGTGGCATGTCACCATTGTTATGGCAGCTGCTGGAGGTGATGGCATGTCACCATTGTTATGGCAGCTGCTGGAGGTGATGGCATGTCACCACTGTTATGGTAGATGCTGGAGGTGATGGCATTTCACCATTGTTATGGCAGCAGCTGGAGGTGATGGCATTTCACCATTGTTATGGCAGCTGCTGGAGGTGATGGCATGTCACCATTGTTATGGCAGCTGCTGGAGGTGATGGCATGTCACCATTGTTATGGCAGCTGCTGGAGGTGATGGCATTTCACCATTGTTATGGCAGCTGCTGGAGGTGATGGCATGTCACCATTGTTATGGCAGCAGCTGTAGGTGGTGGCATGTCACCATTGTTATGGCAGCTGCTGGAGGTGATGGCATGTCACCATTGTTATGGCAGCTGCTGAAGGTGGTGGCATGTCACCATTGTTATGGCAGCTGCTGGAGGTGGTGGCATGTCACCATTGTTATGGCAGCTGCTGGAGGTGATGGTATGTCACCCTTGTTATGGCAGCAGCTGTAGGTGATGGCATGTCATCATTGTTATGGCAGGAGCTGGAGGTGATGGCATGTCACCATTGTTATGTCAGCTGCTGGAGGTGATGTCATGTCACCATTGTTATGGCAGCTGCTGGAGGTGATGGCATGTCACCATTGTTAAGGCAGATACTGGAGGTGATGGCATGTCACCATTGTTATGGCAGTTGGAGGTGATGGCATGTCACCATTCTTATGGCAGCAGCTGGAGGTGATGACATGTCACCATTGTTATGGTAGATGCTGGAGGTGATAGCATTTCACCATTGTTATGGCAGTTGGAGGTGATGGCATGTCACCATTCTTATGGCAGCAGCTGGATGTGATGGCATGTCACCATTGTTATGGCAGATTCTGAAGGTGATGTCATTTCACCATTGTTATGGCAGCAGCTGGAGGTGATGGCATGTCACCATTGTTAGGGCAGCAGCTGGAGGTGATGGCGTGTCACCATTGTTATGGCAGATGCTGGAGGTGATGGCATGTTACCATTGTTATGGCAGATGCTGGAGGTGATGGCATGTCACCATTCTTATGGCAGCTGCTGGAGGTGGTAACATGTCACCTTTGTTATGGCAGCTGCTGGAGGTGATGGCATGTCACCGCTGTTATGGCAGCTGCTGGAGGTGATGGCATGTCACCACTGTTATGGCAGCTGCTGGAAGTGATGGCATGTCACCACTGTTATGGCAGCTGCTGGAGGTGATGGCATGTCACCATTGTTATGGCAGATACTGGAGGTGATGCCATGTCACCATTGATACGGCAGCAGCTGGAGGTGATGGCATGTCACCATTGTTATGGCAGCTGCTGAAGGTGGTGGCATGTCACCATTGTTATGGCAGCTTCTGGAGGTGGTGGCATGTCACCATTGTTATGGCAGCAGCTGGAGGTGATGGCATGTCACCATTGTTATGTCAGCTGCTGGAGGTGATGGCATGTCACCACTGTTATGGCAGCTGCTGGAGGTGATGGCATGTCACCATTGTTAAGGCAGATGCTGGAGGTGATGGCATGTCACCATTGTTATGGCAGTTGGAGGTGATGGCATGTCACCATTCTTATGGCAGCAGCTGGAGGTGATGGCATGTCACCATTGTTATGGCAGATGCTGGAGGTGATGGCATTTCACCATTGTTATGGCAGTTGGAGGTGATGGCATGTCACCATTCTTATGGCAGCAGCTGGAGGTGATGGCATGTCACCATTGTCATCGCAGATGCTGGAGGTGATGGCATTTCACCATTGTTATTGCAGCAGCTGGAGCTGATGGCATGTCACCATTGTTACGGAAGCAGGTGGAGGTGATGGCATGTCACCATTGTTATGGCAGATGCTGGAGGTGATGGCATGTCACCTTTGTTATGGCAGCTGCTGGAGGTGATGGCATGTCACCACTGTTATGGCAGCAGCTGGAGGTGATGGCATGTCACCACTGTTATGGCAGCTGCTGGAGGTGATGTCATGTCACCACTGTTATGGCAGCTGCTGGAGGTGATGGCATGTCACCACTGTTATGGCAGCTGCTGGAGGTGATGGCATGTCACCATTGTTATGGCAGATGCTGGAGGTGATGGCATGTCACCATTGTTATGGCAGCTGATGGAGGTGGTGGCATGTCACCTTTGTTATGGCAGCTGCTGGAGGTGATGTCATGTCACCACTGTTATGGCAGCTGCTGGAGGTGATGGCATGTCACCATTGTTATGGCAGCTGCTGGAGGTGATGGCATGTCACCATTGTTATGGCAGATGCTGGAGGTGATGGCATGTCACCATTATTATGGCAGCAGCTGGAGGTGATGGCATGTCACCATTGTTATGGCAGGTGCTGGAGGTGATGGCATGTCACCACTGTTATGGCAGCTGCTGGATGTGATGGCATGTCACCATTGTTATGGCAGATGCTGGAGGTGATGGCATGTCACCATTGTTACGGCAGCAGCTGGAGGTGATGGCATGTCACCATTGTTACGGCAGTGCTGAAGGTGAGTGGCATGTCACCATTGTTATGGCAGCTGCTGGAGGTGATGGCATGTCACCATTGTTATGGCAGCAGCTGGACGTGATGGTATGTCACCCTTGTTATGGCAGCAGCTGTAGGTGATGGCATGTCATCATTGTTATGGCGGGAGCTGGAGGTGATGGCATGTCACCACTGTTATGGCAGTTGCTGGAGGTGATGGAATGTCACCATTGTTATGGCAGTTGCTCGAGGTGATGGCATGTCACCATTTTTATGGCAGTTGCTGGAGGTGATGGCATGTCACCCACTGTTTATGGCAGTTGCTGGAGGTGATGGCATGCCACCACTGTTATGGCAGCTGCTGGAGTGAGGCATGTCACCACTTTTTAAGGCAGTTGCTGAGGTGATGGCATGTCACCACTGTTATGGCAGTTGCTGGAGGTGATGGCATGTCACCACTGTTATGGCAGTTGCTGGAGGTGATGGAATGTCACCACTGTTATGGCAGTTGCTGGAGGTGATGGCATGCCACCACTGTTATGGCGCTGCTGGAGGGTGATGGCATGTCACCAAACTGTTATGGCAGTTGCTGGAGGTGATGGCATGTCACCACTGTTATGGCAGTTGCTGGAGGTGATGGCATGTCACCACTGTTATGGCAGTTGCTGGAGGTGATGGCATGTCACCACTGTTATGGCAGTTGCTGGAGGTGATGGCATGTCACCACGTTAGGCAGTTGCTGGGGGGTGATGGAATGTCACCACGTTTTTGGCAGTTGCTGGAGGTGATGGCATGTCACCACTGTTATGGCAGTTGCTGGAGGTGAGGGGAATGTCCCCACTGTTATGGCATTTTGCTGGAGGTGATGGAATGTCACCACTGTTATGGCAGTTGCTGGAGGTGATGGCATGTCACCACTGTTATGGCAGTTGCTGGAGGTGATGGCATGTCACCACTGTTATGGCAGTTGCTGGAGGTGATGGAATGTCACCACTGTTATGGCAGTTGCTGGGTGATGGAATGTCCCACTGTTATGGCAGTTGCTGGAGGGTGATGGCATGTCACCAACTGTTATGGCAGTTGCTGGAGGTGATGGAATGTCACCATTGTTATGGCAGTTGCTCGAGGTGATGGCATGTCACCATTTTTATGGCAGTTGCTGGAGGTGATGGCATGTCACCACTGTTATGGCAGTTGCTGGAGGTAATGGCATGCCACCACTGTTATGGCAGCTGCTGGAGGTGATGGCATGTCACCACTGTTATGGCAGTTGCTGGAGGTGATGGCATGTCACCACTGTTATGGCAGTTGCTGGAGGTGATGGCATGTCACCACTGTTATGGCAGTTGCTGGAGGTGATGGAATGTCACCACTTTTTATGGCAGTTGTGGAGGTGATGGCATCCCACCACTGTTATGGCAGCTGCTGGAGGTGATGGCATGTCACCACTGTTATGGCAGTTGCTGGAGGTGATGGCATGTCACCACTGTTATGGCAGTTGCTGGAGGTGATGGCATGTCACCACTGTTATGGCAGTTGTTGGAGGTGATGGCATGTCACCACTGTTAGGGGCATTGCTGGAGGTGAGGGCATGTCACCACTGTTATGGCAGTTGCTGGGGTGATGGAATGTCACCACTGTTATGGCAGTTTGCTGGAGTAAAGGAATGTCACCACTGTTATGGCATTTTGCTGGAGGTGATGGCATGTCACCACGTTAGGGCCCAGTTGCTGGAGGTGATGGAATGTCACCACTGTTATGGCAGTTGCTGGAGGTGATGGAATGTCACCACTGTTATGGCAGTTGCTGGAGGTGATGGCATGTCACCACTGTTATGGCAGTTGCTGGAGGTGATGGAATGTCACCACTGTTATGGCAGTTGCTGGAGGTGATGGCATGTCACCACTGTTATGGCAGTTGCTGGAGGTGATGGCATGTCACCACTGTTATGGCAGTTGCTGGAGGTGATGGCATGTCACCACTGTTATGGCAGTTGCTGGAGGTGATGGCATGTCACCACTGTTATGGCAGCAGCTGGAGGTGATGGCATGTCACCACTGTTATGGCAGTTGCTGAGGTGATGGAATGTCACCACTGTTATGGCAGTTGCTGGAGGTGATGGGAATGTCACCACTGTTATGGCAGTTGCTGGGGTGATGGAAGGGTCACCATTGTTATGGCATTTTGCTGGAGGTGATGGCATGTCCCCACTGTTATGGCAGTTGCTGGAGGTGATGGAAATGTCACCACTGTTAGGGGCAGTTGCTGGAGGTGATGGCATGTCACCACTGTTATGGCAGTTGCTGGAGGTGATGGCATGTCACCACTGTTATGGCAGTTGCTGGAGGTGATGGCATGTCACCACTGTTATGGCAGTTGCTGGAGGTGATGGCATGTCACCACTGTTATGGCAGTTGCTGGAGGTGATGGCATGTCACCACTGTTATGGCAGTTGCTGGAGGTGATGGCATGTCCACCACTGTATGGCAGTTGCTGGAGGTGATGGCATGTCACCACTGTTATGGCATTTTGCTGGGGTGATGGAATGTCACCCTGTTTGGCAGTTGCTGGGGGTGATGGCATGTCACCACTGTTATGGCAGTTGCTGGAGTGATGGAATGTCACCATGTTATGGCAGATGCTGGAGGTGATGGCATGTCACCATTGTTATGGCAGCTGCTGGAGGTGATGGCATGTCACCACTGTTATGGCAGTTGCTGGAGGTGATGGCATGTCACCATTGTTATGGGCAGCTGCTGGAGGTGATGGCATGTCACCACTGTTATGCAAAAATGCTGGAGGTGATGGCATGTCACCATTGTTATGGCAGCTGCTGGAGGTGATGGCATGTCACCACTGTTATGGCAGATGCTGGAGGTGATGGCATGTCACCACTGTTATGGCAGCTGCTGGAGGTGATGGCATGTCACCACTGTTATGGCAGATGCATTTGTCATCAACCTGAATCGAAACTTACCAGAGTACAAACTTTCTAACATTTTACAATGAAGTTTCAACACAGGTTATTGTGGTAGCTTGTTGGAGGTGGTCCTGTTAATGGTGGGGGTTTGGTTTCCTGTTAATGGTGGTGGTGGTCCTGTTAATGGTGGTGGTGGTCCTGTTAATGGTGGTGGTGGTCCTGTTAATGGTGACTGAGGTGGTGGTCCTGTTAATGGTGGTGGTTGGTCCTGTTAATGGTGGTGGTGGTCCTGTTAATGGTGGTGGTGGTCCTGTTAATGGTGGTTTTGGGTGGTGGTTCCTCTTAATGGTGGAGAGGGTTTCCTGTTAATGGTGGTGGTGGTCCTTTTAAATGGTGTGGTGGCCCCTGTTAATGGTGGTGTTGGTGGTGGTCCTCTTAATGGTGGAGGTGGTCCTTTTAATGGTGGTGTTGGTGGTGGTCCTCTTAATGGTCGAGGTGGTCCTGTTAATGGTGTTGGTGGTGGTCCTGTTAATGGGGTGGTGGTCCTATTAATGGTGGTTTGGTGGTGGTCCTTTTAAATGGTTGTGGAGGTCTTTCCTGTTAATGGTGGTGGAGGTGTGGTCCTGTTAATGGTGGTGGCCCTCTTAATGGTGGAGGTGGCCCTATAAATGGTGGTGGTGGTCCTGTTAATGGTGGTGGTGGTCCCGTTAATGTTGGTGGTGGTGGTCCCGTTAATGGTGGTGGTGGTGGTCCTGTTAATGGTTTTGGTGGTGGCCCCTGTTAATGGTTGTGGTGGTGTCCTGTTAATTGTGGTGGTGGTCCTGTTAAGGGTTTTTGGTGGTGGTGGCCCTGTTAATGGTTGTGGTGGTTGGTCCTGTTATGGTTGTGGTGGTGTTGGTCCTGTTAATGGTTGTGGTTTTCCTGCTAAGGGGTTTGTGGTGGTGTCCTGTTAATGGTGGTGGTGGTGGTCCTGTTAATGGTTGTGGAGGTGGTCCTGTTAATTGTGTGGTCTTGTTAATGGTTTTGGTGGTCCTGTTTAATGGTTGTGGTGGTGTTGGTCATGTTAATGGTTGTGGTGGTGGTCCCGTTAATGGGTGTGGTGGTGGTCCTGTTAATGGTGGTGTTGGTGGTGTCCTGTTAAGGGTTTGGGGGTGGTGGTGGTCCTGTTAATGGGTGTTGTGGGGGTTTGTTGGTCCTTTTTAATGGTTGGTGGTGATGGTCCTGTTAATGGGTGTGGTGGTGATGGTTCTTTTTAATGGTTGTGGGGGTGGTCCTGTTAATGGTTGTGGGGTGGTCCTGTTAATGGTTGTGGTGGTGGTCCTGTTAATTGTTTTGGTGGTGGTCCTTTTAATGGTTGTGGTGGTGTTGGTCCTGTTAATGGTTGTGGTTTTGGGTGGTGGTCCTGTTAGTGGGTGTGGCGGTGGTGGTACTGTTAATGGTTGTGGTGGTGGTGGTCCTGTTAATGGGTGTGGTGGTGGTGTTGCTAATAGTTGTGGTAGTGGTGGCGTTGCTAATATTGTGGTGGTGGTGTTGCTGATAGTTGTGGTGGTGCTAGTAACAGGTGTGGTGGTGAAGATGCATACCTAAATATACAAGTGCCTGGATACGTCACTATCTGCTACTCCGTGATGGCGGTGCCCAGAGCAAGACTAATGAAATACAACTTTCTGGCGTTGTTTGGGTAGCAGACTAGTAGTATACATGGTGGAACGAAAGTGCGTGCGTGAGTGTGTGTGTGTGTGTGTGTGTGTGTGTGTGTGTGTGTGTGTGTGTGTGTGTGTGTGTGTGTGTGTGTGTGTGTGTGGTTGTGTAAAACAACACACTGCAGCAGTGAACCAATAATTTCACGACTGCATGCAATGCGCCACTAGTAATGTCACCACGCAAACCTCGTCCTCTAGCAGAGACTACGCTGTCGCTGAACCGTTGCCTTATACGTCGCAGCAGCACCTGCTAGTCTGCCTACCAAGAAATATGCAGAGAACCACTCTATTTTTTCAAAGCACCACAAACTATACTGCAAACTACCTGCTTCAGGCAACCCAAGTCACTGTAACAGCTTGAGAAAGCAAACAAGAGGAAACACAGAGCCCAATACCATAACCTCCCGGCACAACCTAAACGACTCCCTGGAAAATTTAGAGGGCGATCACGCCATTTACCAGCTTGGTAGAACAGTGGGGAATAATTCATTGCAGACATGGGGTTATTAGCAACGATTGTGTCAGAATTTTTCTCTGATTAAAGAATTAAATTTGAATTTTATATTTCTAATAGCAAATCTGCAATAATACTTCAGGATAGTTACTAGACTCTGGTAAATTTCCGGTTAATCTAATTTACACTATACATGCGTATGTTGCTGACGCTCTACCACTACCATACCAAACTTTACTACTATAAAAATATAATTAATTAATAATACAATAGTAAAATTGGGAAGTAAAACCAGAAATATTATAGTATTTACTTAGCACGCCATTTCGATGGCAACAATAAACTATACTTAGGTAATCTATGGATTACAGAGGGTAATAAAAATACAATCCACCTGTACACTAATCAAGAATCTAATAATCTCAAAACAGTAAATTGAAAAAAAAATATCACTGTATTACAGAGTACACCACATTTCAGTTTTTTATAGATTCTTATAATCCTTATTTCTACATTAAAGTATACATCCAGCTGACATCACTGACATAACTGCTGACACACTGAATACTGTAACATCACTGACATACTACGACATCACTGACATAATCTTTGATCACTGACATAACTGCTGACATCACTGACATACTGCTGACATCACTGACATACTGCTGACATCACTGACATACTACTGACATCACTGACATACTGCTGACATCACTGACATACTGCTGACATCACTGACATACTACTATATAGAAAGCTGTTTGTTATGCTGAGCATTTACCTGGAGTTTACCTGGAGAGGGTTTCGGGGGTCAACGCCCCCGCAGCCCGGTCTGTGACCAGGCCTCCTGGTGGATCAGAGCCTGATCAACCAGGCTGTTACTGTTGGCTGCACGCAAACCAACGTACGAGCCACAGCCCGGGTGGTCAGGAACCGACTTTAGGTGCTTGTCCAGTGCCAGCTTGAAGACTGCCAGGGGTCTGTTGGTAATCCCCCTTATGTATGCTGGGAGGCAGTTGAACAGTCTCGAGCCCCTGACACTTATTGTATGGTCTCTTAACGTGCTAGTGACACCCCTGCTTTTCATTGGGGGGATGTTGCATCGTCTGCCAAGTATTTTGCTTTCGTAGTGATTTTCGTGTGCAAGTTCGGTACTAGTCCCTCTAGGATTTTCCAGGTGTATATAATCATGTATCTCTCCCGCCTGCGTTCCAGGGAATACAGGTTCAGGCAAATTAGGTCAGTTTTGTCCCAGGATGAGACCCACACCAGTCGACTAACACCCAGGTACCTATTTTTCTAATAGGCGAACAGAGACAGCAAGTATCTTAAGGAAACACGTCCTAATGTTTCCACCCGTACTGAGGATCGAACCACGGACCTCAGTGTGTGAGCTGAGTGCGCTGCAATCGAGCTACAGCCTTCAGATTTCTTCAGCGTATTAAACTAAATCTTTCAGTTTTCTTTAGTTTATCAGGCTAAAACCTCCGCGTGAAAAGAACATAGGACTAACAGAACACTGTAATAGGCTTATTATTTAATGATACGCAGATCTGACTCCCACCCAAAAAAGAACACTGTAGTAGGCCTATTATTTAACGCAGAGTTAGATCTCCCAGACCTAGGTCTAGCTAGAGTGGTGACCTGTACTTAGCTCAGTAGTGACCTGTACCTAGCTCTGTGGTGACCTGTACTTAGCTCAGTGGTGACCTGTACCTAGCTCAGTGGTGACCTGTACTTAGCTCAGTGGTGACCTGTACTTAGCTCAGTGGTGACCTGTACTTAGCTCAGTGGTGACCTGTACTTAGCTCAGTGGTGACCTGTACTTAGCACAGTGGTAACCTGTACTTAGCACAGTGGTGACCTGTACTTAGCACAGTGGTGACGTGTACTTAGCTGAGTGGTGACGTGTACTTAGCTCTGTGAAGTTCTGTCCAGTGTGTTCTCCGTGAATCTGCATAAGATGTCCTCTCTTGAGCAACTCTACCAGCAGCTAAAAGAGGAGCTTAGGGTTGCTAAGCTTGAGATACGGCGATTGACAGAGGAAAACAAGAGGATTCGAAGTAATCCTCCTGTTGTGAGTCCTCAGGTCAAGAGAGGAACCTGGTGTGTGACTGGCCAACATGGAACGAAGCTGAAAACCAAGAAGACTGTTGGAGTGGCGGAAACGACGAAAATCCAGAAGATTGCTGTGGAGACTTCCAACCCATTTTCGGTGCTACCAGACGAATGTGTGTTGTCTACTGGAAACGTCGCAATGAGTACTATGGATTCAATGGCAGAAGAAGGTGAGTCGACATCCCTTGAAACCCCAACGAAGATCATCGAAAACGTCACTACGAAATCCACCAGTGAAGGTAAGAACATTGTTTTAGTTGGGGACAGTCAAGTGAAATTTATGGATAGGGCATTTTGTGTTAGGGACAGGAAGAGGAGGCAGAGGTTATGTTTTCCTGGGGCTGGGATGGGGGATATTGTTACCTGTCTGGACATCATGAAAGGTAATGGGAGCAATCCTATTATCTGCCTCAGTGCGGGAGGGAACGATGTTGGCAAACGTAGGAGTGAAGACCTGATTAGCAGGTATATGACAGCAATAGAGATAATTAGGAAGAAGGGTGGGAACCCTGTGATCTGTGGCATTTTTTCCCAGGAGAGGAGTTGGTAATGAATGGTTGTCCAGGGCAATTGGTGTCAACTGCTGGCTGGACAAACACTGTAAGGAAAATGCAGTAACATTCATAGACAACTGGGATCTCTTCTATGGCAGAAATGACATGTATGCCAGGGATGGGGTCCACTTATCTAGGTTTGGGGTGGGAGCATTGGCCAACACAGTGGAGGGAGTTGTTAGGACTTTAAACTAGAAATAGATAGTGGTATGGGTTTTCGTAGAAAATCAATGTATTCTGAGTGTAGCGATAGTGTGAGTTTTAAGGAAACCAGTTATAGGCAGAATGTGGTAGAGTTATTGGTGAACTTAGGTAAGTCAATGGCATTAGGTGATAAGGAGAGTAACAGGCATAGTGGAGGAACAGAAATCAGCAGGAAGAAAAAAGAGAATAGAGGGTTTCTGAAAATATATTTTACTAATAGTCGTAGTGCGAGAAAATTGGATGGACGAATTGAGATTAGTTGCGAGTGCGGGTAACATTGATGTTTTTACCATAACTGAAAGGTGGTTTAATATGAAAAATAGGGACATGCCTGCTGAATGTCACATTTAAAGTAGACAGAGGTATTGGGAAGGGGGGTGGGGTGGCAATCTATGTCCGAGATCATTTAAATTGTTGCATAAAAACTGGGTATAAAGTCTGAAACACATACTGAATCTGTTTGGGTAGAATTTTCAGAAGGGCATGAAAAATTAATTTTAGGTGTGATATACCGTCCCCCACACTTGGACAGAGACCGAGGAAGACTACCCTGGGAGGAAATTGTTAAGGCTACACGGCACAATAACGTTGTAATTCTAGGGGACTTTAACTTTAGTCATATTGATTGGAATTTTCTGACTGGGAATTTAGAATCTAACGACCTTTTAGAAGTAGTTCAGGATTGTTTTTTGAAGCAGTTTGTGACAGAACCTACAAGGGGTAATAACCTGCTTGACTTAGTTCTGGCAAACAACGAATCACTTGTTAATAATTTAGAAGTTTCAGAGGAACTGGGTGCTAGCGACCACAAATCATTTACATTTAGAATTGAATGGAAGTATGATAGTAGGGATAACTCAGTAACAGTCCCAGATTTTCGCTTAGCAGATTACGATGGGCTTAGAGAACACTTATCATCTGTTGACTGGGGTAACGAAGAGAGCTATCAATATGACAGTTTTCTGAACACTATACATGCTGCCCAAAGAACATTTATCCCGTATAAAGAAATTAGATCAAATAGAAATTATCCAAAATGGATGAATTATAAGCTCAAATATCTTTTAGGGCATAAGAAAGGAATTTATAGGCGTATCAAAAGAGGTGAGAGTCATCTTATGAATCAGTATATTGACATTAAGAGGGACGTTAAAAAGGGGATAAGAAAAGCTAAATGGGACTATGAAATTAAAGTTGCTAGGGATTCGAAAACCCAAAAAGTTTTTTCCAGGTCTATAGAACAAAAGTTAGAGATAAGATAGGTCCCCTTAAAAATAACTATGGGCATCTTACTGACAAAGAGAATGAAATGTGCTCAATTTTAAATAATTATTTTCTCTCGGTTTTTACACAGGAAGACACTAGCAATATCCCAGTAATTAATTTTTATAATGGGCTAGAAGATAAATTATGTAACATCACAGTCACTAGTAAATGGTTGTGAAGCAGATAGACCGACTGAAGCAAAATAAGTTGCCGGGTCCTGATGAGTTTTTTTCAAGGGTTCTTAAGGAATGCAAAATGGAACTCTGTGAACCATTAACTAATATTTTTAATTTATCTCTTCAAACAGGTGTAGTGTCTGATATGTGGAAGATGGCTAATGTAATTCCTATTTTTAAATCAGGGGATAAGTCGATATCGTCAAATTACCGCCCAATAAGCCTGACCTCAATTGTAGGCAAATTACAAGTCAATTATAGCTGAGATTATAAGAAGCCATCTGGATAAGCATAATCTGATTAATGATACTCAGCATGAATTCACGAGAGGCCGTTCTTGTCTAATTTATTAACTTTCTTCAGTAAAGCTTTTGAGGCTGTTGATCACGATAAAGAAATTGATATTATTTACTTAGATTTTAGTAAGGCTTTTGATAGAGTTCCACACCAAAGACTGTTAAAGAAAGTGGCAGCTCATGGCATTGGGGGAAGGGTGCTCTCATGGATCGAATCATGGCTCACAGACAGGAAGCAGGGAGTGTCCATAAATGGGGCTAAATCCGAGTGGGGATCTGTTAAAAGTGGCGTTCCACAGGGATCAGTCTTGGGCCCGTTGTTGTTTATAATATATATCAATTATCTTGATGAGGGAATTACTAGTGAAATGAGCAAATTCGCCGATGACACAAAGATAGGTAGGATAATTGACTCAAACGTAGATATCAGTGAAATTCAGGAGGATTTAGACAAACCCAATACTTAGTCAGAAAAGTGGCAGATGCAGTTCAATGTAGATAAATGCAAGGTTCTGAAGCTCGGGAGTGTTCATAACCCTAGCACTTATAAGTTAAATAATGTAGAACTTAGCCATACAGATTGCAAAAAGGACTTGGGGGTTATGGTAAGCAGCAACCTTAAACCAAGACAGAAATGAAGATTGAGACACTTATGCAGCATGTGGGAATCTTTATTCAGGAAACGTTTCGCCACACAGTGGCTTCATCAGTCCAATACAAAGAATAAGGCGTAAGGAGAGGAGGAGTATGAGGTAATCAGTCCCTCAGCCTGGAGTCGATGTGTTCAGTCCATCAATCTTGTAGAATGTACCATTCTACAAGATTGATGGACTGAACACATCGACTCCAGGCCGAGGGACTGATTACCTTATACTCCTCCTCTCCTTACGCCTTCCTCTTTGTATTGGACTGATGAAGCCACTGTGTGGCGAAACGTTTCCTGAATAAAGATTCCCATATGCTGCATAAGTGTCTCAATCTTCAACTTGTCGGTTTTTCAAACCATTCATCACAAGACAGAAATGCCTGAGCGTACGTAATAAGGCAAACAGATTACTGGGGTTTATAACAGAAGTTCAGCGGTTATATTACAGCTTTATACGTCATTAGTAAGGCCTCACGTAGATTATGCAGCTCAGTTCTGGTCTCCATATTACAGAATGGACATAAATTCGTTAGAAAACATTCAGCGTAGAAAGACTAGATTAATACATAGCATTAGAAATCTTCCCTATGAAGAAAGATTGAAGACCCTTAAATTACATTCACTTGTTAGACGAAGAATGAGGGGAGACCTGATCGAAGTGTATAAGTGGAAGATAGGTATTAATAAAGGGGATATAAATAAGGTCTTGAGGATATCTCTCCAAGAGAGAACCCGCAGTAATTTATTCAAAATAGACAAGTTTAGATTTAGAAAGGATATAGGAAAGTATTGGTTTGGAAATAGGGTAGTTGATGGGTGGAACAGTCTACCTAGTTGGGTTATTGAGGCTAAAACCTTGGGTAGTTTCAAATTTAAGTTGGATAAATACATGAGTGAGAGGGGTTGGATTTGAGTGGGACTTGCACATGAGTGGATAACTCTATCCACTCTAACAGAGTGGATAGAGTTATCAGAGCTTATTTCTTGGGTGGCATTGAAAATTGGGTTGGGCAAATGTTGTTTTAAGTGGGATGGATTGTGAAGGACCTGCCTAGTATGGGCCAACAGACCTGCTGCAGTGTTCCTCCTTTCTTATGTTCTTATGCAAAAAATGCATATCTAACGAAGGCGTGGGAGGGGATGGAGATAACCTATGATACAGTATCAGACAATCAAGATTATGTACACAATCCAAGCAGGTATTGCGCGGCAGTCGTGTTGTAAAATCTGAACATTATAATAGGCCAGAGCCCAGTTACCGCTCACTGTTATTGACTGCATGGTAAATTGTGTCTTGGCATTATTGCAGCTGCTCCATTTTTAATTGTGACGTCAATGTGTCAGAGAACGATCTCCTGTTCAATTTCGTGTATAGTTGTATGACATTTTGTAATCACAGAGCCTCTGCCTCGTTGTTGCCAGAGTGTTTCCATTTATTATTATCTTTACCCATCTTTCTATTCCTTCCATCATCTCTTTCCTCACTTGTTCACTTCATTTTATTATTTATTATTATTATTATTATGAAATTCATAGGGAAACAAAATCCAGATTAATCAACTGAAGAGTGTCCACTGTACCACAGTGTCTTGATCAACTGAAGAGTGTCCACTGTACCACAGTGTCTTGATCAACTGAAGAGTGTCCACTGTACCACAGTGTCTTGATCAACTGAAGAGTGTCCACTGTACCACAGTGTCTTGATCAACTGAAGAGTGTCCACTGTACCACAGTGTCTTGATCAACTGAAGAGTGTCCACTGTACCACAGTGTCTTGATCAACTGAAGAGTG
The DNA here is from genome assembly GCF_026875155.1 of Cherax quadricarinatus. Classification (NCBI taxonomy): domain Eukaryota; kingdom Metazoa; phylum Arthropoda; class Malacostraca; order Decapoda; family Parastacidae; genus Cherax; species Cherax quadricarinatus. The sequence continues at coordinate 84,967,429 of NC_069402.1, read as the reverse complement.
TCCACTGTACCACAGTGTCTTGATCAACTGAAGAGTGTCCACTGTACCACAGTGTCTTGATCAACTGAAGAGTGTCCACTGTACCACAGTGTCTTGATCAACTGAAGTGTGTCCACTGTACCACAGTGTCTTGATCAACTGAAGTGTGTCCACTGTACCACAGTGTCTTGATCAACTGAAGAGTGTGCACTGTACCACAGTGTCTTGATCAACTGAAGTGTGTCCACTGTACCACAGTGTCTTGATCAACTGAAGGAGTCCACTGAACCACAGTGTCATGATCAACTGAAGAGAGTCCACTGTACCACAGTGTCATGATCAACTAAAGAGTGTACACTGTACCACAGTGTCATGATCAACTGAAGTGTGTCCACTGTACCACAGTGTCTTGATCAACTGAAGAGTGTACACTGTACCACAGTGTCTTGATCAACTGAAGTGTGTCCACTGTACCACAGTGTCATGATCAACTGAAGAGTGTACACTGTACCACAGTGTCTTGATCAACTGAAGAGTGTCCACTGTACCACAGTGTCATGATCAACTGAAGAGTGTCCACTGTGGTATAAACCTTGGTAATAAATACCGACAAGTTGGTTTAGAAAGACACGTAAGCAAACACTATAACATATTTATTAGAAAACGTTTCGGTCCTGGGACCTTGATCACTTCTCAAGGTCCCAGAACCGAAACGTTTTCTAATAAATATGTTATAGTGTTTGCTTACGTGTCTTTCTAAACCAGTGTACACTGTACCACAGTGTCTTGATCAACTGAAGAGTGTCACTGTACCACAGTGTCTTGATCAACTGAAGAGTGTCCACTGTACCACAGTGTCTTGATCAACTGAAGAGTGTCCAATGTACCACAGTGTGTTGATCAACTGAAGAGTGTCCACTGTACCACAGTGTCTTGATCAACTGAAGAGTGTCCACTGTACCACAGTGTGTTGATCAACTGAAGAGTGTCCACTGTACCACAGTGTGTTGATCAACTGAAGAGTGTCCACTGTACCACAGTGTCTTGATCAACTGAAGAGTGTCCACTGAACCACAGTGTCTTGATCAACTGAAGAGTGTACACTGTACCACAGTGTCATGATCAACTGAAGAGTGTACACTGTACCACAGTGTCATGATCAACTGAAGAGTGTCCACTGTACCACAGTGTCTTGATCAACTGAAGAGTGTACACTGTACCACAGTGTCATGATCAACTGAAGAGTGTACACTGTACCACAGTGTCATGATCAACTGAAGTGTGTCCACTGTACCACAGTGTCTTGATCAACTGAAGAGTGTACACTGTACCACAGTGTCATGATCAACTGAAGAGTGTCCACTGTACCACAGTGTGTTGATCAACTGAAGAGTGTCCACTGTACCACAGTGTCTTGATCAAATCCAGCCGTTCTCACTAGTAGAGGTTATCGAAGTTGATTGCAGGTCTGTACCAAGATACCCCTGTGTTGCAGTGTCTGACAGATTGAACATTACAGACCTGCAATCAACTTCGAGAACCTCTACTAGTGAGAACGCCTGGATTTGAGAGGGACCTGACCTCCCAACATCTGCGTTCTTACTTCTACTACGTCTCACCTCCTGGCGCTATATAAGGCTCCATCCTGTCACTTCAACTCCATATTGTTTCAGACTATGGAACAATGCTCTTCTCCAGACTGAGGGACTGACCACCTCAAAACTTTAAGGGTGATGGACTGATTACATCGTCTTCAAGTCTCTTCTGCTTCTATTAACTTTTCTGTACTCGACTGAAGAAGCCTACTGTGTAGGCGAAACGTTTCGAAATAAAGATACCTAACTGTTGCATATGTGTCTTAACTAACAACATATCCTCAAGACCTTATTAATATTGTAGATGAATGTTCAGAGAACCGACATGTTGAATTAGACACATGTGCAACTCTTCGGTATCTTCAATAAAGATACCGAAGAGTTGCACATGTGTCTAATTCAACAACACCTTATTAATATCCCCTTTATTAATACCTATCTTCCAATTATACACTTCGATCATATCTCCCCTCATTCTTTGTCTAACAAGTGAATGTAACTTAAGAGTCTTCAATCTTTCTTCATAAGGAAGATTTCTAATGCTATGTATTAATTTAGTCATCCTACGCTGAATGTTTTCTAACGAATTTATGTACATTCTGTAATATGGAGACCAGAATTAAGCTGCATAATCTAGGTGAGGCCTTACTAATGATGTATAAAGCTGCAGTATGACCTCTGGACTTCTGTTGCTTACACTTTTTTATATAAATCCCAGTAATCTATTTGCCTTATTACGTACGCTTAGGCATTGCTGTCTTGGTTTAAGGTTGCTGCTCACCATAACTCCCAAGTCCTTTTCGCAATCTGTATGGCTAAGTTCTATATCATTTAACTTATAAGTGCTAGGGCTATGGACACTCCCGAGCTTCAGAACCTTGCATTTATCTATATTGAACTGCATCTGCCACTTTTCTGACCAAGAAAAGAGTTTGTTTAAATCCTCCTGAAGTTCCCTAACATCTTCGTTTGAATCAATAATCCTACCTATCTTTGTGTCATCGGCGAATTTGCTCATATCACTAGTAATTCCCTCATTAAGATCATTGATATATATTATAAACAACAACGGGCCCAAGACTGATCCCTGTGGAACGCCACTTGTTACAGATCCCCACTCGGATTTAACCCCATTTATGGACACTCTCTGCTTTCTGTCTGTGAGCCATGATTCGATCCACGAGAGCACCCTTCCCCCAATGCCATGAGCTGCCACTTTCTTTAACAGTCTTCGGTGCAGAATTCTATCAAAAGCCTTACTAAAATCTAAGTAAATAATATCAAATTATTTATCGTGGTCAACAGCCTCAAAAGCTTTACTGAAGAAAGTTAATAAATTAGTTAGACAAGACCGGCCTCTTGTGAATCCATGCTGAGTATCATTAATCAAGCTATGCTTATCGAGATGGCTTCTTATACTCTCAGCTATAATTGACTCTAGTAATTTGCCTACAATTGAGGTCAGGCTTATTGGGCGGTAATTTGACGGTAACGACTTGTCCCCTGTTTTAAAAATAGGAATTACATTAGCCATCTTCCACATATCAGACACTACACCTGTTTGAAGATATAAATTAAAAATATTAGTTAATGGTTCACAGACTTCCATTTTGCATTCCTTAAGAACCCTTGAAAAAACCTCATCAGGACCCGGTGACTTATTTTGCTTCAGTCGGTCTATCTGCTTCACAACCATTTCACTAGTGACTGTGATGTTACATAATTTATCTTCTTCTGGCCCACATAAAAATTAATTACCAGAATATTATTAGTGTCTTCCTGTGTAAAAACCGAGAGAAAATAATTATTTAAAATCGAGCACATTTCATTCTCTTTGTCAGTAAGATGCCCATAGTTATTTTTAAGGGGACCTATCTTATCTCTAACTTTTGTTCTATATACCTGGAAAAAACTTTTTGGGTTAGTTTTAGAATCCCTAGCAACTTTAATTTCATAGTCCCATTTAGCTTTTCTTATCCCCTTTTTAATGTCCCTCTTAATGTCAATATACTGATTCATAAGATGACCCTCGCCTCTTTTGATACGCCTATAAATTCCTTTCTTATGCCCTAGTAGATATTTCAGCCTATTATTCATCCAATTTGGGTCATTTCTATTTGATCTAATTTCTTTGTAAGGGATAAACGTTCTCTGAGCAGCATGTATTGTGTTCAGAAAACTGTCATATTGATAGCTCTCTTCGTTACCCCAGTCAACAGATGATAAGTGTTCTCTAAGCCCATCGTAATCTGCTAAGCGAAAATCTGGGACTGTTACTGAGTTATCCCTACTATCATACTTCCATTCAATGCTAAATGTAATTGATTTGTGGTCGCTAGCACCCAGCTCATCTGAAACTTCTAAATTATTAACAAGGGATTCGTTGTTTGCCAGAACTAAGTCAAGCAGGTTATTACCCCTTGTAGGTTCTGTCACAAACTGCTTCAAAAAACAATCCTGAACTACTTCTAAGAAGTCGTATGATTCTAAATTCCCAGTCAAGAAATTCCAATCAATATGACTAAAGTTAAAGTCTCCTAGAATTACTAAATTATCGTGCCTTGTGGCCCTAACAATTTCCTCCCATAGTAGTCTCCCCTGGTCCCTATCTAAATTTGGGGGATGGTATAACACACCATAAAATTAATTTTCCATGCCCCTCTGAAAATTCTATCCAAACAGACTCTGTATGTGTTACTACAGACTTAACACCCGTTTTTATGCAACAGTTCAAGCGATCTCGGACATACAATGCCACCCCACCCCTTTCTGACACTTCTATCTACTTGGAACAATTTAAAACCCTGGATGTGACATTCTGCAGGCATGTCCCGACTTTTTGAATTAAACCACGTCTCAGTAATGGCAAATACATCTATGTTACCTGCACTAGCAACAAGTCTCAACTCGTCCATCTTATTCCTAGCACTGCGACTATTTGTGTAATAAATATTTAAAGACCCTCCTCTCTCTTTACCCTTCCTGCTCCTTTCTGTTTTTCCACTAAACCTATTACTGTCCTTGTCAATTAGTGCCACTGGCTTTCCAATATCCACCTCATTTTGCCTATTACTAGTTCTCCTAGTACTCATATTACTACCCTGCGACTTCACAGTTTTCCCACAAAAACCCATACCACTAACTATTCCTAGTTTAAAGACCTAACAGCTCCCTCCACTGCGTTGGCCAGTGCTCCCACCCCACACCTAGATAAGTGAACCCCGTCCCTGGCATACATGTCATTTCTGCCATAGAAGAGGTCCCAGTTGTCAATGAATGTTACTGCATTTTCCTTACAGTATTTGTCCAGCCAGCAATTGACACCAATTGCTCTGGACAACCATTCATTTCCAACTCCTCTCCTTGGCAGAATGCCACATATGACAGGTTTCCCACCCTTCCTCCTAATTATCTCTATTGCTGACCTATACCTGCTAATCAGGTCCTCACTCCTACGTCTGCCAACATCGTTGCCTCTAGCACTGAGACAGATAATAGGATTGCTCCCATTACCTCTCATGATGTCATCCAGACGGCTAACAATATCCTTCATCCCAGCCCCAGGAAAACACACTCTCTGCCTCCTACTCCTATCCTTTAAGCAGAATGTCCTATCCATGTACCTAATCTGGCTATCCCCAACAACAACAATGTTTTTACCTTCCTTGGCGTCGTCTGTCATGATGCTCCGAGTAGTCAACTCACATTCGCCAGGTAGCATTACACCACTTGTAGAATTCGTCAAGTCGTTCTCGATGGTCTTCGTTGGGGTTTCTAGGGATGTCTTACTCACGTCTGCCAATGCTTCTTTGGTGCTCGTTGTGGCATTCCCAGTAGAACACTCACATTCGTCAGGTAGCACCGAGAATGGGTTGGAAGTTTCCACGGTAGTCTTCTGGTTTCTCGTTGTTTCTGCCTCTCCAACCGTTTTCTTGATCTTCAGCTTGGTTCCATGTTGCCCGGCCACCGACCAAGCTCCCCTCTTAACCTGGGGACTCACAACAGAAGGATTACTACGAATCCTCTTGTTCTCCTCCGTTAATCGCCGTATCTCCATCTTAGCAACTCTGAGCTCTTCTCTCAGCTGCTGGTAAAGTTGCTCAAGAGAGGGCATCCTGGTTCAGATTCACAGAGAGCACACAAACAGGTCTTCACAGAGCTAAGCACACGTCTTATGCCCTAGTAGATATTTCAGCCTATTATTCATCCATTTTGGGTCATTTCTATTTGATCTAATTTCTTTATATGGGATAAACATTCTTTGGGCAGCATGTACAGTGTTTAGAAAGCTGTCATATTGATAGCTCTCTTCGTTACCCCAGTCAACAGATGATAAGTGTTCTCCTAGCCCATTGCAATCTGCTAAGCGAAAATCTGGAACTGTTATTGAGTTGTCCTTACTATCATACTTCCATTCTATGCTAAAGGTAATTGATTTGTGATCGCTTGTGCCAAGTTCCTCATTCCTTGTTCGCCAGAACCAAATCAAGTAGGTTATTTCCTCTAGTAGGTTCTGTCACAAACTGCTTCAAAAAACATTCCTGAACTACTTCTAAGAAGTCATTTGATTCTAAATTCCCAGTCAAGAAATTCCAATCAATATGACTAAAGTTAAAGTCCCCTAGAATTACTACATTATCGTGCCTTGTGGCCTTAACAATTTCCTCCCACAGTAATTTCCCTTGGTCCCTATCTAAGTTTGGGGGACGGTATATCACTCCTAGAATCAATTTTTTGTGCCCCTCTGAAAATTCTATCCAGACAGACTCTGCATGTGTTACCTCAGACTTATTGCCCATTTTTATGCAACAGTTCAAGTGATCTCGGACATACAGTGCCACCCCACCTCCCTTACCGATATTTCTATCTACTTGGAACAATTTTAAACCCTGAATGTGACATTCCAAAGGCATGTCCCGACTTTTGGAATTAAACCATGTCTCAGTGATTGCAAATACATCAATGTTACCTGCACTAGCAACTAATCTCAACTCATCCATCTTATTCCTAGCACACGTACTAAGCTCTGTGAAGACCTGTTTGTGTGCTCTCTCTGAAATCTGAACCAGGATGCCCTCTCTTGAGCAACTTTACCAGCAGCTGAGAGAAGAGCTCAGAGTTGCTAAGCTGGAGATACGGCGATTAACGGAGGAGAACAAGAGGATTCGTAGTAATCCTCCTGTTGTGAGTCCCCAGGTTAAGAGGGGAGCTTGGTCAGTGGCCGGCAACATGGAACCAAGCTGAGGATCAAGAAAACGATTGGAGAGGCAGAAACAACGAGAAACCAGAAGACTACCGTGGAAACTTCCAACCCATTCTCAGTGCTACCTGACGAATGTGAGTGTTCTATGGGAATGCCACAACGAGCACCAAGGAAGCATTGGCAGACGTGAGTGAGACATCCCTAAAAACCCCAACGAAGACCATCGAGAACGTCTTGACGAATTCCACAAGTGGTGTAATGCTACCTGGCGAATGTGAGTTGACTACTCGGAGCATCACGACGGACGACGCCATGGAAGGTAAAAACATTGTTGTTGTTGGGGATAGCCAGATTAGGTACATGGATAGGGCATTCTGCTTGAAGGACAAGAGTAGGAGGCAGAGAGTGTGTTTTCCTGGGGCTGGGATGAAGGATATTGTTAGCCGTCTGGATGACATCATGAAGGTAATGGGAGCAATCTATTATCTGTCTCAGTGCGGGAGGCGACGATGTTGGCAGACGTAGGAGTGAGGACCTGATCAGCAGGTATAGGTCAGCTATAGAGATAATTAGGAAGAAGGGTGGGAAACCTGTCATATGTGGCATTTTGCCAAGGAGAGGAGTTAGAAATGAATGGTTGTCCAGAGCAATTGGTGTCAATTGCCTGGCTGGACAAATACTGTAAGGAAAAAGCGGTAAACATCATTGACAACTGGGACCGGTCTTCTATTGCAGAAATGTCATGTCTCAGGGAATGGGTTCACATTAATCTAGGTCTGGGTGGGAGCACCCTGTCCAACGTCGTGGAGGGCTGTTAGGTCTTTCAACTAGGAATAGTTAGTGGTATGGGTTTTTGGCGGGAAAACAGTGAATCACAGTGTAGTAATATGAGTACTAGTAGACCATTTAAAGTAATACGCACAATGAGGTCGATATTGGAAAGCCATGGGCACTAATTGACAAGGACCAGTAATAGGATTAAGTAAATAACAGAAAGAGCAGGAAGGGTAAAGAGAGAGGAGTCTTAAATATATATTACACAAATAGTCCCCGCAGTGCTAGAATAAGATGGACGAGTTGAGACTAGTTGCTAGTGCAGGAAACATTGACTATTTGCCATAACTGATTACGGTTTAATTCAAAAAGTCGGGGGACATGCCTTGCAGAATGTCACAATCATGGTTTTAAATTGTTCCAAGTAGAAGAAGTGTCGGGAATGGGGTGGGTGGCAATTGTAATTCCGAGAACGCTTGAACTGTTGCATAAAAATGGGTGTTAAGGTCTGAATAACCACATACAGAGTCCTGTTTGGATAGAATTTTCAGAGGGGCATGAAAAATTAATTTTAGGTGTGATATCCCGCCCCAAATTTAGATAGGGACCAGGGAGACTACAATGGGAGAAATTGTTAGGGCCACAAGGCACATAATGTAGTAATTTCTAGGAGACCTTTAACTTTAGTCATATTGATTGGAATTTCCTGACTGGGAATTTAGATCATACGACTTCTTAGAAGATAGTTCAGGATTGTTTTTTGAAGCATTTTTGTGACGGAACTACAAGGGGGTAGTAACCTGCTTGACTTAGTTCTAGCAAACAATGAATCCCTTGTTAATAATTTTAGAATTTACAGAGAACTATGTGCTAGCGACCACAAATCAATTACATTTACCATTGAAGGAAGTACATATAGGGATAACTCAGCAACAGTCCCAGATTTTCGCTTAGCAGATACGATTGGGCTTAGAGAACACTTATCATCTGTTTGACTGGGGTAACGAAAGAGACTACAATATGTACCAGCTTTCTGAACACAATACATGCTGCCTCAAAGAACGTATTATACCTTGAGATATGAAATATTAGATCAAATAGATAATGACCACAAATGATGAATAATAGCCTGAAATATCTTACTAGGCATAAGAAAGGAATTTTATAGGCGGTATCAAAAGAGGTGAGGTTTCATCTTATGAATCAAATATATTGATATTAAGAGGGACATAAAAAGGGGAATAAGGAAAAGCTAAAGGAATACTATGAAATTAAAAGTTGCTAGGGATTTCTAAAACTAACGCCAAAAAGTTTTTTCCAGATATAGAACAAAAATCAGAGATAAAATAGGGTCCCCTTAAAAAATAACTTAGGGCATCTTACTGACAAAGAGAAGAAATTGTGCTCGATTTTAAATACTTATTTTCTCACGTTTTTACACAGGATGACACTAATAAAAATCCAGTAATTATGTTTATAGTGGGCCAGAAGAAGATAAATATGTAACAATCAACAGTCCACTAGTGGAAAAGGTTGTGAAGCAGATAGACCGCTGAAAGCAAAATAAACACCGGTCCGATTAGCTTTTACAAGGGTTTCTTAGGAATGCAAAATGGAACTCTTTGGAACCATTAACTAATATTTTAATTTATCTCTTCAAACAGGTGTAGTGTCTGATATGTGGAAGATGGCTAATGTAATTCCTATTGTAAAACAGGGGACAAGTCGTTACCGAGTCAAATTTACCGCCCAATAAGCCTGACCTCAATTGTTAGGCAAATTACTAGAGTCAATTATAGCTGAGAGTATAAGAAGCCATCTCGAAAGCATGCTTGATTAATGATACTCAGCATGGATTAAAAGAGGCCGGGTCTTGTCTAAAAAATTTTTTAATTTCTTCAGTAAAGCTTTTGGGGGCTGTTGCCCACGATAAAGGATTGGAATCATTTACTTGGATTTAGAACGCATTTATGGGTTTTCCGCACCAAAGACTGTTAAAGAAAGTAGCAGCTTGCAGGGGGGAAGGGTGCTCTCGGGATCGAATCAGGGCTCACAGACAGGAAGCAGAGAGTGTCATAAATGGGTTAAAATCCGAGTGGGGATCAGTAACAAGGGGCTTTCCCCACAGGGAAATCTTGGGCCCGTTTTGTTTATAATATATATCAATGTTTGAAGGGAAATTACTAGTATATGAGCAAATTCACCGATGACAAAAAGATGGGGTAGGATAATTGTTTCAAACGTAATGTTGGGGAACTTCAGGGGGATTTAGACAAACTTATTCTTGGGTCAAAAATGGAGTGCTTTTCAATGTAGATAAATGCGGTTCTGAAGGGGGAGTGTCCAAACCCTAGCACTTTTAAGTAAAATAATGTAGAAAATTAGCCTACAATTGCGAAAAAGGACTTGGGGTTTGGTAACAGCAACCTTAAACCCAAAACACAATGCCTGAGGACGTAATAAGGGAAAAGATTACTGGGATTTATATCAAAAGTGTAACAACAAAGTCCGAGGGCAAACTGCAGCTTTATACATCATTAGTAGGGGAAAAATAAGGGCCCCACTGGATTATGCAGTTTAAATTTTGGTCTCCTTGTTACAGAAAGGTATAAATTTGTTTTGAAAAAAATTCAACGTAGTGGGTAAAATTTGTAGAGAATGGTTCAGAGAACCGACAGTTGATAAATTAGACACATTGCAAGTTTGGGATCTTTTTTGAGGAAACGTTTCGCCACCAGTGGCTTCATCAGTCATACGTAGGAGAAATTGAAAAACAGAGTAGAATGAGGTAATCAGTCCCTAACCTTGAGTCGATGTGTTCATCCATAAAATTTTTGAATGAATACGGCATATGAGGGGGAGAAGCAGCTTATAACCGTATGGCAGGAGGGTGCAGAAAGTTTAAGTGGTGTCACATTTTTTAATGGGGAAAAGGGGTCGTCCCCAAGAATTGGGCAAGCAAAGAATCATAATAAAGGTAAAAGTGCTTTTTTTGCTCCCATGGATGAACCAAAAATCCCTCCATCGAGCAACTTTACCAGCAACTTAAGAAGAATTGAGGGCAGCGAAGATGGAGAAGGCGTTAAAGGGGAAAAAAAAGAGGATTCGAGTAGCCCCCTTTTTTCGAGCCCCTCAGTCAAGAAGGGATCGTGGTAGTGGCGGGACAGCAGGGACACGAATTTGACGATCAAAAAAGACAAGGGAAAGGAAAAAACGATGAAGAAGAAAGAGACGTGTGGAAACTCCGTGGAAACCCCCAAACGCTTCTCGGCTCCCCACGAATGTGAGTCGATATGGGCGTCACGACAAACTACAACAAGGAAGGTAAAAATATTTTGTTTTTGGGGGATGCCAGGTTAGATACATGGATGGGGCATTCTGTTTGAAGGAAGGATTGGGAACAAAGGGGTTGTTTTTCCGGGGGCTGGGATGGAGGACATTGTTACCCGGGCTTGACAACATCATGAACATTAATGGGACAATCCTTTATTTGCCCCCCGTGGGGAGGCAATGATTAGGCAAGCGTAAAGTGGGGATTTTATTGAAAGTTCAGGCAGCTATAGACATAATTAGGAAGAAGGGGGGGCGCCCTTTTTAAAATGGGCATTTTGCCAAAGGGGATGGAAATGAAGGTTGCCCAGAGCAATTGGTATAAATGTTGGTGGAAAACACGTAAGATAATGCATTACCATTCTTTGACAACTGGGAAAAACTTCATGGCCCCAAAGACATTATCCGGGAGGGGGTTCCTTACCCAGGGCAGGTGTGGGTTTTTTGCTAACTCATTTTGGGGGGGTTTTAGGACTTTAAACTAGATTAGTTAAGGGATGGGTTTAGAAATATTAATAATATTGGATACATTGACTTATGCTTGATATTAAGAACTTAAAGTAAATGTCATGGAGTAACCTGGGGAATGAAATTTTAAAATTGTGAAAAACAAAGATAATAGGAAAAAAGTCAAAAAAAAAAATAGATGGTATTTTATGCAACAGTCAAGTGCAAGAAAAAAAATTTGAAATACGTTTGTAGCATGAGCGGGGAAATTTTATATCATTGCATTAACTGAAACGGGATGAAATTTTAAAAAGTCGGGATAGACTGCTGAGGGGGGGGGGGGGTATTTCAATTTAAAAGTTGTTCAATGTGGATAGATGTTAATGGGAAAGGGGGGGGGATTTTTTTTGTAGTTCGAGAAAATATTAATTTTTTGCATAAAAAAGTATAAAAATACATGGACAGTAAAAGGTTTGGGAGATTCGTGGGGGGGCAAGAAAAACAATTCCCAGGTGTAATAACCGACCTCCAGGCTTGGATCACGATAAGGGAGAATCTTTGGGACGAAATTGTTAGGCTTTGGACACAGTAAATGTCATAAGGGGGCTTTTAACTTTAGTCAAATTTCTGGAAAACTTTGACGGGAATTAGTCCGTACTTTAATGGAACAGTTTGGGTGTTTTTGAAACAGGGAACGACCTACCAGGGGGAATAATTTGCTAGCTTTCTTTTTTTAAATGGAAAAAACTCGTGAATAATTTGGGATCACTGAAGAGCTTGGGGCAAGTATAAAATCCACACTTTTAGCATTAATTGGGGGAACAAGTAAGATAATACAGTAAAAAATCCCCGATTTTGTTTGCATTATAATGGGCTTAGGGAACATCGTTAAACTTGTTGGGGTTTTTTTTCAAAAGATTTTTTGCATAATCTATTAGAATATAAGGGTTTTGCTTTTTTGATTGTTTTTTAAAATGTAACAGTGCCCAGAGTAATACATTTCCCCAGAGAGAAATTAGGTCTAAAAAAACGATCCCAAATGGGTTAAAAGGAGGGTAAAGCATCTATATGGAGAAAAGGGGGAAATTTTTGGCCTCAGAAGAGGAAGGGTTAACCTTGGAAAAAAAACACATATGCATATAATGAACCTTTTATTTCAAGTTTTCCCACACATGGGGTTTTTCAAACAACATCTGTGATGACTTGAAAAAGCCCCCTGTGTGGGTGAAACGTTTTCAAAAAAGGACAATTATACTGCATATATTTAAAAATTTTCCCCGTGTCGGTATTTGATACCATTATTTCCCGAGGTTAACCCTTTTCTGACCAATATTTCAGTTAAAAGAGAAGTAAAAAAGGGGGTTAGAAA
>NC_069402.1:84895726-84954232 GCF_026875155.1 Cherax quadricarinatus | reverse complement strand
TGGGTTTTTTTTTCAGCACACAATTTACATCCCCTTTATTTATTCCTGTCTTCCATTTTACACCTCAATCATATCCCCCCTAATTCTACGTCTTTTAGAGAGTGCAGATTCAGGGCCCTTAGTCTATCCTCATAGGGAAGGTTTCTGATACATGGGATCAACTTTGTCACCCCTCCTTTGTACTTTTTTCAGAGAATTTATATCCATTCTGTAATAGGTGACCAAAATGGGGCAGCATAATCTAAATGAGGCCTAACCAAGGATGTATAGAGTGAAGAACAACCTGAGGACTCCTTTTATTTATGCTTCTTGATATGAAGCCAAGGATTCTTTTAGCTTTATTGCAAACACTTATGCACTGTTGTCTTGGTTTCAGATTACTGCTAACCAGAACTCCTAAATCTTTTTCGCAATCCGTAATTTTAAAGATCTACATTATTTAGTTTATATGTGGCATGGTTATTGTCTGTCCCAACATTTAAAAACTTTGCATTTGTCTATATTAAACTGCATCTGCCACTTCTCCGACCACTGCATCAGTCTATTCAAATCTTCCTGGAGTGCTCGAATGTCCTCGTCAGAATGAATTCGACGGCCCATTTTGGTGTCATCGGCAAACTTGCCGATGTCGCTCTTTATGCCCTCATCTATGTCGTTTATGTAGATTGTGAACAGCAGGGGGCCCAACACTGACCCCTGTGAACACCGCTCGTGACGCTTCCCCACTCTGATTTCTCCCATTTATGCAAATCTCTGCTGCCTTATTTGTCAACCATGCCTCTATCCAGGAAAAAATTTCACCCCTATTCATGGGCCTTAATTTTCCTCAATAGTCTCTGATGTGGGACCCTGTCAAAAGCCTTACTGAAGTTCCATATACACAATATCATATTCATTACCATGATCTACCTCCTCAAATACCTTAGTGAAAAAAATTAATAAATTCGTAAGGCAGGGAAAGCCCCCTTTGTAAACCCATGCTGAGATTCGTTGATTAATTTATGCTTTTTCAAGGTGGCTACGAACTGCCTCGGCAATTACTGATTCCATAAATTTTTCCCACTATGGAGGTTAGGCTTATTGGGCTATAATTTGAAGCTAAGGACTGTCACCTGTTTTGAAAATGGTATCACATTTGCCATTTTTCCCCTTACTGGCACCATGCCAGTTTGTAGTGATATTTGAAAAAATTAGCCAAAGGTGTGCTAAGCTCCCATTTACATTCCTTTAGAACCCTTGCATACAGTTCATCAGGGCCTGGGGATTTGTTAGGTTTTAATTTATCAATTTGCCTAAGGACCATGTCACTTGTGACCCTAATCGTGCACAGTTTTATTATCGTCCTGTTCTACATAATTTTCATTACTGGAATATCGCTGGTATCCTCCTGTGTAAAAACTGAGAGGAAGTATGTGTTAAAAATTCTACACATTTCCTTATCACTGTCAGTGAGCTGACCCGAGGAACTTTTGAGTGGGCCTATCTTGTCCCTGATGTAACTTCTGTATACCTGAAAGATCCTTTTGGGTTAGTCTTCGATTCTCTTGCAACTTTAACCTCATAATCTCTTTTTGCTTTTCTAATTCCCTTTTTTATTTCTCTCTTTAACTGAATATATCGATTTCTTAATTGCCCCTCTCCTCTTTTGATTTGCCTATATATGCCTCTCTTTTGACCAATCAGATATTTTAATCTATTGTTCATCCATTTAGGATCATTTTTGTTTGATCTGATTTCCCTATTTGGAACATAATTTGACTGAGCAGCTAGAACAATGCCCTGGAAAGCATCATATCGGCAACCATCACCACCTACCTGACCTTTAGTCAGGTCATTCCAGTTCAGCCCACCTAAGTAATTTTTCAGTCCTATGAAATCAGCCAAGCGAAAGTCAGGGACGGAGACTTGATTGCCATTATTAGGGGAATTCCATGATATATTCAAACTGAGTGATTTGTGATCACTTTCCCCAAGCTCATCATTAACCTCAAGATTATTAATTAGTGTTTCCCTACTGGCAAGAACCAAGTCAAGGAGGTTATTTCCTCTAGTTGGCTCTGTCACAAACTTTTAAAAAACAATCCTGGATCGTATCAAGAAAGTCACCTGACTCTAAATTTCCTGTCAAATTGCTCCAGTCAATCTGTCTATAGTTGAAATCCCCCATTAGCACAACATTTTCGTATGTAGATGCCTTACGAATTTCGTCCATAGAAGTTTACTGCACTCCCTATCAAGATTTGGGGCCCTGTAAATCACACCCAAAATTAGTTTTTCTCGGGCCCTCGAAAAAGCTGTAACCAAACAGATTCAGTGGCTGACGCTTCTAATTTAATATCTTGTCTAACACAACAATTTAAATTGTCTCTGACATACATAGCTACTCCACCACCTTTCCTGTTGACCCTGTCAGTGTGGAATAATTTATAGCCTTGTATGTGACATTCAGAGGGCATCTCTCTATCTTTCAGATTGAGCCAGGTCTCTGTTATAGCAATAATATCTATGTTTCCTGCACTTGCAATTAATCTTAGCTCATCTATCTTATTTCTTACACTCCTGCTATTAGTATAGTAAACCTTAAGGGAGCTAGTCCCTTGCTGCCCTCTGCTGTCCCCCTTTGTTTGCTGACCTGATCTATTGTCTTTTTTTTATAACTTTATGCTGAATGCCTTTTATACATTTACTGTTTCCAACCCTAGTGTTGCAACCTGCTTGTTTCCCACACACACCCATACCTCTATCTTCCATCAGTTTAAATCTTTAGGCATTTCACCAATGGCCTTCTCAATTCGAGTCTGCAAGTGCTACCACCCCTGCCCCAGAGAGATGTACCCCATTCCTTGCATACATATCATGTTTGCCATAAAAGTTTTTCCCAGTTGTCAATGAATGGGATTGCAAGTTCCTTGCAGTATCTGTCTAGCCAGAAAATTTACACCAATTGCCCTAGACAACCATTCTTTTCCCTACTCCCCTTCTAGGCAAGATGCTACATATGATTGGGATCCCTCCCTTAGACTTAATGAAATCTATAGCTGACCTGTACTTATCTAGCAGCTCTTCTCTCCTACCCTTCCCAATATCATTTCCACCAGCACTGAGACAGATAATGGGCTTGTTCTCATTACCTGACATGATATTATCCAGCTGTTGACAATGTCCCCAACACCAGCTCCAGGGAAGCACACTCTATCTCTCATCTTCTTATTCCTATTACAAAAAGCACGGTCAGTATATCTTACCTGAGAGTCACCAACCACAAGAATGTGCTTACCTCCATTAGCAGGGGCAGTAGTACCCTTACCTTCACTGGCCACTGAAGTACATTTCATCCTGAAGAACAGAGAAGCGATTTCCTACCTTCAGATCTTCACTCTTAACTTTCCTTACTCTGATGCGCCTCCCATTACTGTGAACCACTCGCCACTTGTAGCAGGTGCTGGGCTGCACCTCACTGCTGGTAGCCGTTGCTACCTCCCCAACTACAGCCTCCTCACAGCGAGAGACAGACTGCACCTCACTGCTAGAAGCCTCATTTCCCACAACTCCAGCCACCTCACACTCTCTCCCAGACCCATTGAGGTGGACCTTCAGCCTCCTAATCTCCTCCTGGAGAAGCAAGACCTCCTCCTTCAACTCTCCAACCTCAATTTTTAAAACACTGCAGAAGCAAGCCATGCTTTGTAACCGTCCACGCTAATCCCCAAAGCAGCTCAGGGTCTGTGACCTCACGTGACGACTGAGCACTGACCACTGACCATATATATACATAATGTATATATGAAGCAGCTGCCCACGCAGCACGAGTATACATTAACATGTCCGATGAAAAACCCTTGATCAAACTGAACTTTGCCAACACTTTCAACTTAGTCAGAAAGGATGCTGCTCTTCTAGCAGTTTCTAGACACTTCCCTTCCCTTTATCCCTTCAGAGAATCGTGTTATAGTGTGACTTCTAAACTATTGTTTGGGGACAATGAAATTGACTCTTGTGAGGGGTGTGCAAAAGGGGGACCCTCTCGCCCCCCTTTCTGTTCTGTCTGGTCATCCAGGAAGTCACATGGGAGAAAGCCTGGGCCTACCTTGAAACCCCACCAAATGTGAAACAGTTTCTACCAATCGAAAAGATGATCCAGAATATTAGTGCTATTTTACCAGGAGCACGAGCCATTGATCCAGCCAATAGCACTCTCCTTGGCGCTCCTCTTGGGTCCAATGCCATCGATCTGATCCTAGAAAAAAAAAATCTCAGACCTCCCGACGATGGAAGGCAGGATGAAAGACATCGGTACACATAATGCCTTCTACCTACCCACCAGGTGCCTGTCACTCCCAAAACTTACCTACTTCCTCAGATTCTCCCCAGCCTTCAGCAGTCCGAAACTCAATTAATATGACTCTCCTTAAGACTATGCTAGAGAGTGTATTAAATATTTCCCTCGAAGATGGCTTGGGAGGCTGGAAGTACGCAAATTCTCCCAGCTTGCCCTATCAACTTACCTATCCTCTTCCACAGCATCACACGAGTTAGTAAAACAAATTCTTCCGGACAACCTCAGTGACTCAGCAGGAATAGAGGACCCTAGCTACGCCAGTGCCAACACTGAATGGAAGACTCCTGCTGCTCCAGCACCAAAACCTAGTGCAGCACTGGCCTACAAACAATCAAGTTGGGATGGCCCCCATCGCTGAAAAGAAGCTTGCCAACATGCTTAGGGCTGTAACATCAGACAGGGAGACTGCCCGTCTCCAAGCTGTGAGTGTACATCACTCTGAGGACTTCCTCCAAACAGCTCCCATTTCGGCAATGGGAACACGCCTCGACCCTAAGAGCCTCCGTATTGCAGTGGCTCTCCGCCTTGCTGCCCCAATTCACACAGAAAATACGTGTATTTGCGGCGATGCGCAAGCCCACCAATATGGTCTACATGGTCTTAACTGCTCCAGAACCAAGGGCTGGCATGCAAGACACAATGAGGTCAACATCATCATAAAGAGAACCTTTGCTACAGCTGGATGCCCAGCCGAGAGAAAGAGCTCTGATCACTAGCAGCCAACAATACCCACAAGCCAGCAAACCTCCCCGACAGGATCACCATCTATCCTTGGAAGAATATCAAGCTCTTAGCATGGGACTATATCTGTGTCGACGCTGGCTGACACCTACATCCATCACAGTATTGGGCGACAGGGAGGAGCTGCTGACCACAGGGAGGAGTACAAGATCAGCAAGTGCAGGGACATAAGCCAACAGTATCAATTTGTCCCAGTGGGGTCAGAGACCTTGGGATCATGGGGGAAAAATGCCACACATTTCCTTAAATAACTAGGTTCAAGACTCATCAACACCACCAAGAACCCAAGGGCAGCCACTTTCATGTTCCAGCGCCTCAGCATGGCCATCCAGAGAGGAAATATATGCTGCATACTGGGCTCACGTCCGGCTTCGGAGGAGCTGGAGGAGATTCATAATCTTTGATATATTGTACCAGTGTATTCATGTTTTTTTTTTTCTGTCAATGTATTCTGTTTATTAACAAAGTTGAGGTAGAATATAAAATATAGGGGGGTGGTAGGAGAAGAAAATATTCAAACAGCTCGGGGAGAACCTTGAGTTTTCCTTGATGCACGTTTATTGTCTTCTCTGAGGATGAGGGTCCCCAGTCCAGTTACAGAGGTGGTACCTCCCTATAAATACATACACACACACACACACACACACACACTCAAATATATATATATTATATATATATATATATATATATATATATATATATATATATATATATATATATATATATATATTTACTTTCATCAACACTTTCATCATCACTCACTGTCTTGCCAGAGCCATGCTGCCACTACAGTTAAAAACATACTGTATCTCCTTCCCTCCTTCAGAGTGCAGGCACTGTACGTTCCACCTCCAGGACTCAGGTCCGGCTAACCAATTTCCCTGAATCCCTTCGTAAATGTTACTTTATGCATAGAATATATATAGAACAGGTAACTAGTACAAATAATGAAAGAGGTGCATTTAAGGCAACTTTAAGCCGTAAATATACTTATGACTTAAAGTTGCATTTCGTCTGTATGGCACTAAGTCAAGGCTGCTTTAACCCCTATTATATTGATTAAAGCAAACTTTAAGTGTATATTCGTCGCTGCTCTCAGTATATATAGTTCAAGAAACACACTCTTCAGACAGAATACAAAATGTAAGGGTTGACAGTAGAGGATTCACAAATATCCTGCAGGAAGCCCATACTTCCGCTGTTCGAGTGATGAATAAGAAGCTAGCGACAACACCTGACAATATAATGATATGCAATAAAACGCGGTGCGATGGAACACTATATAACAGGATAGTTAACGACCGGCAGAAACACCGCTAGAGGCACTGAGAGTTTCACGAGTACTATCGACACAAGCCAAGGTCCTTCACGAGTACTATCGACACAATCCAAGGTCCTTCACGAGTACTATCAACACAAGCCAAGGTCCTTCACGAGTACTATCAACACAAGCCAAGGTCCTTCACGAGTACTATCAACACAAGCCAAGGTCCTTCACGAGTACTATCAACACAAGCCAAGTCCTTCACGAGTACTATCAACACAAGCCAAGATCCTTCACGAGTACTATCAACACAAGCCAAGGTCCTTCACGAGTACTATCAACACAAGCCAAGGTCCTTCACGAGTACTATCAACACAAGCCAAGATCCTTCACGAGTACTATCAACACAAGCCAAGATCCTTCACGAGTACTATCAACACAAGCCAAGATCCTTCACAAGTACTATCAACACAAGCCAAGATCCTTCACGAGTACTATCAACACAAGCCAAGATCCTTCACGAGTACTATCAACACAAGCCAAGATCCTTCACGAGTACTATCAACACAGGCCAAGGTCCTTCACGAGTACTATCAACACAAGCCAAGGTCCTTCACGAGTACTATCAACACAAGCCAAGGTCCTTCACGAGTACTATCAACACAAGCCAAGGTCCTTTACGAGTACTATCAACACAAGCCAAGTCCTTCACGAGTACTATCAACACAAGCCAAGATCCTTCACGAGTACTATCAACACAAGCCAAGGTCCTTTACGAGTACTATCAACACAAGCCAAGGTCCTTCACGAGTACTATCAACACAAGCCAAGATCCTTCACGAGTACTATCAACACAAGCTAAGGTCCTTTACGAGTACTATCAACACAAGCCAAGGTCCTTCACGAGTACTATCAACACAAGCCAAGGTCCTTCACGAGTACTATCAACACAAGCTAAGGTCCTTCACGAGTACTATCAACACAAGCCAAGGTCCTTTACGAGTACTATCAACACAAGCTAAGGTCCTTCACGAGTACTATCAACACAAGCCAAGATCCTTCACGAGTACTATCAACACAAGCTAAGGTCCTTCACGAGTACTATCAACACAAGCCAAGGTCCTTCACGAGTACTATCAACACAAGCCAAGGTCCTTCACGAGTACTATCAACACAAGCCAAGATCCTTCACGAGTACTATCAACACAAGCTAAGGTCCTTCACGAGTACTATCAACACAAGCCAAGGTCCTTTACGAGTACTATCAACAAGCAAGCTAAGGTCCTTCACACGAAGTTACATATCAACACAAGCCAAGGTCCTTCACGAGTACTATCAACACAAGCAAGGTCCTTCACGAGTACTATCAACACAAGCCAAGATCCTTCACGAGTACTATCAACACAAGCCAAGTCCTTCACGAGTACTATCAACACAAGCTCAAGGTCCTTCACGAGTACTATCAACACAAGCCAAGGTCCTTCACGAGTACTATCAACACAAGCCAAGGTCCTTCACGAGTACTATCAACACAAGCCAAGTCCTTCACGAGTACTATCAACACAAGCAAGTCCTTCACGAGTACTATCAACACAAGCCAAGGTCCTTCACGAGTACTATCAACACAAGCAAGGTCCTTCACGAGTACTATCAACACAAGCCAAGGTCCTTCACGAGTACTATCAACACAAGCTAAGGTCCTTCACGAGTACTATCAACACAAGCTAAGGTCCTTCACGAGTACTATCAACACAAGCCAAGGTCCTTCACGAGTACTATCAACACAAGCCAAGGTCCTTACGAGTACTATCAACACAAGCCAAGGTCCTTACGAGTACTATCAACACAAGCCAAGGTCCTTTACGAGTACTATCAACACAAGCCAAGGTCCTTTACGAGTACTATCAACACAAGCCAAGATCCTTCACGAGTACTATCAACACAAGCCAAGATCCTTCACGAGTACTATCAACACAAGCAAGGTCTTTACGAGTACTATCAACACAAGCCAAGGTCCTTCACGAGTACTATCAACACAAGCCAAGGTCCTTCACGAGTACTATCAACACAAGCCAAGGTCCTTCACGAGTACTATCAACACAAGCCAAGATCCTTCACGAGTACTATCAACACAAGCCAAGGTCCTTCACGAGTACTATCAACACAAGCCAAGGTCCTTATCTCCCCCAGCTACGTATAATAAGTCAAATTGACTTCCATTCTCATACGATTATTTACGTTGGTTGTGAAGTAATGCGAATATGAGCTGCGTTGTCAGAGAGACAAAAATAACGGCCCAGCAAATATTCAGCGAAGAGTCCAAATTTTACCTTGTTAAATCTAATTGAAAACGAGTGATTCGCGAAATGATTTCCTGGAACAGAAAATGGAATGTTTCAGAAAATAATTCAGAAAATATACAAGAGAAAAATTATGCTTGGATCTATAACGTAAAGTATTATCAGTACAACGTAATGTGAAATATGCAGAGCAGCAATGTATTACCCTTAATAATAATAATAATAATAATAATAATAATAATAATAATAATAATAATAATAATAATAATAATAATAATAATTTCTTTGCGATAAACAATATCATCAATGATTATAACAACATATGCACTACTCTGCAAAAAGAGAAGGGTTACCTTCATAATTCGCTTTAAGATACAAACGGTAAAATCAGACACAAGAACGATCGCAAAAATTCCATTTTATGTTATTTCAATACCTCAGTAAAATCAACAATAATAAAAAAAAAACGTGTCAAGAGACTGTTCCGACATGTTTGACAACTTGGCGACAACCATCGCCGATAAAAGTGAAGATCTTAATGTGACATCTCTGCTTCATGTATACAGCCGAGCGTTGCGAGTTCTAGTTGCCGGCACAAAATCGACGGAAAGTAAGTAGATGGATCCGAAATCCGTTTATTGCACTGAAGGATGATTTGACAGTCGTTGTGAAGACTATACTGGAGCTGCTGACCAAGAACTAAAGATGAGTTTCCAGACTGTAATATCACTTGCTTCCTTATGGATCAAAGTGAAAGTAGTATATCTCTAACTTGCTGAAGCTACTGACAACTGTTGTTTCTTATTTCCCTCGACATAGGTGAGTGTAACCACTTTCTCAACCACGAGTGGCATTAAGACAGAAAAAATATAAATATCTGATAAAGAAAAAGGCACAATAACGTGACTGGAACAACACACTTGTAACTCGCATCTTATTTGTAAATATCTGATCTCCGGTGCGCTTGTTACTATCCTCGATCCAGTCACGACTCAGTGAGCCGGCACATAAGTTAACTCACCTCTCACACTAATAAACATTAGATATTCTAAACATGCTATCTAAAATAAAATTAAAATGTTTTTTGCTTATTTTTTTAAACGAATGTAATATTCTGTTTTATTATTTACAATGAAACTATATGATATTCCCATGAATATTGTTTTAATATCATCAAGCTGGCAACCACACATCGGTCCCTGCAACACTGGAAAAATAAACTGGAGGTCTCCACATCAGAAAGTTCGAAAGTTTTAGGATACTGGGCTCTCTGATATAATAGGATACTGGGCTCTCTGATATAATAGGATACTGGGCTCTCTGATATAATAGGATACTGGGCTCTCTGATATAATAGGATACTGGGCTCTCTGATATAACAAGAAAATCCAGCTTTAGTTTCAAAGCTGCTGGTTTTTTAGAGTAATGTTTTATTTAGCTCTGGAATGTTTATGTTCTAATTTGTTATTTTTATTGAAGATATTGGGATATTAGTTTACATGTAATAAGGTGTGACTGCCTCTTTTGATTCGCTTTGATGCGGTAGAAACGCATGACGCACTCTGCACTAATCCTGTCGCAAGGGGGGATGGGCGCACTCTACACTAATCCTGTCGCACAGGGGGAATGGGTGCCCTTAAATGGATCGCGCAGCGACTGAAATAAACGTAGTTTTGTGTTAGTTTGCGAGAGTGCAACAAAACATGGCAAGCCAGTGTCAAGGTTGAAGAAAAACACTCTTGAACTAAGTAAACGACTGTGTACATTGTGTGACATTTACCTACATTAATTTTTCAGCTGGAAGAGCCAGTTTCCTCTCCAATTTAGCTCTCCGACAGTAAACTTCAAAATCCATTGAAAATAGAGGAAATGTAAAAATAAGCCTATTTTCTTGCGTAAATACAGTTACGATAAATTACTAATCTCTTTACTATCAAAATGAATTATAGTGTTATTTTAATAGCAAGAATTTATAGATTTTTTTCATTCATAAATGCTCAGTCCTTACAAATAAATGAAACTGAAAAGTTACATGAATTGTTAAGCGAGTTTTTAAGTGTAACTTTATGAAATGAGTCAACACAATATATTATTTGGTAATTTACAATTAGTGGAATCATTCATTCGTTCACCGGGAATTTTAAATGATTAATTAATAGATTGTTTACTCCTGATCGCCAGAGTTTTAAAACAACGAGGATAACTCTTCGAGTCACTCGACGAGTAGTCAGGGAGGTGTGGGCGGCGAGCAGTGGAGAGCGAGCAGCGAGTGCTGGTGACCTACTGGTCAGGCGGCCAGGAAGGTGCTGGTGACCTACTGGTCAGGCGGCCAGGAAGGTGCTGGTGACCTACTGGTCAGGCGGCCAGGAAGGTGCTGGTGACCTACTGGTCAGGCGGCCAGGAAGGTGCTGGTGACCTACTGGTCAGGCGGCCAGGAAGGTGCTGGTGACCTACTGGTCAGGCGGCCAGGAAGGTGCTGGTGACCTACTGGACTTTACCCTCACTCTCTCAGAAGAATATAAACAAGTACCAGAGCTACAATGGTGCTGTGTCTTCCGGTACATTAAGTCTGGACTTACTCTAGTAATATCCTGAGATTGTTGCCTTGTTGTGTTCCCAAGGTAATCTTCAGTAAATTGGCCCCCATCAGGACCTGATAATTTCCACTAGAAGGCCCAAGTCTTATGAGCAGTTCCTCGGTGTGAACGCTGGAACGTTACCGATGCTAGAGAGATACTCAAGTTTTTCTTCTTCATATAAAACACATAAGGACCAGTTATATATAATTGTAAACCTAGTGAAGCGAGTTTTTGATCTAGATGCGTTTGTTGATATTGATATACCAAGGTACATCAATATCAACAAACTGTTCTTAAACATTTGACGTGTACGATAAAATCTGAGAAATTTCATATTTTGATTTTAAACTAACGGAATTTTAGCCAAAATATTTTAATTTTAGAGGTAAGCAGGAAATAATGACACGGATTTGAAAATAGCTTTATTAGACTTTTCTCCCACAAGGGGCTTTATCAGTCGCCCCTTGGTGGCCAGGTGGTTAAAGCTCCCGCTTCACACACGGAGGGCCCGGGTTCGATTCCCGGTGGGTGGAAACATTTCGACACGTTTCCTTACACCTGTTGTCCGTTCATCTAGCAGCAAATAGGTACCTGGGTGTTAGTCGACTGGTGTGGGTCGCATCCTGGGGGACAAGATTAAGGACCCCAATGGAAATAAGTTAGACAGTCCTCGATAACGCACTGACTTTCTTGGGTTATCCTGGGTGGCTAACCCTCCGGGGTTAAAAATCCGAACGAAATCTTATCTTATCTTACCCCTTGTGGGCGAGACGTCTCCTAAAAATTTTCCTAAGTGTTACATACATGTTTTTTTTTACTCCCAAGCCAAGAGAGAATGCAACTATGCCATTAGTTTGGGTTTAGCGCTTTGTTTTTATTTTAATAATAATGTCACTGCTTTACACAAATAATCGTCACATAGGAGAGAGGAGCTTACGACGACGTTTCCGTCCAACTTGGACCATTTACAAAAACCAAGTCTGACCGAAACATCGTCGTAAGCTTCTCTCTCCTATGTGTGGGTTATTTGTGTATTGTTCCAGTCACGGTATTGTCTCTTTTTGGTCTCTGTGTCATCGCTTTGAAAGCGGGAGGAACAAGTGGATCCAGAATGTTACATATGTTTTATATGTAGTTATGTTTTATATGTAGTTATGCACGTTCTATATGTAATTATACATGTTATTTATACAAAGTATTTACGTAATTATATATGCCATAAATTTTTACAAATTTTATATATAGCTATATACGCTATTCAGTCTATGAAAATTGACGATGCAGAACTAACATGTTAAAATCACTTACCTCTGTGTAAATTATGTTGGGAAAATTCTCGTGAAATGGATTAGTCTAGTCTCACAAATCAGCTCGTGGTAATTCACTATATAAATACGAAATAAAAAATCATCATTATCTTCAGATCTCAAATAATGCAAAAAGGTCACACACACACACACACACACACACACACACACACACACACACACACACACACACACACACACACACACACACACACACAAACACACACACACACACGAATAGCCTAGCAAGCCTAGCAAGTGAGGTAGTGAGCCTAGCAAGTGAGGTAGTGAGCCTAGCAAGTGAGGTAGTGGAGGCAGGAACCATACATAGCTTTAAGATGAGGTATGATAAAGCTCAAGGAGCAGGGAGAGGACCTAGTAGCACTCAGTGAAGAGGCGGGGCCAGGAGCTGAGTCTCGACCCCTGCAACCACAATTAGGAGACTACAATTAGGTGAGTACCTAATCAACAGAAAACAGGCAGTGTTTATCAACAAGTGATTTGACAAGTGGTAGCAAACAAGTTTACACTCGGAGTAAAATGTGCAGAGTTGCTTGGGGAGAGTGGCAGCAAGTCGCCAGAGGGCAGCAGGGATGGCGGAGCATGATAGCCCTGCCACGAGACTCACGGTTTGATGGTGTTAATCAAAATACATAAAACATGAAGATCACCAGGAGAGGGAGGAAGTAAGGGAGTCTCACCTCAGTCTATACTCAGTTTCCCGTCTTTATTTCACCTTCACGATATTTATAACATTGTTCTTTCTCTCTCTCTCTCTCTCTCTCTCTCTCTCTCTCTCTCTCTCTCTCTCTCTCTCTCTCTGTGTGTGTTCCTACCCTTTATGGGCCCATAGCTCCCTTGCAGTGCTCCTTTTTTAAGTCTTTGACTGACTCCACTATTACCTCTACCACTTCTTCCTGTCCTACTACCTCTCAAGTCCCGTCCCTGTCTGCTGGCCTATATATACTCCCTCCTTCTCTCCTTTTTGTTAGCAGACATTCTGCTCTTGACTCTTGCCCTGGCAGGTCATAGCAGCTCTCCTTACTTACTCAGTCTCCCTACGATCCCCGTTGGGGAGGGGAACCTTTACCAGCGTTGTCTTCACCTTGACTTGCACGATGAGCTACGCAAATCGTGTCAAGATCAAGCCAACAAGTGGTACCGTTGATGATTCAACGAAGATTGCTCTTGCAACTGTTGTTCAAGGAACACTGAAAGTTAAATTCAACACCATTTTGTCTCTGAAAGAAGCATTCATTGTTGTGTGTCACGATGATGCTGAAGCAGAGAAGCTACTCACTACAGATGCCACACTACACTTACTGCTCAAGGGTTTACTGTTATGTCATCTCCTGCCCTCAAGGCCAGGAAATCAGTATTCCTTAAAAAACTAGACAAGATTCTGACGTCTCAATCACCTGCAGAACTCAAGACATCCATCGAGACGCAAAATACTTGGGCTACTGTTGACAGCATCACAAAAATCCCGAATGCATCGTCCATGCTCAAGGTCACCTTCACTGACGTTAACATGGCTGCCACTGCTCTGAACGAAGGTCTTGCTGTTTATTACTACTTCATCAGTCCAACTTACATCGAAGCAGAAAGATATCAGTACATCCAACACTGCTGGAACTGTTATTCTTACCATCACACCACCAAAGCATGTCCAGTAAAAGAGAAGAAGTTCTGCACTACATGTGGTAGTGAGGGACACACCTTCAGTTCCTGCACCATTGCTACTCCACCACAACCATCGTGCTTAAACTGTAAAAGTAACGACCACCATACACTGCAGCAAAATGTCCTACACGTAAGGATATTGTGAAGAAAACACAAGAAGCAGCAAAGAAAAAAACCTACTAGCAACACACCAACGTATGCAGCAATTGCAAAGATCCAAGCTAATACTACGAAAATTACTTCAAGCTACTACTCAGCCAGCCTCCACCATCATCACTCCTCCAGCTTGTGACGTAACCAAGATCCACTACTGTCTACTATACGCTCACATGCAGAATATGGCTGTACCTGGATCTTTTAACTCTACCATCAACGAGTTATTTGCACTAAATAATATGCCATCATTTATATTCCCAGCATCTCCACCTTCGGAAGAAATACTCAAATTTACCAAGGATCTAATCAACACTTCTGCATCAGCAGCTCCAACACCACCAACACCTAGTGACGTCACTCCAACAAGGCCTCCTATTCGTCGATCGCCTCCTGCTCGTCGATTGGCTCGTCGTGGCGGCGTACCTCCTTCACCTCCACCCACCACTACTCATATGGACCAATCAGAAGCCTCGATTCTCCCACAGTCTTCTACACACTCTCTAGCGGAGACACCAACATTGAAAGAACCTTCAATGCGGCAACCACCAACAAAAACCTCTCCAGCTATCTCTCGACGTATTAATATAGAAGACCAACATCAAGATCAATACCTGCACTGGAAAGATATAACTTTTTATACGACTCCTGACCAAGAACCTAACATGGATGTCGACACCTTGTACAAGAAAATAATCGACAGTAGAGTCAAGTTTACAAACCGTAAAGGATCCCACTGCTCCATCACTACTCTCCAGATGACCTTTGACCAGTTACTAGCCAACCCAGCATTTCGACCTAAGATTACAAGACTACAGATCGTTTCCATCCAAAAATTGCACAACATAAGGAATGCCTCCTTCACGAAAGAAACGAAGTAACTCCAGACACACATATAAAAGACACCTGACCAATCAAGAAGCTTGCCCACTCCTCCAGCTCCTGCCAGCCGCCAATCAACATCAAGATGCAGCAATTTTTCGTCCAGCAAGTTGCAGTCAGTGCCTGCAGAGCTCCTGTTGTATCTACATCGTCTTTGTTATCGTTATTGTGGCTTAGCAGTTGGGTCTAGTCCTGACTCTTCTCTCTTCGACTCAAGACATTCCTCTCACCGTCTATTCTTCGCACTGTCCCCACTTGCCCCTCGCCCCTCGTGGGTACTTACCTGTGAGTCCTATCCTATCCTATCCTTTTGTTAGAGTGACTTTGTAAATGGTCCAAGTTGGACCGAAACGTCGTCGTAAGCTCCTCTCTCCTATGTGCGGGTTATTTGTGTATTGTTTCAGTCACGGTATTGTGCCTTCTTGTTATTTATGAAAAGGTAAAGTTTCTGCTCCTCGATGTGTGTGTGTGTACTCACCTAGCTGAGGTTGCAGGGGTCGAGTCCAAGCTCCTGGCCCCGTGTGTGCGTGTGTGTGTGTGTGTGTGTGTGTGTGTGTGTGTGTGTGTGTGTGTGTATGTGTACTCACCTAATTGTGGTTGCAGGGGTTGAAACTCCGCTCCTGGCCCCGCCTCTTCACTGAACGCTACTAGTCCTCTCTCTCCCTGCTCCATGAGCTTTATCATACCTCATCCTAAAGCTATGTATGGCTCCTGCCTCCACTACATCACTTGCTAGACTATTCCACTTCCTGACTACTCTATAACTGAAGAAATACTTCCTACCATCTCTTTGACCCATCTGAGTCTTCAACTTTCAAGTGTGACCCCTTGTTTCTGTGTCCCATCTCTGGAACATCCTGTCTCTGTCCACCTTGTCTATTCCACGCAGTATTTTGTATGTCGTTATCATGTCTCCTCTAACCCTCCTGTTCTCCAGTGTCGTCAGGCCGATTTCCCTTAACCTTTCTTTCTTCGTAGGACATTCCCCTCAGCTCTGGAACTAACCTTGTCACAAACCTTTGCACTTTCTCTAATTTCTTGACGTGCTTGACCCGGTGTGGGTCCCAAACTGGTGTGTGTGTGTGTGTGTGTGTGTGTGTGTAATAACCTATTTGTGGTTGCAGGGGTCGAACCACAGCTCCTGGCTCAGCCTCTTCACTTGTTGTTACTAGGTCCACTCTCTCCCTGCTCCACGCGCTTTATCGTACCTCTTCTTAAAGCTATGGATGGATCCTGCCTCCATTACATCACTCTCCAGATTGTTCCACTTCCTGACAACTCTATGACTGAAGAAAAACTTCCTAATATCCCTGTGACGCATCTGAGTCTTCAATTTCCATGATCTCTTGTTGCAGTGTCCCATCTCTGAAACATTATGTCTCCATTCGACTTGTCAGTTCCTCTTAGTAATTTGTATGTCTTTATCATGTCCCCTCCTGTCTCTCCTGTCCTGTGTGTGTGTGTACTCACCTAATTGTGGTTGCAGGGGGAGTAGGAGCATGTGATAGTGAGAGAAATGGAGTGGTCGTAACTTGTATTGACGACCAGTCTAGCGGACAAACGGGCCTCTCCTCCACGACCACCTTCCTCACGGCCACCTTCCCCACCACAACCATCAGTGCCACCAACCCTACTACCATCCACACCATTACAACTAGCACCACCAACTATCACCACCGCTACAGCAAACACATCACCGTCAGGAAACCGACCTCCCCCACCACCACTACTACTACCCTTCAATACTACCCCCACTACGACTGTCATAAAAGAACCAGTCCATCCCCCCCACTAAGACAGTAAAACAACCACTACCACAACAAAACAGCGACAACAAAACTACCACAACTAAACAGCCACAGCAAAACAACCCTTATCACTGAACAACCACTGCCACAAAACAACTACTGCTGAAACAAAACAATCACAACAAAACAACCACTGCCATAATAAAACATACACAACAAAACAACCACTGCGCCACCACCACCTCCCTCAGTGCCACTAATACATTAGGTTTTTTCCAGGGTTATGTTCTCTCAGTGCACAACACAAGCTCTTTATTATTACAGGTGGAGGAGACTTAGGAGGGAATACACAGACTCATACATTATTATTATTATTATTATTATTATTATTATTATTATTATTATTATTATTATTATTATTAATATTATTATTATTATTCAGGAAAGCACTAAACCTTCAGGGATCATACATTGAATGGGCGACCATACACACACACACTCAGACACACACGTAGCTGAATGCATCTTATGCCTTACAAGTTCCAAGGTACTCTCATGTAACCTGTGTACCACAAGTTCCAAGGTACTCTCACGTAACCTGTGTACCACAAGTTCCAAGGTACTCTCATGTAACCTGTGTACTACAAGTTCCAAGGTACTCTCACGTAACCTGTGTACTACAAGTTCCAAGGTACTCTCATGTAACCTGTGTACCACAAGTTCCAAGGTACTCTCACGTAACCTGTGTACCACAAGTTCCAAGGTACTCTCACGTAACCTGTGTACCACAAGTTCCAAGGTACTCTCATGTAACCTGTGTACTACAAGTTCCAAGGTACTCTCACGTAACCTGTGTACTACAAGTTCCAAGGTACTCTCATGTAACCTGTGTACCACAAGTTCCAGGTACTCTCACGTAACCTGTGTACCACAAGTTCCAAGGTACTCTCACGTAACCTGTGTACCACAAGTTCCAAGGTACTCTCACGTAACCTGTGTACCACAAGTTCCAAGGTACTCTCATGTAACCTGTGTACTACAAGTTCCAAGGTACTCTCACGTAACCTGTGTACTACAAGTTCCAAGGTACTCTCATGTAACCTGTGTACCACAAGTTCCAAGGTACTCTCACGTAACCTGTGTACCACAAGTTCCAAGGTACTCTCACGTAACCTGTGTACCACAAGTTCCAAGGTACTCTCACGTAACCTGTGTACCACAAGTTACAAGGTACTCTCACGTAACCTGTGTACCACAAGTTCCAAGGTACTCTCAAGTAACCTGTGTACCATTAGTTTAAACTACTCTCAGGTTAAGATGACTGGAAGCCGCCGTACCGAGAGTGATAGACACTTCCGGCCATATCCAAGTTACCCGCCAGCGAAGCGATTAGCCAGAAGACGAAGTACAAGCAAATATTTGAATCTGACTGGATATATTATCATTTGAGTCCGTTAGTAGCAGGGGAAGAGAGCCAATCAGCGCGCAGCTTGGCAGTCCGGGGGCGAGGACATAATGAGGTCTTGTCTGCCTGACAAAACACGGCCGGGACGCGAGAGGAGATGAAGGAAGAAGACAAGGGAAGGAGAGAGAAGGCGACGAAGGATCAAGGAGATAAAGATCTATCACAGAATAATAAGTCTTCCCAGGTGACTGGAGGAGGAGAAGCCGCTCACTCTCTATACATGAACCAATTTCAGCCGTTTCAAAAATTAATTAATTTGAAAACAACATTTCAAGAACAGATCTTTTTGAAGTATTCAGAACTACTTTCTGGCCAATTATATGCACACACATGTGCATAATATATAAATATATATATATATATATATATATATATATAATATATATATATATATAATATATATATATATATATATTATATATATATATATATATACAAAGAAAGATCGCAGTCAGCAGGATTCGAAACTACTACTGAGGATGGTCAAGATTCTTAGGCAGCTCTCTAGTCCACTCGGTCACACAAATGCCACATAGACTGGGCAGCCTGGTTCACAAGCTTGAGAGGTCAGAACATACAGGACGAAATTGAAATATGTAACTTGAATCCATGCTTGAGGCTCACTGACGTGCCCGGGCTGAGAAAGAAACATGGCTTGTGAACCAGG
This sequence comes from Cherax quadricarinatus, assembly GCF_026875155.1. Lineage (NCBI taxonomy): Eukaryota > Metazoa > Arthropoda > Malacostraca > Decapoda > Parastacidae > Cherax > Cherax quadricarinatus. The sequence continues at coordinate 84,935,104 of NC_069402.1, read as the reverse complement.
CTGCCCAGTCTATATGGCATTTGTGTGGCCGAGTGGACTAGAGCGCTATCTGACAATCTTGACCATCCTCAGTAATAGTTTCGAATCCTGCTGCGATCTTTCTTTGTATATACCCTGTGGAAAATTACATTTATCTGAATGTATCATTATGTACATAACAGTAAATGAACAAAGATAATTATTATTTATCAGTTAGACAAGTAGGAATTTGGGACACCTAGGTCGCAAAAATGTCCCCCTTCGATACCTACAACTGTCTTATCCACAAGTTGCTCTAGACTTATTAATTATAAATAAAAGATACATCACCAGGAATTCTGGTAAATAAAAATTTGTAGACTGTATATTAAATTAATAAAGGATTATATATATACACATACACATAACAGAAAGAGAATATCTTAATATCACTCACCAATTTGACTGGAGATTAAGGTGTATCATACTCAGAAAACCTCACTGTCTAAATTTATGAAAATACTGGCCAGAATTAAACATAAACAGACTTATCTGAGGTTCCTGGAGCTGTCTTGTCCAGTCGCCTGATACTCAAATTATGCAGGAATGCACATCCAACAATTTTGCCTCCTATTTGAGAAGTGTCAGCCCAATTTTAACCTCTAGAGCACGAAAAATTCTTCCCATTACACTAACGTTTACTTAGCTCATTCAAAACCAAAATGGCGAGTCTCTTCTGCACAGGCGCAGGCTCAGTTTCCAATTTTCCATAACATAATTTTTATTAAATACAATATAGGCCATCTATTTACCTATAAATTACCGTATTTCCAGAAAATATATACAGTATTTTCCACATACCCGCTTGTTTCTGCGTGGTCAAGCTGGGATGGCCCGATCGCTGAAAAGGTGCTTGCCAACATGCTCAGGGCTGCAACATCAGATAGGGAGACTGCCTGTCTCCAGGCTGTGAGCGCACATCACTCCGGGGACTTCCTCCAAACAGTTCCCATATCGGCAATGGGAACACGCCTCGACCCTAAGACTCTCCGTATTGCAGTGGCTCTGCACCTTGCTGCCTCAATTCACACAGAATATACCTGTATTTGCGGCAAAGCACAAGCAGACCAATATGGTCTACATGGTCTTAACTGTTCCAAAACCAAGGGCTGGCATGCAAGACACAATGAGGTCAACGACATCATTAAGAGAACCCTTGCTACAGCTGGATGCCCAGCCGAGAGGGAGCCCCGATCACTAGCAGCCAACAATACCCACAACCCAGCAAACCACCCCGATGGGATAACCATCTATCCATGGAAGAATGGCAAGCTCTTAGCATGGGACTAGACCTGTGTGTCCACACTGGCTCACACCTACATCCATCACAGTATTGGGCGACAGGGAGGAGCTGCTGACCACAGGGAGGAGTACAAGATCAGCAAGTACAGGGACATAAGCCAACAGTATCAATTTGTCCTAGTGGGATCAGAGACCTTGAGATCATGGGAGGAAAAATGCCACACGTTTCCTTAAAGAATTGGGTTCCAGACTCATCGACACCACCAGGGACCCAAGGGTAGCCACTTTCATGTTACAGCGCCTCAGCGTGGCTATCCAAAGGGGAAATGCTTGGTGCATACTTGGCTCGCGTCCGGCTTCGGAAGAGCTGGAGGAAATTCATGATCTTTAATACATTGTACCATTGCATTCATGTTTGTGTTTTTCTGTAAATGTATTCTGTTTAATTAATAAATGTTCACATAGCAACAGCGGCACTTCTCCGCTCCATGGAATATTACCCCATTCCAAACTACCATTCCTCCATTTCCCCCCAAACTACTTCTTAAATCACAACCATAACTTCGCCTTGAAGCCAAACATGAGGCCTTAAGCTGTATTGATAACTTAGTCACACAGTACACACTCTCGCAAATTATTTACGCTGATGGTTCTGTTCACCAATCCACTGGTGCAGCGGGCAGTGCTGCTGTTGTCGTACAGAGTGATGGCTCTCTTAAAGAAATTGGAGCACGCATCAATAATTGGGCCTCTACCCTTCAGACAGAACTGTTTGCCATACTCCTTGCACTGAAATGCATCTATGTATCAAAGATTGACAGTTTAATTGTAACTGATTCTCTGTCATCCATAAATGTTCTCAACTCATTAAGCATAAATTGTGGCATGCTTGTGTCAGAAGCCAGACACAGGTATGGTAGGATTGTGGACAGTGGAGTCAGAGTGCACATGCTGTGGATTCCATCTCACATTGGTCTTCAGATGCATGATAGAACTGATAAATTGGCTAAGCTGTATGCTTTCAAAGAGGGAGTAAGATTACAATCTTGGCTTGTCAGGTATAGTTTGAGAACAATAATACGAAAAGAACTTCAACTGAATTTTATGGACTTAAGGCTCAGGGAGATTGACACCAGTGAGTCCATCTATCATCATTCTATCATGCAGGAGGAGCCACATGTCTATGGTGCATCCAACAAGATAAGCAGACTCTTGGATGTCACTACTGCCCGGCTCCGGCTGGGTTACAAGTATCTTTTGCAGGTTAAATCACCACCACCAGATGTAGACCAAACGAATGTAAACCTTGCCAGTGGGACTATTGTACACCTTGCGTCATTTTTGTACTGGAGTGTGATAAAATTAATGAATTTAGAAACAACTCGCTCTTAAATGTTCAAGAAAGGCAAAGGTTTTTATCGCAGGGGTAATTGAGACCTTTCTTGGAGAAATACCTGAATTTGCTAGCTGTAAATAAAGCTTACCATGTGGTGTTGTGTGCTGGTGTGTGTGTGTGGGGTTGTGTGTGTGTGTGTATTTTGTGTGGTGTGTGGTGTTGGTGTGTGGTGTGTGCGTGTGTGTGTGTGTTTTGGGTGTGGGGTTGTGGTGTGTGTGTTTGTGTGTGTGTGTGTGGTGTTTTGGTGTGCACTCACTAGTTGAGATTGCAGGGTTCGAGCCCAAAGCTCCTTTTGTACTACCATTTGTACTCACCTATTTGTGTTGCAGGGTAGTCACAGCCCCTGCCCCGCCTCTTCGCTATTGACTAGGCCTCTCTCCCCTTCCATGAGCTCTATCATCCTCGTTAAAACTATAGACTGTTTCCGTGTGTGTGTGTGTGTGTTTTTGGGGTGTGTGTTGTGTGTTGTGTTGTGTGGTGTGTGTGTGTGTGGTGTGTGTGTGTGTGTGTGTGTGTTTTTTGTGTGTGTGTGTGGTGTGTATAAATTTTGTATGTGTGTGTGTGTGTGTTGACTCAACAATTCAATTTTTGCCCCAAAATAAACTCATACGGGTTGTACCGGGTGTGAAATGGAATTGCCCCATTACTCTATAATTTGTTATGTTTGGGAGCCATGTATAAACGTAAGTAACCATTCTTACAGTTTTCATTACCTTTGTAACTTGGATTTTCATTCCCTTTGTTACCTATTTCCCGCCATCACACTTTGGGGCCGTCCCGGGACCTTTTAGGGTACTTGTAATCTGTAATACCTTTGTAACTTGTCATGATTGTGACTAGACCTACTGGAGTCATTACCTTGAAAATTGTGAGTTCATTACCTTTGTAAATTGTGATTCATTACCTCTGTAACTTCCCTCAGTTTATCAAACTTTGGAGTCCAGTCCCTGCCAAATTATGTACCTTGTAACCTTTTGACCCCGCCCAAGGATGGGTTTTGGGGCATATAAACATATTAAACTAAACTAAACTACACTAGAAATATATATATATATTATATTTAGTATAAATATATATTATATATATATTTAAATTATATAAATATACTATAATGGTTCATATCACAGGCCTCTATTTTAATTTTATATCGTATTTACAAGTTACATAACGAACGACTCATTCATCCAGAATTCTATTTAATGCAAATTAAAAGCAGAAAGGTCATATTATTCCGGTAAAAACCGTTTCTACAAATTAATTGTTATATTCGCTCGAGCATCATAAAAGTTCCGTCAACACTGACTTTATTTGAAAGTTTAACGACAAAATCCCTCTGGCTAAATATCATGTAAACTGCAGTGCCTGAGTTACTTGATATTTGGCGAGACAGTTAAGTGTGAGGATGCTGCCAACCTTATACAGCTATCACAAGACACAGGAGAGTGTGAGGATGCTGCCAACCTTGTACAGCTATCACAAGACACAGGAGAGTGTGAGGATGCTGCCAACCTTGTACAGCTATCACAAGACACAGGAGAGTGTGAGGATGCTGCCAACCTTGTAGGGCTATCACAAGAGACAGGAGAGTGTGAGGATGCTGCCAACCTTATACAGCTATCACAAGACACAGGAGAGTGTGAGGATGCTGCCAACCTTATACAGCTATCACGAGACACAGGAGAGTGTGAGGATGCTGCCAACCTTATACAGCTATCACAAGAGACAGGAGAGTGTGAGGATGCTGCCAACCTTGTAGGGCTATCACAAAACACAGGAGAGTGTGAGGATGCTGCCAACCTTATACAGCTATCACAAGACACAGGAGAGTGTGAGGATGCTGCCAACCTTATACGGCTGTCACAAGAGACAGGAGAGTGTGAGGATGCTGCCAACCTTGTAGGGCTATCACAAGGCACAGGAGAGTGTGAAGATGCTATCAACTTTGTAGAGCTATCACAAGACACAGGAGAGTGTGAGGATGCTGTCAACTTTGTAGAGCCATCACAAGACACAGGAGAGTGTGAGGATGCTGCCAACCTTGTAGGGCTATCACAAGACACAGGAGAGTGTGAAGATGCTGTCAACTTTGTAGAGCTATCACAAGACACAGGAGAGTGTGAGGATGCTGCCAACCTTATAGAGCTATCACAAGACGCAGGAGAATGTGAGGATGCTGTCAACCTTGTAGAGCTATCACAAGACAAAGGAGACAGGAGAGTGTGAGGATGCTGTCAACCTTGTAGAGCTATCACAAGACACAGGAGAGTGTGAGGATGCTGTCAACCTTGTAGAGCATCACAAAAACACAGAGGGGTTTCGAGGATGCTGTCAACCTTGTAGAGCTATCACAAGACACAGGAGAGTGTGAGGATGCTGTCAACCTTGTAGAGCTATCACAAGACACAGGAGAGTGTAAGGATGCGGGAACCTTGTAGAGCTATCACAAAACCAGGAGAGTGCGAGGATGCTGTCAACCTTGTAGAGCTATCACAAGACACAGGAGAGTGCGAGGATGCTGTCAACCTTGTAGAGCTATCACAAGACACAGGAGAGTGTGAGGATGTTGTCAACCTTGTAGAGCTATCACAAGACACAGGAGAGTCGAGGATGCTGCCAACTTGTAGAGCCCATCACAAAACACAGGGAGTGTGTAAAGGTGCTGTCAACCTTTTAGAGCTATCACAAGACACAGGAGAGTGCGAGGATGCTGTCAACCTTGTAGAGCTATCACAAGACACAGGAGAGTGCGAGGATGCTGTCAACCTTGTAGAGCTATCACAAGACACAGGAGAGTGTGAGGATGTTGTCCAACCTTTGTAGGCTATCACAAAAACAGGAGAGTGGAGGATGCTGTCAACCTTGTAGAGCTATCACAAGACACAGTAGAGTGCGAGGATGCTGTCAACCTTGTAGAGCTATCACAAGACACAGGAGAGTGCGAGGATGCTGCCAACCTTGTAGAGCTATCACAAGACACAGGAGAGTGCGAGGATGCTGTCAACCTTGTAGAGGGTTTTCACAAGACACAGGAGAGTGCGAGGATGCTGTCAACCTTGTAGAACTATCACAAGACACAGGAGAGTGCGAGGATGCTGCCAACCTTGTAGAACTATCACAAGGGACAGGAGTGTTAATATAAATTACCCAGGGCACGAGTACAAGTCATCAAGTTGGTGACTTATTATAAAAAACCCCGGGCACGAGTACATAAAGTTGGTGACTTAATAAAAACCCCGAGCACCAGTGCTGCCACACCACCACCACAGTAGTTGTGAGACGTTAGCTAAGCACTCAAGAATTATTACACACACACACTGTAAGAGAGTTAAAGAGAAAGAGGCACATAAATAAGAGTGAAGATCGTGAGGAGGCTGCCAATAACCTCACCCTAGTTAAGATGAGCTTCTCACTCTGACCTGGGCTGCTCTGGGTACACACGCAGACTGTATAACTCAACAGGAATCCTTCAACCGTCAACTACCTGCACAACAGCTCTTCAACTTACTCATAAGTCAGGTTTACCCAGTCAACTCTTCATGAGAGATGTGTTGACGCCAAGAAGGATTGTTGGAGCTACCCTGTACTTTCTTGGATCAAACCTGATTGCCTACCACTCATTCTCCAGACGTAATAATAATAATGCATATGAATTTACCTCCTCCCACATATAATATAATAATAATAATAATAATAATAATAATAATAATAATAATAATAATAATAACTGACCCATTAGCGCCATGACGATTATAGTCAAGATCCTCAATCATAAAATTATTAACAAAACCATAATTTTTAAAGGGGGTGGACCGGTAAGCCAACAGAAGGCCTCAGTCAAATGACCAAAAGCTCCAGCTGAGGGTCATCATATAACTAAGACCCGCGTCAGGAAACACTTGCCTGTTTCCTGAAGAACCTACCTAACCTAGCCTAGATTGTCTTGGGTATGTCTACAAGATAGGAAGCATGATACCTTCACTATCGTCTTGAGTGTGTCGGTAGGATAAGGATAGAAAGGCGAATGCTCTCCCTATCACATTAAGAGAGTCAAACAAACCATACCCCCGGCCGGGATTGAACCCGCGGTCATAGAGTCTCAAAACTCCAGCCCGTCGCGTTAGCTGGAGTTTTGAGACTCTATGACCGCGGGTTCAATCCCGGCCGGGGGTATGGTTTATTTGCAATCGTGTCATTACGATTTCTTAAGTCAGTTAGGAGAGTCAACAGGGTAATGACAGCAACTAATGATACCTTCCTCACTTTCTTGAGTGTGCTGATAGGTTATAGGGTAGAGGCAGGATGAACGCGTTCATAATACCCTGATTATTGTACAAGAATGGTGTACAGTACCGATATGATGAAAATTTAGACATGTGCAAACATCTGGGTAACTTTATTGTAGACGTTTCGCCATCCAGTGTATTGATAAAGCCACTGGATGGCGAAACGTCTACAATAAAGATACCCAGATGTTTGCACATGTGTCTAAATTTTCACCCTGAACAATCTACGGCCGCACATCCTAAAGATTTACTTTGCAATGCATATATTTGTAAAGTGTTCTGTGTCTCACTGTTAATCATGATTAGAATGCAATATCGTTATTTAATAATTTGTGTAATTTGAAGGAAATACTGCCAATGACTGCAAGATACGAGGGACAGACTTATTCAAGGTTGTACTAGATACTAAAATCTAAATATTTCAAGTATACTTTAATCCTTATGATAGTTAAGTAAAGTTCCAGTGTACATACAAAATAAAATACGTATCTAAGTATATACACACTGAGAAATACTTATTTCCATGTATACTGGAGAGATACACATTTCAGTGTAGGCAGTGTGTACGAACATAAATATAGAGTGGCAGTGGTGTTCGTGTGTGTTCGCACACGCACACACACACACAGGACACACACACACACATATACACAGGACACACACGCACACACACACATTGTCTTGCAGGTGTACTTACCCTACTCCACACAAGTGAAGGCAATGAGGAGAATTAAATAGGATGAGGATCAGATAGGACTACAAAGGAACCTGGACAGGCTGTAAGCCTGGTCCAGCAACTGGCTCCTGGAATTTAACCCCACCAAATGCAAAGTCATGAAAATCTGGGAAGGGCAAATAAGACCACAGACAGAGTACAAGCTAGGGGGGTCAAGAACTGCAAACGTCACTCAAATAAAAGGATCTTGGGGTGAGTATAATACCTAGCGCATCTCCTGAGGAGCCCATCAGCCAGATAACTGCTGCAGCATATGGGCGCATGGCAAACTTACTGATACATCAGTAAGGAAACGTGGGCCTGACGTTACCGATTTGGAACCCACACCTGATCAAGCACATCAAGAAATTAGAGAAAATGCAAAGGTTTGCAACAAGACTAGTTCCGGAGCTAAGGGGATTGTCCTACGAAGAATGGTTAAGGGAAATCGACCTGACGACACTAGAAAGCAGGAGGGATAGGGAGGACATGATAACGACATATAAAATACTGCGAGGAATTGACAAGGTGGACAAAGACAGGATGTTCCAGAGATGGGACACAGTAACAAGGGGTCACAATCGGAAGTTGAAAACTCAGATGAGTCACAGGGGATGTTAGGAAGTATTTCTTCGGCCATAGAGTTGTCAGGAAGTGGAACAGTCTGGACAGTAAGGTAGTGGAGGTAGGTACCATACATAGCTTTAAGAAGAGGTATGATAAATCTCATGGAGCAGGGACAGAGTGGACCTAGAAGCGACCAGTGAAGGGGCAGGGCCAAGAGTTATGACTTGACACCTTCAACCACAATTAGGTGAGTATAATTAGGTGAGACACACACACACACACACACAGGGGCCAGGAGCTAGGACTCGACCCCTGCAACCACAAATAGGTGAGTACAGGTATGATAACAGATGCCATCTTTCCAACGGGATACCAAATCCTGAGGAAAGACAGAGGGAACAGGGGGGGTGGAGGAGTGGCATTGCTGATCAAAAATCGCTGGAATTTTGATGAGCTGGAGAGAGGAGACAGCGGAGAAGAAAGTGATTACATAGCGGGAACGCTTCACTCTGGAGGTCCCAAGGTGGTAATTGCAGTGATGTATAACCCACCACAGAACAGCAGGAGACCAGGGCATGAGTATGACGAGAGCAATAGAGCGATGGTTGACACACTGGCTACAGTGGCCAGAAGAGCTCATGCATGCAGGGCAAAGCTCCTGATCATGGGTGACTTTAACCACAAGGAGATCGATTGGGAGAACTTGGACCCGCATGGGGGCCAAGATACATGGAGGGCTAAGATGATGGAGGTGGTACTGGAAAACTTCATGTACCAACACGTAAGGGACAGTACAAGAGAGAGAGGAGAGGATGAACCAGCAAGGCTGGACTTAGTATTCACCTTGAGTAGTGCAGATATCGAGGACATCACATATGAAAGACCCCTTGGGGCCAGTGACCATGTGGTTTTAAGCTTCGAATACACAGTAGAGCTACAAGTGGAGGGAGAAGCAGGAAGGCCAGGATGAATGAAGCCAAACTACAAGAAAGGGGACTACACAGGAATGAGGAACTTCCTGAACGGGGTTCAGTGGGACAGAGAACTGGCAGGGAAGCCAGTTAATGAGACGATGGAATATGTAGCAACAAAATGCAAGGAGGCTGAGGAGAGGTTTGTACCCAAGGGTAACAGGAATAATGAAAAAGCCAGGATGAGCCCATGGTTTACTTAAAGCTATTAGTGAAATTGAAAGAAATTCAAAATATTTCTTGTCATATGCCAAAAACAAGGCAAATACCACATCTAGTATCGGGCCCTTACTCAGACAGGATGGGACTTACACAGATGACAACAAGGAAATGAGTGAAATATTGAAATCCCAGTACGACTCTGTGTTTAGTGAACTACTAATCGGTCTGAGAATCGACGACCCAAATGATTTCTTCATGAATGAGCCTCAAAACTCCATAAATGTATGCCAGATTTCCGACATTACCCTAACTCCGATAGATTTCGAAAAAGCCATTGACAACATGCCTATGCACTCAGCCCCGGGCCCAGACTCGTGGAACTCTGTTTTTATTAAGAACTGCAAGAAACCCCTCTCGCGTGCCCTAAGTACACTATGGAGGAGGAGCTTGGACATGGGTGAAATTCCACAGTCACTTAAAACAACGGATATAGCCCCACTCCATAAAGGTGGCAGCAAAGCATTAGCTAAGAACTATATACCAATAGCTCTGACGTCCATCATAAAAATCTTTGAAAGAGTGCTAAGAAGCAGGATTGCAAATCACCTGGATTCCCAAAATCTGCAGAATCCAGGGCAACATGGGTTCAGGGCAGGTCGCTCCTGCCTCTCACAACTACTGGATCACTATGACATGGCCTTGGATGCACTGGAAGAAAATCAGAATGCAGATGTAATATACACAGACTTTGCAAAAGCATTTGACAAATGCGATCATGGCGTAATAGCCCATAAAATACGTGCTAAAGGAATAACTGGGAAAGTGGGGAGATGGATCTTCAACTTCCTAACAAATCGAACACAAAGAGTAGTGGTCAACAGAGTTAAATCGGAGGCTGCCATAGTGAAGAGCTCTGTTCCACAAGGCACTGTACTCGCCCCCATCTTATTCCTTATCCTCATATCAGACATAAACAGAGATGTACACCACAGCACCGTATCATCCTTTGCGGATGATACTAGGATCTGCATGAGGCTGTCATCTGCTGAGGACGCGGTTAACCTCCAAGAAGATATAAACAAAGTTTTCCAGTGGGCAACGGTAAACAATATGATATTCAATGAGGACAAATTCCAACTACTCCGTTATGGAAAACTGGAGGAGATAATAACTAGAACAGAGTATACTACTGACTCTGGCCATACAATAGAGCGGAAAAAATAATGTAAGGGACCTGGGAGTAGTAATGTCTGAGGATCTCACTTTCAAGGATCACAACAGTGCCACGATCGCACGTGCAAAGAAAATGATAGGATGGATAATGAGAACTTTCAAAACGAGAGATGCCAAGCCCATGATGATCCTTTTCAAATCTCTTGTTCTCTCTAGGCTGGAATACTGCTGTACATTAACATCTCCATTCAAAGCAGGTGAAATCGCAGATCTAGAGAGTGTACAGAGATCCTTTACTGCACGTATAAGTTCTGTCAACCACCTTAACTACTGGGAACGCTTGGAAGCACTTGGCTTGTACTCGTTGGAACGCAGGAGGGAGAGATATATCATAATCTACACTTGGAAAATCTTGGAAGGAATGGTCCCAAATCTGCACACAGAAATCACTCCCTACGAAAGTAAAAGACTGGGCAGGCGATGCAAAATGCCCCCAATAAAAAGTAGGGGCGCCATTGGTACACTAAGGGAAAACACCATAAGTGTCCGGGGCCCAAAACTGTTCAACAGCCTCCCATCAAGCATTAAGGGAATTGCCAATAAACCCCTGGCTGCCTTCAAGAGAGAGCTGGACAGATACCTAAAGTCAGTGCCGGATCAGCCGGGCTGTGGCTCGTACGTTGGACTGCGTGCGCCCAGCAGTAACAGCCTAGTTGATCAGGCCCTGATCCATCGGGAGGCCTGGTCGTGGACCGGACCGCGGGGGCGTTGATCCCCGGAATAACCTCCAGGTACCCAAAGGTGCAGGGAGGCAAAAACCAAGTGTGCTAGGGAATGGAAGAAACATAGAAGGCAAAGGACCCAGGAGAATAAGGAGAGCAATCGTAGAGCCAGAAACGAATATGCACAGATAAGAAGGGAGGCCCAAAGACAATATGAAAATGACATAGCAGCAAAAGCCAAATCTGACCCGAAACTGTTGTACAGCCACATCAGGAGGAAAACAACAGTCAAGGACCAGGTAATCAGGCTAAGGAAGGAAGGAGGAGAGACAACAAGAAATGACCGTGAAGTATGTGAGGAACTCAACAAGAGATTCAAAGAAGTGTTCACAGAGGAGACAGAAGGGGCTCCAGAAAGACGGAGAGAGGTGGGGCACACCACCATGTGCTGGACACAGTTCACACAACCGAGGAAGAAGTGAAGAGGCTTCTGAGTGAGCTAGATACCTCAAAGGCAATGGGGCCAGATAACATCTCCCCATGGGTATTGAGAGAGGGAGCAGAGGCGCTATGTGTACCCCTAACAGCAATATTCAATACATCTATCGAAACAGGGAGATTGCCTGAGGCATGGAAGACAGCAAATGTAGTCACAATCTTTAAAAAAGGAGACAGACATGAAGCATTAAACTACAGACCAGTGTCACTGACATGTATAGTATGCAAAATCATGGAGAAGATTATCAGGAGAAGAGTGGTGGAACACCTAGAAAGGAATGATCTCATCAACAGCAGCCAACATGGTTTCAGGGACGGGAAATCCTGTGTTACAAACCTACTGGAGTTCTATGACATGGTGACAGCAGTAAGACAAGAGAGAGAGGGGTGGGTGGATTGCATATTCTTGAACTGCAAGAAGGCGTTTGACACAGTTCCACACAAGAGATTGGTGCAAAAACTGGAGGACCAAGCAGGGATAACAGGGAAGGCACTACAATGGATCAGGGAATACTTGTCAGGAAGACAGCAGCGAGTCATGGTACGTTGCAAGGTGTCAGAGTGGGCACCTGTGACCAGCGGGGTCCCACAGGGGTCAGTCCTAGGACCAGTGCTGTTTCTGGAATTTGTGAACGACATGACGGAAGGAATAGACTCTGATGTGTCCCTGTTTGCAGATGACGTGAAGTTGATGAGAAGAATTCACTCGATCGAAGACCAGGCAGAACTACAAAGGGATCTGGACAGGCTGCAGACCTGGTCCAGCAATTGGCTCCTTGAGTTCAATCCCACCAAGTGCAAAGTCATGAAGATTGGGGAAGGGCAAAGAAGACCGCAGACGGAGTACAGTCTAGGGGGCCAGAGACTACAAACCTCACTGAAGGAAAAATATCTTGGGGTGAGTATAACACCAGGCACATCTCCTGAAGCGCACATCAACCAAATAACTGCTGCAGCATATGGGCGCCTAGCAAACCTCAGAACAGCATTCCGACATCTTAATAAGGAATCGTTCAGGACCCTGTACACCGTGTACGTTAGGCCCATATTGGAGTATGCGGCACCAGTTTGGAACCCACACCTAGCGAAGCACGTGAAGAAACTAGAGAAAGTGCAAAGGTTTGCAACGAGACTAGTCCCAGAGCTAAGAGGTATGTCCTACGAGGAGAGGTTAAGGGAAATCAACCTGACGACACTGGAGGACAGGAGAGATAGGGGGACATGATAACGACATACAAAATACTGAGAGGAATTGACAAGGTGGACAAAGACAGGATGTTCCAGAGATTGGACACAGTAACAAGGGGACACAGTTGGAAGCTGAAGACACAGATGAATCACAGGGATGTTAGGAAGTATTTGTTCAGCCACAGAGTAGTCAGTAAGTGGAATAGTTTGGGAAGCGATGTAGTGGAGGCAGGATCCATACATAGCTTTAAGCAGAGGTATGATAAAGCTCACGGTTCAGGGAGAGTGACCTAGTGGCGACCAGTGAAGAGGCGGGGCCAGGAGCTCGGACTCGACCCCCGCAACCTCAACTAGGTGAGTACAAGTAGGTGAGTACACACACACACACACCACACACACACACACACACACACACACACACACACACACACACACACACACACACGTGCCGTCTTACAGGTGTACTTACCGCCCCCCGCGCCCATCAACCTTGTTCCTCCATCATCGTTACTCACCTGAAATTATGAAAAAAACTGTTTTGTACAAGATTATTGATTTAAAAAATGAGAGAGAGAGAGAGAGAGAGAGAGAGAGAGAGAGAGAGAGAGAGAGAGAGAGAGAGAGGAGAGAGAGAGAGAGAGAGAGAGAGAGAGAGAGAGACTGAAATTTTTCCTACTGTCAAAACACGTGCAAAATCATGTTAACAACACTGGGGTTGACAAGCAGGAGACCAAGTGCTGGAGACCAACACAACAACAACCACGATTCACAATGTTGAAGACCTTACAAAAAAAAACATCGCCATGTTGGTTTTGTGTGTTGCGCGGAGTCATCTGACTATGTTGACACCAACCATGTGAACTGTTGCTGTTATTAAGGTCAACGTTTGATGGAACGTTTGATGCCACAAACCTTCACTATAGTGAAGGTTTGTGGCACTATACTGAAGGTTTGTGGCATTACAGTGAAGGTCTGTCGCACTATGTTGAAGGTATGTGGCACTATACTGAAGGTTTGTGGCACTACATTTATGGTTTTAGTATATGACTTATTGATGGCTTATTTGAGGTTGGCACTATATTGATGGTTTGTGGCACTATATTGATGGTTTGTGGCACTATATTGATGGTTTGTGGCACTATATTGATGGTTTGTGGCACTATATTTATGGTTTGTAGTACTATATTGATGGTTTGAGTGGCACTATATTGATGGTTTGTGGCACTATATTGATGGTTTGAGTGGCACTATATTGATGGTTTGTGGAACTATATTGATGGCTTATGGCACTATATTGATGGTTTGTGGAACTATATTTATGGTTCTTAGTATATATGATGGTTTGATGGAAACTATATTGATGGTTTGTGGCACTATATTATGGTTTGAGTGACTATATTGATGGTTTGAACTTGGCTATGACTATATTGATGGTTTGTGGAACTATATTGATGGTTTGTGGCATATATTTGTTGTAGTACTATATTGATGGTTTGAGGGCACTATATTGATGGTTTGGCCTTTATGGTTGAGTGCACTATATTGATGGTTTGTGGAACTATATTGATGGCTTATGGCACTATATTGATGGTTTGAGTGGCATTATATTGATGGTTTGTGGCACTATATTGATGGTTTGTGGCACTATATTGATGGTTTGTGGCACTACATTGATGGTTTGTGGCACTATATTGATGGTTTGTGGCACTATATTGATGGTTTGTGGAACTATATTGATGGCTTGTGGCACTATATTGATAGTTTGAGTGGCATTATATTGATGGTTTGTGGCACTATATTGATGGTTTGTGGCACTATATTGATGGCTTGTGGCACTATATTGATGGTTTGTGGCACTATATTGATGGCTTGTGGCACTATATTGATGGTTTGTGGCACTATATTGATGGTTTGTGGCACTATATTGATGGCTTGTGGCACTATATTGATGGTTTGTGGAACTATATTGATGGTTTGTGGCACTATATTGATGGTTTGAGTGGCACTATATTGATGGTTTGTGGCACTACATTGATGGTTTGTGGCACTAAGTTGAAATTTTGTTTCACTAAGATTTACATATTTGGTGGAAGCAACAGTGCGCTCTAGTGGGTGTTATCAGCACCAGCTGCAGAGATCAACTTGTACTGTGACGGCAATACTGTAAGATTCCCGTCTGGATATTATTCGCTTGTAAACGTACATCATGAGATTCTAGAAAGTGAAACTATTTCTAAAAGAGAAAACACGAATGTGAATAAACTTTAAATGTATGTGAGGCTTTCGGAGTGGAGCGTGCGCGCTCAGGCACGGAAAATGGAGGGTGTAACGTCCTCATTAGCGGAGGGTGGAGGCAGGACCAGAAATGCTGAACAGCTTGACGGAATAGGCAGGAAAACCTACCTGGGTATTCCTCGAGGAAAACAAGACCAGTGAGTCTGCAGCCACGACTGATGGGAAGACAGACGGAGAGGTAGAGGGCTCCACCGGTCATTTCTCCTGACAATGTACTTAATGTGATAGTGTCGGACAACGACCGTTCTGAAGCCTCTGATGGTTCCCTTTAATACTAAAAAAGTCAGTAAATGTCAACTATGGTACTGCTATTTCTCAAATATGACCTTATTAAGATTTGAAGGCGCTGAAGAAAGTAGTTAGTGTGGAGGGAATGAATGTGTAAACACCTGGAGGTTGGAAGTCTGGAAGAAAAAACAGAACCGGAGTTGTAAGAGATTAAAACATTCTGAAAGCAGTCAAAATTCAAACTCCAGAATGCTTAGGGCATTTGTTTCATGAATATATGGCAGGTATGCACAGCCACTTTTGCATAAGTACAAGCAAAACATGTGTACCTGTATGTATTATAGCAGGAATAAGTATACTGATCATACCAAGTGAAGCTAAAACTGTTATCGAAAGGACGGGTTTAGCGCTCCCCATGATTAAAATAATAATAATGTTATCGAAAGAGTTTTGAGAAGGACAAAGAAGGAACAAGGCAGATTTTGAAAATGAATGTACAAATCAAGTGAGCGGTGCTTTGGTAGGATTGTTCGTAGCAACTACGAATTTTGAAAAGGCATATGAGATGAGGGATGTGGGAGCCACATGGTTCAGCTGAGCGAGTGAGTTTAACCAGACGAGTGGGGGACGAGTGAAGGACTTGTTTGATAACGCTCGCAGCTGCCGGCGCTAAACAAGGCTTAATTTACCCTCATGTGCTCTCAGAAATTTTCAGTAAACAAGTGTCTGCGACGCGTGATGTGAATATGTTGTGGGGACTCAGGGACGTCCTGCCACATTTTACTGATAGCAGAAGCCATTAAATTTTCTGGGCAACCGCAACGTCCTTTCCCCTTCCTCAACAAGCTAAGTAAGAACAACGACTTTTTCTACAGTGAAAAAACCCGAAATAATGGACGATATAAAGAGTCCGACAAATAATACAGACACAAACACACAAAAACACACAAACACTGCGAAAACACTCGAAACTGAGTTGGAAACCAACATTCACTAAAGTCAATAAATAAGAAGAGGCCAGAAGAATAAATCCATCAGCTTCGAGTAAAAAATTAATAACATTTGTTTCCAAACTTTAACTAGTTTCTACGAGATTATTGACGCTGCGAGAACTTTGTGAAAATCTCTTCCCTTATACAAGAGGAGAAAGAGAGGAAGAGGCGTATTGCGTGCATATATATATATATTATATATATATATATATAATATATATATATATATATATATATATATATATATCATATATATTATATATATATATATATATATTTAATATATATATTTATATATATATATATATATATATATAAAATTATAGTTTTACATGATGGTAGGATTGCTGGTGTCTTTTGTTTGTCTCATAAATATACAAAATTACAGGTACGTCTTGCTACTTCTACTTACACTTAGGTCACACTACACATACATGTACACGTTTATTTATACACACTCATCTCAGTTTTCTTTGATTTTATCTTAGTTCTTGTTCTTATTACTTTTCCTTTTATATCCATGGGGAAGTGGAATAAGAATCTTTCCTCCGTAAGCCATGTGTGTTGTAAAAGTCAACTAAAATGCCGGGAACAATGGGCTAGTAACCCCTTTTCCTGTAATAGTTACTAAAAAGAATAAGAAGAAAATTGTCAAAGTGGGAAGTCTGAATGTGCGTGGATGTTGTGCAAATGATAAGAAAGAGATGATTGTGGATGTTATGAATGAAAAGAAGCTGGATGTCCTGGCTTTAAGTGAAACAAAGCTGAAGGGGGTGGGAGAGTTTCAGTGGAGAGTAATAAATGGGATTAGGTCAGGGGTTTCAACCAGAGTTAGAGCTAAAGAAGGAGTAGTAATAATGTTGAAGGATAAGTTATGGCAGGAAAAGAGGGACTATAAATGTATTAATTCAAGGATTATGTGGAGTAAAATAAAGGTTGGATGTGAGAAGTGGGTTATAGTAAGCGTATATGCACCTGGGGAAGAGAGAAGTATAGAGGAGAGAGAGAGATTTTGGGAAATGTTGAGTGAATGCGTGGGGAGTTTTGAACCAAGTGTGAGAGTAATGGTGGTTGGGGATTTCAATGCTAAGTGGGTAAAAATGTTGTGGAGGGAGTAGTAGGTAAATTTGGGGTGCCAGGGGTAAATGAAAATGGGGAGCCTTTAATTGAGCTATGTGTAGAAAGAGGTTTGGCAATAAGTAATACATATTTTACGAAACAGAGGATAAATAAATGTACAAGGTATGATACAGCACGAAATGAAAATAGTTTGTTAGATAATGTATTGATGGATAAAAGGTTGATGGGTAGGCTCCAGGATGTACACGTTTATAGAGGGGCAACTGATATATTGGATCATTATCTAGTTGTAGCTACAGTTAGAGTAAGAGGTAGATGGGATAAGAGGACAATGACAACAACAAGTAAGAGGGAGGTGAAAGTGTATAAACTAAGGGAGGAGGAGGTTCGGGTGAAATATAAGCAACAATTGGCAGAAAGGTGGACTGGTGCAAGTATGAGTAGTGAGGGGGGGGGGGGTTGAAGAGGGTTGGAATTGTTTTAAAAATGCAGTATTAGAATGTGGGGCAGAAGTTTGTGGTTATAGGAGGGTGGGTGCAGGGGGAAAGAGGAGTGATTAGTGGAATGATGAAGGAAAGGGTGTGATAAAAGAGAAAAAGGTAGCTTACGAGAGGATTTTACAAAGCAGAAGCATTATAAGTAGAGTATATGGAGAGTAAAAGAAAGGTGAAGAGAGTGATGAGAGAGTGCAAAAAGAGAGCGGATGATAAAGTGGGAGAGGCACTGTCAAGAAATTTTAATGAAAATAAGAAAAAAAATTGGAGTGAGTTAAACAAGTTAAGAAAGCCTAGGGAACGAATGGATTTGTCAGTTAAAAACAGAGTAGGAGAGTTAGTAGATGGGGAGATGGAGGTATTGGGTAGATGGCGAGAATATTTTGAGGAACTTTTAAATGTCGATGAAGAAAGGGAGGCGGTGGTTTCATGCACTGGCCAGGGAGGTATACCATCTTTGAGGAGTGAAGAAGAGCAGGATGTGAGTGTGGGGGGGGGGTGCGTGAGGCATTACGTAGAATGAAAGGGGGTAAAGCAGCTGGAACTGACGGGATTATGACAGAAATGTTAAAAGCAGGGGGGGATATAGTGTTGGAGTGGTTGGTACTTTTGTTTAATAAATGTATGAAAGAGGGGAAGGTACCTAGGGATTGGCGGAGAGCATGAATAGTCCCTTTACATAAAGGGAAGGGGGACAAAAGATATTGTAAAAATTATAGAGGAATAAATTTACTAAGTATACCAGGAAAAGTGTATGGTAGGGTTATTATTGAAAGAATTAGAGGTAAGACAGGATGTAGAATTGCGGATGAGCAAGGCTTCAGAGTGGGTAGGGGATGTGTAGATCAAGTGTTTACACTGAAGCATATATGTGAACAGTATTTAGATAAAGGTAGGGAAGTTTTTGTTGCATTTATGGATTTAGAAAAGGCATATGATAAAGTGGATAGGAGAGCAATGTGGCAGATGTTGAAAGTATATGGAATAGGTGGTAAATTACTAAATGCTGTAAAGAGTTTTTATGAGGATAGTGAGGCTCAGGTTAGGGTGTGTAGAAGAGAGGGAGACTACTTCCCGGTAAAAGTAGGTCTTAGACAGGGATGTGTAATGTCACCATGGTTGTTTAATATATTTATAGATGGGGTTGTAAAAGAAGTAAATGCTAGGGTGTTCGGGAGAGGGGTGGGATTAAATTATGGGGAATTAAATACAAAATGGGAAGTGACACAGTTACTTTTTGCTGATGATACTGTGCTTATGGGAGATTCTAAAGAAAAATTGCAAAGGTTAGTGGACGAATTTGGGAGTGTGTGTAAAGGTAGAAAGTTGAAAGTGAACATAGAAAAGAGTAAGGTGATGAGGGTGTCAAATGATTTAGATAAAGAAAAATTGGATATCAAATTGGGGAGGAGGAGTATGGAAGAAGTGAATGTTTTCAGATATTTGGGAGTTGACGTGTCAGCGGATGGATTTGTGAAAGATGAGGCTAATCATAGAATTGATGAAGGAAAAAAGGTGAGTGGTGCATTGAGGTATATGTGGAGGCAACAAATGTTATCTATGGAGGCAAAGAAGGGAATGTATGAAAGTATAGTAGTACCAACACTCTTATATGGGTGTGAAGCTTGGGTTGTAAACGCTGCAGCAAGGAGGCGGTTGGAGGCAGTGGAGATGTCCTGTCTAAGGGTAATGTGTGGTGTAAATATTATGCAGAAAATTCGGAGTGTGGAAATTAGGAGATGGTGTGGAGTTAATAAAAGTATTAATCAGAGGGCTGAAGAGGGGTTGTTGAGGTGGTTTGGTAATTTAGAGAGAATGGATCAAAGTAAAATGACATGGAGAGCGTATAAATCTGTAGGGAAAGGAAGGTGGGGTAGGGGTCGTAATCAAAAACGTTGGAGGGAGGGGGTAGAGGAGGTGTTGTGGGCGAGGGGTTTGGACTTCCAGCAAGCGTGCGTGAGCGTGTTAGATAGGAGTGAATGGAGACGAATGGTATTTGGGACCTGACGATCTGTTGGAGTGTGAGCAGGGTAATATTTAGTGAAGGGATTCAGGGAAACCAGTTATTTTTGTATAGCCGGACTTGAGTCCTGGAAATGGGAAGTACAATGCCTGCACTCTAAAGGAGGGATTTGGGATATTGGCAGTTTGGAGGGATATATTGTGTATTTTTATACTTATATGCTTCTAAACTGTTGAGTTCTGAGCACCTCTGCAAGAACAGTGATTATGTGTGAGTGAGGTGAAAGTGTTGAATGATGATGAAAGTATTTTCTTTTTGGGGATTTTCTTTCTTTTTGTGTCACACTGCCTCTGTGGGAGACGACCGACTTGCTGAAATATTATATATATATATATATATATATATATATATATATATAAAATATATATATATATATATATATATATATATATATATATATATAATATATATATATATATATATATATATATATATTATATTATATATATATATATATATATTTATTTTATTTTTTTTATTATCACCGGCCGATTCCCACCAAGGCAGGGTGGCCCGAAAAAGAAAAACTTTCACCATCATTCACTCCATCACTGTCTTGCCAGAAGGGTGCTTTACACTACAGTTTTTAAACTGCAACATTAACACCCCTCCTTCAGAGTGCAGGCACTGTACTTCCCATCTCCAGGACTCAAGTCCGGCCTGCCGGTTTCCCTGAATCCCTTCATAAATGTTACTTTGCTCACACTCCAACAGCACGTCAAGTATTAAAAACCATTTGTCTCCATTCACTCCTATCAAACACGCTCACGCATGCCTGCTGGAAGTCCAAGCCCCTCGCACACAAAACCTCCTTTACCCCCTCCCTCCAACCCTTCCTAGGCCGACCCTACCCCGCCTTCCTTCCACTACAGACTGATTACACTCTTGAAGTCATTCTGTTTCGCTCCATTCTCTCTACATGTCCGAACCACCTCAACAACCCTTCCTCAGCCCTCTGGACAACAGTTTTGGTAATCCCGCACCTCCTCCTAACTTCCAAACTACGAATTCTCTGCATTATATTCACACCACACATTGCCCTCAGACATGACATCTTCACTGCCTCCAGCCTTCTCCTCGCTGCAACATTCATCACCCACGCTTCACACCATATAAGAGCGTTGGTAAAACTATACTCTCATACATTCCCCTCTTTGCCTCCAAGGACAAAGTTCTTTGTCTCCACAGACTCCTAAGTGCACCACTCACTCTTTTTCCCTCATCAATTCTATGATTCACCTCATCTTTCATAGACCCATCCGCTGACACGTCCACCCCCAAATATCTGAATACGTTCACCTCCTCCATACTCTCTCCCTCCAATCTGATATTCAATCTTTCATCACCTAATCTTTTTGTTATCCTCATAACCTTACTCTTTCCTGTATTCACCTTTAATTTTCTTCTTTTGCACACCCTACCAAATTCATCCACCAATCTCTGCAACTTCTCTTCAGAATCTCCAAGAGCACAGTGTCATCGGCAAAGAGCAGCTGTGACAACTCCACTTTGTGTGTGATTCTTTATCTTTTAACTCCACGCCTCTTGCCAAGACCCTCGCATTTACTTCTCTTACAACCCCATCTATAAATATATTAAACAACCACGGTGACATCACACATCCTTGTCTAAGGCCTACTTTTACTGGGGAAAAAAATTTCCCTCTTTCCTACATACTCTAACTTGAGCCTCACTATCCTCGTAAAAACTCTTCACTGCTTTCAGTAACCTACCTCCTACACCATACACTTGCAACATCTGCCACATTGCCCCCCTATCCACCCCGTCATACGCCTTTTCCAAATCCATAAATGCCACAAAGACCTCTTTAGCCTTATCTAAATACTGTTCACTTATATGTTTCACTGTAAACACCTGGTCCACACACCCCCTACCTTTCCTAAAGCCTCCTTGTTCATCTGCTATCCTATTTCTCGTCTTACTCTTAATTCTTTCAATTATAACTTACCATACACTTTACCAGGTACACTCAACAGACTTATCCCCTATAATTTTTGCACTCTCTTTTATCCCCTTTGCCTTTATACAAAGGAACTATGCATGCTCTCTGCCAATCCCTAGGTACCTTACCCTCTTCCATACATTTATAAATAATTGCACCAACCACTCCAAAACTATATCCCCACCTGCTTTTAACATTTCTATCTTTATCCCATCAATCCCGGCTGCCTTACCCCCTTTCATTTTACCTACTGCCTCACGAACTTCCCCCACACTCACAACTGGCTCTTCCTCACTCCTACAAGATGTTATTCCTCCTTGCCCTATACACGAAATCACAGCTTCCCTATCTTCATCAACATTTAACAATTCCTCAAAATATTCCTTCCATACATACATGCAGAAGGTCCGTAGCACTGAATAAGTTATTCCAGAGCGAATAAATTCTCACTGGCTAGAAAGAAATATTTGAGTTCGAAAAAATACCAATTTCCTGTTAGGTACATTTGAGTTAGGTGACTAATTCGTTGGGAAAATTCCCAAAACATATTGCCACAGACATAAGTAATCAGAATTTAAGTTCTTATATCACGAATTATGGAAGTCAGACTACATGTCACTAGCGATATATTCTCTTGGTCATTACTACAGCATCAGTGCTTATGGACTGGGTTCTATCTTCCTACTGGATCTTACAGTATCAGTGCTTATGGACTGGGTTGTCTCTTCCTACTGGATCTTACAGTATCAGTGCTTATATAAGGACTGGGTTGTCTCTTCCTACTGGATCTTAAAATATCAGTGCTTATGGACTGGGTTGTCTCTTCCTACTGGATCTTAAAATATCAGTGCTTATGGACTGGGTTGTCTCTTCCTACTGGATCTTACAGTATCAGTGCTTATGGACTGGGTTGTATCTTCCTACTGGATCTTACAGTATCAGTGCTTGTGGACTGGGTTGTCTCTTCCTCTGACTCGTACAGTAATCAGTCTTATGACTGGGTTGTCTCTTCCTACTGGATCTTACAGTATCAGTGCTTGTGGACTGGGTTGTCTCTTCCTACTGGATCATACAATATCAGTGCTTATGGACTGGATTGTCTCTTCCTACTGGATCTTACAGTATCAGTGCTTATGGACTGGGTTGTCTCTTCCTACTGGATCTTACAGTATCAGTGCTTGGTGGACTGGTTGGTTCCTCTTCCTACTGGATCTTAAAATATCAGTGCTTATGGACTGGGTTGTCTCTTCCTACTGGATCTTACAGTATCAGTGCTTATGGACTGGGTTGTCTCTTCCTACTGGATCTTACAGTATCAGTGCTTGTGGACTGGGTTGTCTCTTCCTACTGGATCTTAAAATATCAGTGCTTATATAAGGACTGGGTTGTCTCTTCCTACTGGATCTTAAAATATCAGTGCTTATGGACTGGGTTGTCTCTTCCTACGGATCCTTAAAATTTCAGTGCTTATGACGGGTAGTCTCTTCCTACTGGATCTTAAAATATCAGTGCTTATGGACTGGGTTGTCTCTTCCTACTGGATCTTACAGTATCAGTGCTTATGGACTGGGTTGTCTCTTCCTACTGGATCTTACAGTATCAGTGCTTGTGGACTGGGTTGTCTGCGTCTACTGGATCTTTAAGTATCAGTGCTTGTGGACTGGGTTGTCTCTTCCTACTGGATCTTACAGTATCAGTGCTTATGGACTGGGTTGTCTCTTCCTACTGGATCTTACAGTATCAGTGCTTGTGGACTGGGTTGTCCTCTCTCTTCCTACTGATCATACAATATCAGTGATTATGGACTGGATTGTCTCTCGACTGATCTTACAGTATCAGTGCTTGGACTGGGTTGTCTCTTCCTACTGGATCTTACAGTATCAGTGCTTGTGGACTGGGTTGTCTCTTCCTACTGGATCTTAAAATATCAGTGCTTATGGACTGGGTTGTCTCTTCCTACTGGATCTTAAAAAACAGTAAAAAATCAGTGCTTATGACAGGGGTGTCTCTTCCTAACTGGATTCTACAGTATCAGTGCTTTGTGGACTGGTGTCACTTCCTACTGGATCTTACAATATCATGTCTTATGGACTGGTTGTCCTTTCCACTGGTTCTTAGGTATCAGTGCTTGTGGACTGGGTTGTCTCTTCCTACTGGATCTTACAGTATCAGTGCTTGTGGACTGGGTTGTCTCTTCCTACTGGATCTTACAGTATCAGTGCTTGTGGACTGGGTTGTCTCTTCCTACTGGATCTTACAGTATCAGTGCTTGTGGACTGGGTTGTCTCTTCCTACTGGATCTTAAAATATCGGTGCTTATGGACTGGGTTGTCTCTTCCAACTGGATCTTACAATATCAGTGCTTATGGACTGGGTTGTCTCTTCCTACTGGATCTTACAATATTAGTGCTTATGGACTGGGTTGTATCTTCCTACTGGATCTTAAAATATCAGTGCTTATGGACTGGGTTGTCTCTTCCTACTGGATCTTACAATATCAGTGCTTATGGACTGGGTTGTCTATTCCTACTGGATCTTGCAGTATCAGTGCTTATGGACTGGGTTGTCTCTTCCTACTGGATCTTACAATATCAGTGCTTATGGACTGGGTTGTCTCTTCCTACTGGATCTTACAGTATCAGTGGTTATGGACTGGGTTGTCTCTTCCTACTGGATTTTGCAGTGTCAGTGCTTATGGACTGGGTTGTCTCTTCACTGTATCTTACAGTATCAGTGGTTAATGGACTGGGTTTGTTCTCTCCGACTGATCTTACAGTATCAGTTGCTGTGGACGGTTGTCTCTCCTATGGATCATACAATAATCAGTCTTATGGACTGTATGGTCTCTTCCTACTGATCTTACCAGTATCAGTGGTTATGGACTGGTTGACTCTTCCTACGATCTACATACAGTGCTTGTGACTGGGTTGTCTCTTCCTACTGGAATCCTTACAGTATCAGTGCGTGTGGCTGGTATATGTCTCTTCTTACTGGATCTACATATCAGTGCTTGTGGACTGGGTTGTCTCTTCCTACTGGATCTTACAGTATCAGTGCTTGTGGACTGGGTTGTCTCTTCTTACTGGTCTTACCAGTATCATGCTTGTGACTGGTTGTCTCTTTCCAACTGGATCTTACAATATCAGTGCTTATGGACTGGGTTGTCTCTTCCTACTGGATCTTACAGTATCAGTGGTTATGGACTGGGTTGTCTTTTCCTCCTCGTACCTGGCACAAGACTGCTAGGCCCCGCCCTCATGTCTGACTCTTAAGATATTCTTCCGGTTGCATATCTCCTCTTGGACATAAACATGTACAGACTCCATATTTTCTTTGCAGTATTGGCTACACTACGTAAGGCCTAGAGTTATGATTCAACTCTTCCCTGTGATTGGGGGTGACTCAAGTAGTGTTCCAAATCAACCACTCTCACCGGAGGGAGGAGGGGTGAGGAGTGAGGCGTGGAGGTTGGGAGGAGGGGTGAGGAGTGATGCGTGGAGGTGGGAGGAGGTAAGGAAGTGAGGCGTGTGGGTGGAGGAAGGGTGAGGAGTAGGGGGTGGATGGTGGGAGGAGGGGTAAGGAGTGAGGCGTGGAGGGTGGGAGGAGGGTGAGTGTGGAGGCTTGGAGAGTGGGAGGAGGGGTGAGAGTGAAGGTGTGGTGGGTGGGGGAAGGGGTAAGGATAAGAGTGAGGCGTGAGGTGGAGGAGGGGTAAAGTGAGGCGTGAGGGAGAGGGAAGGAGATGGGAGTCTCAATAAAAGTGCTGAGGTGGTATAAAGCCATTAAAAGTTTTGACATGCAATTCCGTCCCTTGGACAAGTACGAAGAAAGGTCGAGACAATGCCAAGATTACGTTAAAATAGGCCAGCATGTCGGAGGACCTCGCTTCACTTTACCCTCTTTCTCTCCTGAAAACCCCCCCCCCCCCACCCTCACATCCTTCATAACTGCCTTACTTTCCCTCACTCTAAACTGACACGCCTCCAAATGACCTTATCTCATACCAGTGTGCAACGAGCGCCCACTAACGTGTTGACCATGGTAATATTATGCTCATTATTACCATAATAAGCACGGCGTCATAACCAACATATTACGCTGCGTCTAAATCATATTTAGCCAACTGATTCATTTTTACAACGATGGTGTTACTTCCACTGTAATAAACACCTTAGAACACACACACACACACACACACACACACACACACACACACAGGAACCATACACAGTTTTAAGACGAGGTTTGAAAAGCTCATGGGAGCGGGGAGAATAGGGTCGAGTAGCAACCGTTAAGAGGCGGGCCAGGAAGAGCGAGGAACACGACCCCCTGCAACCACAAATTAGGTGAGTACAAATAGGTAGTGACACACACACACAACACACACACTCACACACACATCACACCACACACACACACACAAACACACAACACACACACACACACCACACACACACACACACACAAACACCACACACACACACACACACACACCACAAACACACAAACACACACACACACACACACACTCACACACACACACACAGCACACACACACCAGGAAAACGAAAACAAATGGAAAAGGAAAAATAACGGAAGACATGAATTCTCGTGCACCACCAAGCTGTCTACCGAGGCAAGGAATAGTATATCACAAGGATCTGTCCCCAACATCCACTTCCAACAAACACTCACACATTATAATATATATATATATATATATATATATATAGATATCTATATATATATCATGTGGAGTTCGAATAAGTGGATTAGGGTAGAAAATACTCACGTAGGCTGTTATACGTATAATACTGTTATGTGGAGAGTGCCGCCCGCAGCCGTACCTATCTTCCTTGGCTACACTCGTAAAACTGCCTAGCCCCGGCTGCCAGTACCCCCCCCCGTAGTGGGTGTTTTGAAATAGTGTCAGCTCAGCACAATAAGATTTGAATCAACGGACGGTTACGGTAACCGTTACTAGACTGGTAACTGGGTTACTTACTACTGAGAGCTCGGCGACTCTAACGTATGCGTCTCGACATACAACTAATACATCTAAGATGGCAGGTAACACGGCTTGGGCGTGATTCTATACAATGTTCCAAAGTACACAACATTAAACATTATAGATACTAAGTAGAACATTGGAATGAAAAGCTTACGTAACTGAAACTGTGGATGCCACTTAGTACCAACTTACAACTCAACAAAATGAACAACGAAGCTCAACATTGAGATTACAAGTGATAAAACAAAAATTTGATCGATCGTCTGTATTCATGTGATCTACGGATTCTGAGAGAGGAATTATACAAAGAAAGAGTGTTTAAACAGAAAGGCAGATTCGTGCACGCAAATCTAGACTGTTAACAACTCTCACAGAATGCGGAGAGAACACGAACACAAAAAAAAATTCTTGAATACTGGATTAAGTTGATACTGTAATTATCAACTATACAGTTATTACATTTAACCCCCAACTCTGCTAGGGTGTGATTGACATATCAGAATGGTGTCAATCTCTGAGGATCAAACTCTGTAGCATTGGCTAACTCATGCTGTATTTGAGGCAAATCTGAATGGGAAGTTACAAATGATACTTGAGGATTTCTCAATACCTGGTCCGTGATACGTAGGGAATAACCGGACATTCAGGTTGATCACTGACTGAGTAACAGAGGAAGAGAGTATAAAGGATTCAGGAAGGATTGTCAGAGTCTGTCACATTAGTCTGCCTGGGTTGGAACATCATTATCATCACATACTAACTTCTTAGGATCCAATCGATTCTTTATACTGACCAGTACTAAAATCTCTCTAACCTTATAATTATTACCATGATAGTTCAACGACTCGATAAGGACCAACCAAACCTTTGATCAAGCTTGGCATAGCAGGACGTTTTGTTAAAATTAGTCAGCATAACTCTCGAACCTACTTGATTTAGGTATGGCTTACCTCGAGTATTTGCGACTCTTGTAAATTCAGCTTGTTGAGATTTATGAAGTGTTTCAACGGATTCTTCCTAAAAACACTTTGAGCTAAGCGGTAACGAGTTGCTACGAAAATCATCAGGGTTATAATTGGTTTGGATTAGAATAAAACAACTCATAGGCAAACGTTTATCTACACCATACAATGCATAATGTGGAGTGTCACCTATAGAAAACATTGTAAGCAAATTTATAGCACACTGCACATCAGGTATAACTTCTCCAAGTTTTCACTATTTGGGATTGATAGTGGTCTCAAGACATCAAGTACTTTCTTATTGGTTCGTTCCGGCTAACCCATTCTGGCAGGATGAATGAGGAACAATGGTGGATTTAGTGATCTTGTACAAGGTACATCAATTTTCAAGATTTCATTACAGAATTCACCCAGTTATCTGTTAACTAGGGACTTAGGGGTGGTATGCCCGCAGATAATGCGTTCTTTCAAAACGCTTAGCTACTGTCTCGCAGTCTTATCTGCAATAGGAACTTACCTCGCAATATCGGGTGAAATGGTCTACCAAAACACACAGATTTGTACCTTGGAGGGAACATTGGAAAATTTAGTTAACAAATCTAGCGCAACCCTTTCCCAGGTTCGCTAGTAGTTGGATACACTTGGAGTTGGATTAGGACCATTAGCATTGCCTTTATGTTGCAGGCCAGACACTACATTTCCTAACATACTCAGAAATATCAGTTGCCATACGAGGCCAAAAGTATTCAATCTGGCTTGTTTTACTGAACGATCCATACCAGGTGTGCAACACCTGGTACATCGTCAACTAGCTGTAAGCTACATTCATCTAGTGACTGTGGAATTACTAACTGGTATACTCTACTGCTAGGAGTACCCAACTCTCGGCCTGTTCGATACAGTAATTCGTGGTCATGAGAAATCACTGATGGTGCTGGTGGCTTCACAGTCAGAATGATCTTCCTGGCGCTGGAATCGAATCACAACCAAACCACATGGATAGGTTCTTTCTTACTGGAAGGAATACAAACTCGGAGGAGTGGATGACTCCCCCCGTTGAAAAAAAAAAAAATTAACGCTGATAACACGCAATTGAGCAAGGGAGAACGAATCCTAATATCCTCAAACTACAAAGCACAGTAGAGAAAAAAATGAAACACGGTGAACATGCTGATAGTCTGATCGCACACAGTGCATGAGGTATCAGCTAAACTTTCACTTGCAAACATTAACAATCATGGAAGTTACTCGAGAATAACTTCTTACAATGCACGATTACTGTCAACTAGGAAGGGAGCACATTCTGAAACACAAGGACAACAACAACACTCAAGTGAGCACACTAGCCCAGAACGTCTTTCTGCATTGCTGGTGGCATCAGCAAGAGATGGCAAACGCGTTGCAAGTAAAGTTCTTCTCAAAGCGTCCCCCTGGGAAAGGAACGAAACTTTGAAGCAAGTCCGCCATCGCAAGGATAGTCGCACTATCCCTCGTGGCAACGATATTGGTGGCGGAGTCCCAGACAGGAGTGAACAGCATTACTGTGCCTGACCGCTCGGCTACTTAATAAGTAATTCCACGGATCTATAGGAAGCTTCAATCTGAACTTCACATTTCGCAGCACTTTAACAAAATCTCAGAATACAAGCTGTGAGAAAAACACATTGCTCAAGGGCTGGTAGTCTTTCAGTCAGTAAGGGAATGTTGGTACTGTAGACTGAGTCATATTGACTTTGACATGGCATGATACACTAAGTGAAACCTTCAAAAGTGACTGGGACATGACCGCAAACCATGCTTCAAGACTATGTACATGGCCATTGAATAAAGGTAACGCATCAAGGGAATCACGAGTATAACTATAATATCTCGTGTCTGAGTCGGTCTGTCAGTCGGTAAGGAACTGTGAGGACTGATGACAGGACCAGCAGTAGTAGCCTGAGAGGTCTGAGTGTCGACATTCACTAAAGTATCACTTGACGGTATGTGAGACATAATGGCAAAGTAGCACGAGAACAAATAAGGCAAAAATAATGAACAATAAAAATGATATAAAATTCTAGAATTGAAATGAAAAGATATACAACTAATTCTGCAGAATAATGTTTAAATACACTGCAAGAGGAATGAAAACTCAATTTAAAGGACTATTGACCAAGGAAAAAAAATTTACATTGAAATATACAAGTAAAAATATTACTGGAGACTGAATTAAATTCAAAATGAGCTGTCTTTACTCTTGCTAATAAAGAAATTAATTAATTAAATTTTTAAATCAATGTGAAAGTGTCAAATAAAATTATTAAATTGTTAACTGGGAAATTTTAAATATTTTCTAAGAATGCATAGACAAAACTAAAATATAATTCACAAGATATCAATAAAAGAAAATAATTCACTGCAGAACAAGTTCAAAAATAATTCACTTCAGAACAAGTGCAACAAAATAAAGTATAGAAATAATCACTGCAGTAATACAGTGTCACTGGGAAAACTCAGGTAAAATAATGAATTAAAATTATGAAGATCAAAAAAATAAACTGATTGAACACTTTAACTCTTAATTGTAAATTAGACAAAACAATTTACTCAAACAGAGTAAGAAAAACACTTTACGTTAAAAGTAATTGAAATTACATCAAGAGTGAATTTGTTCAAGAATATAAAAATATGAAAAAAATTAAAACACAGGTACAAAACAGGGAATATAACACTTACAATGACGGAGCACACTTCTTAAATTAATATTCTTACAACAAAATCCTGCCGTGACTGATACAACAAAAATCTTGCTGTGACTGATACGACAAAAATTTTGCTGGCAAAAATAATGGTACACAGTCTGCGAAAAAATTAGAGAAATAAGACACTGTTGGCATACGAAAAAAAAATGACCACACATAGAAAATAAATGGAAAAATTGGTATATACTGGGGTAAATATCACTGCAGATTACAACGCAGAAAGATTACCAATAAAAAAAAAATTGAATCACTTCACACAGGTGACTGATGGTACCACTACACAATATACTTACTACCAGACAGGCAGAGAGTAGCATAAAGAAACACAGTCCAGAATAATATAAGATAAGTGAAAACACTGAAAAAAATATTCTAAAATACTGAGTCAAAGAAAAATACTGCGTTTACACTGAAAAACACAAGGTTTAGAGTACACAAACAAATTTCTATAAATGTCTCACACACGCCAAAATGTCTTTAAATGCAAGAAAAATGTCTCAAGAAATTATCACTTGAAGTCGGGAGTGGAGACGGGACGGTGAGTACTGGTGGGGGGCGGGTGTCTGGTGTCCCGCCGCGGGTGATGGCTGACGTCACCCTAACATTCACAGTTGTGTGAGAAATGTGCGCTCTAGACGAACTCACATAACTGGCTTTATCTCGTTTGGCACCAGCTACAATCTCTGGACCAATATGTGAGGACCAAAACAGTACTAGAACCGGTTTACAAGGGTGCAAACAACCACAGGTAGAATGAGTGGATGGCTGGTGGTGGTGGGGTGGATGCTTCTGCCGCGCACCCCGGCGCGGTGGTGGGGAGAGTGTGGTGGGGGGGGGGGACGGTTTGAGGGGCTGCCGCGTACCCCACCTCCACCCACGAAGATGTCTTAAAACCACTCTATGCCACAGGAATGGTTAATAACCACTCTTACATCCAACAGGAAGCCACAAAGCGAGATACACAAATAACTTCAGAGGAACTTGGCTTACTTCTTAACTCGTGGTTACTTCTCCTCTCAGCTGGGTTAGAAGATGGGTTGGCTGGCTGGTTACCCCACGAGGAATGGATGACTGGGAAGACGTGTAACGAGTGCACAAAGCACGGAGGAGCAGTTGGATGACATGAGGGACAGGCATGGCTGGATGATAGGCTGACTGGCGTTCACTTCCCAGTCAGTCTGGCTTACTGATGGCTTAATTGCAAAATCCGGGTCAAACCCCCTCGGAGATTGAAGCAATTAGCACACGAACTAAGCTCCATGCCAAATCCACTTATACTAGCATAAGCAGTACGGGCGGCTAAAATTAAACTTTAAGATTACTAAGCAATAGATGAAATGAAACAGTGATAAAACATTAATGTAAACAGATTCTATAAAGCACAAGTGATGTATTACCAAGGACAGGTTCATTATGGTTGCATTGCATTGTTGTACATTTCAGTCGTATGGAGAATTCTGTTAGGTAGGTGTATTTTAAAAAAAATAGTAAAGTTAGATTGGGGTTTTAGGTTTAACCATTTATTGATATAATTGTTGAGAAACATGAAGATATATACAATTTATAAGGCTCAGTTATTCAGTATTTATTTGGTTTTGGGTGAGTAAGTGATCTTTGAGAAGAGACTTGAATTTATAAACAGGTAGTGTTTCTTTTATATTTACAGGTAATGAATTCCAGATTTTAGGGCCTTTTATGTGCATTGAGTTTTTGCATAGTGTGAGATGGACACGAGGAACATCAAAGAGTGATCTGTGCCTTGTGTTATGGTCATGTGTTCTGTTGAGGTTGGCAAGGAGATGTTTGAGGGGAGGGTTAATATCAGAGTTAAGTGTTCTATGTATGTAATAGGTGCAGTAATAAGTATGGATGTTTTGTATGGTGAGTAGGTTGAGTGTTTTGAATATTGGTGGAGTGTGCTGCCTGTAGTGAGAATTTGTTATCATTCTAACTGCAGCCTTTTGTTGTGTAATGAGAGAGAGAATGAGAGAGAGAATGAGAGAGAGAGAGAGAGATGCAAAAGATGTAAACAAACAAATGTGTCTGGTTATGGTTGATACATGTTCATCTACACCTAACATCTCATATTCATGTTAATTTATTCTACTGTGAGGCGCATTTATCATGTTTATGTTACGTAGTGTGTTTATTACAATTTTGAAAAAATATCAGATGGATTAATGACAATGTTAATATTAATGTAATAAACGACATTTAAATGTGCCTCAGTGATTATTATTGCATATTATTATTAATATGGCATCCTCAAGACTAACGAGACACTTTGTGATTTTAATGTGTACCCGCACGCCAGTACAGTGTGCAAGTTTATTTAGGTACAGGTACACACGTATAATTATCAGAGTATATATAAAACATGAATTAATTTTAAAACGCTTGAAATTTTGGAAAGTTTCCAGACATAATGGAGAGAGACGGTGCTCACAAAGGTCACAGAGAATGTAAATAAACCGGGTGGGGTGCAGTGACTATTAGAAAGTCAAGTGGGGGAGCCATATTGGAGGCTTTAAACCAACAGACATTCAGAAATTATCATAAAAAACAATATTTTAATTTTCCAAATTTTAATAAAACTGGCAAATTGGCATCTACACAGCCCAAAATCAATCCAACCAAACAATCCTCTAAGTATGATGTACCAACAATTCAAAATAAAAATTTGCATTTGAGCTAGGAATTTTAACTTCAAGGGTTAGCCACCCAAGATAACCCAATAAAGTCAGTGCATCACTGAGGACTGGATGTTACACCTACCATCCTACTTATGACCTTCTCTACATTCAACCACTTGTACTTACAATCATACTGTTTACAGCTTAGCTTAAGTTATTTTGTACTTTTCCGTACTTTTCTGTTCATGCATATGAATGTTTTGTATGTAAATAAACAAGTTTCTCCTAAACCTTACAGCATAAAATACAGTACTAAAAGGATAAGGACAGACTTGCGGCCATTTCGACTTGCAACCTGTTGTTCGGAACCAAGCTTGGTCGTAAGTAGGATGGTAAATATAGTGTTTCCACTGGGGAAGGGGGTCTTCAAGCTTGTCCCCAGGATGCAATCCACACCACTAACAACGAGGTATACCTACTTACTGCTAGGTGAACAGGGACAGCAGGTGTAAGGAAACATGACTAATGTATCCACCCATACTGGGGATTGAACCCCAAACACTCTGAGGCAAGTGCTCTGCTAATCAAGCCACAGGACACCATAATTTGAACCAATGAACTCCAACAAGGGGACGCGAGTATATATACCGGGTTATAATGCCAAACTAAAATTAGAAGAGATCCATAATAGGCATTCTTAAGTTCTGGAATAAAAACCAATCTGATTAATAAAGTACACAAATTTAAACCTACACAATCCAAAATCAATACAAACACTCCTCTCAGTAAAACCCATCGCTGCTGAAAGTTTGAAGCCTATCAGAAGAGGTATTCTCTAGTTATTACACAGAACTCAACAATTACAAGTTAAATTCTACATTAATGAACTGCTAAATTTGCATCTACACAGCCTAAACTTGTAAGGCATCATCCTATCTTCTATCAGTGTTGTGTGGCAGGGTGCGACTGTTGTGCTCACAAACTGCAATCTTTCAAGCCTTCTAGAGCAACCACTATGCCCTAACTGTTACATACCCAGCAGCAAAGAGCATGGGAACCAAAGCAAATTTCTGAATTTTAATTGTGGTTTGCCTTGTAAAATTAAATTTAATACAGGCACCATCCAACATACGACTGAGTTCGGTTCCGACAAACCGGTCGCAAGTCGAAATGGACCTAAGTCGAACCTTACTACTGAATATCAACATCACATTTTTGCAATGACTATTTTATTGCTTTATTTTGGTATTTCACTTTTACTTTGCTTTTTATGCTGTTAGTACTGTATTTTATACTGTAAGGTTTAGGATAAACACTGTACAACACAAACAGTAAGTTGAATGGTCGTATGTCGAGCAGGTAGTAAGTAGGATGGTAGGTGTATTCCTTTAAATTTTCCTTTTGAAAATATCACAGGAAGCCATCCCCCCATCCCCCCCCCTCACAGAACCAGTACCCCAGAGGCCTACAAAATCTTAATCTAGCTCTGACTAGGATATAAAAATTTGTATTACTTGAACCAAACAACAGTCCAAGTGACTAAGATACCAAGACATGTCTCATGACTTGCAAAATCATAAAATTTATCTCAGACTCAGGAAATCATAACTTGCTTCCAGACAAGAAACTCCTCTACCCTCCAAACATGAGGCAAATCCCTGGAGTAATTACACTGTACCCCTCTGTCATGTGGGGATAAAGGTCACCAAGGAACAACTACAGAACCAGCACTAACAAACATTATCCAACAAAAATTAGTAATTAGAGACCCCACACCTCCCCCCCCACACACACCCCCATTCAGAAGATTAAATTTACTCAATATACA
Organism: Cherax quadricarinatus; assembly: GCF_026875155.1. Classification (NCBI taxonomy): domain Eukaryota; kingdom Metazoa; phylum Arthropoda; class Malacostraca; order Decapoda; family Parastacidae; genus Cherax; species Cherax quadricarinatus. Next base: position 84,899,919 of record NC_069402.1, on the reverse strand, counting down.
AAATATTTACACCTACTACCTGGGCATGTTACATATATAAGATGCTTAACCCTTCGACTGTTTTGGTCGTACAGTGGACCCCCGCATACCGATTTTAATCCGTGCAAGAGGGCTCATTGGTATGTGAATGAATTTTCCCCATAAGAAATAATGGAAATCAAATTAATCCGTGCAAGACACCCAAAAGTATGAAAAAAAAAATTTTACCACGTGAAATATACATTTTCCTACACACAAAGAGAAGGATACATGCACAATAGTAGAGTAGTACATGCACAGTATATATTGTGCATGTACTAGTCTACTAAATGAAGAATAAAATGACACTTACCTTTATTGAAGATGCAGAAATTTGACTGATGAGACACTGTGTCCTGGGAGTGCCTTTTCCTCCTGAGTACTGTAGGTCCTGTTTGGTATTTTCTTCCAGAACATGCCTTATCACACTGTGTATGTCACTACGATTCTTAAATCTCTCAAACCAACCTTTGCTGGCTTTAAATTCACCAATATGAGCACTAGTTCCAGGCATTTTTTCCTGTTCACCTGGGTGTTAGTCGACTGGTGTGGGTTGAAATCCTGGGAGACAAGATTAAGGACCCCAATGGAAATAAGTTAGACAGTCTTCGATGACACTGACTTTTTTGGGTTATCCTGGGTGGCAAATCCTCTGGGGTTAATTGTTTCTTGGTATATTCTCAATAAGCCACACCAACAACAGTGCTACAGCAGCAGCAGACGATGCTACAGCAGCAGCAGCAGACGATGCTACAGCAGCAGCAGCAGACGATGCTACAGCAGCAGCAGCAGACGATGCTACAGCAGCAGCAGCAGACGATGCTACAGCAGCAGCAGCAGCAGACGATGCTACAGCAGCAGCAGCAGACGATGCTACAGCAGCAGCAGCAGACGATGCTACAGCAGCAGCAGCAGACGATGCTACAGCAGCAGCAGCAGACGATGCTACAGCAGCAGCAGCAGACGATGCTACAGCAGCAGCAGCAGACGATGCTACAGCAGCAGACGATGCTACAGCAGCAGCAGACGATGCTACAGCAGCAGCTGACAGTGCAGCAGCAGCTGACAGTGCAGCAGCAGCAGTAGCGATGGTTGATTGGGGTTTATTATACAACCTGGCCAGCTCGGAGACACGCACTCCACTTTCATACTTATCAATGATCTTTTTCTTCATCTCTATAGTAATTCTCACCCTTATTGCTGTAGGGTTGGCACTAGAAGCTTTCTTGGGGCCCATGGTCACTTATTTTCCAGATAAAATCACCAAAAACACTGTAATAATACGAAATGTTATGATTGTATGCTTGGATGCTACCGCGGAGGCTGGCTGGTAAACAATGCCACAGGCGGAACATGTGAGGCTGGCTAAGGCGCACATTGGACGCGTCTCGGACGAACAGCGGTGAGCGGGTTTTTAAGCGGTATGCGAGGCAAAATTTTTGCGATTAAAGCAAGCAGTATGCGGATTAATCGTTATGTGATGCCAACGGTATGCGGGGGTCCACTGTATATATACGTCTTACGAGGTACCGTGTTTGATGTATATATATTCATAAATTCTAGCGGCTTCAAATCAAGCAGGAGAAAGCTAGTAGGCCCACATGTGAGAAAATGGGTCTGTGTGGTCAGTGTGCACCACATAAAAAAAATTCTGGAGCATGCAGTGCATAAGGAGAGAAAAAAAACTGACCGCTTTTTAATTAAAATGCCGACTTTGTGGTCTATTTTCGTATAGTATTTATAGTTTTCTTGGTCTCATTTGATAGAATGGAAAACATATTATAGAAATAGAGGTGATTTTGATTGGTTTTACTATAAAAAGAACCTGGAAATGGAGCTCAAAGTAGGGGAAATGTTTGATTTTTGCCGATGTTCAAAAGTAAACAAATGATGTCATTGTCCAATAAATGTCCAAATAGCCATTCTAATATGCAGTCATGAATATGTTGACATTATCTGTACAATTATTACAGTATTGCAGTAGTCTGCATAACAGTAAATTTTTTATTTGAATAAAAATTCATAACAGAAAGCAAGAGTAATATCAGAGGGGCCTGGAGACGTAACATAAACAAAGAAAATGTTATTTTAGAGCCAGGAATGTCTGCATTGTTCATTCTGGACCTTATTTTGAAATTGTCATATTTTTTAACCCTTTGACTTTTAACCCTTTTAACCCTTTGTCATATTTTTTAACCCTTTGGCGCGTAAGACGTATAAATACGTCTTATGCGCCACTGTTTCTGACGTATCTATATGCATAAATTCTAGCAGCTTCAAATCAAGCAGGAAAAAGCTGGTAGGCCCACATGTGAGAGAATGGGTTTCCATGGTCAGTGTGCACCATATAAAAAAATCGGGGAGTCAGTGGTGCATTGTGGGAATGCCACTTCCGTTGTCCTTTTCCAGCATGCCTAGCGGTAAGAAATATGTGATTCCCCAGCAAATCTGGGACTCTTCTCTTCCCAAGTGATGCTCTAACACAGATGGAAGTGTCAGTGAAGATCAATTTCATGGTTTTTGAGGAGTTTGAGACCAAAAGCAATGCCCAGGATACCAGAAGAATGGAGGAGGAGGAAGAGGAGGAAGAGGAGGAAGGAGAGAGGGGGAGGAGGAGGAGGAGGGAGGAGGAGGAGGAGGAGGAGGAGGAAGAGGAAGAATAATAATAATATGTTCCCTTGAAGCATGGAAAACAGTTCACTCAGGGACAGTGACAAGATAAGGTGAGATAACATCTGATAAGAGCTAACATTTGATGAGCGTAAAGGAGGGTGGAGGGAAGGTGCAGCTGATAAGAAAAGATTAGATGACCATCCCCCTCCCTCTGTTTTTGCTGGTACACAAACATTTCTGTCTGTATTTGTCTGTGTCAAGCTCCCTGTCTATCCATCTAGCTCTCTGTCTCAGAGCCACAAGACTGTGTCATCACGTTTACTCACATCTTCAAGCAGAGTATAGCACTTTGTCTGAATTTCTTGGGTTATCCTAGGTAATTTACACTATGTATACTTGTATTTGTGTGTACCTGTGAGACAGAGATAGACAGATAGAAAGAAAGACAGAGTGAAAGAGATAGAATGAGAGAGAAAGATAATTAGATAGAATGGAGGGGAAGCAGCATCTGACCCCATTGTTTTGACAGGTGGTAGGGGGAGCGAGTAATGAGACTGTCATTTTGACAGCTGCCGACTCCTGACTCAAAACAATTATAAGCCACACACTCCCACACAAGACAAGCTTGCTGAATGAAGATAATAGCAGTTATATGAAAGTATCTAGTGACTATATATGTGTATATATATTATAGAAACCAGAAGCAAGAAGGGAAGGCAGGAATGAAGGAAGGACAGATGAAGGAATGCAGGAAAGGAATGCAGGAAAAAAATGCAGGAAAAAAATGCAGTAAAGGAATGCAGGAAAGGAATGCAGGAAAGGAATGCAGGAAAGGAATGCAGGAAAGGAATGCAGGAAAGGAATGCAGGAAAGGAATGCAGGAAAGGAATGCAGGAAAGGAATGCAAGGAAAGGAATGAAGGAAAGGAATGCAGGAAAGGAATGCAGGAAAGGAATGAAGGAAAGGAATGAAGGAAAGGAATGAAGGAATGAAGGAATGAAGGAAAGGAATGAAGGAAAGGAATGAAGGAAAAATAAGGAAAAGGAATGCAGAAAGGAAAATGCACAAACATTTATATGAAACAAAAAAATGCCCGCAAACAAAAATGCAGTAAGGTTTTGCTGGAAAGAATAAGAAAAATCCACAAAAATGCAGAAGGTATGCAGGAAAAGGGAATGAAACAAGGTATGCCCCTGCAAAGGAATGCAGGGAAAGGAATGATGGAAGGAATGAAGGAAAGTATTAAAGAAAGAATAGAATGAAGGCAATTTGAAGGAAACAAATATGAAAATGGGAAGGATTGAAAAAGGTATTATGTAAACACAACTTTTGTCCTAGGATATACTAATTAACACAACCCGCCTGTAATATTTGAAGAAACTGCTAGTGGGTTTTTGTCTTTGCACATAAAAAAAAAAAATCCACAAAAATGCACACACTGGTTTTATGTGTGAGGAGTTAAAAACCATTTTGGGATGACACCCTGTTTTAAAGATTCCCCAAGCTCCGAACTTCTGGGAAAATTTTTCGGTGATGTACATTGGTAAAAATATAAAAAAAGA
>NC_069402.1:84867737-84895226 GCF_026875155.1 Cherax quadricarinatus | reverse complement strand
AGGGGCTTCTGTGCAGACAGTACGGGCTGCTACAACCTGGGCCCACCAAACCGCGCGTCGTCCCGACGCGACAATACTGTTAAAAAGAAACTGGGTCTCTCTCTTAGAACGGGGAAAGGGAACAAAAAAATAAAAACTATATATACTAGGGACAGGAAAAAAAAACCCCTAAGGGGGGAAAAAAAAACGCTTTTTGGGTAGCTGTAAGCGGGTAGTTAAAGATATACTTCTTCGGGGGCTTCTTATTTATTGTTAAGTGTGGGGGGGTTTACACGGGCTTGTGTTTTTTGTCCCCCAGGGCCCGGGCGGGGCCTGCCCAAGAACTGGGAGACTTGTGTCTTATGCCAGGCCGCTGTGTGATGAGGGTAGGCAAGTCTGGGCAACTGAAGTGGCAAGGCCTTAGATGGCAGCACTTCAGTGGCGCGAAATATAACTAACTGGCAGACAGCAGGGGCGTTGGCAGAAGTAAGGCTTCTACTGTGGTGTGAATATAATGCAGAAATTTCGTTTTTGGGAAATTAGGAGGAGGCGGATTACAAAACTGTTGTCCAAGACTGAGGGAAGGGTTGTTGAGGTGGTTTGGCATGTAGAGAGAATGGACGAAACAGAATGACTTCAGAGTTATCAGTCGTATGAAGGAAGGGGGTAGGGGCGGCCCAGGGAAAATTGGAGGGGGGGTAAAGGATTTTTTTGTGCGAGGGGGTTGGACTTTCCAGAGGGGGTGGTGGCGGTTTTGATAGGATGAAAGGAGACAATGGGGTTTTTAAAACTTGACGTCTGTTGGAGGTGAAAAGAAACTTTTTAAGGGGTTCAGGGAAACCCGGGGGCCGGGCTTAAAGTCCTGAGATGGGAAAGTAAGTCCTTCAGCGAAAAGGGGGTTAAAGTTGCAGTTTTAAAAAATGTAGTGTAAAGCCCCTTCTGCAAACAGGATGGAGTGAAAATGGTGGGGAAAGTTTTTCTTTTTCGGGCCCCCTGCCTTGGGGGAATCGGCCCCGTGTGATGTTTGTTTCCCCTAGGCCAGACCCCTTTGGGTCAGGGGGAAAAAAATGCATCTAAATTCCCTTTAAGGGCTGGAAAAAAAAATATCAGGGAACTAGGATCCCGGGCAGCTAGTTTTCTGTTTCCCGGGTCTGCGGCTGTCAAAGGGTAATGCCTGCTGTATTTTTTGGGGAAAACCCCCCCTTGAGGGTGGGGTGAGATTTTCCCTTTTAGTCGGTGTAACACTAACAACAGACCTTTTAAAGCCACCCTTTTTTCAACAATGATCTTTAAATCTTTCTTTCCCAAATTTTGTATAAAATATTCCCATTGGTAAAAAAAATACTACAAAAAAGGGGGTGGTAGGGGAAGTGGAAAAATTCCCCAAAAAGGTTCGGAAGAAATCCAAATATTCTTCCTTGAACCCTTTTTTTATGCACTTCTCCGAGGCTATGGGTCCCACATATATATATAATATTATTTTATATATTATATATTTTATATAATATATATATATATATTATATACATATATATATATACATATATATATATATACATATAATATATACATATATATATATATATACATATATATATATAAAATATATAATATATATATATAATATAATATATATATATATATATATATATATAATAAAAACGAGGTGACGATATCATAGACGGGGGAAAAAAAAGGGTTAGTGGAGTACTGGGGTTTGTATTTGTGGATAAAAAAAGTTTATCCATGAAGGGGAGAGGGAGACTGTACCAGAGTATAGTGGTATCAACACTTTTATATGGGTGTCATGCATGAGTTTTGAAGATTGCAGCGAGGGAAAGGCTGGAGGCTGTGAGGCTGGAGGCTGTGAGGCTGGAGGCTGTGAGGCTGGAGGCTGTGAGGCTGGAGGCTGGAGGCTGTGAGGCTGGAGGCTGGAGGCTGTGAGGTGGAGGCTGTGAGGCTGGAGGCTGTGAGGCTGGAGGCTGTGAGGCTGGAGGCTGGAGGCTGTGAGGCTGGAGGCTGGAGGCTGTGAGGCTGGAGGCTGTGAGGCTGGAGGCTGTGAGGATATTATGTCTGAGAGCAATGAGTGGATGAATATTATGAAGAGAATTTAGAGTGTATAAATTAGAAGACTGTGTGGGGTTGCTAAAGATATAATCTAAAGGCTTAAGGTGGTTCTGTTATACAGAGAAAATGGAACAGAACAGCGGTGTATAAATATGGAAAGGAAGGAGAGGTAGAGGTCGTCCCAGGAAAGGCTGGAAGCATTCGGTACAGGAGATTTTCAGTGATTGTATGTGCGTAGACAATGAAATACAATAAATATTCATAGTCTACATTTTTTTTTATCTGAGATAAAGACGGTAGGGAAGGCAGCAGACATGTTACGTCTGCCTCGGGCCGCGAGAGGGGAGACGGGGAACCAGCAGCTCAACAGTACCCTGGGCTAGTTATTACGCCGGCTAAAAAAAATTAATACAATCAAGTTTCAGAGAAAAAACTGAGGAGGACCGGAGATCTCTAGCTAGAAAGACGGATGTCAGTCCAGAAATTGGTGAATCACACTGATGTCGGGTGTAATTACCTACTTCTATAAGAGTAGAGATAATCTTGTGGGTCCCGTAATCTTCATGATAATTGCTGTTATTTAATTTTTGAGATAATTGGTGAGCTCACAGCCTTCTCTTGGAACTCATTCTGCTCAATTATTCTATTAATAAAGAAATAATTCCTGACTATATGCTGTACACTGTTTCTGTCCAAAAAGTGTGTGTCCTCTTGCTGCGTCTGGAGTTTACCTGGAGTTTTACCTGGAGAGAGTTCCGGGTGGTCAACGCCCCCGCGGCCCGGTCTGTGACCAGGCCTCCTGGTGGATCAGAGCCTGATCAACCAGCTGTTGCTGCTGGCTGCACGCAAACCAACGTACGAGCCACAGCCCGGCTGGTCAGGAACCGACTTTAGGTGCTTGTCCAGTGCCAGCTTGAAGACTGCCAGGGGTCTGTTGGTAATCCCCCTTATGTATGCTGGGAGGCAGTTGAACAGTCTCGGGCCCCTGACACTTATTGTATGGTCTCTTAACGTGCTAGTGACACCCCTGCTTTTCAATTGGGGGGATGTTTGCATCGTCTGCAAGTCTTTTGCTTTCGTAGTGAGTGATTTTCGTGTGCAAGTTCGGTAGTAGTCCCTCTAGGATTTTCCAGGTGTATATAATCATGTATCTCTCCGCCTGCGTTCCAGGAGTACACGTCCAGGAACCTCAAGCGCTCCCAGTAATTGAGGCAAGAGTTTAATAAATATTTCCTCTCTTAATAACCTCTCACAATTTTTATATCCCAGAGATTTTTAGATCTTTCTTCCTCTTGTTTCTTAATGTCTCATTAATTCTTGTAGTATGTCTTTTAAATTTTTGGGTTTATCAGGTATCCCCGAAGGGGGATACCTAATAAACTTGTCGTTTTCTTTCACTCATAACTCCAGAACCCATTATACGATTAAAAATTTTCGACGACAATTATGTACGGTAACTAGAGCAGATTCTATAAACATGTCCAGATGCCTAATTATCAAGATTTTGAACCCTTACCAGCATCCGGGAAATGGCCCTTCGATAACTTCAAGTCAAGTGACTCCTAAGTCACAAGGGCACAAAGTTAAATTAAAACGTTGTAGGAGCAGATTTTCCCCACTTTGTGTATAAAATTATCTGAGACTTTCATTCCAGTTAAATTAATTTCAGTCATCCTCTTCTAAAACGGCTTTAGTATTTAGATAAATGGTTAAAAATTATAACCTTAACTTTTAAAGGGGTGGAGAGGTAAGCCAGCAGAAAGTCTCGGTCAGATGACCAAAAAGCTCTAGCTGGGGGTTCATCATATGACAAAGAGCAGCGTCAGGAAACACTTGTCATGTTTCTTGATAAACCTGACCTAACCTAACCTTCAGTATTAATGAGTGATGCGTTTTACTGCCACAAGTTCTTTATTTTTTTGTTTGGGTTCTGAGAAAATTTTTATCAACACAGTAAAAGATTTTAAAAAAAAAAAAATGGAATCGTTGGAATCCGCGCCATAGTAGAGAACAGTTTTTCTGATCGGCTTAAAACTTTCACCGTTGGAGGACTTTTTTTAAAATAAAGCTCATGCTCACTTTTAGTTGTGTAAATTTCAATTTGACAATTTTATTACATAAATTGTTTCCCAACAATAACTAGAAAATAAAACTTCCGATCGGTTTCAACCCTAAACGCTGATGAACTTTAACTAGAAGTAATTTGTTGAATTTTTTGGGATCTAATTTGCTAATTTTGAATAGAAATATAAATGAGAAAAGAAAACTAAAAAAATCACGTTTTTCATCGTTTTTAAATTTAGCGAAGATTATGATTCGTGACTTTCCTATTTTTGGGGAATATTCTCAGTAAAAAATTTCTTTACCTGCGAAATTCTCGTTTATAACTCGAGAACGCCTTATTCGATCGGCTTGAAATTTACAACACAAGTATAATGGTGCAAGCTTCATGGACTATTTGCATACATGGGTGCCCTATGAACAATGAATAAGCTGTACCCTATTTGGTGCATCTCACAGAACCACTTGCTGCAGTCCCTCTGTATGAACCAAACTGGCAATTAGGGTGGTGCGGCTGTAGGTCCCCCAGTTTCGCTATTTGGCTGCGAATCATTCTTTAACCAACTGGGTGAGAAGTTGACTCCAGCCGAAATATTATACTTACACCCCTGGTTGGAGTCAGTCTCCACTAGCAGGATGAGTATACATACCGGTCTCTCTTGTGGTAAGCCAATCGAAGTGAACGAACTCGTTTTGTTCTCCCACTCATCATTATTTTGCTGCTCTACTGCACTCTGTACGTATTGTAAATATTGATGAAGGGGATATATGGGTACTTAAAAATTATCCTTGGTGTTTGTCTTTTCCTATATTTTTCATGGTTTATTCCTTGTCTGGGACTTTGATTTACGGGCAGGTTCTGCAGGCCTTTCTTGGTGCATTTAGTCAAGGCTCGGGCTAGGACACAAGTTTAAGGTCTTAAAGCCAATCGACTACACCGGGGTCATTCAGGTTGCATGTTTAATTTAACACCACCAATCAAGAATAATCCAATGGCCAGAAATAGAGATTAAAGTAAATTCTCACCAAATACACAGTGAGGGATACACACCTGTGTATACCTTTGCTGTAAAGTTAACAAAGTCGTCAAGGTAAACCGTCGCAAGACACGCCCATGTAGTCAGGTTGCGGTAAAACCTGCGGGCACTCGTGAATTACTCAGTGTCAGTACGAAGAAGTTTATTTGCCTTATTTTATGTAAAATTTAGTAGAGCTGCCATGAAGTGAAAAGCTCCTTTCTGCAAAAAATTTTTTTAGGGCCATTTTCACTGTTCACAATGAAACTGCAAATGCGACCGCTTGAAAGTGGATGATATATTTTTTCTTCATCACATTCTTTATATTAAACAAAATATGTTGTCTATTAAAATTCTACTTAAGTAAAATAACTAACATATTTTTTCACCACATCTACCGCCGTCTTCCACCAAGGAAGTGTACCCAAGAAAGGGGAAACATTCGCCATTATTTATTCAATAGCTGTCTTGGAAGAAGATATTTCAAATGACTCTCTGAACTGCAACACTCCCGCAGACACTCAACTTCTCACATCCAGGACTCAAGTCTGGCTAACCGGATTTCCCTTGAATCCCTTCATATTACCTGGCTTACACTCCTACAAACATGTCAAATCACTAAAAGTGCTTGTCTCCAATCACCCCAATCAAATATGCTTACACACGCCTGCTAGATGCTAAAGCCCCTACCAATTAAAACCTCATCCATATCCTCCCTTAATTTAACCCTTCCTGGAACGACCCGAACCCCTATTTCCTTCTATTCAGGAATTTTTATACACTCTTTCTTGGTCATCCTCTTCTATTTCATCCTCCCTACATGCCCAAACCACCTCAACAACCCCTTCTCTGCCTCTTGATATATACCTTTGGTAATCCCACACAGTCTTCTAACTTCTACATTCTAATCTTCTGTACAATAATCACAACACACACAATGTTCTCAAACATTACATCACCACTACTCTTAGTCTCCTCTTTGCTGCACAATGTCCATTCCTCACATCAATATAAAACTGCTGGTTGTAGTACCATATTCTGGTATATTTCTTTTGCTTTTGACTCCATAGACAATTTTTTTCCCCTTCACAGACATCTAAACATCCACCTACCTTTTTCATTCATCTGTTTTATAGTTCATCTCGTCTTTTACAGACCCATCACCCGACTGTCCACTCCAGAATATCTAAATACATTCACTTCCTCTATACTCCCCCTCCTTCCAATCTGATATCCAATTTTTTTAATGGAAGACAGATCTGAACCTAGCAGCAGGGCTGTACAGTTTCTGAACCTTGCAGCAGGGCTGTACAATTTCTGAACCTTGCAGCAGGGCTGTACAGTTTCTGAACCTTGCAGCAGGGCTGTACAGTTTCTGAACCTTGCAGCAGGGCTGTACAGTTTCTGAACCTTGCAGCAGGGCTGTACAGTTTCTGAACCTTGCAGCAGGGCTGTACAGTTTCTGAACCTTGCAGCAGGGCTGTACAGTTTCTGAACCTTGCAGCAGGGCTGTACAGTTTTTAAACCTTGCAGCAGGGCTGTACAGTTTCTGAACCTTGCAGCAGGGCTGTACAGTTTTTGAACCTTGCAGCAGGGCTGTACAGTTTCTGAACCTTGAAGCAGGGCTGCACAGTTTCTGAATCTTGAAGCAGGGCTGTACAGTTTTCTGAACCTTGAAGAAGGGCTGTACAGTTTCTGAACCTAGCAGCAGGGCTGTACAGTTTTTGAACCTAGCAGCAGGGTTGTACAGTTCTTGAACCTAGCAGCAGGGCTGTACAGTTTTGAACCTAGCAGCAGGGCTGTACAGTTTTTGAACCTAGCAGCAGGGCTGTACAGTTTTTGAACCTAGCAGCAGGGCTGTACAGTTTTTGAACCTTGCAGCAGGGCTGTACAGTTTTTGAACCTAGCAGCAGGGCTGTACAGTTTTTGAACCTAGCAGCAGGGCTGTACAGTTCTTGAACCTAGCAGCAGGGCTGTACAGTTCTTGAACCTAGCAGCAGGGCTGTACAGTTCTTGAACCTAAGCAGCTGGGCTGTACAGTTCTTGAACCCTAGCAGCAGGGCTGTACAGTTCTTGAACCTAGCAGCTGGGCGGGTACAGGTTTTGAACCAGCAGCAGGGCTGTACAGTTTTTGAACCTAGCATTTAGGCTGTACAGTTTTTTGAACCTAGCAGCAGGGCTGTACAGTTTTTGAACCTAGCAGCGGGCTGTAACAGTTCTTGAACCTAGCAGCAGGGCTGTACAGTTCTTGAACCTAGCAGCAGGGCTGTACAGTTCTTGAACCTAGCAGCAGGGCTGTACAGTTCTTGAACCTAGCAGTTAGGGCTGCACAGTTCTTGAACCCTAGCAGCAGGGTTGTACAGTTCTTGAACCTTGCAGCAGGGGGGTACAGTTCTTGAACCTTGCAACAGGGCTGTACAGTTTTCGAACCTTGCAGCAGGGCTGTACATTTTCTGAACCTAGCAGCGGGGCCCTGTACAGTTTTTTGAACCTTGCAGCAGGGCTGTACAGTTTTCGAACCTTGCAGCAGGCTGTACAGTTTTCGAACCTTTGCAGCAGGGCTGTACAGTTTCTGAACCTAGCAGCAGGGCTGTACAGTTTTCGAACCTTGCAGCAGGGCTGTACAGTTTTCGAACCTTGCAGCAGGGCTGTACAGTTTCCGAACCTTGCAGCAGGGCTGAAACAGTTTTCGAACCTTGCAGCGGGGCTGTACAGTTTTCGAACCTTGCAGCAGGGCTGTACAGTTCTGAACCTTGCAGCAGGGCTGTACAGTTTTCGAACCTTGCAGAAGGGCTGCACAGTTTCTGAACCTTGCAGCAGGGAGGTACAGTTTTCGAACCTTGCAGCAGGGCTGTACAGTTCTTGAGTTTTATATACCCTCGCAGACTCGTCGACCAATCTTTAAAACTGTTCTTCGAAATCTCCCAAAAGAACTGTGTCATCGGTAAAGAGCAACTGTGACATCTCCCACTTTGTATCAGATTCATTATTCACTAATCCCACGCCTCCCCCAGCACCCCTGCATCTGCTTCTACAACCCCATCTATACCTATAATTTAAACTGTTGACACCCGACATATTTCTTTAAGACGCACTTGAACTGGTAAATGGTTCCCTTTTCTTCTACACACCCCAATTCAGCCTCACTCTATTCTTATTAAAATTCTTTACTGCCTACTATCTTTTCCATACATTTGCAACATGTGCCACTTGCACAAATATTCACTCTATAATATGCCTTCGTAAATCCACATGACAAACGTTCCTAAACCTGATTTAAATAAATTTATAGTTATGCTTCACATAGACATGTGGGCTTTCACATCTACAATGCTGCTTCCCGTCTTACCCCTAACTCTTACCCCCGATCCTCAGGGGTCATACAGTGCCCCGGGAATTGGGGGTAATCAAATTTAATACCAAGAAGAGAAGGGTAGCTTCAAGTCATTAGATCAAGAGCCCTCCAAGTCTATCAGTAATGGTCTTCATAAATTTTCTCGCTAAACTCCAGCCGAAAAATAAGTAATCACAGTCTTAATACCTCAACATTCATCAAAGCCATTTTATAAATTTTGTTTAATGATGCGTAGAAAAATTCCTTATTTATTTCCCTCAACCGCCATTTTACTTGTCAAACATCGGGAGATGGGAGAAAAATGCGACTATTTTAACTTCCCAAAAAAATCACTGTGATAATAAAAATTATATTTCGCAAAGAAAAGTTATAAATTAGAAGCCATGAACCATTTATGCTCTCAGACAGTCCCTCAACACCATGTGATGAACCAGTCATGCTCTCAGACAGTATCAACACCAGGTGATGAAACCAGTCATGCTCTCAGACAGTCATCCCAAAACCAGGTGATGAACCCGTCATGCTCTCAGACAGTCATCAACACCAGGTGATGAACCAGTCATGCTCTCAGACAGTCATAACACCAGGTAGAACCAGTCATGCTGTCAGACGTCATCAACACCCGGTGATGAACCATCATGCTCTCAGTCATCAACACCATGTGATGAACCAGTCATGCTCTCAGACAGTCATCAACACCCGGTGATGAACCAGTCATGCTGTCAGACAGTCATCAACACCAGGTGATGAACCAGTCATGCTCTCAGGGCATCAACACCATGTGATGAACCAGTCATGCTTCAGACAGTCCCTCAACACCAGGTGATGAACCAGTCATGCTCTCAGACAGTCATCAACACCAGGTGATGAACCAGTCATTGCTTCAGACAGTCCTCAACTCCAGGTGATGAACCATCATGCTCTCAGACAGTCATCAACACCAGGTGATGAACCATTTATGCTCTCAGACAGTCGTCAACACCAGGTGATGAACCAGTCATGCTCTCAGACAGTCATCAACACCAGGTGATGAACCAGTCATGCTGTCAGACAGTCATCAACACCAGGGGATGAACCAGTCATGCTCTCAGTCATCAACACCATGTGATGAACCAGTCATGCTCTCGACAGTCATCAACACCAGGTGATGAACCAGTCATGCTCTCAGACAGTCATCAAACACCAGGTGATGAACCAGTCATGCTCTCAGTCAGTCACCAACACAATGTGATGAACCGCCATTCTCTCAGGCAGTCATCAACACCCTGGGGCTAAGGGGTATGTCCTACGAGGAGAGGTTAAGGGAAATCGACCTGACGACACTGGAAGACAGGAGACATAGGGGGATATGATAACGACATATAAAATACTTAGTGGTATTAGACAAGGTGGACAGAGACAGGATGTTCCCGAGATGGGACACAACAACAAGGTGTCACAGTTGGGAAATTGAAGACTCAGATGGAAAACACAGGGATTTAAGAAGTATATCTTAAGTCACAGAATTGTCAGGGAAATGGAATAGCCTGGGTAGTGATGTAGTGGAGGCAGGATCTATACACAGCTTTAAAAAGAGGGATGATAAAAACTCACGGAGTGGAAAAGAGTGACCGGGTAGCGGCCATGTGAAGAGGCGGGGCCAGGAGCTGTGACTCGACCTCCGCAACCACAACTAGGTGAGTACACACACACACACACACACACACACAGGCTTTATCAAGTGTCTTGACAAAGCCAGTGCGTGGGCGAAACGTGGTTAACAATAACTCTGCTTCTGGTTCCAGCAAAGTCAACTAGATCAGCCAGCATGACAGAGTAACAGTTGAATCATCGGTAAAAATTTACGATCCAAGATAAGACACTTCCAAAAAAATTTTGAGTTTATACCCCGGCGCGGACAGTTCAGTAGTAGCGCCGATGGGGGGGGAGGGTTGCAGAAAGTTACAACTTCAAATATAAAATTGCCTTATTATAGCGTGGCTCTAGGATGTAAGTAATGGATGAAGTTTTGAAGTCTGGTAAAGATCTATGAAGCAGAAGTCAATTTATCGGACACCAGTCATTCTTCACGGCCACATCACACTTCTCACTCTGATCTTTCTAACTTGAATAGAATTTACACGTCATGGAGAGACGTTAGACGTGAACTTAGTCGAGATGGGTAATCTTTGGGTCAAATTAATCATGTGGTAACTTCTCCTCTTGTAAAATTCAAATTAATTACACGGTAACTTCACTGATGTATCATTCAAAGTTATCCCGTGGTAACTGTTCTCCGTTGTACGGTTCAAAGTTATCCCGTGGTAACTGTTCTCCGTTGTACGGTTCAAAGTTATCCCGTGGTAACTGTTCTCCGTTGTACGGTTCAAAGTTGTCCCGTGGTAACTGTTCTCCGTTGTACGGTTCAAAGTTATCCCGTGGTAACTGTTCTCCGTTGTACGGTTCAAAGTTATCCGTGGTAACTGTTCTCCGTTGTACGGTTCAAAGTTATCCCGTGGTAACTGTTCTCCGTTGTACGGTTCAAAGTTATCCCGTGGTAACTGTTCTCCGTTGTACGGTTCAAAGTTATCCCGTGGTAACTGTTCTCCGTTGTACGGTTCAAAGTTATCCCGTGGTAACTGTTCTCCGTTGTACGGTTCGGAGTTATCCCGTGGTAACTGTTCTTCATCATATTGCTTAAAGTTATCACAAGGTAACTGGTTTTTGTTCAATGGTTCAAAGTTATCAGAGAATAACTGTTTGTTCACGCATCGTTGAAACTTATCACCCGACAGGTGTTCTTCAGATTCAATTCACTGACCCGTTGACCTATGGATGAGTCTGCTGTGGCTGGGTCTGACAGTAAGGCAGCAGTGGGTGCTGCCAGTAACTGGATGGGTGACTGTGTGGACACAGTCCTCTTCACAATTATAAATATTGACAGTCTGGTCAACAATCACGATGTGATTCTCCTTGATGTAGTAATAACATAAACCAATTTAGACGTGATATTAATATTATTACAGAAATAAGGAATGGCTAAGCTCCACTTCCTTGATTCAGAAGCCATTCAATGGCCTCAAGGCATCCGCTTTGAAAGGTTTTGGCCTAATAAATTACTGATAAAATATTTTGTTCTAAAATGCTAGCGAACTGATGGTAGTTGGTTATATATAAGAAGAGGTTAAGATTAACTCTCACAGGATGCATTCAAGGAGCGCTGATTCATGAGAGCAAAAAGACCACAAAACCCAGATAAACCAGAGGAAGAGAAATGAGGTTTTTTTTATAACAAAAGCAGTAAATACAACAGTGATGCAATCACTGTTGAAGGCTCTCTCGAGACTCCAGGTGGAAGCCAACTCTCTTGTTACAATAGTGATGGAGTAGTTTGGGTTATTTTTACTCTCCTCCATGACTCATTCCTCAAATACGCTTTCTCTCGCCAACCTTTATTTGAACACCTCGTCTTTACCCTCTAGTTCCTTTGCGAGTGTATGTGTGAACTCAGTAAACAACTTACATAATTTTTTTATTTATTTTATTAACACACTGGCCGATTCCCACCAAGGCAAGGTGGCCCGAAAAAGAAAAACTTTCACCATCATTCACTCCACCACTGTCTTGCCAGAAGGGTGCTTTACACTACAGTTTTTAAACTGCAACATTAACACCCCTCCTTCAGAATGCAGGCACTGTACTTCCCATCTCCAGGACTCAAGTCCGGCCTGCGGTTTCCCTGAATCCCTTCATAAATGTTGCTTTGCTCACACTCCAACAGCACATCAAGTATTAAAAACTATTTGTCTCCATTCAGTATCAAACACGCTCACGCATGCCTGCTAGAAGTCCAAGCCCCTCGCACACAAAACCTCCTTTACCCCCTCCCTCCAACCTTTCCTAGGCGACCTCTACCCCGCCTTCCTTCCACTACAGACTGATACACTCTTGAAGTCATTCTGTTTCGCTCCATTCTCTCTACATGTCCGAACCACCTCAACAACCCTTCCTCAGCCCTCTGGACAACAGTTTTGGTAATCCACACCTCCTCCTAACTTCCAAACT
This sequence comes from Cherax quadricarinatus, assembly GCF_026875155.1. Classification (NCBI taxonomy): domain Eukaryota; kingdom Metazoa; phylum Arthropoda; class Malacostraca; order Decapoda; family Parastacidae; genus Cherax; species Cherax quadricarinatus. Next base: position 84,882,704 of record NC_069402.1, on the reverse strand, counting down.
ACGAATTCTCTGCATTATATTCACACCACACACTGCCCTCAGACATGACATCTCCACTGCCTCCAGCCTTCTCCTCGCTGCAACATTCATCACCCATGCTTCACACCCATATAAGAGCGTTGGTAAAACTATACTCTCATACATTCCCCTCTTTGCCTCCAAGGACAAAGTTCTTTGTCTCCACAGACTCCCAAATGCACCGCTCACCCTTTTCCCCTCATCAATTTTATGATTCACCTCATCTTTCATAGACCCATCCGCTGACACGTCCACTCCCAAATATCTGAATACATTCACCTCCTCCATACTCTCTCCCTCCAATCTGATATCCAATCTTTCATCACCTAATCTTTTGTTATCATCATAACCTTACTCTTTCCTGTATTCACTTTTAATTTTCTTGTTTTGCACACCCTAACCAAATTCATCCACCAACCTCTGCAACTTCTCTTCAGAATCTCCCAAGAGCAAAGTGTCATCAGCAAAGCGCAACTGTGACAACTCCCACTTTATGTGTGATTCTTTATCTTTTAACTCCACGCCTCTTGCTAAGACCCTTGCATTTACTTCTCTTACAACCCCATCTATAAATATATTAAACACCAACGGTGACATCACACATCCTTGTCTAAGGCCTACTTTTACTGGGAAATAATCTCCCTCTTTCCTACATACTCTAACTTGAGCCTCACTATCCTCGTAAAAACTCTTCACTGCTTTCAGTAACCTACCTCCTACACCATACACATGCAACATCTGCCACATTGCCCCCTATCCACCCTGTCATACGCCTTTTCCAAATCCATAAATGCCACAAAAACCTCTTTAGCCTTATCTAAATACTTTTCACTTATATGTTTCACTGTAAACACCAGGTCACACACTCCCTACCTTTCCTAAAGCCTCCTTGTTCATTTGCTATCCTATTCTCCGTCTTACTCTTAATTCTTCAATAATAACTCTACCATACACTTCACCAGGTATACTCAACAGACTTATCCCCCCATAATTTTTGCACTCTCTTTTGTCCCCTTTGCCTTTATACAAAGGAACTATGCATGCTCTCTGCCAATCCCTAGGTACCTTACCCTATTCCACACATTTATTAATAATTGCACCAACCACTCCAAAACTATATCCCCACCTGCTTTTAACATTTCTATCTTTATCCCATCAACCCGGCTGCCTTGCCCCCTTTCATTTTACCTACTACCTCACGAACTTCCCCCACACTCACAACTGGCTCTTCCTCACTCTACAAGATGTTATTCCTCCTTGCTCTATACACGAAATCACAGCTTCCCTATCTTCATCAACATTTAACAATTCCTCAAAATGTTCCCTCCATCTTCCCAATACCTCAAACTCTCCATTTAATAACTCTCCTCTCCTTTTTTTTAAATAATAAATCCATTTGTTCTTAGGCTTCCTTAACTTGTTAATCTCACCCCAAAATTTTCTTATTTTAAACCCAAAATTTGTTGTTAACATCTCCCCCACTTTTTCCCCATTTGCTCTTTTTTTACTTGCTTAACCACTCCCTTTACCTCTCTCTTTTTTCCCCATTACTCTTCCCCCCTTTTGAAAATCACTTCTACTTTTTTAAAAACTTCTCATAAGTAACTTTTCTTCCTTACTACTCTTTCACATCTTTTTCCACCAATCCTCTTTTTCCCTCCCACACCCACTTTCCTTGTAACCACAAACTTTTTAAACACTCTAATACATTTTTTTAAAAACCTACCCCTTTTCCTCTTCGCCCCCTTTTGCCTTTTCTCTCTTTACCCCAATCTATCCCCCAAATTAGCTTTTTTATATTTTACCCAAAAATGTCCTCTTTTAGTTTATAAACCTTCACCTCTCTCTTCCCTGATGTTTTTTATTCCCCTTTGTAACCCTCTACCTTTTACCCCGTGTAGCTACAACTAAAAAAGTGATTTTAAATATACCCCGTGGCCCCCTTTTAAACATGTACATCCTAAGTCTACTAAAACAGTTTTTTATCTACCAATACATAACCAAAAAACAAACTGTCTTTTTCGCCCTACTTTCATTATCTTGTATACTTATTTTTTCTTTTTTTTTAAAAAATAGTATTCCTATAACAAAAACCCTTTTTCCCTATAAAAAGGGTTCAATCAAAGGGCTCCCTTTCATTTACCCCCGGGCCCCCCAAACTTACCTCCCCACCCTCTCTAAAAGTTTCTTCCTATTTTTGCATTCAGGTCCCCTCCCACAATTACTCTCTCATTTGGGTTAAAAGGGTTCCTATACATTCATTTAAAACACCCTCCCAAAATCCCCCTTTTCCTCTACATTCCTTCTTCTCCGGGTGCATACACGTTTTTTATGACCCACTTTTCCCCAACCCAAACCCTTTATTTTAACCCCAATAATTCTTGAATTTACACTTTTCATATTCTCTTTTCCCCTTTCCCAAAAATGACCCTTTCAACATTTTTGCTCCCCCCCCTTCCCCTTTGCTCTAACTCTCTCAGATACCCCAAAATTTTAATCCCTTTTATTCCCCCCCCCGAAACTCCCCTCCCCCCTTCAGTTTTGGGTTCCCCCTTTGGGGCCCAAAACAAAAAACTTTTTTTTCTTCAAAAACAAAAGCAATCATATGTTTCTTGTAAACCGCACTACATTACGAAACCATCCAAAAACCCCCATTTTTTCCAAGTTTTTCTTCTCTTTTTTTTTAAAATTTTCTCAGGAAAAAGGGGGTTTTTACTACCCCATTGTTTCCCGGCTTTTTGTGGGGCCTCTTCCGACACCCATGGCTTACGGAAAAAAAATTTTCTTTTCCATTTCCCCCTTTTGGACAATAAAAAAATAAAAAGAAAAAGACTATTTAAAAAAAAAGGGAAAAACCTAGATGTATGTTATATATAAAAAAGCATGTGCGTCTTTGAAGTTGACCCAAAATGTAAGTAAAGGGGTAGCAAATATCCCCGTTATCTAGCGTGTTTTTTGAGACAGAAAAAGAAACCCGAAAAACCTCCATCATGCAAAACGTTACAGGGTTTTTGTTTTCAAAAGTCATCTGGGGGCCCGGGAGTTTTTCCCTGGGGGTTGCTGTCTACCAACCCACTACCCACGTTTAAATTTTCTTTGCTAAATTTTTTCACAGTTTTTTTCCCGTTTTTTTAAGAGTTTATTGATGGAAAAATCATGAAAACTTCTTTCCTCCAAAAAACAAAAATGAAAACCCCAACCCCCTATTTTTTTTTTTTTCTCATTATTTTCTTTTAAAGTGCGCAGGATCATGAGGGAAGACTGCCGGTGCAGCATGGGAAAACCCGGGCAGGGCCCCTCCTGGCCCAACCTTTGTGACCTGTCAGGGAAAAAATTCCGGAAAGGGGTAACCCCCCTTCATTAAATGCGCTTGGGGGTTTGGGGAAAAAATTAAAGGGTTTTAGGCAAGGAAAGTAAAGGGTACTTTTAATTCCTTAGATCAAAAGTCTTTTACCCTTTAATAAACCCGCCCTTAAAGAAAAATACAGTACTAGTGTGAAGGTTTTTGCCCCGATGTATTTCCTGAATATCTTCTCCGAACCCTTTTGGGGAAAATTTAAATATCGGGTTTCCTCTTATAAAAATTTGAAAGAAATAACAAAGGGAATTTGGGTGGGTTTTAAAACAGAAAAAATTAAGTGTTTCACTGAAATTTTTGGGGGGTTTTTTTTGATATCAAAACTGTTTTCCTAAAACGAAAATAGTCCTTTAAAATTATTTATGGTAGCCCTTTCCCCGGGAAAAAGTACCCCCCAGGGTGGTTTTGTATTCCCTGGATGTAGACCCCCAGGATGGTAGTACTTTCCCGGATGATAGTACCTCCCAGGATGGGGAGTTTTCCTGGATGATAGTACCCCCCAGGATGGGGGAGTACTTTCCCGGATGGTTTACCTCCCCGGATGGTAGTACTTCCCGGATGATAGTTTCCTCCCAAGGGTGGTAGACTTCCTGGTTTATAGTACCTCCCCGGATGGTTTTACTTCCCCGGGGATAGTCCCCCCCAGGATTTGGGAAATAATTCCCCCCGGGTGATTTGTACCTCCCGGATGGGTTTGGGAAAATTCCCTGGGGTGGGAGTTTCCCTTTCCCGGTGGTAGTACTTCCCTGGGTTGTAGTACCCCCAGGATGGAAATACTTCCCTGGATGGTGTACCTACCCGGGGTGGGGAGTACTTTCCCCGGGTGATAGTAATTTTCCCGGATGGTAGTACTTCCCTGGGTGATAGACCTCCCAGGGATTTTGGGGATACCCCCCCCCCCATGATAGTACCTCCCCCGGATGGTAAATACTTCCCCGGAGAAAAGTACCCCCCAGGAAAGGTAGTACTTCCCTGGATGTTTGTACCCCCAGGGTGGGTAATTCCCTGGTGATAGTACCCCCAGGAAGGTGTACTTCCCTGGAATAGTTTCCTTCCCCGGTTTGGGAGTCCTTCCCCGGATTAAAGAAAATTCCCCGGATGGGAGTACTTCCCCGGGTGATTGAAACCCCAGGTTTGGTTTGTACTTCCCTGGTTTTTTGTACCTCCCAAAAGGAATAAATTCCCCTGGGGTGATAGTATTCCCCGGATGGTTTGTACTTCCCTGGATGAAAGTACCTCCCAGGAAAGGGATACTTTCCCCATGATTGTTCCCCCCAGGATGGTAGTATTTTCCCTGGATGATAGTACCTCCCAGGGGTGGTATATTTTCCGGGGTTGTAGTCCCCCCCTGGTTGGGATTAAATTTCCCCGGATGATAGTAAACCTCCCCGGGTGGTAAATACTTCCCTGGTGAAAAGTACCCCCCAGGATGGTAAATACTTCCTGGTATAGTAACCCCCCAGGATTTGGGGTAAAATTCCCTGGATGGTAGTTTCCTTTCCCCGGAAGGGATACTTCCCTGGTTATAGTACCTCCCAGGGTGGTATACTTCCCGGATGTTTGTAACCCCCCAGGGTTGGGAGTAAATTCCCTGGATGATAGTACCTCCCAGGGGGTTTAAATTCCCTGGATATAGTACCCCCCAGGGTGGTAGTACTTCCCTTTGGGTTAAAAGTAAACCCCCCCAGGGTGGTAGTACTTCCCCGGGTGAAGAACCCCCCAAAGGGGGGGTAGTATTCCCTGGATTATAGTACCTCCCAGGATGGTAGGGACTTTCCCCGGAGGAGTTTTTTCCTTTCCCCGGAAGGTGTACTTTCCCCGGTTTATAGTAAAATCCCAGGATGGGGGTAAATTCCCTGGATGATAGTTCCCCCCAGGATGGTAAATTAAATTCCCTGGAGATAGTACCTCCCCGGGGGTAGTACTTCCCCGGATGATAGTAAACCCCCAGGATGGAGTACTTCCCTGGAGATAGAAAATCCCAGGAAGGTAAATATTCCCTGGATGATTGTACCCTTTTCCCGGATGGTTGTACTTTCCCCCATGTTTTTTTCCCTCCCCCGGTTTTTTATTTCTTACCCTGGAAGTTTTGTACTTCCCCGGATGGTATCCCTTCCCCGGATGATTGTAAAATCCCAGGGGGTATTTTTCCCCGGATGATAAATACCCCCCCCAGGGTGGGAGTACTTCCCCGGAAATATACCCCCAGGATGGTTAGTACTTCCCTGGATGAAAAGTACCTCCCCGGAAAGGGAAATCCCTTCCCGGATGATTTTTCCTTCCCCGGTTTGGAGTATTCCCTGGTGGGTAAATTTCCTCCCGGATTTGGGAGTACTTTCCCCGGATATGGACCTCCCAGGATGGTATTACTTCCTGGGTGTATACCTCCCCGGGTGGTAGTACTTCCTGGATTATAGAAACCTCCAAAAGGGTGGTAGTACTTCCCCGGTGATTTAAACCCCCCAGGTGGGATACTTCCCCGGATGAAAAGTACCTCCCCGGGTGGGTTTGTACTTCCCTGGGGTATAGTACCTCCCAGGATGGGATTTAATTCCCCCTGGGGAAAGTACCTCCCCGGGTGGTAGTACTTCCCTTTTTGGTATTCCTCCCAGGATGGTAGAAATTTCCCTGGGTGGAAAAAAACCTCCCCCGGGGTGGTTACTTCCCCGGATTATAGTACCTCCCCGGGTGGTAGTACTTCCCGGATGATTGTAACCCCCCAGGATGGATAGTTTCTTCCCTGGATGATAGTACCTCCCAGGAGGGTACTTCCCCGGTGATAAATAAACCCCCGGATGGGATACTTCCCTGGATGATAGTACTTCCCCGGATGGTTTGTTTTTCCCTGGATGTTTGTACCTCCCAGGATGGTAGTTTCTTTCCCCGGATTATATTTCCTCCCTGGAAAGGGATTTCTTCCCTGGGTGATAGTACTTCCCCGGTGGTAAATACTTTCCCCGGATGATAGACCTCCCAGGTTTGGGATACCTTTCCCCGGATGATAGTAAAATCCCGGATGGTAGTATTCCCTGGATGATAGTAACTCCCAGGATGGTAGTACTTCCCCGGAAATATTAAACCCCCAGGATGGTAATACTTCCCTTTGGGGATGTACCTCCCAGGTTGGTAGTATTTCCCCGGATTTATTGTACTTTCCCCCGGGTTGGGGAGTACTTCCCTGGATGATAGTACCTCCCAGGATGGTAAAACTTCCCTGGATGATAGTTCCTCCCCGGGTTTGGGAGTACTTCCTGGGTGATATTTCTTCCCAGGATTGGGAGTACTTTTTCCCGGTTTTTAGTTCCTCCCGGATGGTAGTACTTCCCCGGATGATAGTACCCTCCCAGGATGGGAGTACTTCCCTGGTGTTTGAAACCCCCCAGGATGGTAGTTCTTTCCCGGATTTAAAAGTTCCTCCAGGGGTGGTTGTACTTCCCTGGAAAGTAGTAAACCCCCAATGGTAGTACTTCCCTGGATGATAGTACCTCCAGGATGGGGTTTTTTCCCCGGATGATAGTACTTCCCCGGAGGGTTTGTACTTTCCCCGGATGTATACCTTTCCCCGGGTGGTAGTACTTCCCCGGATGATATTTTCCCATTGGGAGTACTTCCCTGGATGATAGTACTTCCCGGATGGTTTGTGTTTCCCCGGATGTTTGTACCTCCCCGGTTTGGTTTGTACTTCCCCGGAAGTTAAAATAAACCTCACCCCGGATGGTTTGTAAATCCCTGGATGATAGTACCTCCCAGGATGGTAGGACTTTCCCCGGATGATAGTAAACCCCAGGATGGGAGTACTTCCCCGGGTGATAGTAAATCCCCGGATGGTTGTACTTCCCGGGTGATAGTACTTCCAGGATGGTAGTACTTCCCTTTGGGTGAAGTACCCCCACCCCGGTGGGGAGTACTTCCCTGATGATAGTAAACCCCCCAGGGTTTGTACTTCCCTGGATTAAAAGTACTTCCCGGGGTGGGGAAATAATTCCCTGGATGAAAAGTACCTTTTCCCGGATGGTTTGTTCTTTCCCCGGATATGTACCCCCCGGGGTAGTACTTCCTGGATGATAGTACCTCCCAGGATGGGAAATACTTCCCCGGATGATGTACCTCCCAGGTGGGGGTACTTTCCCCTTTAAAAGAAAGAAACCCCAGGGTTGGTTAAATTAAATTCCCCGGATTTAGACCTTTCCCCCCATGGTATACTTCCCTGGATGATAGTACCTCCCAGGAAGGTAGTACTTCCCTGGTGATAGTACTCCCAGGATGGTAGTACTTCCCTGGATGGTAGTACCTCCAGGATGTAGTACTTCCCTGGATGATAGTACCTCCCAGGAAGTAGTACTTCCCTGGATGATAGAAACCCTCCCGGATGGTAGTACTTCCCGGGATGATAGTACCTCCAGGAAGGGTTTAGTACTTCCCTGGATGGTAGTATCTCCCTGGAAGGGTAGTACTTCCCTGGTTGATAGTACCTCCCAGGAAGGTAGTACTTCCCTGGAGGGTTTATATCTCCCTGGATGGTAGTATTTCCCCCTGGATGATAGTCCCTCCCAGGATGGTAGTACTTCCCTGGATGATAGTACATCCAGGAGGGTAGTACTTTCCTGGATGATAGTACCTCCCAGGAAGGTAGTAACTTCCCTGGATGGTAGTATCTCCCTGGATGGTAAGTACTTCCTGGGGTATGATAGTACCCCCCAGGAAGGTATACTTCCCTGGATGGTAGTATCTCCCTGGATGGTAGTACTTCCCTGGATGATAGTACCTCCCAGGAAGGTAGTACTTCCCTGGAGGGTTTAGTATCTCCCTGGTGGTAGTACTTCCCTGGATGATAGTCCCTTTCCCAGGATGGTAGAACTTCCCTGGATGATAGTACCTCCAGGAGGGTATTTACTTCCCTGGATGGTAGTATCTCCTGGATGGTAGTATTTCCCCTTGGATGATAGTACCTCCCAGGATGGTGTACTTCCCTGGATGATAGTACCTCCCAGGATGGTAGTAACTTCCCTGGATGTAGTACTCCCGGAAGGTAGTACTTCCCTGGATGTAGTATCTCCCGGGATGGTAGTATTTCCCCTGGATGATGTACCTCCCAGGAAGGTAGTACTTCCCTGGATGGTAGTATCTCCCTGGATGGTAGTACTTCCCTGGATGATAGTACCCCCCAAGGAAGGTAGTACTTCCCTGGATGGTAGTATCTCCCTGGATGGTAGTACCTTCCTGGATGATAGTGAGACGAGTCAATAATTTCAGTGCCTGTCGACTGTCCTCCTGTTGGCATATCATGTGACAGGCAAGAGCACTGAATTACGGAAGAGTATTTCTGACATGTGATACCTTCCTACAATTCCGAGCGACGTACGAGAGTAACTTCTCTCTCTCTCTCTTCTCATCTCTCTCTCTCTCTCTCTCTCTCTTCTCTCTCTCTCTCTACTCATTCGTATAGACGTGTGTGTGCTCACCTATTTGTACTCACTTATTTGTGGTTGCAGGGGTCGAGACTCAACTCCTGGCCCCACCTCTTCACTGACCGCTACTGGGTCCTCCCTCTCCCTGTTCCACGAGCTTAATCATACTCGTCTTAAAGCTATGTATGGTTCCTGCCTCCAATACATCACTTGCCAGATTATTCCACATCCTAACAACTCTGTGGCTGAAGAAATACTTCCTAACATCCCTTTGACTCATCTGTGTCTTCAATTTCCAATTATGACACGTTGTTTCTGTGTCCCATCTCTGGAACATTGTGTCTGTGTCCACCTTATCTATTCCACGCAGTATTTTGTATGTCGTTATCATGTCTCCCCTGACCCTCCTGTGTGTGTGTGTGTGTGTGTGTGTTGTGTGTGTGTGTGTGTGTGTGTTGTGTGGTGTGGTGTGTGTTTGTGTGTATTATGTGTGCGCGCGCGCTTCATAAAGGCGCCGCTAAAGCGGGTATAGGGATTTTCGAGCAATATCTTAAATTCAGGATTCGTATAATTTACAATTTCTTGAGAAGTTTTTGCGCGTTGGAAAAATTAGACTTCCAGTAGTAATGAAGTAATGATGGAGATAATGCTGGAGCACTCAAAGAATGGTGATGGAAATACTGGAGAGGTGTTGGTGGAGTATCGAAGAAAAAGTGAGGGGAAAGGGAATGTTGGAGAGTGTTGACGCAGTACTGTAAGTGTTGGCGAAGTGTCTAGAAGATAGAAGAAAGAGGTGCCATAGTACTGAGGGAGAATTTGCTCTATTTTTAAACTAGCGGTGGAGACGTGAGGGTGATGGAGTCGTGGTGGGCAAGTAACACACTGCTGAGAAACTATAAAGAAGCACAGGCAGTTTACACAGATGTCAACACAGACATACTGGCAGATGTTATTTAATTGCATGATAAACTACTTTACCCAGAGAGAACAAAAAGTCACAATACCGTAAGTGGAACAATACACAAATAACCCTCACATAGGAGAGAGGAAGAGCGTACGACGACGTTTCGGTCCGACTTGGACCATTTTCGTCGTTCGCTCCTCCTCATCTCCTATGTGCGGGTTATAATGTTGGTTGTGGTGGTGGCCTCCACAACCCAGACGTAACTTCAACACTACGCCAGTCTTGGATCTTATTAATTTGTGCACATAGTTGTGCGAACCTACTGGCCAAATGACCAAATAAATTACGAAAAGTCAATAAGCGTACGGAAAGATTTACGTACCGTCGTATTTTCCGGCATATAAGGCGCACGACAGAAGTATCATAACGGTCAATCAATAATTATAATCAAGGGTTAATTATCCTCTTACTTTACGATAAAGCGTAACCCAAACCTTACCCTTGACCCTGACCTTGAGCATATAAGGCGCAAGCTGATTTTTCCAGATTTTTTTGTTGGGAAAAAAGGGTGCGTCTTACATGCCGGAAAATCGTAATAAGAAAACTTGGGAAAAGATTTCAACTGATCTTAATGAATTTAAGGAATGAATTAACGAACAGTCAGACCTTTTTTATAGAAACACTGCTAAAAAAAAGGTAATGCAGCGGAATACGGATGATTGAGAGTGAAATATCAAATTAATAAAACGGGGGATGGGCATTAGCTTCAAACTGCCGCTCCATCAAACAAACTCAATAGTGGCTAAAATAATAGAATCGATACCAGCGTTGCAATTCTAATTCGCTTTGATAATCATAATATAATTAAGGAGGTCAACACGGGTGATAAAGCATCGATCCTCTCTGGTAAATTTACTCATTTTGAACTTCGGTAATTTGAAATGTTGGACGAGACACAAATGTCCCAGACTTTCCAGTGGAAACTTTTAGACGATGTTTCGATCAGTCTTGAACTAATATAATCACAATTGAAATGGTTCATGGTGGACCGAAACGTCCTTTAAATTGCTGATTCTCAACGCGGGTCACATGGCCCCCTTAGGACCCAAGCAATATTTGTAGGGGGACACATGATATAACCCATCTCCCTGCAACAGCTGGCGTGGTGATGCCAACCCACCTCCCTACAACAGAAGGTGTCGACCCACCTCCCTGCAGCAGTTGGTGTCAACCTACCTCCCTGTAGCAGCTGGTGTGGTGCTGTCAACCCACCTCCCTGCAGCAGGTGTCACTCCACCTACCTGCAGCAGCTGGTGTCACCCCACCTACCTGCAGCAGCTGGTGTCACCCCACCTCCCTGCTGCACCTGGTGTTACCCCACCTCCCTGCAGCAGATGGTGCCACCTTACCTCCCTGCAGCAGCTGGTGTCACCCCACCTCCCTGCAGCAGCTGGTATCAACCCACCTCCCTGCAGCATCTGGTGCCACCTCACCTCCCCGCAGCAGATGGTGTCACCCCACCTCCCTGCAGCAGTTGGTGTCAACCCACCTCCCTGCAGCAGGTGTCACACCACCTCCGCGCAGCAACTGGTGTCACCCCACCTCACCGTAGCAGCTGGTGTCACCCCACCTCAGCGCAGCAGCTGGTGTCAACCCACCTCCCTGCAGCAGCTGGTATCAACCCACCTCCTCGCAGCAGCTGGCATCAACCCACCTCCCCGAAGCAGCTAGTATCAACCCACCTCTCTGCAGCAGCTGGTGCCAACCCACCTCACTGCAGCAGCTGGTGTCACCCCACCTCCCTGCAGCACCTGGTGTCACCCCACCTCCGCGCAGCAGCTGGTGTCACCCCACCTCACCGTAGCAGCTGGTGTCACCCCACCTCCCTGCAGCAGCTGGTATCAACCCACCTCCTCGCAGCAGCTGGCATCAACCCACCTCCCCGAAGCAGCTAGTATCAACCCACCTCTCTGCAGCAGCTGGTGCCAACCCACCTCACTGCAGCAGCTGGTGTCACCCCACCTCCCTGCAGCACCTGGTGTCACCCCACCTCCCTGCAGCAGATGGTGCCACCTTACCTCCCAGCAGCAGCTGGTGTCACCCCACCTCCCTGCAGCAGCAGGTATCAACCCACCTCCCTGCAGCAGCTGGTGTCACCTCACCTCCCCGCAGCAGCTGGTGTCACCCCACCTCCCTGCAGCAGCTGGTGTCAACCCACCTCCCTGCAGCAGGTGTCACCCCACCTCCGCGCAGCAGCTGGTGTCACCCCACCTCACCGTAGCAGCTGGTGTCACCCCACCTCAGCGCAGCAGCTGGTGCAACCCACCTCCCTGCACCCAGCTGGAATAAAACCCACCCCCCCGCAGCAGCTGTGTCACCCCAACTCGCCGTAGCAGCTGGTGTCAACCCACCTCCCCGCAGCAGGTGTCGACCCACCTCCCTGCAGCAGCTGGTATCAACCCACCTCCTCGCAGCACCTGGCATCACCCACCTCCCCGCAGCAGCTAGTATCAAACCCACCTCTCTGCAGCAGCTGGTGCCAACCCACCTCACGCAGCACCTGGTGTCACCCCACCTCCCTGCAGCAGCGGTATCAACCCCCCCCCCCTTTGCAGCAGCTGGTGTCACCTCCCCCCCGCAGCAGATGGTGTCACCCCACCTCCCTGCAGCAGTTGGTGTCAACCCCCTCCCTGCAGCGGGTGTCACCCCACCTCCGCCATGCAGCTGGTGTCACCCCCACCTCAACCGTAGCAGCTGGTGTCACCCCACCTCAGCGCAGCAGCGGGTGTCAACCCACCTCCCTGCAGCAGCTGGTATCAACCCACCACCCCGTAGCAGCTGGTGTCACCCCACCTCAACGCAGCAGCTGGAAATCAACCCACCTCCCCGCAGCAGCTATATCAACCCACCTCTCTGCAGCAGGTGGTGCCAACCTACCTCACTGCAGCAGCTGGTGTCACCACCCACCTTTTCCTGCAGCACTTGGTGTCACCCCACCTCCCTGCAGCAGATGGTGCCACCTTACCTCCCAGCAGCAGCTGGTGCCCACCCCACCTCCCTGCAGCAGCGGTATCAACCCACCTCCCTCCCAGCAGCTGTGTCACCTCACCCCCCCGGCAGCAGCTGGTGTCACCCCCCTCCCTGCAGCAACTGGTGCCAACCCACCTCCCGCAGCAGGTGTCACCCCACCTCCGCGCAGTACTGGTGTCACCCCACCTCACCGTAGCAGCTGGTGTCACCCCACCTCAGAGCAGCAGCTGGTGTAAACCCCCACCTCCCTGCAGCAGCTGGTATCAACCCACCTTCTCGCAGCAGCTGGCATCAACCCACCTCCCCGAAGCAGCTAGTATCAACCCACCTCTCTGCAGCAGCTGGTGCCAACCCACCTCACTGCAGCAGCTGGTGTCACCCCCCTCCCTGTAGCACCGGGTTTCACCCGACCTCCTGCAGCAGATGGTGCCACCTTACCTCCCAGCAGCAGCTAGTATCAACCCACCTCCCTGCAGCAGCTGGTGTCACCTCACCTCCCGCAGCAGATGGTGTCACCCCACCTCCCTGCAGCAGTTGGTGTCAACCCCACCTAAAATCAGCAGGTGTCACCCCCCCTTTCCGCGCAGCAGCTGGTGTCACCCCACCTCACCGTAGCAGCTGGTGTCACCCCACCTCAGCGCAGCAGCTGGTGTCAACCCCCCCCCTGCAGCAGCTGGTATCAACCCACCACCCCGCAGCAGCTGTGTCACTCCACCTCGCCGTAGCAGCTGTGTGAACCCACCTCCCCGCAGCAGCTGGTGTCAACCCACCTCCTGCAGCAGGTTTCACCCCACCTCCGCGCAGCAGCTGGTGTCACCCCACCTCACCGTAGCAGCTGGTGTCACCCCACCTCAGCGCAGCAGATGTGTCAACCCACCTCCCTGCAGCAGCTGGTGTCACCCACCACCTCCCTGCAGCTGCTGGTGTCAACCCACCTCCCTGCAGGGATGGTGCCACCTTACCTCCCAGCAGCAGCTGGTGTCAACCCCACCTCCTGCAGCAGCTGGTATCAACCCACCTCCCTGCAGCAGCTGGTGTCACCTCACCTCCCCGCAGCAGCTGTGTCACCCCACATCCCTGCAGCAGCTGTGTCAACCCACCTCCCTGCAGCAGGTGTCACCCCACCTCACCGTAGCAGTGGTGTCACCCACCTCAGCGCAGCAGCTGGTGTCAACTCACCTCCCTGCAGCAGCTGGAATCAACCCACCTCCCCGCAGCAGCTGGTGTCACCCCCACCACGCCGTAGCAGCTGTGTCAACCCACCTCCCTGCAGCAGCTGGTATCAACCCACCTCCTCGCAGCAGCTGGCATCAACCCACCTCCCCGCAGCAGCTAGTATCAACCCCCTCCTGCAGCAGCTGGTGCCAACCCACCTCACTGCAGCAGCTGGTGTCACCCCACTCCCCGCAGCAGCTGTGTCAACCCACCTCCCGCAGCAGCTGGTGTCAACCCACCTCCCTGCAGCAGCTGTATCTAACCCACCTCCCCCAGCAGCTGGTATCAACCCATCTCCCGCAGCAGCTGGTGTCACCCCACCTCCCCGCAGCAGCTGGTATCAACCCACCTCCCTGCAGCAGCTGGTGTCACCCTACCTCTCAGCAGCAGCTGGTGTCACCCCACCGCCCTAGGCAGCTGGTATCAACCCACCTCCCTGCAGCAGATATGTCACCTCACCGCCCCGCAGCAGCTGGTGTCAGCCCACCTCCACGCAGCAGCTGGTGTCAACCCACCTCTCCGCAGCAGCTGGTGTCACTCCACCTCCCTGCAGCAGCTGGTGTCACCCCACCTCCGCGTAGCAGCTGGTGTCACCCCACCTCCCCGCAGCAGCTGGTGTCAACCCACATCCCTGCAGCAGCTGGTATCAACCCACCTCCCCGCAGCAGCTGGAGTCAACCCCACCTCCCTGCAGCAGCTGGGCAACCACCCCACGCAGCAGGTGTCGACCCACCTCCCTGCAGCATCGGCCCAACCCACCTCCCCGCAGCAGCTGGCATCAACCCACCGCCCAGCAGCAGCTAAAATCAACCCACCTCTCTGCAGGCAGGTATCATCCCCCTCCACGCAGCACTGGTGTCAACCCACCCCCCCGCAGCAGCTGGTATAAAACCCACCTCCTGGAAGCAGCCGGGTGTCACCCACCTCCCGCAGCAGCTGGTGTCACCCCCCACCCGAGCAGTGGTGCCCCCCCACCCCCCCGCAGCAGGGGGTTCCCCCCACCTCCCCCAGACGGGGTGTCCCCCCACCCACCA
>NC_069402.1:84730185-84867237 GCF_026875155.1 Cherax quadricarinatus | reverse complement strand
AGTCCTAAGAGGGCAGCATTTTGTGGCGCAAAATTGAACTGCGCAGAAGAGGGGTGTCTGTGCAGACAGTACAGGCTTTCTACATGTGGTGTGAATAAATGCAGAGAATTCGTATTTTTGGAATTAGGAGGAGGTGCGGGATTAAAAAAATGTTGCCCAGAGAGTGAGGAAGGGTTTTTGAGGTGGTTCGGACATGTAGGGGAAAATGGAGCGAAACAGAATGACTTCAAGAGGGTATCAGTCTGTAGTAAAAGGGAAAAGGCGGGGGTAGGGGTCGGCCTAGGAAAGGTTGGAGGGGGGGGGGTAAAGGAGGTTTTTGTGTGCGAGGGGCTTGGACTTCCAGCAGGCGTGCGTGAGCGTGTTTGATAGGAGTGAATGGAGACGAATGGTTTTTAATACTTGACGTGCTGTTGGAGTGTGAGCAAAGTAACATTTATGAAGGGGTTCAGGGAAACCGGCAGGCCGGACTTAAGTCCTGGAGATGGGAAGTACAGTGCCTTCAGTCTGAATGAGGGGTGTTAATGTTGCAGTTTAAAAACTGTAGTGTAAAGCACCCTTCTGGCAAGACAGTGATGGAGTGAATGATGGTGTTANAAAGTTTTTCTTTTTCGGGCCACCCTGCCTTGGTGGGAATCGGCCAGTGTGATGTTTGTTCCCATAGGCTCAGACCCTTGGCTCATGGGGAAAGAGTGCATCTAAATTCCTTAAGGAGCTGGGAAAAAGACTCATCAGGGTAACTAGGGATCCCAGGGCAGCTAGTTTTCTGTTCCAGCGGCTCAGTGCGGCTGTTCAAAGGGGTAATGCCTGCTGTATTTTGGGAACACGCCCCAGCTCTGAGGAGCTGGATGAGATTTTCGCCTTATAGTCGGTGATACACACGTAACAACATGTACCTTATATGCCAACCTTTATATCACAATGTATCTCTTAAATCTTCCCGTACCATATTATGTAATAAAATATTCCTATTGGGAAAAAAAAAATAGTACTAAAAGAAAGGGGTGGTAGGGGAAGTGGAATATTCAAACGGCTTCAGGAAGAAATCCCAAAATTCTTCCTTGAAACCTTTTTATGCACTTCTCCGAGGTATGGGTCCCACATATATATTAATATATTATATATTATATATAAAATTTTATATATATATATATATATATATATATATATACATATATATATATACATATATATATATATAATATATTATATATACTATATATTATTTATATATATATATATATTATATATATATAAAATATATATATATATATATATATATATTATATATAAAATATTAATAAAAACGAGGTGAACGATATATAACGAGGGAAAAAGGGTTATGGAGTAATGAGTTTTTATTTGTGATAAAAATAAGTTTATCCTGAAGGGGAGAGGGGACTGACCAGAGTATAGTGTATCAAACTTTTTATATGGGTTTTCTTTCATGAGTTTTGAAGATTGCAGCGAGGGAAAGGCTGGAGGCAGTGAGCTGGAGGCTGTGAGTGAGGCTGTGGCTGGGGGCTGTGAGTGAGGCTGGAGGCTGTGAGCTGGAGGCTGGGTGATTGAGGCTGGGCTGTGAGGCTGGAGGCTGTAGGCTGAGCTGTGAGGCTGGAGGTGGAGGCTGTGAGGCTGAGGCTGTAGGCTGTGAGCTGGAGGCTGTGGGCTGGAGGCTGTGAGGATAATTATTCTGAGGCAATGAGTGGATGAAATTATGAAGAGAAATTTTTAGTGTATAATTAAGAAGACTGTGTGGGGTTGCTAAAGATATAATCTAAAGGCTTAAGGTGGTTCTGTTATACAGAGAAAATGGAACAGAACAGCGGTGTATAAATATGGAAAGGAAGGAGAGGTAGAGGTCGTCCCAGGAAAGGCTGGAAGCATTCGGTACAGGAGATTTTCAGTGATTGTATGTGCGTAGACAATGAAATACAATAAATATTCATAGTCTACATTTTTTTTTATCTGAGATAAAGACGGTAGGGAAGGCAGCAGACATGTTACGTCTGCCTCGGGCCGCGAGAGGGGAGACGGGGAACCAGCAGCTCAACAGTACCCTGGGCTAGTTATTACGCCGGCTAAAAAAAAATTAATACAATCAAGTTTCAGAGAAAAAACTGAGGAGGACCGGAGATCTCTAGCTAGAAAGACGGATGTCAGTCCCAGAAATTGGTGAATCACACTGATGTCTGGGTGTAATTACCTACTTCTATAAGAGTAGAGATAATCTTGTGGGTCCCGTAATCTTTCATGATAATTGCTGTTATTTAATTTTTGAGATAATTGGTGAGCTCATAGCCTTCTCTTGGAACTCATTCTGCTCAATTATTCTATTAATAAAGAAATAATTCCTGCTATATGCTGTACACTGTTTCTTGTCCAAAAAGTGTGTGTCCTCTTGCTGCGTCTGGAGTTTACCTGGAGTTTACCTGGAGAGAGTTCCGGGGGTCAACGCCCCCGCGGCCCGGTCTGTGACCAGGCCTCCTGGTGGATCAGAGCCTGATCAACCAGGCTGTTGCTGCTGGCTGCACGCAAACCAACGTACGAGCCACAGCCCGGCTGGTCAGGAACCGACTTTAGGTGCTTGTCCAGTGCCAGCTTGAAGACTGCCAGGGGTCTGTTGGTAATCCCCCTTATGTATGCTGGGAGGCAGTTGAACAGTCTCGGGCCCCTGACACTTATTGTATGGTCTCTTAACGTGCTAGTGACACCCCTGCTTTTCATTGGGGGGATGTTGCATCGTCTGCCAAGTCTTTTGCTTTCGTAGTGAGTGATTTTCGTGTGCAAGTTCGGTAGTAGTCCCTCTAGGATTTTCCAGGTGTATATAATCATGTATCTCTCCCGCCTGCGTTCCAGGGAGTACACGTCCAGGAACCTCAAGCGCTCCCAGTAATTGAGGCAAGAGTTAATAAATATTTCCTCTCTTAATAACCTCTCACAATTTTTATATCCCAGAGATTTTTAGATCTTTCTTCCTCTTGTTTCTTAATGTCTCATTAATTCTTGTAGTATGTCTCTTAATTTTGTTTATCAGGTATCCCCGAAGAGGGATACCTAATAAACTTGTCGTTTTCTTTCACTCATAACTCCAGAACCCATTATACGATTCAAATTTTCGACGACAATTATGTACGGTAACTAGAGCCAGATTCTATAAACATGTCCAGATGCCTAATTATCAGAGATATTGAACCCATTACCAGCATCCTGGAATGGCTTCGATAACTTCAAGTCAAGTGACTCCTAAGTCAACAACGGCACAAAGTTAAATTAAAACGTGTAGGAGCAGATTTTCCCACTTTGTGTATAAAATTATCTGAGACTTTCATTCCAGTTAAATTAATTTCAGTCATCCTCTTCTGAACGGCTTTAGTATTTAGATAAATGGTTAAAAATTATAACCTTAACTTTTAAAGGGGTGGAGAGGTAAGCCAGCAGAAAGTCTCGGTCAGATGACCAAAAGCTCTAGCTGCGGGTCATCATATGACTAAGAGCAGCGTCAGGAAACACTTGTCATGTTTCTTGATAAACCTGACCTAACCTAACCTTCAGTATTAATGAGTGATGCGTCTTACTGCCACAAGTTCCCTTTAGTTTTTGTTTGGGTTCTGAGCAAATTTATCAACACAGTAAAAGAGTTTAAAAAAAAAATGGAATCGTTGGAATCCGCGCCATAGCTAGAGAACAGTTTTTCTGATCGGCTTCAAACTTTCACCGTTGGAGGACTTTATTAAAATAAAGCTTCATGCTCACTTTTAGTTGTGTAAATTTCAATTTGACAATTTTATTACATAAATTGTTTCCCATACAATAACTAGAAAATAAAACTTCCGATCGGTTTCAAACCCTAAACGCTGATGAACTTTAACTAGAAGTAATTTGTTGAATTTTGGGATCTAATTTGCTAATTTTGAATAGAATATAAATGAGAAAAGAAAACTAAAAAAATCACGTTTTTTCATCGTTTTTAAATTTAGCGAAGATTATGATTCGTAGACTTTCCTATTTTTGGGGAATATTCTCAGTAAAAATTTCTTTACCTGCGAAATTCTCGTTTATAACTCGAGAACGCCTTATTCGATCGGCTTGAAATTTACAACACAAGTATAATGGTGCAAGCTTCATGGGACTATTTGCATACATGGGTGCCCTATGAACAATGAATAAGCTGTACCGTATTTGGTGCATCTCACAGAACCACTTGCTGCAGTCCCTCTGTATGAACCAAACTGGCAATTAGGGTGGTGCGGCTGTAGGTCCCCCAGTTACGCTATTTGGCTGCAGGAATCATTCTTTAACCAACTGGGTGAGAAGTTGACTCCAGCCGAAATATTATACTTACACCCCTGGTTGGAGTCAGTCTCTCACTAGCAGGATGAGTATACATACCGGTCTCTCTTGTGGTAAGCCAATCGAAGTGAACGAACTCGTTTTGTTCTCCCACTCATCATTATTTTGCTGCTCTACTGCACTCTGTACGTATTGTAAATATTGATGAAGGGGATATATGGGTACTTAAAAATTATCCTTGGTGTTTGTCTTTTCCTATATTTTCATGGTTTATTCCTTGTCTGGGACTTGATTTACAGGCAGGTTCTGCAGGCCTTTCTTGGTGCATTAGTCAAGGCTCGGGCTAGGACACAAGTTAAGGTCTTAAAGCCAATCGACTACACCAGGGTCATTCAGGTTGCATGTTTAATTTAACACCACCAATCAAGAATAATCCAATGGCCAGAAATAGAGATTAAAGTAAATTCTCACCAAATACACAGTGAGGGATACACACCTGTGTATACCTTTGCTGTAAAGTTAACAAAGTCGTCAAGGTAAACCGTCGCAAGACACGCCCATGTAGTCAGGTTGCGGTAAAACCTGCGGGGCACTCGTGAATTACTCAGTGTCAGTACGAAAGAAGTTTATTTGCCTTATTTTATGTAAAATTTAGTAGAGCTGCCATGAAGTGAAAAGCTCCTTTCTGCAATAAATTTTTAGGGCCATTTTCACTGTTCACAATGAAACTGCAAATGCGACCGCTTGAAAGTGGATGATATATTATTCTTCATCTACATTCTTTATATTAAACAAAATATGTTGTCTATTAAAATTCTACTTAAGTAAAATAACTAACATATTTTTTCACCACATCTACCGCCGTCTTCCACCAAGGAAGTGTGACCCAAGAAAGGGGAAACATTCGCCATTATTTATTCAATAGCTGTCTTGGAAGAAGATATTTCAAATGACTCTCTGAACTGCAACACTCCCGCAGACACTCAACTTCTCACATCCAGGACTCAAGTCTGGCTAACCGGATTTCCCTTGAATCCCTTCATATTACCTGGCTTACACTCCTACAACATGTCAAATCACTAAAAGTGCTTGTCTCCAATCACCCCAATCAAATATGCTTACACACGCCTGCTAGATGCTAAAGCCCCTACCAATTAAAACCTCATCCATATCCTCCCTTAATTTAACCCTTCCTGGAACGACCCGAACCCCTATTTCCTTCTATTCAGGATTTTTATACACTCTTTCTTGGTCATCCTCTTCTATTTCATCCTCCCTACATGCCCAAACCACCTCAACAACCCCTTCTCTGCCCTCTTGATATATACCTTTGGTAATCCCACACAGTCTTCTAACTTCTACATTCTAAATCTTCTGTACAATAATCACAACACACACAATGTTCTCAAACATTACATCACCACTACTCTTAGTCTCCTCTTTGCTGCACAATGTCCATTCCTCACATCAATATAAAACTGCTGGTTGTAGTACCATATTCTGGTATATTTCTTTTGCTTTTGACTCCATAGACAATTTTTTCCCCTTCACAGACATCTAAACACTCCACCTACCTTTTTCATTCATCTGTTTTATAGTTCATCTCGTCTTTTACAGACCCATCACCCGACTGTCCACTCCAGAATATCTAAATACATTCACTTCCTCTATACTCCCCCTCCTTCCAATCTGATATCCAATTTTTTTAATGGAAGGACAGATCTGAACCTAGCAGCAGGGCTGTACAGTTTCTGAACCTTGCAGCAGGGCTGTACAATTTCTGAACCTTGCAGCAGGGCTGTACAGTTTCTGAACCTTGCAGCAGGGCTGTACAGTTTCTGAACCTTGCAGCAGGGCTGTACAGTTTCTGAACCTTGCAGCAGGGCTGTACAGTTTCTGAACCTTGCAGCAGGGCTGTACAGTTTCTGAACCTTGCAGCAGGGCTGTACAGTTTCTGAACCTTGCAGCAGGGCTGTACAGTTTTTAAACCTTGCAGCAGGGCTGTACAGTTTCTGAACCTTGCAGCAGGGCTGTACAGTTTTTGAACCTTGCAGCAGGGCTGTACAGTTTCTGAACCTTGAAGCAGGGCTGCACAGTTTCTGAATCTTGAAGCAGGGCTGTACAGTTTCTGAACCTTGAAGAAGGGCTGTACAGTTTCTGAACCTAGCAGCAGGGCTGTACAGTTTTTGAACCTAGCAGCAGGGTTGTACAGTTCTTGAACCTAGCAGCAGGGCTGTACAGTTTTTGAACCTAGCAGCAGGGCTGTACAGTTTTTGAACCTAGCAGCAGGGCTGTACAGTTTTGAACCTAGCAGCAGGGCTGTACAGTTTTTGAACCTTGCAGCAGGGCTGTACAGTTTTTGAACCTAGCAGCAGGGCTGTACAGTTTTTGAACCTAGCAGCAGGGCTGTACAGTTCTTGAACCTAGCAGCAGGGCTGTACAGTTCTTGAACCTAGCAGCAGGGCTGTACAGTTCTTGAACCTAGCAGCTGGGCTGTACAGTTCTTGAACCTAGCAGCAGGGCTGTACAGTTCTTGAACCTAGCAGCTGGGCTGTACAGGTTTTGAACCTAGCAGCAGGGCTGTACAGTTTTTGAACCTAGCAGTAGGGCTGTACAGTTCTTGAACCTAGCAGCAGGGCTGTACAGTTTTTGAACCTAGCAGCAGGGCTGTACAGTTCTTGAACCTAGCAGCAGGGCTGTACAGTTCTTGAACCTAGCAGCAGGGCTGTACAGTTCTTGAACCTAGCAGTAGGGCTGCACAGTTCTTGAACCTAGCAGCAGGGTTGTACAGTTCTTGAACCTTGCAGCAGGGCGGTACAGTTCTTGAACCTTGCAACAGGGCTGTACAGTTTTCGAACCTTGCAGCAGGGCTGTACAGTTTCTGAACCTAGCAGCAGGGCTGTACAGTTTTTGAACCTTGCAGCAGGGCTGTACAGTTTTCGAACCTTGCAGCAGGGCTGTACAGTTTTCGAACCTTGCAGCAGGGCTGTACAGTTTCTGAACCTAGCAGCAGGGCTGTACAGTTTTCGAACCTTGCAGCAGGGCTGTACAGTTTTCGAACCTTGCAGCAGGGCTGTACAGTTTCCGAACCTTGCAGCAGGGCTGTACAGTTTTCGAACCTTGCAGCAGGGCTGTACAGTTTTCGAACCTTGCAGCAGGGCTGTACAGTTTCTGAACCTTGCAGCAGGGCTGTACAGTTTTCGAACCTTGCAGAAGGGCTGCACAGTTTCTGAACCTTGCAGCAGGGAGGTACAGTTTTCGAACCTTGCAGCAGGGCTGTACAGTTCTTGAGTTTTATATACCCTCGCAGACTCGTCGACCAATCTTTACAACTGTTCTTCGAAATCTCCCAAAAGAACTGTGTCATCGGTAAAGAGCAACTGTGACATCTCCCACTTTGTATCAGATTCATTATTCACTAATCCCACGCCTCCCCCAGCACCCCTGCATCTGCTTCTACAACCCCATCTATACCTATATTAAGCATGTTGACACCCGACATATTTCTTTAAGACGCACTTGAACTGGTAAATGGTTCCCTTTTCTTCTACACACCCTAATTTCAGCCTCACTCTATTCTTATTAAAATTCTTTACTGCCTACTATCTTTTCCATACATTTGCAACATGTGCCACATTGCACAAATATTCACTCTATAATATGCCTTCGTAAATCCACATGACAAACAGTTCCTAAACCTGATTTAAGTATTGTATAGTTATGCTTCACTATAGACATGTGGGCTACACATCTACAATGCTGCTTCCTGTCTTACCCCTAACTCTTACCCCTGATCCTCAGGGGTCATACAGTGCCCTGGGAATGAGAGGTAATCAAATTTAATACCAAGAAGAGAAGGGTAGCTTCAAGTCATTAGATCAAGAGCCCTCCAAGTCTATCAGTAATGGTCTTCATAAATTTTCTCGCTAAACTCCAGCCGAGAATAAGTAATCACAGTCTTAATACCTCAACATTCATCAAAGCCATTTTATAAATTTCGTTTAATGATGCGTAGAAAAATTCCTTATTTATTTCCCTCAACCGCCATTTTACTTGTCAAACATCGGGAGATGGGAGAAAAATGCGACTATTTTAACTTCCAAGAAAATCACTGTGATAATAAAAATTATATTTCGCAAAGAAAAGTTATAAAATTAGAAGCCATGAACCAGTCATGCTCTCAGACAGTCATCAACACCATGTGATGAACCAGTCATGCTCTCAGACAGTCATCAACACCAGGTGATGAACCAGTCATGCTCTCAGACAGTCATCAACACCAGGTGATGAACCAGTCATGCTCTCAGACAGTCATCAACACCAGGTGATGAACCAGTCATGCTCTCAGACAGTCATCAACACCAGGTGATGAACCAGTCATGCTGTCAGACAGTCATCAACACCAGGTGATGAACCAGTCATGCTCTCAGTCATCAACACCATGTGATGAACCAGTCATGCTCTCAGACAGTCATCAACACCAGGTGATGAACCAGTCATGCTGTCAGACAGTCATCAACACCAGGTGATGAACCAGTCATGCTCTCAGTCATCAACACCATGTGATGAACCAGTCATGCTCTCAGACAGTCGTCAACACCAGGTGATGAACCAGTCATGCTCTCAGACAGTCATCAACACCAGGTGATGAACCAGTCATGCTCTCAGACAGTCATCAACTCCAGGTGATGAACCAGTCATGCTCTCAGACAGTCATCAACACCAGGTGATGAACCAGTCATGCTCTCAGACAGTCGTCAACACCAGGTGATGAACCAGTCATGCTCTCAGACAGTCATCAACACCAGGTGATGAACCAGTCATGCTGTCAGACAGTCATCAACACCAGGTGATGAACCAGTCATGCTCTCAGTCATCAACACCATGTGATGAACCAGTCATGCTCTCAGACAGTCATCAACACCAGGTGATGAACCAGTCATGCTCTCAGACAGTCATCAACACCAGGTGATGAACCAGTCATGCTCTCAGTCAGTCACCAACACAATGTGATGAACCAGCCATTCTCTCAGGCAGTCATCAACACCATGGGGCTAAGGGGTATGTCCTACGAGGAGAGGTTAAGGGAAATCGACCTGACGACACTGGAAGACAGGAGACATAGGGGGATATGATAACGACATATAAAATACTTAGTGGTATAGACAAGGTGGACAGAGACAGGATGTTCCAGAGATGGGACACAACAACAAGGTGTCACAGTTGGAAGTTGAAGACTCAGATGAATCACAGGGATGTTAAGAAGTATATCTTAAGTCACAGAATTGTCAGGAAGTGGAATAGCCTGGGTAGTGATGTAGTGGAGGCAGGATCTATACACAGCTTTAAGAAGAGGTATGATAAAGCTCACGGAGTGGAAAGAGTGACCGGGTAGCGGCCATGTGAAGAGGCGGGGCCAGGAGCTGTGACTCGACCTCCGCAACCACAACTAGGTGAGTACACACACACACACACACACACACACAGGCTTTATCAAGTGTCTTGACAAAGCCAGTGCGTGGGCGAAACGTGGTTAACAATAACTCTGCTTCTGGTTCCAGCAAAGTCAACTAGATCAGCCAGCATGACAGAGTAACAGTTGAATCATCGGTAAAAATTTACGATCCAAGATAAGACACTTCCAAAAAAATTTTGAGTTTATACCCCGGCGCGGACAGTTCAGTAGTAGCGCCGATGGGGGGGGAGGGTTGCAGAAAGTTACAACTTCAATATAAAATTGCCTTATTATAGCGTGGCTCTAGGATGTAAGTAATGGATGAAGTTTTGAAGTCTGGTAAAGATCTATGAAGCAGAAGTCAATTTATCGGACACCAGTCATTCTTCACGGCCACATCACACTTCTCACTCTGATCTTTCTAACTTGAATAGAATTTACACGTCAGGAGAGACGTTAGACGTGAACTTAGTCGAGATGGGTAATCTTTGGGTCAAATTAATCATGTGGTAACTTCTCCTCTTGTAAAATTCAAATTAATTACACGGTAACTTCACTGATGTATCATTCAAAGTTATCCCGTGGTAACTGTTCTCCGTTGTACGGTTCAAAGTTATCCCGTGGTAACTGTTCTCCGTTGTACGGTTCAAAGTTATCCCGTGGTAACTGTTCTCCGTTGTACGGTTCAAAGTTATCCCGTGGTAACTGTTCTCCGTTGTACGGTTCAAAGTTATCCCGTGGTAACTGTTCTCCGTTGTACGGTTCAAAGTTATCCCGTGGTAACTGTTCTCCGTTGTACGGTTCAAAGTTATCCCGTGGTAACTGTTCTCCGTTGTACGGTTCAAAGTTATCCCGTGGTAACTGTTCTCCGTTGTACGGTTCAAAGTTATCCCGTGGTAACTGTTCTCCGTTGTACGGTTCAAAGTTATCCCGTGGTAACTGTTCTCCGTTGTACGGTTCGGAGTTATCCCGTGGTAACTGTTCTTCATCATATTGCTTAAAGTTATCACAAGGTAACTGGTTTTTGTTCAATGGTTCAAAGTTATCAGAGAATAACTGTTTGTTCACGCATCGTTGAAACTTATCACCCGACAGGTGTTCTTCAGATTCAATTCACTGACCCGTTGACCTATGGATGAGTCTGCTGTGGCTGGGTCTGACAGTAAGGCAGCAGTGGGTGCTGCCAGTAACTGGATGGGTGACTGTGTGGACACAGTCCTCTTCACAATTATAAATATTGACAGTCTGGTCAACAATCACGATGTGATTCTCCTTGATGTAGTAATAACATAAACCAATTTAGACGTGATATTAATATTATTACAGAAATAAGGAATGGCTAAGCTCCACTTCCTTGATTCAGAAGCCATTCAATGGCCTCAAGGCATCCGCTTTGAAAGGTTTTGGCCTAATAAATTACTGATAAAATATTTTGTTCTAAAATGCTAGCGAACTGATGGTAGTTGGTTATATATAAGAAGAGGTTAAGATTAACTCTCACAGGATGCATTCAAGGAGCGCTGATTCATGAGAGCAAAAAGACCACAAAACCCAGATAAACCAGAGGAAGAGAAATGAGGTTTTTTTTATAACAAAAGCAGTAATACAACAGTGATGCAATCACTGTTGAAGGCTCTCTCGAGACTCCAGGTGGAAGCCAACTCTCTTGTTACAATAGTGATGGAGTAGTTTGGGTTATTTTTACTCTCCTCCATGACTCATTCCTCAAACGCTTCTCTCGCCAACCTTTATTTGAACACCTCGTCTTTACCCTCTAGTTCCTTTGCAGATGTATGTGTGAACTCAGTAAACAACTTACATAATTTTTTATTTATTTTATTAACACACTGGCCGATTCCCACCAAGGCAAGGTGGCCCGAAAAAGAAAAACTTTCACCATCATTCACTCCACCACTGTCTTGCCAGAAGGGTGCTTTACACTACAGTTTTTAAACTGCAACATTAACACCCCTCCTTCAGAATGCAGGCACTGTACTTCCCATCTCCAGGACTCAAGTCCGGCCTGCCGGTTTCCCTGAATCCCTTCATAAATGTTGCTTTGCTCACACTCCAACAGCACATCAAGTATTAAAAACTATTTGTCTCCATTCAGTATCAAACACGCTCACGCATGCCTGCTAGAAGTCCAAGCCCCTCGCACACAAAACCTCCTTTACCCCCTCCCTCCAACCTTTCCTAGGCCGACCTCTACCCCGCCTTCCTTCCACTACAGACTGATACACTCTTGAAGTCATTCTGTTTCGCTCCATTCTCTCTACATGTCCGAACCACCTCAACAACCCTTCCTCAGCCCTCTGGACAACAGTTTTGGTAATCCCACACCTCCTCCTAACTTCCAAACTACGAATTCTCTGCATTATATTCACACCACACACTGCCCTCAGACATGACATCTCCACTGCCTCCAGCCTTCTCCTCGCTGCAACATTCATCACCCATGCTTCACACCCATATAAGAGCGTTGGTAAAACTATACTCTCATACATTCCCCTCTTGCCTCCAAGGACAAAGTTCTTTGTCTCCACAGACTCCCAAATGCACCGCTCACCCTTTTCCCCTCATCAATTTTATGATTCACCTCATCTTTCATAGACCCATCCGCTGACACGTCCACTCCCAAATATCTGAATACATTCACCTCCTCCATACTCTCTCCCTCCAATCTGATATCCAATCTTTCATCACCTAATCTTTTTGTTATCATCATAACCTTACTCTTTCCTGTATTCACTTTTAATTTTCTTGTTTTGCACACCCTACCAAATTCATCCACCAACCTCTGCAACTTCTCTTCAGAATCTCCCAAGAGCAAAGTGTCATCAGCAAAGCGCAACTGTGACAACTCCCACTTTATGTGTGATTCTTTATCTTTTAACTCCACGCCTCTTGCTAAGACCCTTGCATTTACTTCTCTTACAACCCCATCTATAAATATATTAAACACCACGGTGACATCACACATCCTTGTCTAAGGCCTACTTTTACTGGGAAATAATCTCCCTCTTTCCTACATACTCTAACTTGAGCCTCACTATCCTCGTAAAAACTCTTCACTGCTTTCAGTAACCTACCTCCTACACCATACACATGCAACATCTGCCACATTGCCCCCCTATCCACCCTGTCATACGCCTTTTCCAAATCCATAAATGCCACAAAAACCTCTTTAGCCTTATCTAAATACTGTTCACTTATATGTTTCACTGTAAACACCAGGTCCACACACTCCCTACCTTTCCTAAAGCCTCCTTGTTCATTTGCTATCCTATTCTCCGTCTTACTCTTAATTCTTTCAATAATAACTCTACCATACACTTCACCAGGTATACTCAACAGACTTATCCCCCCATAATTTTTGCACTCTCTTTTGTCCCCTTTGCCTTTATACAAAGGAACTATGCATGCTCTCTGCCAATCCCTAGGTACCTTACCCTATTCCACACATTTATTAAATAATTGCACCAACCACTCCAAAACTATATCCCCACCTGCTTTTAACATTTCTATCTTTATCCCATCAATCCCGGCTGCCTTGCCCCCTTTCATTTTACCTACTACCTCACGAACTTCCCCCACACTCACAACTGGCTCTTCCTCACTCCTACAAGATGTTATTCCTCCTTGCTCTATACACGAAATCACAGCTTCCCTATCTTCATCAACATTTAACAATTCCTCAAAATGTTCCCTCCATCTTCCCAATACCTCAAACTCTCCATTTAATAACTCTCCTCTCCTATTTTTAACTAATAAATCCATTTGTTCTCTAGGCTTCCTTAACTTGTTAATCTCACTCCAAAACTTTCTTATTTTCAACAAAATTTGTTGATAACATCTCACCCACTCTCTCATTTGCTCTCTTTTTACATTGCTTCACCACTCTCTTAACCTCTCTCTTTTTTCTCCATATACTCTTCCCTCCTTGCATCACTTCTACTTTGTAAAAACTTCTCATAAGCTAACTTTTTCTTCCTTACTACTCTCTTCACATCATTCCACCAATCGCTCTTCTTCCCTCCCACACCCACTTTCCTGTAACCACAAACTTCTGCTGAACACTCTAATACTATATTTTTAAACCTACCCCATACCTCTTCGACCCCATTGCCTATGCTCTCATTAGCCCATCTATCCTCCAATAGCTGTTTATATCTTACCCTAACTGCGTCCTCTTTTAGTTTATAAACCTTCACCTCTCTCTTCCCTGATGCTTTTATTCTCCTTGTAACCCATCTACCTTTTACTCTCAGTGTAGCTACAACTAGAAAGTGATCTGATATATCTGTGGCCCCTCTATAAACATGTACATCCTGAAGTCTACTCAACAGTTTTTTATCTACCAATACATAATCCAACAAACTACTGTCATTTCGCCCTACATCATATCTTGTATACTTATTTATTCTCTTTTTCTTAAAATATGTATTACCTATAACTAAACCCCTTTCTATACAAAGTTCAATCAAAGGGCTCCCATTATCATTTACACCTGGCACCCCAAACTTACCTACCACACCCTCTCTAAAAGTTTCTCCTACTTTAGCATTCAGGTCCCCTACCACAATTACTCTCTCACTTGGTTCAAAGGTTCCTATACATTCACTTAACATCTCCCAAAATCTCTCTCTCTCCTCTACATTCCTCTCTTCTCCAGGTGCATACACGTTTATTATGACCCACTTTTCACATCCAACCTTTACTTTAATCCACATAATTCTTGAATTTACACATTCATATTCTCTTTTCTCCTTCCATAACTGATCCTTCAACATTACTGCTACCCCTTCCTTTGCTCTAACTCTCTCAGATACTCCAGATTTAATCCCATTTATTTCCCCCCACCGAAACTCCCCTACCCCCTTCAGCTTTGTTTCGCTTAGGGCCAAGACATCCAACTTATTTTCATTCATAACAAAAGCAATCATATGTTTCTTGTCATCCGCACTACATTCACGCACATCCAAGCATCCCAGTTTTACAAAGTTTTTCTTCTTCTCTTTTTTTATAAATGTCTACAGGAGAAGGGGTTACTAGCCCATTGCTCCCGGCATTTTAGTCGCCTCATCCGACACGCATGGCTTACGGAGGAAAGATTCTTTTCCACTTCCCCATGGACAATAGAAGAAATAAAGAAGAACAAGAGCTATTTAGAAAAAAGAGAAAAACCTAGATGTATGTATATATATATATGCATGTGCATGTCTGTGAAGTGTGACCAAAGTGTAAGTAGGAGTAGCAAGATATCCCTGTTATCTAGCGTGTTTATGAGACAGAAAAAGAAACCAGCAATCCTACCATCATGCAAAACAGTTACAGGTTTCTGTTTCACAGTCATCTGGCAGGACGGTAGTACTTCCCTGGGTGGTTGCTGTCTACCAACCTACTACCTACGTAATTCTCTTCTGCTAATTTTTCACAGTTTTTCCAGTTTGTTAAGAGTCATTGATGGAATATCATGACAACTTCTTTCCTCAAATACAACATGAAATCCAACAACCCCTCTATTTTCTTTTTACTCATTATTGTCTTCAAAGTGCAGCAGGATCATGAGGCAAGACTGCCGGGTGACAGCATGGGGAAGACCCGGGCAGGACCCGTCCTGGCCAACCTACGTGTACCTGTCATGATAATATTCCTGAAGGTGGTTTTTTCCCCTTTTGAATACCCCCAATTAGGTTAAACCCATAAAATTTACCTCCCACTTTTTACTTCCTTTTTGGGAAAAAAATATTACCCCTTTTTTCATAATTTACTTCCCTTTTAAATTTCCCTAATTTTTTCTTTAAAGGAAAATTATCCCCCGTTAATCTCCCGGATAAAAAAACCCCCAAAATTATTTTCCCAGAAATCCCCCCCCGGGTTTTTTCCCCTGGGAAGACCCCCAATTTTTTCTTCCGATATAGTCCTCCCAATGGAAATAACCCCCGTTTGTCCTCCCTTTTATATTCCCGGAAAGTACCCCCCCGGGGATTTAGTCTTCCCCCGGATGTTCCCCCGGGATTTTATTTCCCTGGATGAAATAGAAGGATACTTTGGAAAACCTGGGAGGGTAGATTTAAATTAAACCCCCAATGGTGATTCTGGATGTAGCCCCCCAGGGGGAAAGTAGGAAAAAATATCCCGGTTAGTTTTGGAGAAAAAACCTCCCAATGAGTACTTCCCTGTAAGTACCCCCGGGAGGTAGTACTTCCCTGGTGTAGTCCTCCAAATTATACTTCCCGGGAATTTCCTTCCCGGGGTTTTTTGTTTTTCCCGGGAGAAAAACTCCCAATTTCTTCCCGGATAAAACCCCCAAATTTTCTTTTTATATAGTCCCCCCAGTGGGAGATTCCCCTGGGGGGAAACTCCCGGGAGGGGAGACCCCGGATAAAGTCCCCCCAAAGGTGTACTTCCCGGATATATTCCTAGAGGTGAAACCCCTATTAACTCCCAGGATGGTATTTTCCCCGGAGATATAACCCCCCAAAAAGAGTTTTTCCCTATGATATAACCCCCCCAGGAGGTGTTTCCGGATATATATTTCCCGAAACTTTGGAGATATACCCCCCAGGGTTACCCCTAAAAATTAGTATCCCAGGAGGTTTTTATTCCCTGATATGTACCCCAGATTAAAATATTCCGGGAATAACCCCCCCCAGAGAAAATTCCCGGAATTATATGGATGGTATAACTCCCTGGATGATAGTACCCCCGGGATGGTAATTTCCCCGGGATATAGTACCTCCCAGGATGGTATACTTCCCTGGATGATAGACCCCCCCAGAGGGGAGAAATTCCCCGGGAATAGTCCCTCCCGGGATGGTAGTACTCCTGGATGTAGTACCTCCCAGGAGGTAGTACTCCCTGGATAAGTACCTCCCAGGATGGTAGTTTTCCCGGGATGATAGTCCCTTCCCGGGATGGTAGTATTCCCCTGGATGTAGTACCTCCCAGTGGTATATTTCCCGGATGTAGTACCTCCCGGATGGAGTACTTCCCTGGATGAAATACCCCCAGGAGGTAGTACTTCCCTGATGATAGAAACCCCCGGGATGGTAGACTTCCCTGGATGAAGTACCTCCCAATGGAGTACTTCCCTGGATGAAGTACCTCCCAGGATGGTAGATTTCCCCGGGATGATAGTACCCCCGGGTTAGTATTTCCCCCGGATGATAGTACCTCCCAGGATGGTATATTTCCCGGATGATAGACTCCCGGGAAAGGTATACTTCCCTAGAAGTACCCCCCGATGGAATCTTCCCGGATATAGTACCTCCCGGGATGGTAGTACTCCCGGGATAATTACCTCCCAGGAGGGTAGTTTTCCCCTGGAGATAGTACCCCCCAGATGGATACCCCCGGATGATAGTACCTCCCAGGATGGTAGACTTCCCTGGATGTAGACCCCCAGATGGTATATTTCCCCTGAGATAGTACCCCAGGATGGTAGTACTTCCCGGGATGATAGTACCTCCAGGATGGTATACTTCCCTGGATGATAGTACCCCCCAGGAGGGTATACTTCCCTGAAAAAGTCCCTCCCGAGGTTACTTCCCTGGAGATAGTACCTCCCGGATGGTAGTACTTCCCTGGAGATAGTACCTCCCAGGATGGTAGTACTTCCCGGATATATACCTCCAAAAAGGATACCCCCGGAGTAGACCTCCCGGGATGGTAGTACTTCCCTGTGTAGTCCCCTCCCAGGAGGGTAGTACCCCCTGGATGATAGACCTCCCAGGATGGTAGACTTCCCTGGATATAGTACCTCCCAGGATGGTATAACATCCCTGGTTTATTACCTCCCAAATGTAGTCTTCCCTGGATGATAGTACCCTCCCAGGAGGGTAGTACTTCCCTGGAATGATAGTCCCTTCCCAGATGTATACTTCCTGGATGATAGTACCTCCATAGGATGGTATACTTCACGGATTGATAGTACCTCCTGGTGTAGTACTTCCTGGTATGATAGTAACTCCCAGGATGTAGTACTTCCCGAAATAGTACCTCCCAGTGGTAGGACTCCCTGGATGATAGTAACGCTCCCAGGATGGTGTACTTCCCGGATGATATAACATCCCAGTTAAAGTTTTACTTCCCTGATGATAGTACTCCAGGATAGGTAGTACTTCCCACTGGATTATAGTACCTCCCAGGATGGTAGGATTCCTGGAATGATATACTTCCCCGATGGAAACTACCGGATGATAGTACCACCCAGGATGGTAGTACTTACCTGATGATAGTACCATCCCAGGATGGATACTGTCCCTGTGATGAAAGTACCCCAGGATGGTAGTACTTCCGCGGAAGATAGTACTCCCAGATGGTAGTACTTCCCGGATGATAGAACCTCCAGGATGGAAAGTACTTCCTGGTTGATAGTACCTCCAGGACGGTAGTACTTCCCTGGAGATAGTACCTGACCAGGATGAGTAGTACTATTCCCTGGATGAAGTACCTCCCATAGTGTAGTATTGCCTGGATGATAGTACAACTCCCAGGATGTAGTACATCCATGGAATGATACGAACCTCCACAGATGGTAGTCAATTCCCTGGATGAAAGTACCTCCCAGGAGGTAGACTTCCGGATGAGTACCTCCCAGATGGTAGTACTACCTGGATGATAGTACTTCCAGGAGGTAGTAACTTCCTCCTTGGGAATGATAGATACCTCCAGGAAGGTAAAGTACTTCCCTGGAATATAGTACCTCCCAGGATGTATACTTCCCTGATGATAGTACCTCCCAGGAGTGTAAGTACTTCCTGATGATAGTACCTCCCAGGATGGTAGTATCTTCCCTGGATGATAGTAACCAATCCCAAGGATGGTTAAGTAACTCCCAGGATGATAGTACTTCCCAGGATGTAGTACTTTCCCTGGATGATAGTACCATCCAGGATGGTAGTACTTCCCTGGATGATAGTACCTCCCAGGATGGTAGTACTTCCCTGGATGATAGTACCTCCCAGGATGGTAGTACTTCCTGGATGATAGTACCTCCCAGGATGGTAGTACTTCCCTGGATGATAGTACCTCCCAGGATGGTAGTACTTCCCTGGATGATAGTACCTCCCAGGATGGTAGTACTTCCCTGGATGATAGTACCTCCCAGGATGGTAGTACTCCCTGGATGATAGTACCTCCCAGGATGGGTAGTACTCCCTGGATGATAGTACCTCCCAGGAGGAGTATTTCCCTGGATGAAAGTACCTCCCAGGATGGTAGTACTTCCCTGGATGGTAGTACCTCCCAGGATGGTAGTACTTCCCTGGATGATAGTACCTCCCAGGATGGTAGTACTTCCCTGGATGGTAGTACCTACCAGGATGGTAGTACTTCCCTGGATGATAGTACCTCACAGGATGGTAGTACTTCCCTGGATGATAGTACCTCCCGGATGGTAGTACTTCCCTGGATGATAGTACCTCCCAGGATGGTAGTACTTCCCTGGATGATAGTACCTCCCAGGATGGTAGTACTTCCCTGGATGATAGTACCTCCCAGGATGGTAGTACTTCCCTGGATGATAGTACCTCCCAGGATGGTAGTACTTCCCTGGATGATAGTACCTCTCCCAGGATGGTAGTACTTCCCTGGATGATAGTACCTCCCAGGATGGTAGTACTTCCCTGGATGGTAGTACCTCCCAGGATGGTAAGTACTTCCCTGGATGATAGTACCCTCCCAGGATGGTAGTACTTCCCTGGATGATAGTACCTCCCCAGGATGGTAGTACTTCCCTGGATGATAGTACCTCCCAGGATGGTAGTACTTCCCTGGATGATAGTACCTCCCAGGATGGTAGTACTTCCCTGGATGATAGTACCTCCCAGGATGGTAGTACTTCCCTGGATGATAGTACCTCCCAGGATGGTAGTACTTCCCTGGATGATAGTACCTCCCAGGATGGTAGTACTTCCCTGGATGATAGTACCTCCCAGGATGGTAGTACTTCCCTGGATGATAGTACCTCCCAGGAAGGTAGTACTCTCCCTGGATGGTAGTATCTCCCTGGATGGTAGTACTTCCCTGGATGATAGTACCTCCCAGGAAGGTAGTACTTCCCTGGATGGTAGTATCTCCCTGGATGGTAGTACTTCCCTGGATGATAGTACCTCCCAGGAAGGTAGTAACTTCCCTGGATGATAGTACCTCCCAGGATGGTAGTACTTCCCTGGATGGTAGTACCTCCCAGGATGGTAGTACTTCCCTGGATGATAGTACCTCCCAGGAAGGTAGTACTTCCCTGGATGATAGTACCTCCCAGGATGGTAGTACTTCCCTGGATGATAGTACCTCCCAGGAAGGTAGTACTTCCCTGGATGGTAGTATCTCCCTGGATGGTAGTACTTCCCTGGATGATAGTACCTCCCAGGAAGGTAGTACTTCCCTGGATGATAGTACCTCCCAGGATGGTAGTACTTCCCTGGATGGTAGTACCTCCCAGGATGGTAGTACTTCCCTGGATGATAGTACCTCCCAGGAAGGTAGTACTTCCCTGGATGATAGTACCTCCCAGGATGGTAGTACTTCCCTGGATGATAGTACCTCCCAGGAAGGTAGTACTTCCCTGGATGGTAGTATCTCCCTGGATGGTAGTACTTCCCTGGATGATAGTACCTCCCAGGAAGGTAGTACTTCCCTGATGGTAGTATCTCCCTGGATGGTAGTACTTCCCTGGATGATAGTACCTCCCAGGATGGTAGTACTTCCCTGGATGATAGTACATCCCAGGATGGTAGTACTTCCCTGGATGATAGTACCTCCCAGGAAGGTAGTACTTCCCTGGATGGTAGTATCTCCCTGGATGGTAGTACTTCCCTGGATGATAGTACCTCCCAGGAAGGTAGTACTTCCCTGGATGGTAGTATCTCCCTGGATGGTAGTACTTCCCTGGATGATAGTACCTCCCAGGAAGGTAGTACTTCCCTGGATGGTAGTATCTCCCTGGATGGTAGTACTTCCCTGGATGATAGTACCTCCCAGGATGGTAGTACTTCCCTGGATGATAGTACCTCCCAGGATGGTAGTACTTCCCTGGATGGTAGTACTCCCTGGATGGTAGTACTTCCCTGGATGATAGTACCTCCCAGGATGGTAGTACTTCCCTGGATGATAGTACCTCCCAGGATGGTAGTACTTCCCTGGATGATAGTACCTCCCAGGAAGGTAGTACTTCCTGGATGGTAGTATCTCCCTGGATGGTAGTACTTCCCTGGATGATAGTACCTCCCAGGAAGGTAGTACTTCCCTGGATGGTAGTATCTCCCTGGATGGTAGTACTTCCCTGGATGATAGTACCTCCCAGGAAGGTAGTACTTCCCTGGATGGTAGTATCTCCCTGGATGGTAGTACCTTCCTGGATGATAGTGAGACGAGTCAATAATTCAGTGCCTGTCGACTGTCCTCCTGTTGGCATATCATGTGACAGGCAAGAGGCACTGAATTACGGAAGAGTATTTCTGACATGTGATACCTTCCTACAATTCCGAGCGACGTACGAGAGTAACTCTCTCTCTCTCTCTCTCTCTCTCTCTCTCTCTCTTCGTATATGAGCGTGTGTGTGCTCACCTATTTGTACTCACTTATTTGTGGTTGCAGGGGTCGAGACTCAACTCCTGGCCCCACCTCTTCACTGACCGCTACTGGGTCCTCCCTCTCCCTGTTCCACGAGCTTAATCATACCTCGTCTTAAAGCTATGTATGGTTCCTGCCTCCAATACATCACTTGCCAGATTATTCCACATCCTAACAACTCTGTGGCTGAAGAAATACTTCCTAACATCCCTTTGACTCATCTGTGTCTTCAATTTCCAATTATGACACGTTGTTTCTGTGTCCCATCTCTGGAACATTGTGTCTGTGTCCACCTTATCTATTCCACGCAGTATTTTGTATGTCGTTATCATGTCTCCCCTGACCCTCCTGTGTGTGTGTGTGTGTGTGTGTGTGTGTGTGTGTGTGTGTGTGTGTGTGTGTGTGTGTGTGTGTGTGTGTGTTTTGTGTGTATGTATGTGTGCGCGCGCGCTTCATAAAGGCGCCGCTAAAGCGGGTATAGGGATTTTCGAGCAATATCTTAAATTCAGGATTCGTATAATTTACAATTTCTTGGAGAAGTTTTTGCGCGTTGGAAAAATTAGACTTCCAGTAGTAATGAAGTAATGATGGAGATAATGCTGGAGCACTCAAAGAATGGTGATGGAAATACTGGAGATGGTGTTGGTGGAGTATCGAAGAAAAAGTGAGGGGGAAAGGGGAATGTTGGAGAGTGTTGACGCAGTACTGTAAGTGTTGGCGAAGTGTCTAGAAGATAGAAGAAAGAGGTGCCATAGTACTGAGGGAGAATTTGCTCTATTTTTTAACTAGCGGTGGAGACGTGAGGGTGATGGAGTCGTGGTGGGCAAGTAACACACTGCTGAGAAACTATAAAGAAGCACAGGCAGTTTACACAGATGTCAACACCAGACATACCTGGCAGATGTTATTTAATTGCATGATAAACTACTTTACCCAGAGAGAACAAAAAGTCACAATACCGTAAGTGGAACAATACACAAATAACCCTCACATAGGAGAGAGGAAGAGCGTACGACGACGTTTCGGTCCGACTTGGACCATTTTCGTCGTTCGCTCCTCCTCTCTCCTATGTGCGGGTTATAATGTTGGTTGTGGTGGTGGCCTCCACAACCCAGACGTAACTTCAACACTACGCCAGTCTTGGATCTTATTAATTTGTGCACATAGTTGTGCGAACCTACTGGCCAAATGACCAAATAAATTACGAAAAGTCAATAAGCGTACGAAAGATTTACGTACCGTCGTATTTTCCGGCATATAAGGCGCACGACAGAAGTATCATAACGGTCAATCAATAATTATAATCAAGGGTTAATTATCCTCTTACTTTACGATAAAGCGTAACCCAAACCTTACCCTTGACCCTGACCTTGAGCATATAAGGCGCAAGCTGATTTTCCAAGATTTTTTTGTTGGGAAAAAGGGTGCGTCTTACATGCCGGAAGATACTGTAATTAAGAAAACTTGGGAAAAGATTTCAACTGATCTTAATGAATTTAAGGAATGAATTAACGAACAGTCAGACCTTTTTTATAGAAACACTGCTAAAAAAAAGGTAATGCAGCGGAATTACGGATGATTGAGAGTGAAATATCAAATTATAAAACGGGGGATGGGGCATTAGCTTCAAACTGCCGCTCCATCAAACAAACTCAATAGTGGCTAAAATAATAGAATCGATACCAGCGGTTGCAATTCTAATTCGCTTTGATAATCATAATATAATTAAGGAGGTCAACACGGGTGATAAAGCATCGATCCTCTCTGGTAAATTTACTCATTTTGACTTCGGTAATTTGAAATGTTGGACGAGACACAAATGTCCCAGACTTTCCAGTGGAAACTTTTAGACGATGTTTCGATCAGTCTTGAACTAATATAATCACAATTGAAATGGTTCATGGTGGACCGAAACGTCCTTTAAATTGCTGATTCTCAACGCGGGTCACATGGCCCCCTTAGGACCCAAGCAATATTTGTAGGGGGACACATGATATAACCCATCTCCCTGCAACAGCTGGCGTGGTGATGCCAACCCACCTCCCTACAACAGAAGGTGTCGACCCCCCTCCCTGCAGCAGTTGGTGTCAACCCCCCTCCTGAGCAGGTGTCCACCCCACCTCCCGAGCAGCGGTGTCACCCCACCTACCGAGCAGCTGGTGTCACCCCCACCTAGCGCAGCACTGGTGTCACCACCACCTCCCTGCGCAGGGTTCAACCCACCCCCCCGCAGCAGTGGTGCCCCCTTCCCTCCCGAGCAGCGGGTGTAAACCCACCTCCCGCAGCAGGGTTCAACCCACCTCCCTGCAGCACTGGTACTAAACCCCACCCCCGCAGCATGGTTAAACCCACCCCCCCGCAGCAGTGGTTAAACCCCACCTCCCTGCAGCAGGTGCAACCCACCTCCGCAGCACTGGTGTCACCCCACCTCCCGAGCAGTTTGTTCACCCACCCCGCAGCAGCTGGTGTCAACCCACCTCCCGCAGCAGTGGTTCACCCCACCCCTGCAGCAGTTGGTGTCACCCACCTCCCGGAGCAGGGTGTAAACCCCACCTCCCGCAGCAGGGGTGACCCACCTCCCGAGCAGCGGGTTCAACCCACCTCCGCAGCGGGGGTTCAACCCACCTCCCCGCAGCAGCTGGTATCAACCCACCCCGACCCAGCTGGTGCAACCCCCCCTAAACCCCAGCAGCTGGTTCACCCCACCCCCCCGCAGCACCTGGTTAAACCCAACCTCCCTGCAGCAGGTGGTGCCACCTTACCCCCCACTGCAGAGCTGGTGTCACCCCCCCTTTCCCTGCAGCATTTGGTAAACCCACCTCCCTGCGGGCGATGGTGCCCCTTTACCTCCCGCAGCAGCTGGTGTCACCCCACCTCCTGCAGCAGCTGGTTCAACCCCCCTCCCTGCAGGGCAGGCTGGGTGTACCCCACCTCCCGAGCACCCTGGGTCACCCCACCTCCCGCAGAAACTGGTGCAACCCACCTCCCTGCAGCGGGTGGTTCAACCCACCTCCCGCAGAGGGGGTCACCCCACCTCCCTAGTAGCAGCTGGTGCCACCCACCTCAGGAGCAGCTGGTGTAAACCCCACCTCCCTGCAGCACCGGGTTCACCCACCTTCCCGCAGCAGCGGGGTAAACCCACCCCCGAGCGCTGTTCACCCCACCTCCTGCAGCAGCTGTAAAACCCCACCTCCTGCAGCAGCTGGGTCACCCCACCTCCCGTAGCAGGTTAAACCCCACCTCCTGCAGCAGTGGTGCCACCACCTCCGCAGCAGTTTGTTCAACCCCACCCCCCTGCAGCACTGGTGTCACCCCACCTCCCGCAGCGGGATGGTGCCCCCACCTCCCGCAGCAGTGGTGTAAAACCCCACCTCTGCACCCAGGTTCACCCACCTCCCGCAGCAGCTGGTGTCACCCACTCCCCGAGCAGCTGGTGTCACCCCAACCTCCCGCAGCAGCTGGTGTCAACCACCTCCCTGCAGCAGGGGGTTCACCCACCACCCGCAGCAGCTGGTGTCACCCACCTCCCCGTAGCAGCTGGTGTAACCCACCTCCCCGCAAGCAGCTGGTGTCAACCCACCTCCCTGCAGCAGGGTGTCAACCCCACCTCCGCGCAGCGTGGTGTCACCCCAACCTCCCGTAGCAGCGGGTTTGTCAACCCACCTCCGCAGCAGGTGTTCAACCCCCTCCCTGCAGCAGTGGTATAAACCCCACCTCCTGCAGTAGGGGTCAACCCACCTCCCCGCAGTAGTTTTCCCCACCTTTACCTTAAACCCACCAGCACCCCTGGTGTCACCCCACCTCCCTGCAGCAGCTGGTATCAACCCACCTCCCTGCAGCAGCTGGTGTCCCCTAACCTCCCCGCAGCAGATGGTGTCACCCCACCCCCTGCAGCAGTTGTGTCAACCCCCCTCCCTGCAGCAGGTGTCACCCCACTCCCGAGCAGCTGGTGTCACCCACCTCACGAGCAGCTGGTGTAAACCCCACCTCTGCAGCAGCTGGTCAACCAACCTCCCGCAGCAGCTGGTTCAACCCACCACGCCGTAGCAGCTGGTGTCACCCACCCTCAACTGCAGCAGCTGGATCAACCCACCTCCTCGCAGCAGCGGATCAACCCACCTCTGGAAATCTAGTTGATTCAATTAAACCTCTCTGGCAGCAAGCTGTGCACCCAACTTTCCTGGCAGCACTTGGTTGACCCACCTCCGCAGCAGTTGTGAACAACCTTACCTCCCAATGAAGCAGCTGGTGTCACCACCTCCCAATGCTGCACGGGTCACATCCCCCTTTCCCAGCTTTTGTAGACTGTATAACCCATCTCCCTGCACAGCTGGTGGTCACCCCACCTCCCTCAACAGAAGGTGTCAACCCCCCCCAGCTCCCACCTCGCAGCAGTTGGTGTCACCTACCTCCCGTAGCAGCATGGTGTGGTGTCAACCCACCTCCCTGCAGCAGTGGTGTCAACTCCACCTACCGCAGCAGCTGGTGTCACCCCCACCACCGCAGCAGCTGGTGTCACCCCACCTCTCTGCACAGCTGGTGTCCACCCACCTCCCTGCAGCAGTGGTGCCCACCCTACCTCCCTGTAGCAGCTGGTGTCACCCCACCTCCCTGCAGCAGCTGGTATCAACCCACCTCCCTGCAGCATCTGGTGTCCACCTCACCTCCCCGCAGCAGATGGTGTCACCCCACCTCCCTGCAGCAGTTGGTGTCAACCCACCTCCCTGCAGCAGGTGTCACCCACCTCCGCGCAGCAACTGGTGTCACCCCACCTCACCGTAGCAGCTAGTGTAAACCCCACCTCAGCGCAGCAGCTGGTGTCAACCCACCTCCCTGAAGCAGCTGGTATCAACCCACCACCCCGCAGCAGCTGGTGTCACTCCACCTCGCCGTAGCAGCTGGTGTCAACCCACCTCCCCGCAGCAGGTGTCGACCCACCTCCCTGCAGCAGCTGTACACCCCACCCGCCGCAGCAGCTGGTCAACCCACCTCCCGCAGCAGCTGGTATCAACCCACCTCTCTGCAGCAGCTGGTGCCAACCCACCTCACTGCAGCAGCTGGTGTCACCCCACCTCCCTGCAGCACCTGGTGTCACCCCACCTCCCTGCAGCAGATGGTGCCACCTTACCTCCCAGCAGGAGCTGGTGTCACCCCACCTCCCTGCAGCAGCTGGTATCAACCCACCTCCCTGCAGCAGATGGTGTCACCTCACCTCCCCGCAGCAGCTGGTGTCACCCCACCTCCCTGCAGCAGCTGGTGTCAACCCACGTCCCTGCAGCAGGTGTCACCCCACCTCCGCGCAGTAGCTGGTGTCACCCCACCTCACCCGAGCAGCTGGTGTCAACCCACCTCAGCTGCAGCAGCTGGTGCAACCCACCTCCCCTGCAGCAGCTGGTATCAACCCACCTCCTCGCAGTCTGGCTCAACCCACCTCCCCGAGCAGCTAGTATCAACCCACCTCTCTGCAGCAGCTGGTGCCAACCCACCTCCGCAGCAGCTGGTGTCACCCACCTCTCTGCAGCACCTGGTGTCACCCCACCTCGCGCAGCAGCTGGTGTCACCCCACCTCACCGTAGCAGCTGGTGTCACCCACCTCCCTGCAGCAGCTGGTATCAACCCACCTCCTCGCGCAGCTGCATCAACCCACCCCCGAAGCAGCTAGTATCAACCCACCTCCGCAGCAGCTGGTGCCAACCCACCTCACTGCAGCAGCTGGTGTCACCCACCTCCCTGCAGCAGCTGGTGATCACCCCACCTCCCTGCAGCAGATGGTGCCACCTTACCTCCTCAGCAGCAGCTGGTGTCACCCCACCGCCCTGCAGCAGCTGGTATCAACCCACCTCCCTGCAGCAGATGATGTCACCTCACCGCCCCGCAGCAGCTGGTGTCAGCCCACCTCCACGCAGCAGCTGGTGTCAACCCACCTCCCTGCAGCAGCTGGTGTCACTCCACCTCCCTGCAGCAGCTGGTGTCACCCCACCTCCCCGTAGCAGCTGGTGTCACCCCACCTCCCCGCAGCAGCTGGTGTCAACCCACATCCCTGCAGCAGCTGGTATCAACCCACCTCCCCGCAGCAGCTGGTGTCACCCCACCTCCCTGCAGCAGCTGGTGGCAACCCACCTCCACGCAGCAGGTGTCGACCCACCTCCCTGCAGCATCTGGTCTCAACCCACCTCCCCGCAGCAGCTGGCATCAACCCACCGCCCCGCAGCAGCTAAAATCAACCCACCTCTCTGCAGGAGCAGGTATC
Organism: Cherax quadricarinatus; assembly: GCF_026875155.1. Classification (NCBI taxonomy): domain Eukaryota; kingdom Metazoa; phylum Arthropoda; class Malacostraca; order Decapoda; family Parastacidae; genus Cherax; species Cherax quadricarinatus. The sequence continues at coordinate 84,839,665 of NC_069402.1, read as the reverse complement.
ATCCCACCTCCACGCAGCAGCTGGTGTCAACCCACCTCCCCGCAGCAGCTGGTATCAACCCACCTCTTGGAAGCAGCTGGTGTCAACCCACCTCCCTGAAGCAGCTGGTGTCAACCCACCTCCCCGCAGCAGCTGGTGTCAACCCACCTCCCCGCAGCAGCTGGTGTCACCCCACCTCCCTGCAGCAGCTGGTATCTACCCACCTCCCCGCAGCAGCTGGTATCAACCCATCTCCCTGCAGTAGCTGGTGTCACCCCATCTCACCGCAGTAGCTAGTATCAACCCACCTTCGTGTAGAAGCTGGTATCAACCCACCTCCCTGCAGCAGCTGGTGTCACCCCACCTCCCTGAAGAAGCTGGTATCAACCCACCTCCCTGCAGCAGCTGGTGTCAACCCACCTCCCCGAAGCAGCTGGTGTCACCCCACCTCCCTGCAGCAGCTGGTATCAACCCACCTCCCTGCAGAAGCTGGTATCAACCCACCTCCCCGCAGCAGGTGTCGACCCACCTCCCTGCAGCAGCTGGTCTCAACCCACCTCCCCGCAGCAGCTGGCATCAACCCATCTCCCAGCAGCAGCTAGTATCAACCCAGCTCTCTGCAGGAGCTGGTGTCAACCCACCTCCCTGCAGCAGCTGGTGTCACCTCACCTCCCCGCAGCAGCTGGTGTCACCCCACCTCCCTGCAGCAGCTGGTGTCAACCCACCTCGTCGTAGCAGCTGGTGTCAACCCACCTCCCCGCAGCAGCTAGTATCAACCCACCTCTCTGCGTGGTAACCTCTCTGCAGCAGTTGGTATCAACCCACCTCCCTGCGCGCTGTGTCACCCCACCCACTCAGCAGCTGGTGTCAACCCACCTCCCCGCAGCAGCTGGTATCAACCCACGTCCCCGTAGCAGCTGGTATCAAACCACCTCCCCGCAGCAGCTGGTATCAACTCAACTCCCCGCAGCAGCTGGTATCAACCCACCTCCCCGCAGCAGCTGGTATCAACCCACCTCCCCGCAGCAGCTTTTGTCACCCAACCTCCCTGCAGCAGCTGGTATCAACCCACCTCCCTGCAGCAGCTGGTTGTCACCCCACCTCGCGGTAGCAGCTGGTGTCAACCCACCTCCCCGCAGCAGGTGTCGACCCACCTCCCTGCAGCAGCTGGTCTCAACCCACCTCCCCGCAGCAGCTGGCATCAACCCACCTTCCCGCAGCAGCTAGTATCAACCCACCTCTCTGCAGCAGCTGGTGTCAACCCACCTCCCTGCAGCAGCTGATGTCACCTCACCTCCCCGAAGCAGCTGGTGTCACCCCACCTCCCTGCAGCAGCTGGTGTCAACCCACCTCCCCGCAGCAGGTGTCGACCCACCTCCCTGCAGCAGCTGGTCTCAACCCACCTCCCCGCAGCAGCTGGCATCAACCCACCTCCCCGAAGCAGCTAGTATCAACCCACCTCTCTGCAGCAGCTGGTATCAACCCACCTCCCTGCAGCAGCTGGTATCAACCCACCTCCCCGCATAAGCTGGTATCAACCCACCTCCCAGCAGCAGCTGGTATCAACCCACCTCCCCGCAGCAGCTGGTATCAACCCACCTCCCCGCAACAGCTGGTATCAACCCACCTCCCCGCAGCAGCTGGTATCAACCCACCTCCCTGCAGCAGCTGGTATCAACCCACCTCCCCGCAGCAGCTGGTATCAACCCACCTCCCCGCAGCAGCTGGTATCAACCCACCCTCCTAAGCAGACTCACGCTCACAACGTCTTACATTACCTGCAGAAAGAAAGAATTCTCAAGGGAATCAGGTTCGTTATCTGGCCCAGTGATTGTTGAAGCCAGCGACGCTCACCTGAGTTACCTCACAATACTGTAGGCATCTGATTCTTCCTCATGGTCTTTATAACTCTCATCGTCTCTTCCTTCCCTTCATCGCCTCTTGCTCCTTCACTTAATTACCTCTTCCTCCCTTCTTCCGTCTCTTCTTCGTCCCGTCCTCTTTCTTACTGTCTCTTCCTCAAATTCGTCATCTCTTTCCTTCATCATCTCTTTTTCCCGCTCTTCCTCTAAATCTATCCTCATCTAATGCTCTCCATCGTCTCTTCCTTCTCCTCTTAATCGTCTCTTCCTCCTCCTCCTCCTCCTCCTAACGTTCCTGTCTTGGTGCTGGCAGTGGCAAAGTTGTGTATCACTGCTCCTTGATAATACCGCAGCTCATGAAGCTTACAGTAACTGCTGTCAGTCTTCACTGCTGCACTATGGCAAGCTCTGCAATCACTAACACTAATCTGTTATAAGGTACTCATATGTGTTCGTCTAGGTATCGGGAAACTAACAAGTTTCTGGCAGAAACCGATTAAGATACTAAGCTACAGTAACTACAGTAATTATTGCAAATGAAAACGATCACGGTATCTCTAATTGTCCTCTTGATACTGTAACCCAATTATCACTATATTCGCAACCACCTTGACTACAGTATCCACACACACCTTGACTACAGTATCCACACACACCTTGACTACAGTATCCACACACACCTTGACTACAGTATCCACACACACCTTGCATACAGTATCCAAACACACCTTGCACTAAGTATCACACACACACCTATACTACAGTACCACACACACCTTGAACCAAGTATCCAACAACACCTTGACTACAGTATCCACACACACCTTGACTACAGTATCCACACACACACCTTGACTACAGTATCCACACACACCTTGACTACAGTATCCACACACACCTTCACTACAGTATCCAAACACACCTTGACTACAGTATCCACACACACCTTGACTACAGTATCCACACACACCTTGACTACAGTATCCACACACACCTTGACTACAGTATCCACACACACCTTGACTACAGTATCCACACACACCTTGACTACAGTATCCACACACACACCTTGACTACAGTACCCACACACACACCTTGACTACAGTATCCACACACTCCTGACTACAGTATCCAACACTTACAGTATCCACACACCTTGACTACAGTATCCACACACACCTTGACTACAGTATCCACACACACACCTTGACTACAGTATCCACACACACCTTGACTACAGTATCACACACACACCTTGACTACAGTATCCACACACTCCTTGACTACAGTATCCACACTCCTGACCTATCACACACTCTGACTACAGTATCCACACACACCTTGACTACAGTATCCACACACACACTTGACTACAGTATCCCACACACCTTGACTACAGTATCCACACACACCTTGACTACAGATCCACACACACTCCTTGACTACAGTATCCACACACACCTTGACTACAGTATGCCACACACACCTTGACTACAGTATCCACACACACCTTGACTACAGTATCCATACACACACCTTCACTACAGTATCCACACACACCTTACTACAGTATCCACACACCTTACTACAGTATCCACACACACCTTCACTACAGTATCCACACACACCTTGACTACAGTATCCACACACACCTTACTACAGTATCCACACACACTTCACTACAGTCCACACACAACACTTCACTACAGTATCCACACACACCTTCACTACAGTATCCACACACACCTTCACTACAGTATCCACACACACCTTCACTACAGTATCACCACTCACTACATACCACACACACCTTCACTACAGTATCCACACACACACCTTCACTACAGTATCCCACACACACCTTCCTACAGTACCACACACACACGCCTTCACTACAGTATCCACACACACCTTCCTACAGTATCCCACACACACACCTTCACTACAGTATCCCACACACACACCTCATACAGTACCCACACACCTTCACTACAGTATCCCACACACACCCTTCACTACAGTATCCACACACACCTTCACTACAGTATCCACACACACCTTACTACAGTATCCACACACACCTTCACTACATTATCCACACACACACCTTCACTACAGTATCCACACACACCTTCACTACAGTATCCACACACACACCTTCACTACAGTATCCACAACACACCTTCACTACAGTAACCCACACACACACTTCACTACAGTATCCACACACACACACCTCACTACAGTATCCACAACACACACCTCACTACAGTATCCACACACCACCTCACTACAGTATCCACACACACACCTTCACTACAGTATCCACACACACACCTTCACTACAGTATCCACACACACCTTCACTACAGTATCCACACACACACCTCACTACATATCCACACACACACCTTCATACAGATCCACACACACACCTTCACTACAGTATCCACACACACACCTTCACTACAGTATCCACACACACACCTTCACTACAGTATCCACACACACACCTTCACTACAGTATCCACACACACCTTCACTACAGTATCCACACACACTTCACTACAATCCACACACACCTTCACTACAGGTATCCACACACACCTTCACTACAGTATCCACACACACCTTCACTACAGTATCACACACACAACCTTCACTACAGTATCCACACACACCTTCACTACAGTATCCACCACACACCTTCACTACAGTATCCACACACACACCTTCACTACAGTATCCACCACACACCTTCACTACAGTATCCACACACACCTTCACTACAGTATCCACACACACACCTTCACTACAGTATCCACACACCTACTACGTATCCACACACACCTTCACTACAGTATCCACACACACACCTTCACTACAGTATCCACACACACACTTCACTACAGTATCCACACACACCTTCACTACAGTATCCACACACACCTTCACTCAGTATCCACACACACACCTTCACTACAGTATCCACACACACACCTTCACTACAGTATCCACACACACCTTCACTACAGTATCCACACACACACCTTCACTACAGTATCCACACACACCTTCACTACATTATCCACACACCACCTTCACTACAGTATCCACACACACCTTCACTACAGTATCCACACACACCTTCACTACAGTATCCACACACACCTTCGCTACAGCGTCCACACACACCTTCACTGCAGTATCCACACACACGCCTTCACTACAGTATCCACACACACCTTCACTACAGTATCCACATACACATTTATAGTATCCTCACACACACCTTCACTACAGTATCCACACACACACCTTCACTACAGTATGCACACACACCTTCACTACAGTATCCACACACACACTTCACTACAGTATCCACAGACACACCTTCACTACAGTATGCACACACACACCTTCACTACAGTATCCACACACACACCTTCACTACAGTATCCACACACACACTTTCACTACATTATCCACACACACACCTTCACTACAGTATCCACCCACCTTCACTACAGTATCCACACACACCTTCACTACAGTATCCACACACACCTTCAATAGAGTATCCACACACACACCTTCACTACAGTATCCACACACACCTTCACTACAGTATCCACACACACCTTCACTACAGTATCCACACACACCTTCACTACAGTAACCACACACACCTTCACTACAATATCCACACACACACCTTCATTACAGTATCCACACACATCTTCACTACTGCATCCACACACACACCTTCACTACAGTATCCACACACCTTCACTACAGTATCCACACACCTTCACTACAGTATCCACACACACACCCTCACTACAGTATCCACACACCTTCACTACGGTATCCACACACACCTTCACTACAGTATCAACACACACACCTTCACTACAATATCCACACATACACCTTCACTACGGTATCTACACACACCTTCACTACAGTATCCACACACACACCTTCACTACACTATCCACACACACACCTTCACTAGAGTATCCACACACCTTCACTACAGTTTCCACACACACCTTCACTGCAGTATCCACACACACGCCTTCACTACAGTATCCACATACACCATTATATTATCCACACACACACTTTCACTACAGTATCCACACACACACACCTTCACTACGGTATCCACACACACCTTCACTTCAGTATCCACACACACCTTCACTACAGTATCTACACACACACCTTCACTACAGTATCCACACACACCTTCACTACAGTATCCACGCACACACCTTCACTACAGTATCCACACACACACTTCACTACAGTATCCACGCACACACCTTCACTACAGTATCCACACACACACCTTCACTACAGTATCCACACACACACCTTCACTACAGTATCCACACACACACCTTCAATACAGTATCCACACACCTTCACTACAGTATCCACACACACCTTCACTACAGTATCCACACACACACCTTCACTACAGTATCCACACACACACCTTCACTACAGTATCCACACACCTTCACTACAGTATCCACACACACCTTCACTATAGTATCCACACACACCCTCACTACAGTATCCACACACACACCTTCACTACAGTATCCACACACACCTTCACTACAGTATCCACACACACCTTCACTACAGTATCCACACACACCTTCACTACAGTATCCACACACACCTTCACTACATTATCCACACACTCACCTTCACTACAGTATCCACACACACCTTCACTACAGTATCCACACACACCTTCACTACAGTATCCACACACATCTTCACTACAGTATCCACACACACACACCTTCACGACAGTATCCACACACACCTTCACTACAGTATCCACACACACCTTCACTACAGTATCCATACACACCTTCACTACAGTATCCACACACACCTTCACTGCAGTATCCACACACACACCTTCACTACAGTATCCACACACCTTCACTACAGTATCCACACAAACACCTTCACTACAGTATCCACACACACACCTTTACTACAATATCCACACACACACCTTCACTACGGTATCCACACACACCTTCACTACAGTATCCACACACACCCTTCACTACAGTATCCACACACACACCTTCACTACAGTAGCCACACACACCTTCACTACAGCGTCCACACACACCTTCACTGCAGTATCCACACACACGCCTTCACTACAGTATCCACACACACCTTCACTACAGTATCCACATACACATTTATAGTATCCACACACACACCTTCACTACAGTATCCACACACACACCTTCACTACAGTATGCACACACACCTTCACTACAGTATCCACACACACCTTCACTACAGTATCCACACACACACCTTCGCTACAGTATCCACACACACACCTTCACTACAGTATTCACACACACACCTTCACTACAGTATCCACACACACACCTTCACTACAGTATCCACACACACCTTCACTACAGTATCCACACACACCTTCACTGCAGTATCCACACACACACCTTCACTACAGTATCCACACACCTTCACTACAGTATCCACACAAACACCTTCACTACAGTATCCACACACACACCTTCACTACAATATCCACACACACACCTTCACTACGGTATCCACACACACCTTCACTACAGTATCCACACACACCTTCACTACAGTATCCACACACACACCTTCACTACAGTATCCACACACACCTTCACTACAGCGTCCACACACACCTTCACTGCAGTATCCACACACACGCCTTCACTACAGTATCCACACACACCTTCACTACAGTATCCACATACACATTTATAGTATCCACACACACACCTTCACTACAGTATCCACACACACACCTTCACTACAGTATGCACACACACCTTCACTACAGTATCCACACACACTTTCACTACAGTATCCACAGACACACCTTCACTACAGTATGCACACACACACCTTCACTACAGTATCCACACACACACCTTCACTACAGTATCCACACACACACTTTCACTACATTATCCACACACACACCTTCACTACAGTATCCACCCACCTTCACTACAGTATCCACACACACCTTCACTACAGTATCCACACACACACCTTCAATAGAGTATCCACACACACACCTTCACTACAGTATCCACACACACACCTTCATTACAGTATCCACACACACCTTCACTATAGTACCCACACACACACCTTCACTACAGTATCCACACACACACCTTCACTACAGTATCCACACACACCTTCACTACAGTATCCACACACACCTTCACTACAGTATCCACACACACACACCTTCACTACAGTATCCACACACATACCTCCACTACAGTATGCACACACACCTTCACTACAGTATCCACACACACCTTCACTACAGTATCCACACACACCTTCACTACAGTATCCACACACACCTTCACTACAGTATCCACACACACCTTCACTACAGTAACCACACACACCTTCACTACAATATCCACACACACACCTTCATTACAGTATCCACACACATCTTCACTACTGCATCCACACACACACCTTCACTACAGTATCCACACACCTTCACTACAGTATCCACACACCTTCACTACAGTATCCACACACACACCCTCACTACAGTATCCACACACCTTCACTACGGTATCCACACACACCTTCACTACAGTATCAACACACACACCTTCACTACAATATCCACACATACACCTTCACTACGGTATCTACACACACCTTCACTACAGTATCCACACACACACCTTCACTACACTATCCACACACACACACCTTCACTAGAGTATCCACACACCTTCACTACAGTTTCCACACACACCTTCACTGCAGTATCCACACACACGCCTTCACTACAGTATCCACATACACCATTATATTATCCACACACACACTTTCACTACAGTATCCACACACACACACCTTCACTACAGTATCCACACACACCTTCACTACAGTATCCACACGCACCTTCACTATAGTACCCACACACACCTTCACTGCAGTATCCACACATACACCTTCTCTACAGTATGCACACACACCTTCCCTACAGTATCCACACACACACCTTCACTACAGTATCCACACACACCTCTACAGTACCCACACACACGCCTTCACTACAGTATCCACACACACCTTCACTACAGTATCCACACACACCTTCACTACAGTATCCACACACACCTTTACTACAGTATCCACACACATACCTTAACTACATTATCCACACACACACCTTCTCTACAGTATCCAAACACACCTTCACTACAGTATCCACACACACCTTCACTAAAGTATGCACACACACCTTCACTACAGTATCCACACACACCTTCACTACAGTATCCACAGACACACCTTCACTACAGTATCCACACACACACCTTCACTACAGTATCCACACACACACACCTTCACTACAGTATCCACACACACACCTTCACTACAGTATCCACACACACACCTTCACTACAGTATCGACATAACAGAGCCCGGGAAGCTAGGAACTGTGTCACACTTCCAGAGTAGTCATAGAGTACCATTTTCAGTGCTCCTACTTTCAGTACCTAAGAACTATTTTTATCCTAACTATTTGAACACATAAGAACTATTTTCAATACAAATATTTTGAACACATAGCACTACTTCAACATTATATTAATACATAATTAATATTTTCAACACGTATGTAGTGTTCTCCATAACATATCCTGTATTTCCACCAGAGAGAGAGAGAGAGAGAGAGAGAGAGAGAGAAGAGAGAGAGAGAGCGAGTATCAACAATGTATATCCGAGTATCACAGATGTAGGCTCCAAAATCGTGGCTTCACCAAATCCTTTCCATCATAGTCAATTGTCCTCACTCTCAATCCTCTTTGTGACCTAGTCTATTTCTGTCTAAATCTACAACTACTGTATTGTATTTAGTGTTGTTGCAACAGCTTGTCCTGCTTCAACCAGCACTGCATCAACAGTCTAGCTGATCAGAGCGAGCAAGAAAGGCGCGATTTTCGGACGCTGACTATTCTCCACTACTCCTGGCGTTGAATGACCCACACGGGTTTACAGCTTTATGGAATGCAATCCTGCCACTCGTGATGCTGTGATCTTCCAACATCTTGTTGTTAGTTTGGTTGCTGCTCTTGTAACTAACTCCGTATTTCCAGACATTGCTGGCTGATACGGCTGCTGTAGTTCTTCCTTCTGTAATACCTGTTGTTACAGCTGCTGTAGTAAACCTGTATGAGTCATTTATACAAATTATTATTATTACAACCCAGGAGTCCCAATGGCCTGTTATCCTGGGTGTAAAGGGAGCAAAATAAATACAGCAGAAAAACTTTTGACTTATATTATCCTTCACCAATTTAGAACAGAAGTATGTACACTATATACACTATGTACAGTGATAGGTATTAGTGCACTCCACGGTAAGCAAGGCAGAATAGAAGCCACTAGAGAGCAGATCGTGCTTCAACCAGCTCTAGAATGGGAATAACAAGGGCACACAGGAGAGTGGTACCCACATAACCTATGCGATTGCCAAAACCATCTTCTCATTGGCTGGAACCTGGGTACTGATTGAACGACGGGGCCCCATCGTCATCCCTAGTACCTGGTTCGCTGGTTGGGGGAGATAGCCTTTCAATGAGGGTGTGTACATGCACCGAATAAAGGTTACGTATTCTTTGCATGCCACAATTATTTGTACTATTAGTATCATCCTCTTGAAGGGAAGAGAGGTTGTGAGCCCTTCACTAGCATCAAGACACCCCCCCCCTTCACCCCTTGAAGGGAGGCTGTGAGCCCTATACTAGCATCAAGGCACCAGCCTTCCCCTGAAGGGGCTGAAGGTTGTGCAGGAGCGTGTGCAGTATAAACTGTTCCACTATGCTGAGCATTTCTTTTTCTTATCCCTGCCCAGTTAGGACTTTCCTTACAGCAAAACACACAGACACTCCAGCACAAGATACATGTACTCAGGCACTTAAAACTTGGCCCACTTTCCAATGTCACTCTCAACTTTTAGTGCCTCTCAGGATGTTAAGAACATCATGGAGGTGTGTTTGTAACAGCTAAAGCTTCGTTCAGAGTATTTTGTAAGGCGTTAAGGAGAAGTGGAACGACCTAGACAGTGCAGTGGTTGAGGTAGCATTCACACAAAGCTTCGCGAACGGGCACACTGGGCTCACGTAGACAGGGTTGAAGAAACTCAATAGCAGCCAGCGAAGAGGCGGTACCAGGAGCTGAGACTCTACCCCTGCAACCACAAACAGGTCAGTACAAATAGGAGACCCCAGGTGTTGACCAGCCCTGCCCACTGCTGCACTTACCTCCCCACAAGGTTCCTTGACACTGGTGACGGGCTCCTGATAAAAGGAATTGAACCTGACCTTCCTTGTTACCAACCTGTATTTCACATTCCCTAGGCGCTGAATGACCTCTTAGGTTTTAACGCTTCACCGAGAAAATCAGTAGTGGTAGGAGTAGTAATAGTAATAGTACTAGTAGTAATAGTAGTAATAGTAGTAGTAGCAATAGTAATAGTAGTAGTAGTAATAGTAGAATAGTAGTAGTAATAGTAGAATAGTAGTAGTAATAGTAGAATAGTATTACTAGTAGTAGTAATAATAATAGTAGTAGTAATAGTAGTAGTAATAATAGTAGTAGTAATAATAGTAGTAGTAGTAATAGTTGTAGTAGTAATAGTAGTAATAGTAGTAGTAGTAATAGTAGTAGTAGTAATAGTAGTAGTAGTAATAGTAGTAATAATAGTAGTAATAGTAGTAGTAGTAATAGTAGTAGTAATAATAGTAGTAGTAATAGTAGTAGCTATAGTAGTAGTAGTAGTAGTAGTAATAGTAGTAGCAATAGTAGTAGTAGTAATAGTAGTAGTAATAGTAGTAGAAGTAATAGTAGTAGTAGTAGCAGTAGTAATAGTAGTAGTAGTAATAGTAGTAGTAGTAGTAATAGAAGTAGTAGTAATAGAAGTAGTAGTAATAGTAGTAGAAGTAGTAGTAATAGTAGTAGTAGTAATAGTAGTAGTAATAGTAGAAGTAGAAGTAGTAGTAATAGTAGTAGTAGAAGTAGTAGTAATAGTAGTAGAAGTAGTAGTAATAGTAGTAGTAGAAGTAGTAGTAATACTAGTAGTAGAAGTAGTAGTAATAGTAGTAGTAGTAGTAATAGTAGTAGTAATAGTAGTAAAGTAGTAGTAGTAGTAGTTATAGTTGTAGTAATAGTAGTAGTAGTTGTAATAGTAGTAGTAATAGTAGTAGTAATAGTAGTAGTAATAGTAGTAGTAATAGTAGTAGTAATAGTAGTAGTAGTAGTAGTAATAGTAGTAGTAGTAATAGTAGTAGTAGTAGTAGTAGTAGTAGTAGTAGTAGTAATAGTAGTAGTAGTAGTAGTAATAGTAGTAGTAGTAGTAGTAGTAGTAATAGTAGTAGTAGTAGTAGTAGTAATAGTAGTAGTAGTAGTAGTAGTAGTAATAGTAATAGTAGTAGTAGTAGTAGTAGTAGTAGTAGTAGTAGTAGTAGTAGTAGTAGTAGTGTTAGTAGTAGTAGTAGTAGTAGTATAGTAGTAAAGTAGTATAAGTTACTAAGTAAAGAGTTGTGAGGTAATACATACTGTGAACCTCCATCACACACCTATATTATGTACAATTGCTTGAGTTATCTGTCCGCTCATGACCTAACTTGTGAGGTCACTTGTGACCTCTCCTGACCTTGACCTCAGGCTGCTTGTTTGCTTGATGAGGTCATATATCTGTGTTTTTTTGTATACCTGTTAAAATTCAATCCTGGGCAAAACGTCGCAGTAAAGCTTTCGCTGCCTACAGTGTCTCTCTCTCACTCTGAGGGATAATTGTAGCATATAAGACGCACTTGTAGTGGTGACAAAACACACGAGACACATATGATGTTAGATACATTAATACTGAATGTAATTATAGTAAGTTAATATGTTAGAGAGACCTCATTATAAGGATCAGTAAACTGTCGTTATCCTCAAACTGTCGTTAACATTAAATATTCTCTGGTTATTTCCATATTAACCTCAAGCCATGGTTATACACAGCCTCAGTGTTACAACATCTCAATATAAATCTCACTATTTACAAAGTTAAAAATTTTAAATAATATTGTTAAATTGTTTAAAGAAAAATTGTTTGTTTACTTTCTATTCGTTGAACGTGGAAAGAAAATCTCTTACTGCCAATAAATACGTTGTTTTTAATTATTGTTTATAGAACTTCTCATTCGGATAATAGAGGCAATTAATTAGGAGGATCCAATGTCCATAATTTATATTAATAACTAATGTGTATCGCACACACATTTACTAATAAATTGATGAGAAATGTAAAGCAATTACCACATTAAGCGTAAGTGATTCCATTAACGAACGATTGCGTAATAATCTACATTTGAATTGATTTAAAACATATTCATGAAAGTGTCATTTGATGCAACGAGAATATAAATAGGATGAGTTTCACTAGTTAGATGTCAAACACGTTTATTAAATGTCATTTATTAAAATAGTTGTTCATGTCTGCTGCCTCGTGCAGTATTAGCGCTGTACATGGTGCCAACACCACACACACACACACACACACACACACACACACACACACACACACACACACACACACACACACAAATGTAGTCCCCATATTTAAGAAAGGAAACAGAAACGAGGCGCTAAACTACAGACCTGTGTCTCTGACATGTATTGTGTGCAAAGTCATGGAGAAGATTATCAGGAGGAGAGTGGTGGAACACCTGGAACGGAACAAGATTATAAATGAAAACCAGCATGGGTTCATGGAAGGCAAATCCTGTGTCACAAACCTTCTAGATTTTTATGACAAGGTAACAGAAGTAAGACACGAGAGAGAGAGGGGTGGGTTGATTGCATTTTCCTTGACTGCAGGAAGGCCTTTGACACAGTTCCTCACAAGAGATTAGTGCAGAAGCTGGAGGATCAGGCGCATATAATAGGGAGGGCACTGCAATGGATCAGGGAATACCTGACAGGGAGGCAACAACGAGTCATGGTACGTGAAGAGGTATCACAGTGGGCGCCTGTGACGAGCGGGGTCCCACAGGGGTCAGTTCTAGGACCAGTGCTATTTTTGATATATGCGAACATGATGGAAGGAATAGACTGAAGTGTCCCTATTCGCAGATGATGTGAAGCTGATGAGAAGAATTAAATCGGATGAGGATGAGGCAGGATTGCAAAGAGACTTGGACAGGCTGGACATGTGGTCCAGAAACTGGCTTCTCGAATTCAACCCTGCCAAATGCAAAGTCATGAAGATTGGGGAGGGGCAAAGAAGACCGCAGACAGAGTATAGGCTAGGTGGACAAAGACTACAAACCTCACTCAGGGAGAAAGACCTTGGGGTGACCATAACACCGAGCACGTCACCGGAGGCACACATCATCCAAATAACTGCTGCAGCATACGGGCGCCTGGCAAACCTGAGAATAGCGTTCCGATACCTTAATAAGGAATCGATCAAGACACTGTACACTGTGTATGTTAGGCCCATACTGGAGTATGCAGCACCAGTCTGGAACCCACACCTGGTTAAGCACGTCAAGAAGTTAGAGAAAGTACAAAGGTTTGCAACAAGGCTAGTCCCAGAGCTCAAGGGAATGTCGTACGAGGAAAGGGTTGAGGGAAATCGGACTGACGACACTGGAGGACAGAAGGGTCAGGGGAGACATGATAACGACATACAAGATACTGCGGGGAATAGATAAGGTGGACAGAGACAGGATGTTCCAGAGAGGGGACACAGAAACAAGGGGTCACAACTGGAAGCTGAAGACTCAGACGAGTCAAAGGGACGTTAGGAAGTATTTCTTCAGTCGTCAGGAAGTGGAATAGCCTAGCAAGTGAAGTAGTGGAGGCAGAAACCATACATACTTTTTTTTTTTTTAAGAAGAGGTATGACAAAGCTCAGGAAGCAGAGAGGGAGAGGACCTAGTAGCAATCAGTGAAGAGGCGGGGCCAGAAGCTGAGTCTCGACCCCTGCAACCACAATTAGGTGAGTACAATTAGGTGAGTACACACATACACACACAAAGACCAGGTAATCAGGCTGAGGAAGGAAGGAGGGGAGGTCACAAAAAACGACAGAGAAGTATGTGAGGAGCTCAACATGAGATTCAAAAGTGTTCACAGAGGAGATAGAAGGGCCTCCAGAAAGGCAGAGAGGTGGGGTACACCATCAAGTGTTGGACACAATACATATAACCGAGGAAAAAGTGAAGAGGCTGCTAATTCAGCTAGATACCTCAAAGGCGATGGGGCCGGATAACATCTCTCCATGGGTCCTGAGAGAGGGAGCAGAGGCGCTATGTGTACCACTAACTATCTTCAACACATTTATCGAAACAGGACGACTACCGGAAGTATGGAAGACAGCAACTGTAGTCCAAATTTAAAAACAAAAGGAGACAGACACGAAGCATTAAACTACAGACCAGTGTCACTGGCGTGTATAGTATGCAAGGTCATGGTGAGAATTATCAGGAAAAAGAGTGGTGGAGCACCTAGAAAGGAATGAGCTGATCAACGACAGCCAGCACGGTTTCAGGGACGGGAAATCCTGTGTCACAAACCTACTGCAGTTCTACGACAGCGTGACGGCTGTAAGACAAGAGATGGGTGAGTAGATTGCATTTTCTTGGACTGTAAGAAGGTGTTTGACACAGTTCTACACAAGAGATTAGTGGGGAAGCTGGAGGACCAGTCAGGGATAACAGGGAAGGCACTACATGGATCATGAAATACCTGTCAGGAAGACAACAGCGAGTCATGGTATGTGGCGAGGTGTCAGAGTGGGCGCCTGTAATGAGCAGGGTGCCACAGGGATCAGTCCTAGGACCAGTGCTATTTCTGGTATTTGAGAACAACATGACGGAAGGAATAGAATCCGAAGTTTCGCTGTTTGCAGATCATGTGAAGTTGATGACAAGAATTAAAACCGACGAGGACCAGGCAGAACTACAGACGGTTCTGGACAGACTGCTGGCCTGGTCCAGCAACTGGCTCCTGGAATTCAACCCTACCAAGTGCAAAGTCATGAAGATTGGGGAAGGGCAAAGAAGACCACAGATGGAGTACAGTCTAGGGGGGCCAGAGCCTACAAACCTCACTCAAGGAAAAAGATCTTGGGGTGAGTATAACACCAGGCACATCTCCTGAAGCGCACATCAACCAAATAACTTGCAGCATACGGGCGCCTGGCAAACCTAAGAACAGCATTTCGACATCTATACAAGGACTCATTCAGGACCCTGTACAGTGTGTACGTTAGGCCCATATTGGAATATGTAGCGCCAGTTTGGAACCCTCACCTAGCCAAGCATGTAAGGAAACTAGAGAAAGTACAAAGGTTTGCAACAAGACTAGTCTCGGAGCTAAGGGGCTATGTCCTACGAGGAGAGATTAAGGGAAATCGACCTGACAACACTGGAAGACAGGAGACATAGGGGGGATACGATAACGACATATAAAATACCGAGAGGTATAGACAAAGTGGACAGAGACAGGATGTTCCAGAGATGGGACACAGCAACAAGGGGTCACAGTTGGAAGTTGAAAACTCAGATGAATCACAGGGATGTTAGGAAGTATTTCTTCAGTCACAGAGTTGCCAGGAAGTGGAATAGCCTGGGTAGTGATGTAGTGGAGGCAGGATCCATACATAGCTTTAAGTAGAGGTATGATAAAGCTCACGGAGCGGGAAGACTGAGTAGCGACCAGTTGAAGAGGGCGGGGCCAGGAGGTGTGACTCGACCCCCGCAATCACAACTAGGTGAGCAGTCCGGCCTGCCGGTTTCCTGAATCCCTTCATGTTAGCCTGCTCACACTCCAACAGCATGTTAAGTCCTAAAAACCATTTGTCTCCATTCGTTCTATTTCACATGCTCACGCACGCTTGCTGGAAGTCCAAGCCCCTCGCGCACAAAACCTCCTTTACCCCCTCCCTCCAACTTTTCCTAGGCCGACCTCTACTCCGCCTTCCCTCCACTACAGATTTATACGCTCTCGAAGTCATTCTATTTTGTTCCATCCTCTCTACATGCATGAACCGTCTCAACAACTCCTCCTCAGCCCTCTGGATAATAGTTTTGGTAATCCCACACCTCCTCCTAATTTCCAAACTACCAATTCTCTGCATTATATTCATACCACACGACATCTCCACTGCCTCCAGTTTTCTCCTTGTTGCAACATTCATCACCCATGCTTCACACCCATATAAGAGTGTTGGTATAACTATACTCTCATACATTCCCCCCTTTGCTTCCATTGACAAAGTTCTTTGTCTCCACAGACTCCTAAGTGCACCACTCACCTTTTACCCTTCATCAATTCTATGATTCGCCTCATCCTTCAAAGACTCATCTGCTGACACGTCTACTCCTAAATATCTGAATACATTCACCTCCTCATTACTCTCTTTCCAATCTGATATCCAATCTTTCCTTACCAAATTTTTTTGTTATCCTCATCACCTCACTCTTTCCTATATTCAATTTTAATTTTCTTCTTTTACATATACATTATATATATATATATATATATATATATATATATATATATATTATATATATATATATATATATATATATATATATATATATATATATATTTTTTTTTTTTTTTTTATTTTTATTTTTATTTCATTATCACACTGGCCGATTCCTACCAAGGCAGGGTGGCCCGAAAAAGAAAAACTTTCACCATCATTCACTCCATCACTGTCTTGCCAGAAGGGTGCTTTACACTACAGTTTTTTAAACTGCAACATTAACACCCCTCCTTCAGAGTGCAGGCACTGTACTTCCTATCTCCAGGACTCAAGTCCGGCCTGCCGGTTTCCCTGAACCCCTTCATAAATGTTACTTTGCTCACACTCCAACAGCACGTCAAGTATTAAAAACCATTCGTCTCCATTCACTCCTATCAAACACGCTCACGCACGCCTGCTGGAAGTCCAAGCCCCTCGCACACAAAACCTCCTTTACCCCCTCCCTCCAACCTTTCCTAGGCCGACCCCTACCCCGCCTTCCTTCCATACAGACTGATACACTCTTGAAGTCATTCTGCTTCGCTCCATTCTCTCTACATGTCCGAACCACCTCAACAACCCTTCCTCAGCCCTTTGGACAACAGTTTTGGTAATCCCGCACCTCCTCCTAACTTCCTAACTACGAATTCTCTGCATTATATTCACACCACACATTGCCCTCAGACATGACATCTCCACTGCCTCCAGCCTTCTCCTCGCTGCAACATTCATCACCCATGCTTCACACCCATATAAGAGCGTTGGTAAAACTATACTCTCATACATTCCCCTCTTTGCCTCCAAGGACAAAGTTCTTTGTCTCCAGAGACTCCTAAGTGCACCACTCACCCTTTTCTCCTCATCAATTCTATGATTCACCTCATCTTTCATAGACCCATCCGCTGACACGTCCACTCCCAAATATCCGAATACATTCACCTCCTCCATACTCTCTCCCTCCAATCTGATATCCAATCTTTCATCACCTAATATTTTTGTTATCCTCATAACCTTACTCTTTCCTGTATTCACTTTTAATTTTCTTCTTTTGCACACCCTACCAAATGCATCCACCAATTTCTGCAACTTCTCTTCAGAATCTCCCAAGAGCACAGTGTCATTAGCAAAGAGCAACTGTGACAACTCCCACTTTATGTGTGATTCCTTATCTTTTAACTCCACGCCTCTTGTCAAGACCCTCGTATTTACTTCTCTTACAACCCCATCTAAAAATACATTAAACAACCACGGTGACATTACACATCCCTGTCTAAGGCCTACTTTTACTGGGAAATAATTTCCCTCTTTCCTATGTACTCTAACTTGAGCCTCACTATCCTCGTAAAAACTCTTCACTGCTTTCAGTAACCTACCTCCTACACCATACACCTGCAACATCTGCCACATTGCCCCCCTATCCACCCTGTCATACGCCTTTTCCAAATCCATAAATGCCACAAAGACCTCTTTAGCCTTATCTAAATACTGTTCACTTATATGTTTCACTGTAAACACCTGGTCCACACACCCCCTACCTTTCCTAAAGCCTCCTTGTTCATCTGCTATCTTATTCTCCGTCTTACTTTTAATTCTTTCAATAATAACTCTACCATACACTTTACCAGGTATACTCAACAGACTTATCCCCCTATAATTTTTGCACTCTCTTTTGTCCCCTTTGCCTTTATACAAAGGAACTATGCATGCTCTCTGCCAATCCCTAGGTACCTTACCCTCTTCCATACATTTATTAAATAATTGCACACCACTCCAAAACTATATCCCCACCTGCTTTTAACATTTCAATCTTTATCCCATCAATCCCGGCTGCCTTACCCCCTTTCATTTTACCTACTGCCTCACGAACTTCCCCCACACTCACAACTGGCTCTTCCTCACTCCTACAAGATGTTATTCTCCCTGCCCTATACACGAAATCACAGCTTCCCTATCTTCATCAACATTTAACAATTCCTCAAAATATTCCCTCCATCTTCCCAATACCTCTAACTCTCCATTTAATAAACTCTCCTCTCCTATTTTTAACTGACAAATCCATTTGTTCTCTAGGCTTCCTTAACTTGCTAATCTCACTCCAAAACTTTTTCTTATTTTCAACAAAATTTGTTGATAACATCTCACCACTCTCTCATTTGCTCTCTTTTTACATTGCTTCACCACTCTCTTAACCTCTCTCTTTTTCTCCATATACTCTTCCCTCCTTGCATCACTTCTACTTTTTTAAAAACTTCTCATATGCTAACTTTTTCTCCCTTACTACTCTCTTTACATCATCATTCCACCAATCGCTCCTCTTCCCTCCCGCACCCACTTTCCTGTAACCACAAACTTCTGCTGAACACTCTAACACTACATTTTTAAACCTACCCCATACCTCTTCGACCCCATTGCCTATGCTCTCATTAGCCCATCTATCCTCCAATAGCTGTTTATATCTTTCCCTAACTGCCTCCTCTTTTAGTTTATAAACCTTCACCTCTCTCTTCCCTGATGCTTCTATTCTCCTTGTATCCCATCTACCTTTTACTCTCAGTGTAGCTACAACTATAAAGTGATCTGATATATCCGTGGCCCCTCTATAAACATGTACATCCTGAAGTCTACTCAACAGTCTTTTATCTACCAATACATAATCCAACAAACTACTGTCATTTCGCCCTACATCATATATTGTATACTTATTTACCCTCTTTTTCTTAAAATATGTATTACCTATAACTAAACCCCTTTCTGTACAAAGTTCAATCAAAGAGCTCCCATTATCATTTACACCTGGCACCCCAAACTTACCTACCACACCCTCTCTAAAAGTTTTTCCTACTTTAGCATTCAGGTCCCCTACCACAATTACTCTCTCACTTGGTTCAAAGGTTCCTATACATTCACTTAACATCTCCCAAAATCTCTCTCTCTCCTCTGCATTCCTCTCTTCTCCAGGTGCATACACGCTTATTATGACCCACTTCTCGCATCCAACCTTTACTTTAATCCACATAATTCTTGCATTTACACATTCATATTCTCTTTTCTCCTTCCATAACTGATCATTCAACATTACTGCTATCCCTTCCTTTGCTCTAACTCTCTCAGATACTCCAGATTTAATCCCATTTATTTCCCCCCCCGAAACCCCCCTACCCCCTTCAGCTTTGTTTCGTGGGGCCGGACACCCCAATTCTTTTCATTCATAACACAGCAATCATCTGTTTCTTGTCATCCCACTACATCATGCACTTTTAACCTCCCGTTTTAAAAGTTTTTCTTTTTCTTTTTTTAGTAAAGTCAACAGGAGAAGGGGGTTACTAGCCCATTGCCCCCGGTTTTTTTAGTCGCGTCATACGAAACCTGGCTTAGGGAGGAAAGTTTCTTTTCCACTTCCCCCCATGGACAATAAAGAAATAAAGAAAAAAGAGCTATTAAAAAAAGGGAGAAAAAACAGATGTATGTAATAATATATATTAATGCATGTGCATGTCTGTGAAGTGTGACCAAAGTGAAGTTGGAGTAGCAAGTACCCCGTTATTGGTGTTTATGAGCAGAAAAGGACACCACAATCCTACCTTTATGCAAAACATTAATTTTTTATATTAATTTTTTTTTTTTTTTTTTTTAAAATTCTATATAATAAATATTTTTTTAATATATAATAATAAATAAATATATATATTATATAAAAATATATATTTTATATATATGTATAATATTTATTAAAAGAAAGGAAAACAATGTGTCTTTGCCCGTTTTAAAAAGTCCCTGTCTAGGGGGCTCGAATGTTTTTACCATGATCAGAAGTTCTCTTCCTAAACATTGTCCACTATTTTCTCAGTGGCTGTTAATATGCCATACATGGGGACTTCTATGCCTATCCCATAATATTTCTATGATCTAAATTTTAATAATACCCTTTAGCCTCTTTTTACGTTATCTGGTTGTCTCGTGTGCTTGTCACTGTATGGTGCATTAACAGCTACACGTTGTATAACCATCAAAACTGACGTGGTGTGACGTTTTGGTGCGTAGACACTGGTCGGGCGTCACCAATCCATCACCATCCATCCACTATCCATCATAAAAATATTATGGGATAGGCATAGAAGTCCCCATGTATGGCATATTAACAGCCACTAAGAAAACAGTAGACAATATTTAGGAAGAGATACTTCTGAGTACATGGGTAGAATATTCGAGTACCTCAGAGCAGGATATTTAAACAGACAAAGAACATATTTTATTCCTTTCTTTCATTATTTGATAAGGTCACACAGAATAATAGCTATCCATGTCTACAGTATCTAACGAGAAACTTATTTTCTCAAACAATATGACCTGATATAAACGATTAGAAAAAGCTTAGGGCTGACTTTTTATCTTATAATTTCCTACCTGACATCTCACAAACCCTCCTACCCCATATGGGTAGTGGGGGATGATGGTAGAGTGGGGTTGGCACCGATCACTAACCCAGTCTAAGGGTAACCGTGAACGGTGACACCTACGCTACTCTGAGACCTCTCTCCCTGCTTCGGTTGCTCCCTTGCAACATTGCACAGCTCCTGATGATGCACTGAGAAGTGTGAAAGTACTTGAGCTTAAGATTTCTGCACCCCCCCCCCCAGCCCGTGGTTTGTCCTGCATAGTTAAGATTGCCCGTCTGCGATTGTTTGCGCATATATATATATATATATATATATATATATATATATATATATATATATATATTTATATATATAATATCAGATGTGCATGATAACCATTGTACAAAACAGTCAAAAGGTCCCCTTAGGTACTTTCGTTCACAAGGACCATCTTCCGAGAAAGTGGTAAAATGACAAGTGGTCAGTAATATAAGGTGTGCGGAATTCATAAATCACAAGTCATGTGTGTGCACATATGTGCGTGTTTATGTATATACGTGTTTACAGATATATTAACGTGTAGGCGTGTCTGTGTACGTGCGTGAGTACGAGTGTGCACGCACCTGAGTGTGTCTGCCGTTATTCCGTCTTTATGATTTGAGGTGTTGCCTGAGTCTTGCCGGTAGCAACATAGCATGTCAGTAACTACTTGCACCGCTGGTAGCCCTCACGCTGCTACACTAAATAACGAACCCTGGATCAATGTTAAGGTAACGCACGTGCATGACATGAAATTGTAGGGTGTGAGAGGCGTTAGCGAGTGAGTTGACGTATTTTACGAGCGTTATGACAGAGTCGTTTAAACGACACAGTCGAGGAGCGAAAATGTTGTTGGTAAGAAGTCAACGAGGGAAATGTCTTGGGAAGATGAACAGAACGAAGGAAAATTGACTTCATTTTAGAAAGGGTGATATCAAGATTCAAGTAATCGTAATGACACGATTGCAAACAAACTAGGGTACGGGCGGGGACTGAACTCGCAAGCTGGTCCAGCGGCTAACACGTCGGTCTGGAGTTTTACGACTCGCCCACCGCGAGTTCAGTCGCCACCCGTACCGTGGTTTGGGTGATAGCAAAATTTTAACTGTACCTGACTGTAGCTTCAGGGTAGGCAGGACACGCGTGGCTCCAACACGGTTGTGATTTTACCTGGTTGAATTTCCCAGATGAATTGTGAATTGTATGAGAGTCTCGTCTATGACAGCTGTGACGGGTAGACCAGTCCATAGATTTATTACTCTCTGAGAGAAGAAGCTTGTGTTGTCGGTTTAGCGAACTGGAAATTGCGTCTTAGGTGCGTCTGGCTAGACATCATGAGGAACCTGTCAGAGTTTTCATTATCCAACTTGGTTAAGTAATATATTGCTATGAATTAAGCATTTTGATGCCTCGTCTCAAGAGCTATCTCAAATTATAATTGTTCACTGTGTTACTTCCCTAGCCTCAGAACCCCAAAACTACAATAAATTCTCATACTTTAATGCAAATATTTTAATGTAAATGTTGAATAACATATATTTGACATAAGTATAATCTATTGTATAATTAGTGTAACCTGATCAAACTGTTTTGTACGTCTAGCGTTAAGTAAAGAGAAATGTGTTAAGTTTAGACTGGCCGTAATACCAAGGCATGATAGTGGCTCCCCTTACACTACACATCATTGTAAACCCTCACTCTAAACTATGTATATATACTTCCTACAATATGTCAACCACATTATAAACTTGCAAGGAAATAAAAAATCTAAATTGTTGTATCCCACAAATAACCTGGTAAGTCAGCAGAATTTAAGGATGATTTTGTCATGTGTTGATTTTTTAGTATCATATTTCCCTCGAGGTGTATTCATCATTTTTGAAACAAAAACAATAATGTAAGTTACTTTTCATACATAAACTGTGTAAAGATGGAGGTGAGTTTTCTGGTCCCTGGATTCCCACTCTGAGTAACCTTGGATCCTCCCACTTGCTGCATTGCTTGTGCTAATTAGTGGACTATTGCGTCAAAGTTTTATTGTGATGGTATCAAGGAAATGTTCTCAACATGTTATCTGTTATATGTGTTATTGTATCCCACATGCAGTATGATGCATTTCTTTATAATGACCAGCGTTTGATAGCCTATTGTGCGTCAGTCAGTTTAATATACATTATTTTGCAAGTCATGTTCTCTGTATGAATTGATAAAGTCTCTGGAGGGCGAAACGTCTTCACAATAAAATGCCATAACCCGCACTGTGCGTTGGTAAAAGTTGCCTATATTTTCATCTATGTCACTGATGAGGCCTGGTCATGGACCGGGCCGCGGGGGCGTTGATCCCCGGAATAACCTCCAGGTAACCTCCAGGTAACCACAAAGATGGTTGGTCAAATAACACGTCCTTCAAGTCTGACACTCAGTTACAGCAGTGAAAGTTTTCAGTCACCGCAGTGAAAATTTTCAGTCAATGTCACTGTACTGGTACAGCAGGCAGAGCGGCCATGGAGAAAGCTTAATTATTGTGTAAATTAATTGTCGATTTATTTTGGTAAATAGTTACTCGTTTACTAGATTTACTTCATTTTCATTTATCCACGATAACTGAAATAAATTCTAGGTGACTTTTTTGGAAAAGCCATTCTTGACTAACCTGTGAAATTTGGACTTGACTGACCTGTGAAATTTGGACTTGACTGACCTGTGAAACTGCATCTTGACCGATTTGTGGAATTAATTATTAATTGACTTGCCAATTTAATTATTAGCTGACCTGTGAAATTAGTTATTGGTCTACATGGGTACACAGTTACTGATTTACTTGGGAAATTAATTATTGATTTCATTACGGCCTTAACCTGTTGCTTCTGTGGGGAGTACACTCTCTCTCTCTCTCTCTCTCTCTCTCTCTCTCTCTCTCTCTCTCTCTCTCTCTCTCTCTCTCTCTCTCTCTCTTTCCATAACAGCATATAACGTCAGCAGACATAAGATCACGGTAGTCTAAACAAACGTATCTGTCTACCCATCACATCTATCTTAAGTCTTAATTTACATAGAGTAAATCTTCTACTTTATCTACGGTGTAGATAAAGTAGAAGAGATACTAGATTATCTCAACGTAACCCTACAAAATAATGAAAAAAATATCTACGCGCAACAATAATAAGGAAACAGGAAACTCGGAAGAGACTCAGGGAACACTTGACGACCAGAAATATCTTTGTCAGATATTGACAAAGATATAAGTTAAATGTTATATATCTTTTAACACAGCGGCCGTCTCCCACCCAGGCAGGGTGTCCCGAAAGAGAAGAAACTCTTCCAGAAAGATTTTACTCCTTTTTATACATTTAGTAATTTATACATGAGAAAGGATTACTAGCCCTTTCCTCCTGACATTTCAGTCACTCCTTCCCACACGCATGGCTTACGGAGGAAGAATTCTTCTCCACTTCCCCACGCATGGCTTACGGAGGAAGAATTCTTCTCCACTTCCCCACGGAGTAAATATTATACATATTTACCAGAATTTACCGTGCAGGCTGGAAAACACAACAAGCGGATACTTACCATTTGATTATGAAAATTTAGAGATATTAAATATAATAACTGACAGGTAAAACCGAGGCAAAGAAAAGAATAATGATTCAGGTGAGAGAGGAACAAAAAGAGTGGTACAAAACAGGAAAAGGAAAGCCTGCAAAAAAAAAAAAATGTGATTTACAGAGGAACGAGAAGAGAAAGATGACTGAAGACTTGGAGTGAAGACTGACAGCAGCGTGAGTAGCGAAAACTCAGAATTATTATTATTGTGATTATTATAGTTATTATTATTGTTAGTAGTAGTAGTAGTAGTAGTAATATATTATAGGGAGGCACTAAACCCGTATTGATTTAAACTACGCCTGGGGGAAAGAGAAAAGAGAGGCAATCAGGTGTGATACAACGAAGTGAATGAAGCTCCAATTTCTTAGATCAAGAGCCCTACACCGGCGTCAAGGCACGAACCTCGAAGGAGACAAAAAAGGGAAAACAGCCGAGGTGATAAATTTAAAGAAAATGGAGAAAATAAGCGTAAAGTGCGTAGAGAGAGAGAGAGAGAGAGAGTAGAGAGAGAGAGAGAAGAGAGAGAGAGAGAGAGAGAGAGAAGAAGAGAGAAGAGAGAACAAGACAGAGGAAGAGAAGAGGGCGAGGACGGAAGACGGAAACATAGAAGGAATGAGATGGATGGAAGTGAAAGAGTTGAGAAAGATAGATGGCAGCAGAGAGATTTCTGAGAGGAAAGGGTGAAAATTTACCGGGTACGGAAGCACATGCACACACGCAACGCACGCACAGCACATACACACACACAATACACACACATACAACAACACACACATACAACAGACCATACACAAATATAACACACCACACACACACACACACACACACACACACACACATACACAATCACACACATACACACACAACACACACACACACACACATAACACACACACACACACACACAACACACATACACACACACACACACACACACACACACATACACACATACACACACACATACACACATACACACACACACACACAACACACATACACACACACATACACAATACACACACACACACACACACACACACACACACACACACACAACAAACACACACCACACACAAACACACACACACACACACACAACACACACACACACACACACACACACACACACCATACACACATCCACAAAACATACTTAAAAAATTATCTTAACACAGCTTCCACAAGAGTATCTTACACTGAGACATACACGGGAGGGTATGTCTGAGAGACGTACTGCCAACACACGTCATGTATGTCTGAGAGAACGTACTGGCAGACTACACGGAGAGGTGTATGTCGAGAGACGTACTGCCAAGACATACACGGTCAGTGTATGTCCTGAGAGACGTACTGGCAGACATACACGAGAGTGTATGTCTGAAACGTACTGCCAGACATACCGGTAGTGTATGTCTGAGAGAACGACTGCCAGACATCACGTCAGTGTATGTCTGAGACGTACGCAGACATTACCACGGTCAGGTGTAGTCTGAGAGACGACTGGCAGACATACACGGAGAGGTGTATGTCTGAGAGACGTACTGCCAGACATACACGGTCAGGTGTATGTCTGAGAGACGTACTGGCATCATACACGGAGAGGTGTTGCTGAGAGACTACTGCCAGACATACACGGAGGTGTATGTCGAGAGACGTACTGCCAGACATACACGGTCAGGTGTATGTCTGAGAGACGTACTGCCAGACATACACGGTCGAGGGTATGTCTGAGAGACGCACTGCCAGACATACACGGTCAGGTGTATGTCTGAGAGACGTACTGCCAGACATACACGGTCAGGTGTATGTCTGAGAGACGTACTGCCAGACATACACGGTCAGGTGTATGTCTGAGAGAGACGTACTGGCAGACATACACGAGAGGTGTATGTCTGAGAGACGTACTGCCAGACATACACGGTCAGGTGTATGTCTGAGAGACGTACTGGCAGACATACACGGAGAGGTGTATGTCTGAGAGACGTACTGCCAGACATACACGGTCAGGTGTATGTCTGAGAGACGTTACTGCCAGACATACACGGTCAGGTGTATGTCTGAGAGACGTACTGCCAGACATACACGGTCAGGTGTATGTCTGAGAGACGCACTGCCAGACATACACGGTCAGGTGTATGTCTGAGAGACGTACTGCCAGACATACACGGTCAGGTGTATGTCTGAGGAGACGTACTGCCAGACATACACGGTCAGGTGTATGTCATGAGAGACGTATCTGCCAGACATACACGGTCAGGTGTATGTCTGAGAGACGTACTGCCAGACATACACGGTCAGGTGTATGTCTGAGAGACGATACTGCCAGACATACACGGTCAGGTGTATGTCTGAGAGACGTACTGCCAGACATACACGGTCAGGTGTATGTCTGAGAGAGCTGCTGCCAGACATACACGGTCAGGTGTATGTCTGAGAGACGTACTGCCAGACATACACGGTCAGGTGTATGTCTGAGAGACGTACTGCCAGACATACACGGTCAGGTGTATGTCTGAGAGACGTACTGCCAGACATACACGGTAGGTGTATGTCTGAGAGACGTACTGCCAGACATACACGGTCAGGTGTATGTCTGAGAGACGTACTGCCAGACATACACGGTCAGGTGTATGTCTGAGAGACGTACTGCCAGACATACACGGTCACGTGTATGTCTGAGAGACGTGCTGCCAGACATACACGGTCAGGTGTATGTCTGAGAGACGTACTGCCAGACATACACGGTCAGGTGTATGTCTGAGAGACGTACTGCCAGACATACACGGTCAGGTGTATGTCTGAGAGACGTACTGCCAGACATACACGGTCAGGTGTATGTCTGAGAGACGTACTGCCAGACATACACGGTCAGGTGTATGTCTGAGAGACGTACTGCCAGACATACACGGTCAGGTGTATGTCTGAGAGGCGTACTGCCAGACATACACGGAGAGGTGTATGTCTGAGAGACGTACTGCCAGACATACACGGTCAGGTGTATGTCTGAGAGACGTACTGCCAGACATACACGGTCAGGTGTATGTCTGAGAGACGTACTGCCAGACATACACGGTCACGTGTATGTCTGAGAGACGTGCTGCCAGACATACACGGTCAGGTGTATGTCTGAGAGACGTACTGCCAGACATACACGGTCAGGTGTATGTCTGAGAGACGTACTGCCAGACATACACGGAGAGGTGTATGTCTGAGAGACGTACTGCCAGACATACACGGTCAGGTGTATGTCTGAGAGACGTACTGCCAGACATACACGGAGAGGCGTATGTCTGAGAGACGTACTGCCAGACATACACGGAGAGGTGTATGTATCTTAGTGTACAGGTAACATGCAGCGTCAATGACCCTCGTGTAGTCGATAGCCTTTAAATCCCATCATACAACTATCTCACATTCATATATATATATATATATATATATATATATATATATATATATATATATAAATATATATATATATATACATATATATATGTATATATATATAACATATATATATATTATATATATATATATATAATATATATATATATATATATATACATATATTATATATATATTTATTATATATATATTATATATATATATATATATATATTATATATATATATATATATATATATTATATTATGTCGTGCCGAATAGGCAGAACTTGCGATCTTGGCTTAAATAGCAACGCTCATTTGCCACATAGGAACAAGTGAAAATCTGTGTATGCAATAATTTCGCCAAAATCATTCTGAACCTAACGAAAAAATATATTTCACTGTGTTTGTTTAGTATTAAATTATTGTAAACAAATCTAAAATATATTTAGTTGGGTTAGGCTAAAATAAATTGAGCTTGTTATAATAAGGTTAGGTAAGTTTTCTAAGTTCCTTTTGGTGCAAAATTACAAATTTTTACATCAACATTAATGAAAAAAATATATCTTTAAACGTATAAGAGAAAATTTTAGAAAGAACTTAATTTTAAATGAGTTCTTGCTAATTGACCAGTTTTACATATTCGGCACGACATATATAAACATAAATGAGTGTCCAGGTAACCTGACAGTTATATAAACACATTGTCCAGGTAAACTGTCAAACATTACCATATATAAACTGAAAGAAGAGTGCAGATAAACTAACAATATCTAACAAGAACACATCAAAGTGCAGATAAACTAACAATATCTAACAAGAACACATCAAAGTGCAGATAAACTAACAATATCTAACAAGAACACATCAAAGTGCAGATAAACTAACAATATCTAACAAGAACACATCAAAGTGCAGATAAACTAACAATATCTAACAAGAACACATCAAAGTGCAGATAAACTAACAATATCTAACAAGAACACATCAAAGTGCAGATAAACTAACAATATCTAACAAGAACACATCAAAGTGCAGATAAACTAACAATATCTAACAAGAACACATCAAGAAAGCAAGTAAACACATTTATCAACAAAAACATCAAGTTTCTTGTATGTAATAAGAAGCTTATAAATAATAAGCAATAATATAATATAATATTTCTTCATGCCTAGAGCGACGCCACAAACACAGAATCACGTGTTAATACTTATATTATTTAACCTACACGTTTATCACAGCTACTTGTGCTCTCTGAAGTGTTAAAAGTGGCAAGTATTCTAGTGATAAATTAGACACATGTGCAACACTTGGGTATCTTTATTGAGGAAACGTTTCGCCACACAGTGGCTTCATCAGTCCATACAAAGGAGAATCTTGAAGAACAGGAGGAGAATGAGGTAATCAGTCCCTCAACCTTGAGTCGATGTGGTCAGTCCATCAATCTTGAATAGAATACGGCATACGTGCTGAGAAGGAGCTTATAAACCGTTGGCAGGAGAGGTGCAGCAGTCAGAGGTAGTGTAACATTTGTTCAATGTTGAAGTAGGTCGTGCCCAAGAATTAGGCAAGCGAAGAATTCCCAAGTATTAAGATCCCAAGAAGTTGCAGTGTCTGACAGATTCTCCTTTGTATGGACTGATGAAGCCACTGTGTGGCGAAACGTTTCCTCAATAAAGATACCCAAGAGTTGTACATGTGTCTAATTTATCAACATGTCGGTTCTCTGAACCATTCATCTACAAAGTATTCTAGTGAAGCTTCCTGCCAGGCCACCGTAATAACACTGACACAGTAAAGATACCTAAGTGATATACATGAATCTTATCCATCACCTTGTTGGTATTGTTCGCCATCAGTAATCTGATTATGATACTATTAATAACAAATTAATTTCAAATTAAAATTATATTTTTCCAAAAGCATCAACTGACACACTGCGCCCGCCTTATAATAAACAAAGTATAACATTATACCATCAGGACACGCTTTAATTTTAAGTTCACGATATATATATATATATTATAATATATATATATTATATATATATATATATATATATATATATATATATATATATATATATATATATATGTATGTGTGTGTGTGTGTGTGTGTGTGTGTGTGTGTGTGTGTGTGTGTGTGTGTGTGTGTGTGTGGGTGTGTGTAATATATCTTTCCATTCCATTTCTTTATTTCGCATAATTATATTCCTGGGAAAACGAGAATCTGGTTGGGGCCATACAGCGCCCGTGGCAGCAATCAAAGAACCCATGTTGAAGGTAAAAAGAGTGTTAAGAGAGTGCCTAGAAGTGTTCCATGTTTGAGTCATGTATACCTGCCTCCACAATGGAAGACTGAAGTCTCTGGTAATCCTGCAGGTAGAGACAGTGTCACCGTCTTCCACGGCTTCTTAAGGCTTCAGCTGTAGAAAGTGAAAGAAGGACGTGGACCTTGTACTCGGCTTGATTAGAAATTGGGGTGCAAGACCAGCACGTAATTCTCTCTCTCTCTCTCTCTCTCTCCCTGGTGGAGCGTGTCTCCTTGCGTATCTGAGTCAGAGGCAGGTGGAGATGATCATATGGTTGGATATGCAAGGTCACTCAAGCAAACTTCATCACTTCCGCCTATCAAAGCAGTGGTGACACCACTTTACTTTGACACCGGGTACACGCCTCACAGTACTAGCTCTACCTTACTGTTACACCAAGTGAACGCCTCACACACACACACACACACACACACACACACACACACGAGGTTTGATAAAGCTCATGGAGCGGGGAGAGAGAGGGCCCAGTAGCAACCGGTGAAGAGGCGGGGCCAGGAGCTAAGAATCGACCCCTGCAACCACAAATAGGTGAGTACAAATAGGTGAGTACACACACACACACACACACACACACGCACACACACACACACACACACACACACACACACACACACACACACACACACACACACACGGTGACAGCAGTAAGACAAGAGAGAGAGGGGTGGGTGGATTGCATTTTCTTGGACTGCAAGAAGGCGTTTGACACAGTTCCACACAAGAGATTAGTGCAAGAACTGGAGGACGAAGCAGGGATAACAGGGAAGG
Organism: Cherax quadricarinatus; assembly: GCF_026875155.1. NCBI lineage: Eukaryota > Metazoa > Arthropoda > Malacostraca > Decapoda > Parastacidae > Cherax > Cherax quadricarinatus. Next base: position 84,807,674 of record NC_069402.1, on the reverse strand, counting down.
CACTACAATGGATCAGAGAATACTTGTCAGGAAGACAGCAGCGAGTCATGGTACGTGGTGAGGTGTCAGAGTGGGCACCTGTGACCAGCGGGGTCCCACAGGGGTCAGTCCTAGGACCAGTGCTGCTTCTGGTATTGATGAACGACATGACAGAAGGAATAGACTCCGAAGTGTCCCTGTTTGAAGATGACGTGAAGTTGATGAGAAGAATTCATTCGATCGAAGACCAGGCAGAACTACAAAGGGATCTGGACAGGCTGCAGACCTGGTCCAGCAATTGGCTCCTGGAGTTCAACTCCACCAAGTGCAAAGTCATGAAGATTGGGGAAGGGCAAAGAAGACCGCAGACGGAGTACAGTCTAGGGAGCCAGAGACTACAAACCTCACGCAAGGAAAAAGATCTTGGGGTGAGTATAACACCAGGCACATCTCCTGAAGCGCACATCAACCAAATAACTGCTGCAGCATATGGGCGCCTAGCAAACCTCAGAACAGCATTCCGACATCTTAATAAGGAATCGTTCAGGACCCTGTACACCGTGTACGTTAGGCCCATATTGGAGTATGCTGCACCAGTTTGGAACCCACACCTAGCCAAGCACGTTAAGAAACTAGAGAAAGTGCAAAGGTTTGCAACAAGACTAGTCCCAGAGCTAAGAGGTATGTCCTATGAGGAGAGGTTAAGGGAAATCAACCTGACGACACTGGAAGACAGGAGAGATAGGGGGGACATGATAACGACATACAAAATACTGAGAGGAATTGACAAGGTGGACAAAGACAGGATATTCCAGAGACTGGACACAGCAACAAGGGGACACAGTTGGAAGGTGGAGACACAGATGAATCACAGGGATGTTAGGAAGTATTTGTTCAGCCACAGAGTAGTCAGGAAGTGGAATAGTTTGGGAAGCAATGTAGTGGAGGCAGGATCCATACATAGCTTTGAGCAGAGGTACGGTAAAGCTCACGGTTCAGGGAGAGTGACCTAGTGGCGACCAGTGAAGAGGCGGGGCCAGGAGCTTGGACTCGACCCATGCAACCTCAACTAGGCGAGTACAACTAGGCGAGTACACACACACACACACACACACACATACGTGCGCTCAATGTTGCGAGGCACGGAAAGCAAACACAGAATAAAAACACCAGTGTTTTATCAGGAGGCGGTAAACTCACACCGACATAACCAAGGAGCTGGGAGAACGGCCGCTGAATATACAGGCAGGCGCCTTCCAGCTAACTCAAAGGATACATACTGCAAAAGGACATCTTTATTAGAACGACGTTTCACCAGATGAAGGTGTACTCTCGAAGTGTCTTTCTATCACTGGTCGTCTGCACCATACTTCAATTATTCCCTCGGACGATCTGAATATATCTAGGAGAGGCTTTTTTTTATACAAGTTTACAAAAGCGACAAGTGGAAGAATAAGAGGCATATGCGCAACTTGGAACTCTTTATTAAGGAGACTTTTCGCCAACTAGTGGCTTTATCAATTCAAAATATGTTGCTTAGTTTAATTGTATACACTTGGAAGCTCCTGGCTGATGTTTCAAGAGTCGAATTCCAGCTCCTGAGCGCTATTGGGCCGTGCGGACGTGCTGCGCAGTAGCTCCTGATTGAGTTGGCTTTTGCGCAGTGTTGACGTGTACTTGGCTCTGTGAAGACCTGTTTGCGCGCTCTCTAGAATTGAAGCAAGATGCCCTCCATCGAGCAACTTTACCAACAGCTTAAGGAAGAATTGAGGTTGGCGAATATGGAAATTCGGCGACTGACCGAGGAAAACAAGAAGATTCGTAGCAGTCCTCCTGTTTTGAGTCCTCAGGTCAAGAAGGGAAACTGGTCAGTGGCTGGACAGCAGGGAAAGAGATGACGATCAAGAAGATGAATGGAAAGGTAGAAACGATGAAGAAGAAAGAGACTGCCTGGAAACTGTTTGGAAACATCCATACATCTCAGTGCTACCCGACGAATGTGAGTCGACTACTGGGAACGAGACGACGAAAGACATTAAGGAAGGTAAGAATATTGTTTGTTGTTGGGGATAGCCAAGTTAGGTATATGGATAGGGCGTTCTGCTTGAAGGACAGGAGTAGGAGACAGAGAGTTTGCTTTCCTGGGGCTGGGATGGAGGATATTGTTAGCCGTCTGGATGACATCATGAAAGGTAATGGGAGCAATCCTATTATCTGTCTCAGTGCTGGAGGCAACGATGTTGGCAGACTAGGAGTGAGGAACCTGATTAGCAGGTATAGGTCAGCAATAGAAAATAATTAGAAGTAAGGGTGGGAACCCTCTCATATGTGGTATTTTGCCAAGGAGGGGAGTTGGAAATGAATGGTTGTCCAGGCAATTGGTGTCAATTGCTGGCTGGACAAATACTGTAAGGAAAAATGCAGTAACATTCATTGACAACTGGGACCTCTTCTATGGCAGAAATGACATGTTTGCTAGGGATGGGGTTCACTTATCTAGGTGTGGGGTGGGAGCACTGGCAACTGCAGTGGAGGGAGCAGTTAGGACTTTAAACTAGGAATAGTTAGTGGTATGGGTTTTGGCAGGAAAGCAGTGAAGTCCCAGTGTAGTAATATTACGAGTTCTAGGGGAACTAGTAATAATAAGAACGAGATAGATATTGAAAAGCCGGGACCTTGGGTGATAAGGACAGTAATAGGTTTAGTAGAAAAATAGAAATGAGCAGGAAGGGTAAAGAGAAAGGAGAGTCTTTCAATGTTATTTGCTAATTGCCGTAGTGCTAGGAATAAGATGGACGAGTTGAGATTAGTTGCTAGTGTAGGTAACATTGATGTATTTGCCTTAACTGAGACGTGGTTTAATTCAAAAAGTCGGGACATGCCTGCGGAATGTCATATTCAGGGTTTTAAATTGTTCCAAGAAGATAGAAGTATTGGGAGGGGGGTGGGGTGGCAATTGTATGTCCGAGATCGCTTGAAACTGTTGCATAAAAACGGGTATTAAGTCTGAAGTAACACATACAGAGTCTGTTTTGGATAGAATTTTCAGAGGGGCATGAAAAACTGATTTTAGGAGTGATATACCGTCCCCCCAAACTTAGATAGGGACCAAGGGAAACTACTATGGGAGGAAATTGTTAAGCCACAAGGCACGATAATGTAGTAATTCTAGGAGACTTTAACTTTAGTCATGTTGATTGGAATTTCTTGACTGGGAATTTAGAATCATACGACTTCTTAGAAGTATTTCAGGATTGTTTTTTGAAGCAGTTTGTGACAGAACCTACAAGGGGAAATAACCTGCTTGACTTAGTTATGGCAAACAATGAATCCCTTGTTAATAATTTAGAAATTTCTGAGGAACTGGGTGCTAGCGACCACAAATCAATTACATTTAGCATTGAATGGAAGTACGTTAGTAGCGATAACTCAGTAACAGTCCCAGATTTTCGCTTAGCAGATTACGATGGGCTTAGAGAACACTTATCATCTGTTGACTGGGGTAACGAAGAGAGCTATCAATATGACAGTTTTCTGAACACTATACATGCTGCTCAAAGAGCGTTTATCCATATAAAGAAATTAGATCAAATAGAAATGACCCAAAATGGATGAATAATAGGCTCAAATATCTACTAGGGCAAAAGAAAGGAATTTATAGGCGTATCAAAAGAGGTGAGGGTCATCTTATGAATCAGTATATTGACATTAAGAGGGACATTAAAAAGGGGATAAGAAAAGCTAAAAGGGACTATGAAATTAAAGTTGCTAGGGATTCTAAAACTAACCCAAAAAGTTTTTTCCAGTCTATAGAACAAAAGTTAGAGATAAGATAGGTCCCCTTAAAAATAACTATGGGCACCTTACTGACAAAGAGAATGAAATGTGCTTGATTTTAAATAATTATTTTCTCTCAGTTTTTACACAGGAAGACACTAAAATATTCCAGTAATTAATTTTTACAGTGGGCTAGAAGAAGATAAATTATGTAACATCACAGTCACTAGTGAGATGGTTGTGAGGCAGATAGACAGACTGAAGCAAAATAAGTCGCCAGGTCCTGATGAGGTTTTTTTCAAGGGTTCTTAAGGAATGCAAAATGGAACTCTGTGAACCATTAACTAATATTTTTAATTTATCTCTTCAAACAGGTGTAGTGTCTGATATGTGGAAGATGGCTAATGTAACTCCTATTTTTAAAACAGGGGACAAGTCGTTTACCGTCAAATTACCGCCCAATAAGCCTGACCTCAATTGTAGGCAAATTACTAGAGTCAATTATAGCTGAGATTATAAGAAGCCATCTCGATAAGCATAGCTTGATTAATGATACTCAGCATGGATTCACAAGAGGCCGGTCTTGTCTAACTAATTTATTAACTTTCTTCAGTAAAGCTTTTGAGGCTGTTGACCACAATAAAGAATTTGATATTATTTACTTAGATTTTAGTAAGGCTTTTGATAGAGTTCCGCACCATAGACTGTTAAAGAAAGTGGCAGCTCATGGCATTGGGGGAAAAGTGCTCTCGTGGATCGAGTCATGGCTCACTGACAGGAAGCAGAGAGTGTCCATAAATGGGGTTAAATCCGAGTGGGGATCTGTAACAAGTGGCGTTCCACAGGGATCAGTCTTGGGCCCGTTGTTGTTTATAATATATATCAATGATCTTGATGAGGGAATTACTAGTGAAATGAGCAAATTCGCCGATGACACAAAGATAGGTAGGATAATTGATTCAAACGTAGATGTTAGGGAACTTCAGGAGGATTTAAACAAACTCTATTCTTGGTCAGAAAAGTGGCAGATGCAGTTCAATGTAGATAAATGCAAGGTTCTGAGGCTTGGAGTGCCCATAACACTAGTACTTATAAATTAAATGATGTAGAACTTAGCCATACAGATTGCGAGAAGGACTTGGGGGTTATGGTGAGCAGCAACCTTAAACCAAGACAGCAATGCCTAAGCGTACGTAATAAGGCAAATAGATTACTGGGATTTATATCAAGAAGTGTAAGCAACAGAAGTCCAGAGGTCATACTGCAGCTTTATACATCATTTATGTAAGGCCTCACCTAGATTATGCAGCTCAGTTCTGGTCTCCGTATTACAAAATGGACATAAATTCGTTAGAAAACATTCAGCGTAGGATGACTAAATTAATACATAGCACAGAAATCTTCCTTATGAAGAAAAATTGAAGACTCTTAAGTTACATTCATTTGTTTGACGAAGAATGAGGGAGACCTGATCGAAGGGGATAAGTGGGAAGGATAGGTATAAAATAAAGGGGAAAATTAATAAGGTCTTGGAATTTTCTCCAAGAAGAACCCGCAGTAATGGATTTAAATTAGGTTAAGTTTAGATTAGAAAGGACATAGGAAAGGTATTGGTTTTGGGAAATAGGGTAGTTGAGAGGGGAACGTCTACCTAGTTGGGTTTTGAGGCTGGATTTGGGTAGTTTCAAATCTAGGGGATAAGTACATGAGTGGGAGGGGTTGGATTTGAGTGGGACTTTCACATCAGAGCTTATTTCTTGGGTGGCATTGAAAATTGGGTTGGGCAAATGTTTTGTTAGTGGGATGAATTGTAAAGGACCTGCCTAGTATGGGCCAGCAGGCCTCCTGCAGTGTTCCTCCTTTTCTTATGTTCTTATGTTCTTATAGCGCGGTGTAATTTTGTCAGATCTACACAGTAGATAAATATGAACGCTAGAGGCAAGGGGAAATGAAGTGTCCTTCACAGCAACACACAATATTCTCTAGGATAAGCTGTTCTCAAACGCTGGTACAAGGAAACATGTGGAAATAGATAAGCTAGACAGATGAAAAACAATTTTTTTCCATCATAAAGGTGGTAAGTGAGTAGAACACTAGGTGAAGCAAGAAGGATATACACCCAGTTGATGCACAAACTGACAAATAGAAGACAGAATCATAAGTGAGGAGAATAGTTGTAGAAGTAACAAGTGGAGGTTAGAAATAATGATATCTGCAAATGGTGCAGAACTCTTAAAGAGAACTCTAACAGAAGGATTGTAAGAAGCTACAGGAAGAGAGTAACAAGAAGAGTCCTAGAAATGAGTGCACGAGTTTAGCTCTAACAAGCGCAAGTTGATGAGAGTGGGAGACAGGTGGCCAGTAGTAGCAGGCACACTGAGCAATACAGATAGTAATATCGAAGTAATAAAAAGGATCTGGAAGTAGACCTAACAACGAACCCATCACTTGAGGCTTACAAATAGAATGGCATTACTGAAGTAATCAACACTGACATGTACTGAAATTAATTCCAGTGTCAGGATAATATGCACGACGTATGCCACTATAATACTGAAGCAGCAGCGCAAGTATGGAATTCATATGTTCTGCAATACATAAGAATTCAGAAAACAGGTCCAAGCTAGTCTGGGAGATAATGGGAGTAAACTATGACCATCACCTTAGAGAATTAATGAAGGAAAGACACATTTTGCAGCTTTTAATGGGACAACATTTCACTCGGGAGCTCTACCAAGTTATGACTTAATAAAGCTCAACCTCACTCTCAGCAGCGAACTTTCTCTAGACAAAGCTCTCCTTTGAGCGAAAAAAATGTCTTAATGGCTTGCACTGCGATAATTCTCTTTGCACTGCAGTATGCAACCTACTATATACTGGATTTTTAATATACCAATAAATGTTCTCCAATAAAAAAAAATTCCCCATGTGAACTCGTGAGTGAAATAAAAAAAACCGGTTTCAGAGATTCTATGTTAGTTTGCAAGAAAATCAGGCGATGCAACAACCCTTGAAGGTAAGGATGCCTTCAAGCTAGGCTCGTCATACTGGCTACCTGCCCACACCTGGAATCAAACTTGATTACTTTCCATTCTCCAGCTCTGTACGGTTCCTACGGGAACACAAACACGCCATCACATAGTTTAAAAGAACAACCTGACGGTAAGCAACAGAAACACACCAGCAGACAGTTTATATGAACAACCTGACGGTAAGCAACAGAAACATACCAACAGTCAGTTTACATAAACAACCTGACGGTAAGCAACAGAAACACACCAGCAGACAGTTTACATAAACAACCTGACGGTAAGCAAGAGAAACACACCAGCAGACAGTTTACATAAACAACCTGACGGTAAGCAAGAGAAACACACCAGCAGACAGTTTACATAAACAACCTGACGGTAAGCAAGAGAAACACACCAGCAGACAGTTTACATAAACAACCTGACGGTAAGCAAGAGAATCACACCAGCAGACAGTTTACATAAACAACCTGACGGTAAGCAAGAGAAACACACCAGCAGACAGTTTACATAAACAACCTGACGGTAAGCAAGAGAAACACACCAGCAGACAGTTTACATAAACAACCTGACGGTAAGCAACAGAAACATACCAGCAGACAGTTTACATAAACAACCTGACGGTAAGCAACAGAAACACACCAGCAGACAGTTTACATAAACAACCTGACGGTAAGCAAGAGAAAACACCAGCAGACAGTTTACATAAACAACCTGACGGTAAGCAAAAAGAAACACACCCGCAGACAGTTTACATAAACAACCTGACGGTAAGCAAGAGAAACACACCAGCAGACAGTTTACATAAACAACCTGACGGTAAGCAAGAGAAACACACCAGCAGACAGTTTACATAAACAACCTGACGGTAAGAAAGAGAATCACACCAGCAGACAGTTTACATAAACAACCTGACGGTAAGCAAGAGAAACACACCAGCAGACAGTTTACATAAACAACCTGACGGTAAGCAAGAGAAACACAACCCGCAGACAGTTTACATAAACAACCTGACGGTAAGCAAAGAAACACACCAGCAGACAGTTTACATAAACAACCTGACGGTAAGCAAGAGAAACACACCAGCAGACAGTTTACATAAACAACCTGACGGTAAGCAAGAGAACACACCCAGCAGACAGTTTACATAAACAACCTGACGGTAAGCAAGAGAAACCACACCAGCGACAGTTACATAAACAAAACCCGACCGTAAGCAAGAGACAAACACCAGCAGACAGTTTACATAAACAACCTGACGGTAAGCAACAGAAACACACCAGCAGACAGAAAGGTACAAAGCCATGAGTAAAAATAATAAACCTCTTTGTTGCAAGGAGGGAGACTTGGCAACATGGCAATGCTAAGATTACTGGGTGCCTGCTTCCCAAACCCTCTGAAGAGAGAGAGAGAGAGAGAGAGAGGAGAGTGAGAGAGGAGAGAAGAGAAGAGAGAGAGAGAGAGAGAGAGAGAGAGAGAGAGAGAGAGAGTTGATCAGATGAAAACGCTGGCCCACAGATGGCTCCAACTTCATCCTGTTCCCTACTTGTATGTTTCATAACAAAAATGCTTTCAAATGAGCTGATGTAGGTAACAGCTCTTAGCTTGTCAATAAAGCTAGGGATCCTTAACCAAACCTTGTCAAACTCTGTGTAAAAAAAGAAAGAGAGAGAGAGAGAGAGAGAGAGTGGGGGGAGGGGGGGAAGAGTACCAGGGACCAGATGTGTATCACTAACTACAAACCTCAACATCACTTTGTACCTTCTTATCTTCTTCCATGTTCGGCGTCGGAGTTCAGAGACCATTATTTTCCCGTCTTCTTTATCTATTATTGCTTTTTATATTATTCTGCATGAAATGCCTGCCAAATTTAAACACTTTCTATGTAAGAAACTTTTAGATATATTGTGCCTTTTTAGAAAAATAAAATTATTACTATTATTAGTAGTATTACTGTTAGTATTATTTTAGAATAATTATAATTATTAATCATTATTATTAACATTGTTCTTCCACATTATTACGTCAAAGCTAAATCTTAGCGAAGCTTAAGCACGGCATAGCATATCACATTATGTGTAAATCTAATTTCTAAACAATGATTATCTACGGAAGAGGACCCCAGAAGGGCCTCGAAATATAAAAATTAATTATTTTTCAGCGTTTGTCTCCACGTGGGTTATTAACCATTAATACGTGTCTATTACACTATAATTTGTGAGTCTGTTCAATTAACCACCACCAACAACTATGTGTTCTGTACCACAGTCACTAATAACAACTGTAGACTCTGTACCACAGTCACTAACAACTGTAGACTCTGTACCACAGTCACTAACAACAACTGGGGGCTCTGTACCACAGTCACTAACAACAACTGTGGACTCTGTACCACAGTCACTAACAACAACTGTGGACTCTGTGCCACAGTCACTAATAACAACTGTAGACTCTGTACCACAGTCACTAACAACTGTAGACTCTGTACCACAGTCACTAACAACAACTGGGGGCTCTGTACCACAGTCACTAACAACAACTGGGGGCTCTGTACCACAGTCACTAACAACAACTGCAGACTCTGTACCACAGTCACTAACAACAACTGCAGACTCTGTACCACAGTCACTAACAACAACTGTAGACTCTGTACCACAGTCACTAACAACTGCAGACTCTGTACCAGTCACTAACAACAACTACAGACTCTGTACCACAGTCACTAACAACAACTGCAGACTCTGTACCACAGTCACTAACAACAACTGTGGACTCTGTACCACAGTCACTAACAACAACTGTGGACTCTGTACCACAGTCACTAACAACAACTGTGGACTCTGTACCAGAGTCACTAACAACAACTGTGGACTCTGTACCACAGTCACTAAGAACAACTGTGGACTCTGTACCACAGTAACTAACAAAAACTGTGGACTCTGTACCACAGTCAATAACAACAACTGTGGACTCTGTACCACAGTCACTAACAACTGTAGACTCTGTACCACAGTCACTAACAACAACTGCAGACTCTGTACCACAGTCACTAACAACAACTGCGGACTCTGTACCACAGTCACTAACAACAACTGTGGACTCTGTACCACAGTCACTAACAACAACTGTGGACTCTGTACCAGAGTCACTAACAACAACTGTGGACTCTGTACCACAGTCACTAAGAACAACTGTGGACTCTGTACAGAGAACTAACAAAAACTGTTGGACTCTGTACCACAGTCAATAAAACAACTGTGGACTCTGTACACACATTACTAACAACGTGCGGACTCTGTAGCCAAGTCACATAACAACAACTGTGGACTCTGTCCAACAATCACTAACAACAACTTGGACTCTGTGCCACAGTCATTAACAACAAAACTGTGGACTCTTACCACAGTCACTTAACAACAACTGTGTGACTCTGTAACCACATCATTAACAACAACTGTGGACTCTGTACCACATAGTCACTAACAACAACTGTGGACTCTGAAACACGTCACTAACAACAACTGTGGACTCTGTAACACGTCACTAACAAATTACTGGACTACTGTAACCACAAGTCAACTATACAAACTTGGATCTGTTTGCTCACAGTTCACTAACACAACTATGACTCTGTACCCTGATACTACAACAAATTGTGACTCTGTAACCACATTCACTACAACAACTGTGACTCTGTAACCACAGTCACTAACAACAACTGTGGACTCTGTACCACAGTCACTAACAACAACTTGGACTCTGTACCACAGTCACTAACAACAACTGTGGCTCTGTCCACAGTCACTAACAACAACTGTGGACTCTGTACCCAGTCACTAACAACAACTGTGGACTCTGTCCACATGTACACTAACAACAACTGTGGGACTCTGTACCACAGTCACTAACAACAACTGTGGACTCTGTACCACAGTCAATAACAACAACTGTGGACTCTGTACCACAGTCACTAACAACAACTGTGGACTCTGTGCCACAGTCACTAACAACAACTGTAGACTCTGTACCACAGTCACTAACAACAACTGTAGACTCTGTACCACAGTCACTAACAACAACTGTGGAATCTGTACCACAGCCACTAACAACAACTGTGGACTCTGTACCACAGTCACTAACAACAACTGTGGACTCTGTACCACAGTCATTAACAACAACTGTGGACTCTGTACCACAGTCATTAACAACAACTGTGGACTCTGTACCACAGTCATTAACAACAACTGTGGACTCTGTACCACAGTCACTAACAACAACTGTGGGCTCTGTACCACAGTCACTAACCACAACTGTGGGCTGTGTGCCACAGTCACTAACCACAACTGTGGGTTCTGTACCACAGTCACTAACAACAACTGTGGGTTCTGTACCACAGTTACTAACAACAACTGTGGGTTCTGTACCACAGTCACTAACAACTGTGGGTTCTGTAGCACAGTCACTAACAATTGTGGACTCTGTACCACAGTAACTAAAAACCACTGTGGGCTGTGACCACAGTCACTAACAACTGTGGGTTCTGTAGCACAGTCACTAACAATTGTGGACTCTGTACCACAGTAACTAAAAACCACTGTGGGCTGTGCCACAGTCACTAACAACTGTGGACTCTGTACCACAGTCACTAAGCACAACTGTGGGTTCTGTACCACAGTCACTAACAACAACTGTGGGTTCTGTACCACAGTTACTAACAACTGTAGACTCTGTACCACAGTCACTAACAACAACTGGGGGCTCTGTACCACAGTCACTAACAACAACTGGGGGCTCTGTACCACAGTCACTAACAACAACTGCAGACTCTGTACCACAGTCACTAACAACAACTGCAGACTCTGTACCACAGTCACTAACAACAACTGTAGACTCTGTACCACAGTCACTAACAACAACTTGGACTGTACCACAGTCACTAACAACAACTGTGACTCTGTACCACAGTCACTAACAACAACTGGGACTCTGTACCACAGTCACTAACAACAACTGTGGACTCTGTACCACAGTCACTAACAACAACTGTGGACTCTGTACCACAGTCACTAACAACAACTGTGGACTCTGTACCACAGTCACTAACAACAACTGTGGACTCTGTACCACAGTCACTAACAACAACTGTGGACTCTGTACCACAGTCACTAACAACAACTGTGGACTCTGTACCACAGTCACTAACAACAACTGTGGGCTCTGTGCCACAGTCACTAACAACTGTGGACTCTGTACCACAGTCACTAACAACAACTGTGGACTCTGTACCACAGTCACTAACAACAACTGTGGACTCTGTACCACAGTCACTAACAACAACTGTGGACTCTGTACCACATCATAACAAAACTGTGGACTCTGTACCACAGTCACTAACAATCTGTGGACTCTGTACCACAGTCACTAACAACAACTGTGGACTCTGTACCACAGTCACTAACAACAACTGTGGACTCTGTACCACAGTCACTAACAACAACTGTGGACTCTGTACCACAGTCACTAACAACAACTGTGGACTCTGTTACCACAGTCACTAACAACAACTGTGGACTCTGTACCACAGTCACTAACAACAACTGTGGACTCTGTACCACAGTCACTAACAACAACTGTGGACTCTGTACCACAGTCACTAACAACAACTGTGGACTCTGTACCACAGTCACTAAACAACAACTGTGGACTCTGTACCACAGCACTAACCAAACTGTGGCTTTGTGCACAGTCACTACAACAACTGTGGATCTGTACCACAGTCACTAACAACAACTGTGGACCTCGTACCACAGTCACTAACAACAACTGTGGATCTCTGTACCACAGTCACTAACAACAACGTGGTCTCTGTACCACAGTCACTAACAACAACTGTGGACTCTGTACCACAGTCACTAACAACAACTGTGGACTCTGTACCACAGTCATTAACAACAACTGTGGACTCTGTACCACAGTCATTAACAACAACTGTGGACTCTGTACCACAGTCACTAACAACAACTGTGGGCCTGTCCACAGTCACTAACACAACTGTGGCTCTGTACCACAGTCACTAACCACAACTGTGGGTTCTGTACCACAGTCACTAACAACAACTGTGGGTTCTGTACCACAGTTACTAACAACAACTGTGGGTTCTGTACCACAGTCACTAACAACTGTGGGTTCTGTACCACAGTCACTAACAAAACTGTGGACTCTGTACCACAGTCACTAAAACAACTGTGGGATCTGTACCACAGTCACTAACAACAAACTGTGGATCTGTACACAGTCACTAACAAATGTGGACTCTGTACCACAGTACTAAAACACTGTGGACTTGTCCACAGTCACTAACAACAACTGTGGACTCTGTACCACAGTCACTAAGCAACACTGTGGGTTCTGTACCACAGTCACTAACAACAACTGTGGGTTCTGTACCACAGTTACTAACAACTGTGACTCTGTACCACAGTCACTAACAACAACTGGGGCCTCGTACCAAGTCACTAACACAACTGTGGCTCTGTACCACAGTCACTAACAACAACTGCTGACTCTGTACCACAGTCACTAACAACAACTGTGGACTCTGTACCACAGTCAATAACAACAACTGTGACTCTGTACCACAGTCACTAACCAACTGTAGACTCTGTACCAGTCACTAACAACAACTGCAGACTCTGTACCACAGTCACTAACAACAACTGCAGAATCTGTACCACAGTCACTAACAACAACTGTGGATCTGTACCACAGTCACTAACAACAACTGTGGGACTCTGTACCACAGTCACTAACAACAACTGTGGACTCTGTACCAGAGTCACTAACAACAACTGTGGACTCTGTACCACAGTCACTAAGAACAACTGTGGACTCTGTACCACAGTAACTAACAAAAACTGTGTGACGTCATACACACGTCACTAACAACAATGTGACTCTGTACCACAGTCACTAACAACAACTGCGACTCTGTACCACAGTCACTAACAACAACTGTGGACTCTGTCCACAGTCACTAAAACAACTGTGGACTCTGTACCACAGTCACTAACACAACTGTGGACTCTGTACCACAGTCACTAACAACAACTGTGGACTCTGTACCACAGTCACTAACAACAACTAGTGGATCTGTCCCTACAGTCACTAAAAAACAACTGTGGACTCTGTACCACAGTCACTAACAACAACTGTGGACTCTGTACAACAATCACTAACAACAACTGCGGACTCTGTGCCACAGTCACTAACAACAACTGTGGACTCTGTGCCACAGTCACTAACAACAACTGTGGACTCTGTGCCACAGTCACGAACAACAACTGTGGACTCTGTGCCACAGTCACTAACAACAACTGTGGACTCTGTACCACAGTCATTAACAACAACTGGGGAAACTCTGTACCACAGTCACTAACAACAACTGTGGACTCTGTACCACAGTCACTAACAACAACTGTGGACTCTGTACCACAGTCACTAACAACAACTGTGGACTCTGTACACAGTCACTAACAACAACTGTGGACTCTGTACCACAGTTAAAACAAGTGACTGAACTCAAACAACTGTGGACTCTGTACCACAGTCACTAACAACACTGTGGACTCTGTCCCAACAGTCACTAACAACAACTGTGGACTCTGTACCACAGTCACTAACAACAACTGTGGACTCTGTACCACAGTCACTAACAACAACTGTGGACTCTGTACCACAGTCACTAACAACAACTGTGGACTACGTACCACAGTCACTAACAACAACTGTGGACTCTGTACCACAGTCACTAACAAAAACTGTGGACTCTGTACCACAGTCACTAACAACAACTGGGGAAATCTGTACCACAGTCACTAACAACAACTGTGGACTCTGTACCACAGTCACTAACAACAACTGTGGACTCTGTACCACAGTCACTAACAACAACTGTGGACTCTGTACCACAGTCACTAACAAAACTGTGGACTCTGTACCACAGTCACTAACAACAACTGTGGACTCTGTACCACAGTCACTAACAACAACTGTGGACTCTGTGCCACAGTCACTAACAACAACTGTGGAATCTGTGCCACAGTCACTAACAACAACTGTGGAATCTGTACCACAGCCACTAACAACAACTGTGGACTCTGTACCACAGTCACTAACAACAACTGTGGACTCTGTACCACAGTCATTAACAACAACTGTGGACTCTGTACCACAGTCACTAACAACAACTGTGGACTCTCTACCACAGTCACTAACAACAACTGTGGACTCTCTACCACAGCCACTAACAACAACTGTGGACTCTCTACCACAGTCACTAACAACAACTGTGGACTCTGTACCACAGTCACTAACAACAACTGTGGACTCTGTACCACAGTCACTAACAACAACTGTGTACTCTGTACCACAGTCACTAACAACAACTGTGGACTCTGTACCACAGTCACTAACAACAACTGTGGACTCTGTACCACAGTCACTAACAACAACTGTGGACTCTGTACCACAGTCACTAACAACAACTGTGGACTCTGTACCACAGTAACAACAACTGTGGACTCTGTACCACAGTCACTAACAACAACTGTGGACTCTGTACCACAGTCACTAACAACAACTGTGGACTCTCTACCACAGCCACTAACAACAACTGTGGACTCTGTACCACAGTCACTAACAACAACTGTGGACTCTCTACCACAGCCACTAACAACAACTGTGGACTCTGTACCACAGTCACTAACAACAACTGTGGACTCTCTACCACAGCCACTAACAACAACTGTGGACTCTCTACCACAGCCACTAACAACAACTGTGGACTCTCTACCACAGCCACTAACAACAACTGTGGACTCTCTACCACAGTCACTAACAACAACTGTGGACTCTCTACCACAGTCACTAACAACAACTGTGGACTCTGTGCCACAGTCACTAACCATATATTAACAAATTATGTAAACAAAATGCGAACTAAAGTACACAAATCCCCTCAGTACACTCTAATATCTTTGTGTAATCAACGGCTGTAATGGCGTTCATTTTTGACAATATCTTACTTAAAATTTTAAATCATTCTATAATGGCTGCCTTTGTGTATTTCTTACACAGGATTTTTAATTCCATAATGACTCGCTTTCTGGGTATTTGGTATTTTTTTCTGGAATTCTTATAATTATAAATAATTAAACTGAGTAACAGGTTGAGAAATATGACTCGTGTGTGTGTGTGTGTGTGTGTGTGTGTGTGTGTGTGTGTGTGTGTGTGTGTGTGGTGTGTGTGTGTGTTGTGTCCTTGCTTGTTTGAACTTGCCTGTTTGTGGCTACAAGGGATTTTTGCCTCAGCTCCTGGCCCTGCCTGTTTATCCGAGCTTGCCTCCACTACTTTTTCCTTCTTGACGCACTCACGCTGAAGAAATATTTCCTGACAGCCTCCTGCTAAAGTTCTATCACAAAGTAACATAAGTGAAGCATGGGAGAGAGAGAGAGAGAGAGAGAGAGAGAGAGAGAGAGAGAGAGAGAGAGAGAGAAGTGTGGACTGCATTTTCTTGGACTGTAAGAAAGCACTGGGTACTGTACCTCACAAGCGACTAGAACAAAATTTGAGAATCATGCAGGAATAAGAGGGAATGCACTCCAGTACATCAATGAATACTTTATATGAAGGAAGCAAAGTGATTATCCAAAAAAAGTTGCCAGAATGGGAAAGAGTGACAAATGGGGTACCACACGAATCAGTATGACGACCAGTACTGTTTCTGGTACATACAAGTGACCTACAAGAATCAGACGTATCCCTGTTCGTAGATGATGTAAAATAAAGAGAAGAATAAAAGCCGACGAAGATCAGGATTAGATAGAAATGAACCTGGACAAACTTCAAGACTGGTCAGACAAAACACACACACACACACACACACACACACACACACACACACACACACACACACACACACACACACGAGCATTTACCTTTTGATTTAATTCTGAAGGAAAACAAATATTTGATGAATAATACAAGTAAATCCCTGGAACAGCACCAGCTGTAAATACAAGAGTAAGCCTCTGGGAGGAAATACGTAATATTTTCAGCCTCGATACACCCAAGGCTCCTCTTGCCTTACCTTACCTCACACAATTCCTCCTATGAGAATAATAATAGTAATAATAACATTATGATTATCATTATTACTATTATTACAATTATTATTTCAATTATTTACTTTTAGATGAAGCGTTAAATCTGTGTGGAAGCTTGATCCTCCGTGGAAGCTTGATCCTCCGTGGAAGCTTGATCCTCCGTCCTCTAATCAGGTTATACACTACGTAATTGTAATCAGGGGTAACAGATTACATGAAACGTAAAAATGATTCTTATTATTCAGGAGGCATGATTCTTATTATTCAGGAGGCATGATTCTTATTATTCAGGAGGCATGATTCTTATTATTCAGGAGCCATGATTCTTATTATTCAGGAGGCATGATTCCTGGTCTTGTTTATCATGCGAGCCAGAGCTTCAGTGTCTCCTGATGTTCAAGAGGCGTTTATGTGCGAAACTTTTCTCCTGACGTTCAGGATTTTCGAGGAACGACGGTCGCAAGTGGACTGTGAATAAGATTTAGCCCAGAATTTCCAGTTATGTGAGTGAAGAGGCGCCTCTCCCCCTCGCCATCCTCCCTGAGAGACGAGTTTCTTCTAAAATGCTCATCCAGGAGAATACCTGGAGAGCATACCTGGAGAGGGTTCCCGGGGTCAACGCCCCCGCGGCCCGGTCTGTGACCAGGCCTCAAGGTACGACTCTAGTGATGGGAGAGATCCTGGAGTATGTGATGGCAAGGTTGTTTAGTATGAAGAGAGAACCTGTAACATTAGAAGAATGAACACTAGTAATGGTATTGTTGTCTAGGCTGGAAGGAGAGTGTCACCTGCAGAATTGGTAAAAAATTAACAACGAAAAGGCACAATATCGTGACTGGAACGATACGTGAATAACCCGCAAATAGGAGAGAGGAGCTTACAACGACGTTTCGGTCCGAAACGTCGTAAGCTCGTCTCTCCTATGTGCGGGTTATCTGTGTATTGGCAAGAAATTCTTTTAACATGCGTTATATGATGACCCTCTGCGTGGAATTTTCCATCATTTGACTAATACCTCTTGGCTGCCTTCAAGAGGGAGCTGGACAGATACCTAAAGTCAGTACCCCCGATCACCGAGCTGGTGTTCGTACTTTTGGACTACTTGCGACACTATTAACAGTCTAATGATCAGGCTCTGAACCACCGGAGCCAGGTCAAGGACTGGGGCCGCAGGGCGTTGACCCCCGGAACACCCCTCCCGCCCACCTCCATGAAGCTTACCAGTCCATCCCCCGTAAGAACAATATCCATCGAAGACCTGATATCATAATGTTCAAAAACTTTGTAATATTGAAACTCTCCTTCTCACAATTTTCAAGTTCTTTAAACATAACAACATCGACACTTATTGACGATCATAGCGCGGAATAATTGTCCACATGATCTATGATACCTGTAGCCTTTATTTTATGATAAACTTCGTATATGGACCGTATATATGTGTCCCGTCTTCACCTCCCTAACTCTGTATAACTCCAAAATAATTCATTTTGTGTTCATGTAATGCACTTTAATAAAATAATTACTCGACCTCAGTAATCAATAATACTGATTTCTTCCATTACTCTCTAAAATGATTATTATGTCGTCCAAATTTGTAATTAGCAAAAATGCAAAACGTAATAATTCGTTTACAGGAAATGATGATAGTAGATAGAAAATAATGATTACAATACACCTATTGAACCGTATTACAATGGATCGTGAACGTAAGAAGTAATAGTGGTTGCTTACCATGTGTGAAGGTAAGACATTACTCCTTTATTACTAAAATAACATACATTATATATATATATATATATAATATATATATATATATATATATATATATATATAGATATATAAGAAATATATAATTTTATATATATAAATAATATAAGATATAAAATAATATATAATATATATATATAATTATATATATATATATATATATCTATATTATATATATATTAGTTAGATATACATATATATAATAATATAAATATACATAAGATATATATATAGATTTAATATATATATATATATAAATAGTATATATATATAGATATATATATATATATATATATATACATATTTTTTTTATTTTTATTATCACATCTGGCCGATTCCCACCAAGGCAGGGTGGCCCGAAAAAGAAAACTTTCACCATCATTCACTCCACCCACTGTCTTGCCAGAAGGGTGCTTTTCACTACAGTTTTTAAACTGCAACATTAACACCCCTCCTTCAGAGTGCAGGCACTGTACTTCCCTCTCCAGGACTCAAGCCCGGGCCTGTATGTTTCCCCTGAACCCCTTCATAAATGTTACTTTGCTCACACTCCAACAGCACGTCAAGTATTAAAAAACCATTTGTCTCCATTCACTCCTATCAAACACGCTCACGCACGCCTGCTGGAAGTCCAAGCCCCCGCCACAAACCTCCTTTACCCCCTCCCTCCAACCTTTCCTAGGCCGACCCCTCCCCACCCTTTCCTTCCACTACAGACTCATACACTCTTGAAGTCATTCTGTTTCGCTCCTTCTCTCTACATGTCCGAACCACCTCAACAACCCTTCCCAGCCCTCTGGACAACAGTTTTGGTAATCCACCCTCCTAACTTCCAAAAAACGAATTCTCTGCTTTAAATATTCACACCACACATTGCCCTCAGACATGACATCTCCACTGCCTCCAACCTTCTCCTCGCTGCAACATTCATCACCCCATGCTTCACACCCATATAAGAGTGTTGGTAAAACTATATCTCATAACATTCCCTCTTTGCCTCCAAGGACAAAGTTCTTTGTCTCCACAGACTCCTAAGTGCACCACTCACCCTTTTCCCCTCATCAAATTCTATGATTCACCTCATCCTTCATAGACCCCATCCGCTGACACGTCCACTCCCAATATCTGAATACATTCACCTCCTCCATACTCTCTCCCTCCAATTGATATCCAATCTTCATCACCTAATATTTTGTTATCCTCATAACCTTACTCTTTCCTGTATTCACTTTTAATTTTCTTCTTTTGCACACCCTACCAAATTCATCCACCCAAACTCTGCAACTTCTCTTCAGAATCTCCCAAGAGCACAGTGTCATTTAGCAAAAAGCAACTGTGACAACCCCCATTTTATGTGTGATTCTTTATTTTTTTTAACCCCACGCCTCTTGTAAAGACCCTCGTTTTACTTTCTTTTTAACAACCCCCTTTAAAAAATTTTAAACAACCAGGGTGACATCACACTCCTTGTTTTGGGCTATTTTTACGGGGAAAAAATTTTCCCCTCTTTCTATGTACTCTAACTTGAGCCTCATTTCCTCGAAAAACTTTTTCATTTCCCCTTTCGAAACCCTTTACCTCCTACACCAAAAACACCTGAACATCTGCCACTTTGGCCCCCCCAATCCCCCGGGTCAACGCCTTTTCCAAATCCTTTAAAATGCCAAAAAAACCCTTTTTCCTTTTTTAAATTTCTTTTCCATTTTAAAATGTTTCACTTTAAACACCGGGGCCACAAAACCCCCTCCCTTTTCCCTTAAACCTCCTTGTTCATCTGTTTACCCTTTTTCTCAGCTTACTTTTAATTTTTTTCAAAAATAACTCTACCTACATTTTAAACCAGGTAAAATAAACAGACTTCCCCCCCTATAATTTTTGCACCTCTTTTTTTCCCCTTTTTCCTTTTTAAAAAGGGAACTTGAAATGCTCCCCTCCCAATCCCTAGGTCCCCTTACCCTCTTCCTTTAAAATTTAAAAAATTTAATTGCCCCCAAAACCAAATCCAAAACTATCCCCCCAACCTGCTTTTAACATTTCTATCTTTTTTCCCATAAAATCCCGGCTGCCTTACCCCCTTTTTTTACCTCTGCCCCAATTTCCCCCCACACTCACAACGGTTTCTTCCCATTCCTCAAGATTTTTATTCCTCCTTGCCCTATACACAAATCCCCAGTTTTCCCTATCTTCATAAACCTTTAAAAAATTCCCTCCTTTTAATAACCTCCTCTCCTTTTTTTAAACTGAAAAAACCCAAATTTGTTTTTCTGGGCTTCCTTAACTTGTTGATCTCACTCCAAAAACTTTTTCTTTTTTTCAACAAAATTTGTTGTTAACATCCCCCCCACTCTCTCATTTGCTCCCCTTTTTTAACATTGCTTAAACCACTCTTTTCCCCTCTTTTTTTTTTCCCCATATACTTTCCCCCCTTGCTTCATTCACTTTGAAAAAAACTTCTAATTTTGCTAATTTTTCCCCCTTACCCCTTTTTTTTTAACATTTTCATTCCCCCAAATCGCTCCTCTTCCCCCCCCGCACCCACTTTCCTTTTCCCAAAAAAAACTTCTGTGAACACTCAAACCACTTTTTTTTAAACCTCCCCCATACCTTTTTCGCCCCACCCCCTTATTTTCTCTTTAGCCCATCTATCCCCCAAATTTAGCGTTCATATTTTTCCCTAACTCCCTCCTCTTTTATTTTAAAAACCCTTTCCACCTCTCCCTTCCCTGTTCTTTTTATTCTCCTTGAAATCCCATCTACCTTTTATCTATGTAGCTAAAACAGAAAGGATCTGAAATCTTGGCCCCCCTAAAACATGTACATCCAAGTCTACTAAACAGCCCTTTTATCTACCAAAATAACCCCAACAAACTACTGTCATTTCCCCAACATCAAAATTTGTATACTTTTTTTATCCTTTTTTTTCTTAAAATTGTTTTCCCTTTAATTAAAAACCCCTTCTATAAAAAGTTCAATCAAAGGGGTTTTCCCCATTATCATTTACCCCTGGCCCCCCAAAACCCCTTCCCTACCAAAACCCTCCCCTAAAAGTTTCCCCCTACTTTAGCATTCAGGCCCCTTTCCCCCAAAATTTTCTCTCTCATTTGGGTTAAAAAGGCCTCCTATACATTCAACTTAACATCTCCCAAAACTCTCTCTTTTCCTCTCCCTTTCCCTCTCTTCTTCCGGGGGGCCCCCGCTTATTAGGGCCCCCACTTCTCGAACCCAAACCCTTTTTTTTTAAAAAATCCACAAAATTTCCCTTTGCTTTTTTACACATTCTTATTCTTTTTTCCCCTTTCCCCAAAAACTGATCATTAAAACATTACGCCCCCCTTCCCTTTGCTCAAAACTCTCTCCGATACCCAGTTTTTTAACCCAAATTTTTTTTCCCCCCCCACCGAAATTTCCCTCCCCCCCCTTCACCCTTTGTTTCCTTGGGGCCCGGGACATCCAACTTTTTTTCCCATTCTTAAATCACCAAATCATCTGTTTTTTGTCATTGCATTTAATAAACCGCACATTCAAGCATCTCAGTTTTATAAAGTTTTTTTCTTCTCTTTTTTAGTAAATGTCTACAGGAGAAGGGGTTACTAGCCCATTGCTCCTGGCATTTTAGTCGCCTCATACGACACGCATGGCTTACGGAGGAAAGATTCTTTTCCACTTCCCCATGGACAATAGAAGAAATAAAGAAGAACAAGAGCTATGTAGAAAAAGGAGAAAAACCTAGATGTATGTATATATATATATATGCATGTGCATGTCTGTGAAGTGTGACCAAAGTGTAAGTTGGAGTAGCAAGATATCCCTGTTATCTAGCGTGTTTATGAGACAAAAAGAGACCAGCAATCCTACCATCATGCAAAACAGTTACAGGTTTCTGTTTCACAGTCATCTGGCAGGACGGTAGTACTTCCCTGGGTGGTTGCTGTCTACCACCTACTACCTACATATATATATATATATATATATATATATAATATATATATATATATATATATATATATATTATATATTATATATTATATATGCAAACAAGTAGAGTTTTTACTGGGTTTAAATACTTTTTTTTAATTTACCAGTTTACGTATGGAGCATTATGGATGGTGGCTCATTCAAGCAGCACTGAGACACATACAGCATTCCACGATGAGACACATCTGTGAGTACAGACGAGTACGTAGGGGAAGACTTTTGACAAAACTGATTACATCGGTAGTGTGCCGTTAATCTATATGATAGATGCACCATAGGAACAAAAGCTAGCTATATTTCTGTCATATTGCATCACGCAGGAAGGGTTTTATACGTGTAGGGAAGATAAAACAACCTCCCCCTCCCCCCGTGGCTGACATGGACAGGCGCAGATCAAAGGAGAAGCATGTGCTTTTGTGGTAGCCGTCCACCCTCCCCGCCCCACACACACACAAACACCCGAGGCTCCCAGCCTTGTTAGCTCTCTGCTTCATTCTTATTTTTATCCACAGCGTGCAAACTCCCTTTACAGCTGCTCTGCTTTAATATACGAGACAGTGAGACCCGTAGCTGCGATGATACCAGCCGTGTTGTGGCAAGGTAATTAGCGGATTATGCAAGTCTCTGGGCAGTGTTTCTTGTAGGGTTGACCTTAAGGAAAACATCCGCAACACAAAATTGAATTTTCTAGTGTTTTTATTCTCCGCGTTATCTACTTACTAATTCCTGGGACTTATATTGTCTGGCAACACAAAACTTATAATTGTATAATCAGAATAAAAAAAGTATCAAGCCATAGATTTAATACACACATTAATAATAATAATAATAATAATAATAATAATAATAATAATAATAATAATAATAATAATAATAATAATAATAATAATAACAGCTATTTCAAACAAAATATGAAGAAACACAATCATTCTCAAACTCTGCACGAGTTCTTAACTTGACTTTCTCCACCTGAGGTGAGGACAAAAGGTACGACACCCGGGAGAAAGTGAGAGAACTCTACATTTAATGCCAGAATTACTTGTCATTAAGTGGCGAGAAACCTCGACACACAAAAAAATAAAATGATTTTTTTTTTAATGTTAATCAAATATCATTTCTTGTCACGTTTTCAAAATAGACGACAAAAGGACAACATGAATTCGCTCTCGTTTTTTTTTTTTAATAAATTTTAATACAATTTGTTACCCACATGAAGGTTAAAAGGGAACTGCAGGAAGGTTGTATAAACTGTAATTTTGTGAGGTAGAGGAGAGCCGACAGTAAGAGGGCCCAGCGGGAGAAGATTGGCGAGGGAGACATCAAAGTGGTGGTGACCCAGGATGAAAACGGTGGGAGTAAAGAGAATAAAATAGTAATTGGATGAGAGTGTGAGGCCAAGTCGGTGGTGAGAGCCTCGGCTGGGCCGCCCGCCAGCCACACCAAAGTACGCCGTCTCAGGAGACTTAAAGGTGACGTCTGGGGAGACCTGGGGACGCCTATTCCTCCGTCGCCGCCACCGCCGCCGCCACACTCCGCACACCCGGGATATTTAAGTCACCACTCCCATGGATAACACAGCTGTGAGTTACCTCAGGACTGCATTAACAAGCTTTGGATAAATGTAAACAGACTAGACGTAGAGAGACAAAGTCGATGGACGGAGCCTCTGGAAAGAAGCGTTGATACACGAATTATGGATAGACGACACATGGATAGACGAGGTGTGGATACACGAAGCGTGGATACGAGAAGCGTAAATAGATGAGGCACGGACAGACGAGACCTGGCTAGACGAGGAGAAGCAGGTTCCGGTGTAGATACAGGGAACAAAAATAGGTAAAGAGGTGGACTGAACGTGTCAAGGAAAGGAGGGGAGAATATGTGTAAGTTGTGACGGCAGGGATGGAGGAACGAAGAGAGAGAGAGAGAGAGAGAGAGAGAGAGAGAGAGAGAGAGAGAGAGAGAGAGAGAGAGAGAGAGAGAGAGAGAGAGACTACCGGGAAAGAAGGATGAAGAAGACTGAGAGAAGGAAGGGAGGAGGACATCGGGGAGGGAGGGAGTACAACTGCATGAGGAACACCCTCTGGGGAACGGTCGGAAAGGAAGGGACATCCAGAGACACCGGTAGTCTTACCCGGGAAGAAAGGGGGAGGGGAGCGGGAAGGGTAAAATGGAAGTAAGCTGCTGGGGTCTTTAAGCCCGGTATACCTAGGTAATGGGTGCTCGTCCTGAGCACCTGCAGGCTGGCTCTGATGGCCTACACAAGGACACCATTCCAAAAGAATCTCAAAATCGGTTAAGTCTCCTTAAAACCTTGAGCTTCGTAGCTTGAAGAAGCATGTGCTATTAATTATAACCAGCTACCTAATCTTCCATTCATAAATCGAAAGGCCTAAACTTTATATATATATATATATATATATATATATATATATATATATATATATATATAATAATAATATATATATATATATATATATATATATAATACATATATATACACACACAATTTTGTGAAAGCCCTGACCCACCAATGACTTTAATATTAAATGATGTAGTTAACACGGAACACACCTCTATGAGTGTATTTAATTTTAAACGCCGTATTTATCTCTAAATAAACTACAATAAAACTGTTATTAGGGTGTGAAATGAACTGAGGAATGATGCAGCTCTTGGCTTGTAGAAGAAACATAGCGAGTGTTAGCTTAACCTAGAGTGAGAGAGAGAGAGAGAGAGAGAGAGAGAGAGAGAGAGAGAAGAGAGAGAGAGAGAGAGAGAGAGAGAGAGAGAGAGAGAGAGAGAGAGAGAGAGAGAGAGATTACCTTCATGGTAGATCTCTTAGTGTAGTTCTCAATGGAACGGAATCAGCAAGACATCCTATTGGGGCAAGTGTTCCATAAGGAAGCGTGCTGGGACCATTGTTATGGAATGTCTACTTCAACGACCTTCTTCATCTCATCCCAGAATCACATGCATATGCAGACGACTGTACACTGACATTCACTTATCTAAGAGAAGAAATGCCAGCTGCTCTAAGCTACATCAATCACCAGCTAAGAGCTATATCAGCTTGGGGAAATAGATGGCAAGAATCATTTGCACCTGAGAAAACGCAAATGATGATCGTCTCTAGGCACCATGATGGTAATGCTGGTGCAGTAGTAAGGATGAATGGGAGGATGTTGGCACCTGGAGAAGAAGTTGATATCCTTGGGGTGAAATCTGACTCCAAACTAACAATGAAGAACCATGTTGTAAATCTTGCAAATAAGGCAGCCAGGAAGCTTACAGCACTTCGCCGTATCTCGCAACTGCTTGACAGTAGAGGTTGCAAGATTCTGTACGAGGCACAAGTACGCTCACACCTTGAGTATGCTCCACTTTCTTGGTTTGCCTGCCCCCCCCCTCCCTCTCATCTGCGACTGCTTGACAGAGTAGAGAACAGAGCAAGACGTCTCATCTCTCACCTGGACCCATCCTGGATAGATCTGGCATTTCAGCAGAGCCTTCAACACAGGAGGGATGTGGGTGGCCTTACTGTTATGTACATGGCCAATATTGTCAAAGTACCACCCCTGGATCCACTTCGAGGACAGCGTGAAACAAGCTTTTATGCCACAAGACGGGCAGAAAGCAGCAACTTCACTCTGGCTGTACCCTTCTCCACAACATCACTCCATCTTAGATCATATATACCCAGGATGACTCGAATATGGAACACATTCGTACAGCATAATGATGCCAACGAGATAAAGTCAGTTGATCACATGAAAATGCTGGCCCACAGATGGCTCCAACTTCATCCTGTTCCCTACTTGTATGTCTCATAACAATAAAAATGCTTTCAAATGACCTGATGTAGGTAACAGCTCTTAGCTTGCCAATAAAGTTCGGAACCCTTAACCTGTAAATAGCTTGTCAATAAAGCTAGGGATCATTAACCTTGTCAAACCCTGTGTAAAAAAAAAGAGAGAGAGAGAGAAATAGTTAAGCAGATAGGCAGAGAAGCCGGAAGTAAGTTTATTCAGGTATAGGTGCATATAAATACTATTACATAAATTATCAGAGAAGGCAGAAGGAAGGGGAGGGAGGCAAATAAGCAGCAAGTAACAAGTACAGAGAAAAGACAGGAATGAAGGGTAGCAGGGAGAAAGAAATGTAGTGAAGGAAATGAAAGGAGGGATTAAATAATGCAAAGAATACAGATAAAGAAAGAGGACTTATGGAAGATGGATTAAAAGAGATGAAAAACTGAGAGAAGGCGTGGAAGAGGGAAGAACAGAGAGAGAGAATGGAAAGACGGGAGGGAGAAAATGTGGGGGTGAGAGATGGATGGATGGAGGGAGGGAGGCAGGGAGAGAGAGGAAAGCCATAAGAGTCTCCAAACATAGTGAAAAGTTGTGGTAGTAGTGGAGGGGGACGGGGAGGGGAGGGGGATGGCGAGGGGAACGGGGAGGGAAGGGGGAGGGGGAAGGGGAGGGGAGGGGAATGGGAAAGGGAGGGGAGTGGACTTTAAAGTGGAACATAACACGTGCTTCTCCCATCACTCCCTCACACTTGCTACTTCCCTCACTCCCTCACACTTGCTACTCTCCTCACTCCCTCACGCTTGCTACTTCCCTCACACTTGCTACTTCCCTCACTCCCTCACACTTGCTACTTCCCTCACTCCCTCACACTTGCTATTTCCGTCAATCCCTCACACTTGCTACTTCCCTCACTCCCTCACACTTGCTACTTCCCTCACTCCCTCACACTTGCTACTTCCGTCACTCCCTCACACTTGCTACTTCCCTCACTCCCTCACTGATGCTACTTCCCTCACACCCTCACACTTGCTACTTCCCTCACTCCCTCACACTTGCTACTTCCGTCACTCCCTCACACTTGCTACTTCCCTCACACCCTCACACTTGCTACTTCCCTCACACCCTCACACTTGCTACTTCCCTCAATCCCTCACACTTGCTACTTCCCTCACTCCCTCACACTTGCTACTTCCTTTACTTCCTCACACTTGCTACTTCCCTCACTCCCTCACACTTGCTACTTCCCTCACTCCCTCACACTTGCTACTTCCCTCACTCCCTCACACTTGCTACTTCCCTCACTCCCTCACACTTGCTACTTCCCTCACTCCCTCACACTTGCTACTTCCTTCACTTCCTCACACTTGCTACTTCCCTCACTCCCTCACACTTGCTACTTCCCTCACTCCCTCACACTTGCTACTTCCGTCACTCCCTCACACTTGCTACTTCCGTCACTCCCTCACACTTGCTACTTCCGTCACTCCCTCACACTTGCTACTTCCGTCACTCCCTCACACTTGCTACTTCCGTCACTCCCTCACACTTGCTACTTCAGTCACTCCCTCACACTTGCTACTTCCGTCACTCCCTCACACTTGCTACTTCCGTCACTCCCTCACACTTGCTACTTCAGTCACTCCCTCACACTTGCTACTTCCGTCACTCCCTCACACTTTCTACTTCCGTCACTCCCTCACACTTGCTACTTCCGTAGCTCCCTCACACTTGCTACTTGCGTCACTCCCTCACACTTGCTACTTCCGTCACTCCCTCACACTTGCTACTTCCGTCACTCCCTCACACTTGCTACTTCAGTCACTCCCTCACACTTGCTACTTCAGTCACTCCCTCACACTTTCTACTTCCGTCACTCCCTCACACTTGCTACTTCCGTCACTCCCTCACACTTGCTACTTCAGTCACTCCCTCACACTTGCTACTTCAGTCACTCCCTCACACTTTCTACTTCCGTCACTCCCTCACACTTGCTACTTCCGTCACTCCCTCACACTTGCTACTTGCGTCACTCCCTCACACTTGCTACTTCCGTCACTCCCTCACACTTGCTACTTCCGTCACTCCCTCACACTTGCTACTTCAGTCACTCCCTCACACTTGCTACTTCCGTCACTCCCTCACACTTTCTACTTCCGTCACTCCCTCACACTTGCTACTTCCGTCACTCCCTCACACTTGCTACTTCAGTCACTCCCTCACACTTGCTACTTCCGTCACTCCCTCACACTTTCTACTTCCGTCACTCCCTCACACTTGCTACTTCCGTCACTCCCTCACACTTGCTACTTGCGTCACTCCCTCACACTTGCTACTTCCGTCACTCCCTCACACTTGCTACTTCCGTCACTCCCTCACACTTGCTACTTCAGTCACTCCCTCACACTTGCTACTTCCGTCACTCCCTCACACCTGTTCCTACCACCGTGAATGTTTAAGTATTACTTATAAGTCAAGAGACTAATGGTATTCAGAGCCGGATGTGTGGTTGGAGTGTGAACCAGGTAACATTTATAAAGGGACTCATGAAAACTGGGAAGCTGAACTTAAGCTCTGCTGAGTACAGTGTTGACACTCATGAAGGACGGGTCAGTGCCTGGAAAAAATTATGGATAAGCGAGTAAACATTGAATTACAATGTCTCAGCCCCCCCCCCTGGACAAATGTCCAGGTTTTTTCAGATTTAGCCACCGGATTGGCTAGTTTATTGTGCACCCCCCATCCCTCCCGTGGAGGGTAGCGCAAGAGTATATGGATACACAAAAGGCCTAAGAATTAGGCCCAGTTCACTTAGAACCGTCCAGAGAATGAGTGATGGTGAACGATTTCTTCTTTGAGGTCACCCTAACTAGGCTAAAAACTGTTAAATGAGTTAAAAACTTATATTACGTATAGTTTATATCATTGACTTCAATATATTTATGTTTGGTAATCCCGCAAAAATAACTAACTCTACATCCTCATTACAAAAACATTACACTCACTGAGGTCTCTAGTCTGCGCAACGTGTTGCAACATACCTTCCTGGAGTGTTTCATCTAACAGCCCATGAACATTACCATTCTTTGCAACAAGTTCGAAGCCACAGTACCATCCCTGGTGTCAGGTTTCAAGCCACAGTACCATCCCTGGTGTCAGGTTTCAAGCCACAGAATCATCCCTTGTGTCAGGTTTCAAGCCACAGTACCATCCCTAGTGTCAGGTTTCAAGCCACAGAATCATCCCTTGTGTCAGGTTTCAAGACACAGTACCATCCCTGGTGTCAGGTTTCAAGCCAAAGTACCATCCCTTGTGTCAGGTTTCAAGCCACAGAATCATCCCTTGTGTCAGGTTTCAAGACACAGTACCATCCCTGGTGTCAGGTTTCAAGCCACAGTATCATCCCTTGTGTCAGGTTTCAAGCCACAGAATCATCCCTGGTGTCAGGTTTCAAGCCACAGTATCATCCCTTGTGTCAGGTTTCAAGCCACAGTACCATCCCTTGTGTCAGGTTTCAAGCCACAGAATCATCCCTTGTGTCAGGTTTCAAGCCACAGAATCATCCCTTGTGTCAGGTTTCAAGCCACAGTACCATCCCTAGTGTCAGGTTTCAAGCCACAGAATCATCCCTTGTGTCAGGTTTCAAGCCACAGAATCATCCCTGGTGTCAGGTTTCAAGCCACAGTACCATCCCTTGTGTCAGGTTTCAAGCCACAGAATCATCCCTTGTGTCAGGTTTCAAGCCACAGTACCATCCCTAGTGTCAGGTTTCAAGCCACAGAATCATCCCTTGTGTCAGGTTTCAAGACACAGTACCATCCCTGGTGTCAGGTTTCAAGCCAAAGTACCATCCCTTGTGTCAGGTTTCAAGCCACAGTATCATCCCTTGTGTCAGGTTTCAAGCCACAGAATCATCCCTGGTGTCAGGTTTCAAGCCACAGTATCATCCCTTGTGTCAGGTTTCAAGCCACAGTACCATCCCTTGTGTCAGGTTTCAAGCCACAGAATCATCCCTTGTGTCAGGTTTCAAGACACAGTACCATCCCTGGTGTCAGGTTTCAAGCCACAGTATCATCCCTTGTGTCAGGTTTCAAGCCACAGAATCATCCCTGGTGTCAGGTTTCAAGCCACAGTATCATCCCTTGTGTCAGGTTTCAAGCCACAGTACCATCCCTTGTGTCAGGTTTCAAGCCACAGAATCATCCCTTGTGTCAGGTTTCAAGACACAGTACCATCCCTGGTGTCAGGTTTCAAGCCACAGTATCATCCCTTGTGTCAGGTTTCAAGCCACAGAATCATCCCTGGTGTCAGGTTTCAAGCCACAGTATCATCCCTTGTGTCAGGTTTCAAGCCACAGAATCATCCCTTGTGTCAGGTTTCAAGACACAGTACCATCCCTGGTGTCAGGTTTCAAGCCACAGTACCATCCCTTGTGTCAGGTTTCAAGCCACAGTATCATCCCTTGTGTCAGGTTTCAAGCCACATTACCATCCCTTGTGTCAGGTTTCAAGCCACAGTATCATCCCTTGTGTCAGGTTTCAAGCCACAGTATCAGCCCTTGTGTCAGGTTTCAAGCCACTGTACCATCCCTTGTGTCAGGTTTCAAGCCACAGTATCATCCTTGTGTCAGGTTTCAAGACACAGTACCATCCCTTGTGTCAGGTTTCAAGACACAGTACCATCCCTTGTGTCAGGTTTCAAGCCACTGTACCATCCCTTGTGTCAGGTTTCAAGCCACAGTATCATCCCTTGTGTCAGGTTTAAAGACACAGTACCATCCCTTGTGTCAGGTTTCAAGACACAGTACCATCCCTTGTGTCAGGTTTCAAGACACAGTACCATCCCTTGTGTCAGGTTTCAAGCCACAGTATCATCCCTTGTGTCAGGTTTCAAGACACAGTACCATCCCTTGTGTCAGGTTTCAAGACACAGTACCAGCCCTCGTGTCAGGTTTCAAGCCACAGCACCATCCCTTGTGTCAGGTTTCAAGCCACAGTATCATCCCTTGTGTCAGGTTTCAAGCCACAGTATCATCCCTTGTGTCAGGTTTCAAGCCACAGAATCATCCCTTGTGTCAGGTTTCAAGCCACAGTACCATCCCTAGTGTCAGGTTTCAAGCCACAGAATCATCCCTTGTGTCAGGTTTCAAGACACAGTACCATCCCTGGTGTCAGGTTTCAAGCCAAAGTACCATCCCTTGTGTCAGGTTTCAAGCCACAGTATCATCCCTTGTGTCAGGTTTCAAGCCACAGAATCATCCCTGGTGTCAGGTTTCAAGCCACAGTATCATCCCTTGTGTCAGGTTTCAAGCCACAGTACCATCCCTTGTGTCAGGTTTCAAGCCACAGAATCATCCCTTGTGTCAGGTTTCAAGACACAGTACCATCCCTGGTGTCAGGTTTCAAGCCACAGTATCATCCCTTGTGTCAGGTTTCAAGCCACAGAATCATCCCTGGTGTCAGGTTTCAAGCCACAGTATCATCCCTTGTGTCAGGTTTCAAGCCACAGTACCATCCCTTGTGTCAGGTTTCAAGCCACAGAATCATCCCTTGTGTCAGGTTTCAAGACACAGTACCATCCCTGGTGTCAGGTTTCAAGCCACAGTATCATCCCTTGTGTCAGGTTTCAAGCCACAGAATCATCCCTGGTGTCAGGTTTCAAGCCACAGTATCATCCCTTGTGTCAGGTTTCAAGCCACAGAATCATCCCTTGTGTCAGGTTTCAAGACACAGTACCATCCCTGGTGTCAGGTTTCAAGCCACAGTACCATCCCTTGTGTCAGGTTTCAAGCCACAGTATCATCCCTTGTGTCAGGTTTCAAGCCACATTACCATCCCTTGTGTCAGGTTTCAAGCCACAGTATCATCCCTTGTGTCAGGTTTCAAGCCACAGTATCAGCCCTTGTGTCAGGTTTCAAGCCACTGTACCATCCCTTGTGTCAGGTTTCAAGCCACAGTATCATCCCTTGTGTCAGGTTTCAAGACACAGTACCATCCCTTGTGTCAGGTTTCAAGACACAGTACCATCCCTTGTGTCAGGTTTCAAGCCACTGTACCATCCCTTGTGTCAGGTTTCAAGCCACAGTATCATCCCTTGTGTCAGGTTTCAAGACACAGTACCATCCCTTGTGTCAGGTTTCAAGACACAGTACCATCCCTTGTGTCAGGTTTCAAGCCACTGTACCATCCCTTGTGTCAGGTTTCAAGACACAGTACCATCCCTTGTGTCAGGTTTCAAGCCACAGTATCATCCCTTGTGTCAGGTTTCAAGACACAGTACCATCCCTTGTGTCAGGTTTCAAGACACAGTACCAGCCCTCGTGTCAGGTTTCAAGCCACAGCACCATCCCTTGTGTCAGGTTTCAAGCCACAGTATCATCCCTTGTGTCAGGTTTCAAGCCACAGTATCATCCCTTGTGTCAGGTTTCAAGACACAGTACCATCCCTTGTGTCAGGTTTCAAGCCACAGTACCATCCCTTGTGTCAGGTTTCAAGCCACTGTACCATCCCTTGTGTCAGGTTTCAAGCCACTGTACCATCCCTTGTGTCAGGTTTCAAGCCACAGTATCATCCCTTGTGTCAGGTTTCAAGCCACAGTACCATCCCTTGTGTCGGGTTTCAAGACACAGTACCATCCCTTGTGTCAGGTTTCAAGACACAGTACCAGCCCTCGTGTCAGGTTTCAAGCCACAGCACCATCCCTTGTGTCAGGTTTCAAGACACAGTACCATCCC
Organism: Cherax quadricarinatus; assembly: GCF_026875155.1. Lineage (NCBI taxonomy): Eukaryota > Metazoa > Arthropoda > Malacostraca > Decapoda > Parastacidae > Cherax > Cherax quadricarinatus. Next base: position 84,774,439 of record NC_069402.1, on the reverse strand, counting down.
TTGTGTCAGGTTTCAAGACACAGTACCATCCCTTGTGTCAGGTTTCAAGCCACAGTACCATCCCTTGTGTCGGGTTTCAAGACACAGTACCATCCCTTGTGTCAGGTTTCAAGACACAGTACCAGCCCTCGTGTCAGGTTTCAAGCCACAGCACCATCCCTTGTGTCAGGTTTCAAGACACAGTACCATCCCTTGTGTCAGGTTTCAAGCCACAGTACCATCCCTTGTGTCAGGTTCGAAGACAGAATACTAGTCACAGTTTCAGGTCGTTCAGTGGACAAATTGTCGTTACTATTATGCTATACAATCTGGTGTAATGATCCATCACTAACAGTCCACGTCAGACCAGGCAATTCTTCAAGTTTTCTATGGAAAGATAGGTGTAGGAGGGTCAGAGGTTGATGTGGGAAGGGTAGGAGGAGCTTGGGAAAGGTGTAAAAGGAGAGAACGAGAAGTGTATTGGGATGGAACAGATACTGATGATGAATGGAACACATGTGGGAGGGTGAGAGAGGTGCGGAAGGATGGGAGAGGCGTGGAAGGATGGTAGAGGTGTGGAAGGATGGTAGAGGTGTGGAAGGATGGTAGAGGTGTGGAAGGATGGTAGAGGTGTGGAAGGATGGGAGAGGTGTGGAAGGATGGGAGAGGTGTGGAAGGGTGGGAGAGGTGTGGAAGGATGGGAGAGGTGTGGAAGGGTGGGAGAGGTGTGGAAGGATGGTAGAGGTGTGGAAGGATGGTAGAGGTGTGGAAGGATGGTAGAGGTGTGGAAGGATGGTAGAGGTGTGGAAGGATGGTAGAGGTGTGGAAGGATGGGAGAGGTGTGGAAGGATGGAAGAGGTGTGGAAGGATGGGAGAGGTGTGGAAGGGTGGGAGAGGTGTGGAAGGATGGGAGAGGTGTGGAAGGATGGGAGAGATTCGGAAGGATGGGAGAGGTGTGGAAGGATGGGAAAGGTGTGAAAGGATGGGAGAGGTTTGGAAGGATGGAAGAGGTTTGGAAGGATGGAAGAGGTGTGGAAGGATGTGAGAGATGTGGAAGGATGGGAGAGGTGTGGAAGGATGGGATAGGTGTGGAAGGATGGGATAGGTGTGGAAGGATGGGACAGGTGTGGAAGGATGGGACAGGTGTGGAAGGATGGGAGAGTTGTGGTAGGATTAAGGCGGAATAGGTGTTGAGGAAAGAAACACAAATCGTGATAAGTAAGATTGTTGAGTGAGCTTGTTGTGTCGCTGCCACCACTGCAAGAAGACCGTGAGTGTCTCAGAGCAGTCGCTGCCACCACTGCAAGAAGACCGTGAGTGTCTCAGAGCAGTCGCTGCCACCACTGCAAGAAGACCGTGAGTGTCTCAGAGCAGTCGCTGCCACCACTGCAAGAAGACCGTGAGTGTCTCAGAGCAGTAGCAGCATCATAACCACTGAGGTTTATCCGAGCTACGAGTCTCTGCATATAATTCCGATTCTTCGAAGGAAGTATTTTTTGTCACATTCCCATTAAACAGGCTTTCAATTTATCCGGAGTCCAGGATTTGTGTACATCACTAAGAGGTGAACACTAACCAGGCTGGCTTTTTTGTTCTCTCACCTCTACACCATGCTGGTCTCAACTATATTGTTAGATTTACCTTCTATTTCAGCAGTACAAGAACAACGCTGTTTGTCACGAGGCTCATTAGAATTTCCCTCTCACGTAAGTTTTGAAGTTAAAACCTATTACGATTCATAGTTTTTTATAACTGAATATATCTAACCAGCTGAATGTATTGTGTAATTTGCATTGAAACTCTGATATAAACATGTTCTCTGAGTGTTTTCCATGACATTGTCAACACCAACTTGTGCCAATAAGGACACGAAATATCCAATAATCGCAGACTGCTTGATCAGGCAAATCAGAACTAAAGTTAGACCTCAAACCTGACTGAGAGTAAAACTCGTGAAACCGGTCATATGTATGACGGGTTGTACATATATGGCATACAAAACCGACATGATGAAGAGTTAGACACATGTGCAACATCTGGGTATCTTTATTGTAGACGTCTCTCAGCGTAGAGGAGTTGGTGTAGAGCACCGTAGTCTGGAAGTCTTCCAGACTACGGTGCTCTACACCAACACCGAGGCTGAAGGACTGGTTTCCTCGTCTTTTGTAAACAGTTCTACTGTCTTCCTATTATGTCCTTGAGTTTGTATTGATAAAGCCACTGGACACATGTTGCACATGTGTCTAATTCTTCATATGTATGACACCTGCTACTTGAAAACGCTTACATGTATGATACTGGTTTGTCGCCATCGAAACAAGTTATACTTTATATTATTATTCTCTCCCCCCTCCCCCCCCCAAAAAAAAATACAATACAAGAGGAGTGCTATACAGACCCATCATACACTTGACACAAGTCTCTGCAATTATTTCAACGCCAGTTGGATCAAAGAAAAAAAAATATGAACTGAAATAAGTGGATTCGAAAGCAGCGAGGAAATAATAAATGTGAGGCTAGAATGGCTGGAGACGCTGCGTTTATTGCTGAAGGTTGAGGCTGCCAGTTCTCCATGACTGCCCCCCCGAGGTCGAAACACGAAAAGAGATTTGGCATATTACCCTGGAAAGTTGTTCACGTGAAGAATGACAAATATTTACAAGTGTGGAAAAGGGAATATGTGTGTGTGTGTGTGTGTGTGTGTGTGTGTGTGTGTGTGTGTGTGTGTGTGTGTGTGTGTGTGTGTGTGTGTGTGTGTGTGTGTGTGTGTGTGTGTGTACTCGCCTCTTCGCGTTTGGAGGGGTCGATTCGTAGTTCCTGTCCCCGCCTCTTCGCTGATCGTTACTAGGTCCACTCTCTCCCTGCTCCAAGAGCTTTATCGTACCTCCTCTTAAGGATGTATACGGAACTTACCTTCACTACAGTCACAGAGTGACAACTCTGTGACTGAAGAAATACTTTCTTACATCCCTGTGACTCATCTGAGTTTTCAGCTTCCAGTTGTGACCCTTTGTTGCTGTGTCCCATCTCTGAAACATTCTATCAGTGTCCACCTTGTGTGTGTGGTGTGTGTGTGTGTGTGTGTGTGTGTGTGTGTGTGTGTGTGTGTGTGTGTTTCCCCACCCGTGCTGCTGTAAAAGCTTACATGAATGAGTGTTAATAGTCATTATTGGAGGAACAGACAAGGGGGCAATATAGCCACATTATGACCAGTGTGTTCAGATTAGTGATAATTGAGCAATAAAACTCCACATGGTCACAATAACGAGATTGTAACTTGTCAGGGATTGAATGAGAGTGGCAGTATAGTGGAAGCATAAATATATAAAAAAAATTCACTGCAAACTCGGTTTACGAAGCAGGTTTGATGTTTTTATGAAAACAAATATATCACTTTATGGGACGGAAGACAGCGCCTCTGATGTCGAAGAGCTGGAAAACAGTAGAGAGAGAGAGAGAGGAGAGAGAGAGAGAGAGAGAGAGAGAGAGAGAGAGAGCACTAAACTGCTGGTCAAGCATCTCGAACTTAGAATCCGTTCAATTTGATGGAGAAATACACAAATAACATAGGGGAGAGAAACGTACGACGACGTTTCGGTCCGACTTGGACCATTTGAAAAGTCGAGCAGAAACGTCGTCGGAAGCTTCTCTCTCCTATGTACGGATTATTTGTGTGTTGTTACAGTCACGGTATTGTGCCTTCTTGTTTTTCATAAAGAAACTATTAAAGAGAGATTACTAGAACACCCAGATTCATAATAGAAGAGTGTCACAGATTCATAATAGAAGAGTGTCACAGATTCATAATAGAAGAGTGTCCCAGATTCATAATAGAAGAGTGTCACAGATTCATAATAGAAGAGTGTCCCAGATTCATAATAGAAGAGTGTCCCAGATTCATAATAGAAGAGTGTCACAGATTCATAATAGAAGAGTGTCACAGATTTAGGAATGGTAAAACATCCTACCTTAACAAACCTGACTTACCTCCACCAGACTGGTGAAGACTACCTAAGAAAGTGGAAGGTAGACTGACTGTACAATAACAATAGTAGAAAGGCACTACGTGCAGAGGGAATTATTATTTATTGATGATATTTTTCTCAGTTGTAAAAAGTATGCTCTACCACATTTGTCGCCCAATCTTGATACCCAACAGGATCCGGTAATGTAACCAGTGGGATCCCATAAAGCTCCGTTCTGGGACCCTTTCCATTCTTAGTTTCTGCCAACTTCTTACCAGGAGGAATTGAATCGTATATGCCATTACTAGCAGCAGGAGCAAAAGTAATGACGGCACCTCGACGCGAGAAGAATGAAGAACACGAGGAGACATGAACACGACACCCAAAATACTCCGTAGCAAAGTAGGGTGAACAAATACAAGACTGTATCGTAAGGACGACCAGGAAGAGGTGAAATATGAAGGGCCAGATAAGTTAGAAAGATGCCAGGAAATATTAGTTTCGCATCAGTGTAAGAAAGAGGCAACATACTGGAGGCTACACCAGTTCACAGCTTTAAGAACGATAACATACACAGGGAATACATCCGCCAACAAAAAATTAAGCCGGCCTAAGAGCTAGGGCTCAACATCAGTGAACTCGCCGAGGTAATTACACACGCGTTCAATTACAATTTAAAATGGTTGCTAGCTAAATATAATTCGCCATTCCCGCCTAATCTTTAGTGCCTCTAACCAACCAACCAAACTATAAACCACAACTATTTAGTGGCGTTTTATCGCCCTGTAAAATATAGCGTTTTATATAAGTAAAACAACAGTCGGGGGAGGAGGGAGAATTTATAAACCAGAGCATAAGTGTACTAAACCTCTCTTATCTCAGAAGACAATTTTAGGGAACTGCCATTATTGTCATGTGTTAAGCTCTTTAAGCTTTAACTCGTCGCCTCCATAATGGAAAGATCTTATGATCCTAAAACTCAATTACTCTTTTTGTTTACCTAAGCTCTAAATACGGTTAAGTAAGGTAATAATGAAAGTGAGTGAAGGTGAGAGGTGGAGTCCAACAACGCTACTGAGTGAGTGTAAAATAAATTTTCACCTTTTCCTCCTCATTACCAAAATGAGAGTGTGATTACCTACTTGTAATTAGAGTAGGACCTATATTCATCTTGTCTGGTCTTCACTATCACCACGTGACCATTTCCCAGCTACGACCCACAACACTCCACTAACACACAAGTACATATTCAGGCTAAATGAGCAGGGAAAGTGGGTGTAAGGGAACTTATTCATTCTGCGTTGATGGCTACGTGTGAGGAGTGAGACACACACACACACACACACACACACACACACACACACACTCTCTCTCCTCTCTCTCCCTCTTTCTACCCTTTCTCTCTCCTCTCTCTCCCTCTTTCTACCCTTTCTCTCTCCCCCCACACCCCCTCCCTCCTCTAGCCTTCTGTCTGTGGTAATAAAAAGAAAAGAAAAAAAAAAAAAAAAAAAAAAAAATATGGGTGGCCTTAGAGGACGGAAAACCAGAGATCTGGTAGACGAACCAGGGAGGAAAGACTGGGAGTTAGAGCTCCAAGAAAGGGAGGAAGAGTGGGGAAGGAAGATAGTAGAGCTTGGTAAGAAAATGGAGGAGCGGATAGCTGAAGAGTGCAGGAAGTGGGAAGTACAGGTCTTAGCAGCAGAAGCTAGGATACAGTGCTTGGAAGAGAAACTGCAAAGCCTGAAACAGATTAGAGAGACAAATGACAATTCAGATGTGACATCAGGAAATTCAAAGTCAGGCGCAGACAAGGGGATGATAAGCAACAACGGAGACATGCCGTACACGAAGGCCCTATCAGACCCACGTGGGGCCAGGGAAAAGACGATGAGCACACTGAGATCAAGCGACAGGTCCGAAGACAATGAAGGTTTGTTATATGCAGAGATTCTAACAGCCAACTGCAGTAGCAAGGGCAGCGGGTTTCAGAAAGACAGTTCACTGAGAATAAAAGTTTCAGATATGACAGGGACTGAAGGCAAGAACATGTCAAGGGAAGGAAATAAAATGCCTCAAGGAAGCAGATGGAGATCAGTGGGAGGAGGAAGGGCCGAGGTCAGTTTTTGTTTTACGGGCTCCAAGAAGCCAAGGGGGCCAATTTTGAAGAAATAAAACAGGAGGAGAAAAAAATGATTGAAGGCATCATGAAAACAATAGGGGAGGGGCAATATGACCCAGGTGACAAATTTTCAGAGAATTGGGTGGTTTGCGAGGGGAAGGATACGGCCTGTCAGAGTAACTTTCAAGGAAAATCATTTTCAAACCAGGATTCTGAAAGAGAAAGCAAGACTGAGGGACAAAGGGGTACCAGAGAGTATCCTCGACCGCGACAGAACACAAGAAGAAAGGACTACACTAAAAGGGAAGAGGGTTACAGAGACGCAAGGAGGAACGAGAAGCAATGAAAATTGAGCAGGACCCAGACACAGGAGGAAGGGCAAACACACCCCACAGAATCTCCCACCAAAAGACTCCACCGCGACATTCCCAACGCAACTGAGCAACCTATACTAAAAACCACTCACTGTTCCCTCTGCCACCAACCCCCATATCACAAACCCAACCCAACAGCTGTCCCTTATGGGCATTCTGACCCCACCCCCATCAACACAAACCCCACCTACCCCACAGCCCCATATAGGCCCCCACCAAGGCTCTCGCTCCCAACCCAATATACTTGCATGACCCCCAATGATAGAAAAGAAACTAAAGGTTTGGTACACAAACGCGGATGGAAAACGATAAACATGAGGAGGGGAAATGAAAGAATCAGTGAAAAATTCCCCAGACTCCTAGCAGTCACAGAAACAAAACTCCGTGAAAACAATAACAGACCCCAATCTTCCCAACAGGATATCAGATCCTGAGGAAAGATAGAAGGAGTGAGGGGAGAGAGGGGTTGCACTGCTCTAAAACCCAATGGGGATTTGAGGAAATGGAAGGCATGGACATGATTGGAGGGAAAAAGACTACATTGTAGGTACAATTCGTCCCGGGGAACATAAAGTAGCATTGGAGTGATGTATAACCCACACAGACTGCAGGAGGCCAGAGAGGGGGTACGAAGAAAACAACAGGGTGATGGTGGACACACTGGCTGAGGTGGCAAGAAGAGCTCACTCGAGCAGAGCAAAGTTACTGGTAATGGGCGATTTCAAAAACAGGGAGATCGAATGGGAAAAACCCGGAGCCACATGGGGGGCCCGAAACATGGGGAGGCCAAGATGATGGATGTGGTACTTGAAAAACCTCATGCATCAAAATGTCAGGGACACAACCAGAGAGGGAGGGGAGATGAGCCAGCAAGACTGGATCTTGTGTTCACCCTGAGCAGTTCAGACATTTGAGGACATTACTTACGAGAGGCCCTTGGAGTAGCGATCATGTGGTTCTGAGTTTTGACTATTAGTAGAGTTACAAGTGGGGAAGGTAACAGGAACTGAAGGGGACAGGCCAAACTTAAAAGGGGGGACTACACAGGGATGAGAAACTTCCTGCAGGAGGTTCAGTGGGACAGAGAAATGGTAGGAAAATCAGTAAACGAGATGATGGAATTTGTGGCAACAAAATGCAAGGAGGCAGAGGAAAGTTTTGTTCCCAAGGAAACAGAAATAATAGGAAGACCAAAACGAGTCCTTGGTTACCGAAGGTGTAGGGAGGCAAAAAACTAAGTGCAACAGAGATTGGAAAAGGTACAAAGGAGGCATAGGACCAGGAAAACAAGGAGATTAGTTAGAAGAGCCCGAAAAAGAGTTGTGCAGATAAGGGGGAGGCCCAGCGACAGTATTTAAAACGACATAGCATCCCAAAGTCAAATCTGACCCGAAAACTGCTGTATTGCCACATTAGGAGGAAGACAACAGTCAAGGACCAGGTGATAAGGTGAGGAAAGAAGGTGGAGAACTCAAAAGAAACGATCAAGAGATATTGAGGAGCTCAACACGAGTTTTAAGGAAGTTTTACGAGAGACGGGAAGGATTTGGGGGGGGGGCAGACAGAGGGGGCACCAAAAAAGGGAATACACCAACAAGTTGGGACATCTAAGTGGGAGGGGGTGAAGAAAATGCAAAGGGACATCGATACCTCAAAGGCAAGGGGCCCCGGACAAATTCCCCGTGGGTCCTTAGGGGGGAGCAGATATGTTGTGCGACCACTTACCAAAATCTTCAAACCCCCCCTGGAAACTGGGGGCAACTCCTGAGGTTTGGAAGAGGGAAAAAATGTATTTCCCCTTTTTCAAAAAGGAGAAGAAAAGGGGGCTAATTTTAAGACCTGTGTCATTGACGTGTATAGTATGCAAAATTTGGAAAAGTTATCAGGGGAGAGTGGGGGCCCCGGAAAACGGAAAAGGAGTATAAATCCCAACCGCACGGTTCAGGGAAGGAAAAACCCTGTGTCACAAACCTTCTGGGTTTTAGTAAAATAAAAAAGTAGAAAAGAGAGAGGGGGGGGGGTGATTGTCTTCTTGGACTGAAAAGAAGGCTTTGACACAGTTCCTCACAAAAATTGTGCGAAGCTGGGAAATCGGCGCATTAACAGGAGGGCACTGAAATGGATCAGAGAATCCCTGACGGGAGGCAAAAAGAGTCATGGTACGTAATGATGTATCCGTGGGCACCTGGGACGAGCGGGGTCCACGGGGGGTGGCCCGGGACCAGTGCTTTTTTTGGTTTTAAATGTGAACGAATTGGGAAAGGGGTTGACTCAGAAGGCCCCGTTTGCGTGATGTGAATTTAAAAGAGGAGAATTAAATTGATGAGGCCAGGAGGTTTAAAAGGACGGGGACGACGGGGAACCTGGTCCAGAAAAGGGTTTCCAAATTAATTCCTGAAAATGAAAAAGTCATGAGATGGGGAAAGGGGCACAGAAAGACCAAGGGCAGAGTTAGGCTGGGGGCCAAAGACTGCAAACCTCCCTCAGGAGAAAGATTTGGGGGGTATAACACCGGCATGTCTCCGGAAGACCATCAATCGTAAACGCTGCAGCATATGGGCCCCTGGAAATGGAACGCTTTTCCGTCCTGAAAGGGAAATATTCAAGACACTGTCCCGTGATGTCGGCCCTTATTTGGTATGGCACCTTTTTGGAACCCACATTGAAAAAAGCACGTCAAAAAACTAGAAAAAGTAAAAAGGTTTTTTGCAACAAGGTTAGTTCCAGAGTAAGGGGAATTTCCTTGAGAAAGTTTAAAGGGGGAAATCGGCCTGACGACATGGAGGACAGGAGGGTCGGGGAAAGACATGAAAAGACATATAAAATACGGTGGAAAAGAAAAGGTGGCAAGGACAGGATGTTCCAGGAGGGGACACAGAAAAAAAGGGGCCCCAAAATTGGAATTTAAAGCAAAAGAGTCAAGAGATGTGGGAAAAGTATTTCTTCATATAGATTGTGGCAGTGGAATAGCTAAAAAAAATGAGTTTGGAGGCAGGAACCATACATTTTAAGACGAGGTTGAAAAAGTATGGAGGGGGGGGGAGAGAGGGGCCTAGTAGCAACGGTAAAAGGGAGGGGGGCCCAGGGCTAGGACTCACCCCTGCAACCACAAATGGTGAGTAAAAATGGGTGGTACACACCCACACACAAAAACCCAAAAAACACCACAACACACACAACCACCAACAACAACATTTAATCCACCCAACACCCCCAAAACTGACACACCCTGCACGCCTCCTGAACCCATCCTGCCCGATCACTCCCAAACCCATCCTAGCCCGCCCCCACTGCAACCGCCCTACCCCTCCCCTCCTGAACAGGGCCCTAGCCTCGCCTCACTGAACACGCCCCTAGCCTCGTCACTGAAACACGCACCCTAGCCTCCCCTCATGAACCCTCTAGCCCCCCTCACTGAAAACACGCATCCTAGCCTCCCCCTCACTGCAAACACGCACCCTACCCTCGCCTATTGCAAACGTTTTCCCCCCTCGCCTCATCCCCAAACATCTACCCTCCCCTCTTCAACAATACCCCCTCACTGCAAAACACTTTAAACCCTCGCCTCATGCAAACACACCTAGCCTCGCCCCCCACTGCAAAAATAGCCTCGCCTACTGCAACACACATCAAAGCCTCCTCGCAAAAAAATTTTCTACCCTCCCCCTCCGAAAACAACATCTACCCTTCCCTCATGCAAAACCATTTGCTTTTAACTGAAACACACATCTACCCTCGCTCACTGCAACAACTCTACCCTGCCTCACTCCCAAAACCTCCTGCCTCGCCTCACTGCCCATTCTGCTTCCCCTCCTGAACAACTCCTAGCCTGCCTCCTGAAACATTTCGTCCCCTCACTGCAACCCTTTCTGCTCCCCTCACTGAAAACAAATCTACCCTCGCCTCACTGCAACACCTTCTGTCGCCCCCTGCCACAATCCTAGCCCGCCTCCTGCAACAAACCCCTAGCCTCCCCTACTGAAACATTCTCCTGCCCACTGCAAACGCTTTAGCCTCCCCACTGCAACCGCATCCTCCCTCCCCTCACTGCAACCCCCTTCCTCCCTCGTCACTGCAAACACGCACCCTAGCCTCCTCCCCCAAAACCGCATTTTAGCCTCCCTCCTGAACACGCACCCTAGCCTCCCCTCATAAACCCGATCTAGCCTCCCTCACTGCAACACGCACCCTAGCCCGCCTTTGCAAACCGCTCCTACCCTCCCCTCACTGCAACACCATCCTCCCTCCCCTCATGAACCGCACCCTAGTCGCTAAACTGCAAAACCTCCTAGCCTGCCTCACTGAAAACAGACCTAGTTTGCCTCATAAAAAAGCATCCTGCCTTGCCTCCGCAACACGCATCTACCCCTTGCCTACTGCAACACGCATCCTACCCTGCCTCACTGCAACACGATCTACCCTCGCCTCACTGAACACCATCCTAGCCCCCTCACTGAAAAACCACCCTAGCTCGCCTCATGCAAAAACCCCTCCCCTCGCCTCATGCAACACCTTTCTACCCCTCCCCTCCGCAACACACCCTGCCTCGCCTCATTTGCAAACACTCTAGCCTCGCCTCCTGAAACACAACCTACCCTCGCCTCTGCAACACAATTACCCCTCGCCTCACGCCAAAAACTAGCTTCGCTCCTGAAAACACCATCTAGCCCCCTCCCTGAAAACACCCTCCCTTGCCTCACTGAAACCCATCCTAGCCTCGCCTCACTGCAACCGCTCCGCCTCCCCTCACGCCCACCTCCTCCCTATGCCCCCCCCACCCGTTGCAAACACACCTACCCCTCGCCTATGCAAACACCCCTAGCTCGCCTCACGGGAAAACACACCTAGCCTCGCCTCATGAAAAACCACCCTACCCTCCCCTCACTGCAACAACTCCTAGCCTGCCTCCTGCAACACACCTACCCTCGCCTCACTGCCCACATTTTTAGCCTCCCCCTCACTGCAACACACATCCTCCCTCCCTCATCAAAACACCTAGCTGCTCCGAAAACCTCTACTCGCCTCACTGCACCCCATCTAGCCTCCTCCTCAAACACATCCTTTCCCCTCGCCTCACTGAAACGCACCCTCCCCTCGCCTCACTGAAAAACCGCCCCTACCCCTCCCCTCACTGAAACCCCAATCCTAGCCTGCTTATGCAAAAACCATCCTAGCTCCCCTCACTGCAAACCACCTAGCCCCCCTCATGCAAAGCATCTAGCCCCCCCCTACTGCAACAACCCTACCCTCCCCTCATGAAACACCATCCTAGCCGCCTCACTGCAACACGCCCTTACCCTCGTCATGCAACACGCATCTGCTCCCCTCACTGCAACACGCATCCTCCCTCGCCTACTGCAACACGCATCTCCCTCCCCTCACTCAACACGCTCCAGCCTCCCCTCACTGCAACCGCTCTAGCTCGCCTCCTGCAAAACAGCTTTTCTACCTGCCTCACGCAACCCAACCCCAGCCTCGCCCATTGCAAAAACCCCCCTCCCTGCCTCACTGCAAACACTTTAAACCTCCCTCACTCAACAACATCTAGCCTGCCTCATGCAAACAACCCTAGCCTCCCCCTCACCCCAAACATTAACCCTACCTCATTGAACACAATTGCCTCCCCTACTGAAAAACACACCTAGCCTCGCCCCCACTGAAAACCCAAAAATTTAGCCTCCCTCACTGCAACACACATTGCCTCGCCTACGCAACCAAATCCTGCCTGCCTCATGAAACCCCCCCCATCCTTTAGCCTCCCCTCATGGCAAACTTTCCTTTTCGCCTCACTAAACAACACCCTACCCTCGCCTACTCCCAAAAATTTTTGCCCCCCTCACTGCAACACACTTTCAGCTCGCCTCACTGAAACCAATTGCTCGCCCACTGCAACACCTCCTAGCTCCCCCTCACTAAACACTCCTAGCCTCGCCTCACTGCAACACCCCCTGCCTCGTACTGAACACCATCCTAGCCGCCTCCGCAACCGATTTTTAGCCTCCTCACGCAAACGACCTAGCCCGCCTCACTGCAACACGACCCTAGCCCGCCTACGCAACCGCACCTCCCTCGCCCTCCCAACCGCTTTAGCTACCCCTGCAACACGCACCTACCCTCGCCTCACCACAGCATTGCTCCCCTGCAACACGCCCTAGCCTCGCCTCATGCAACCGCACCCTGCCTGCCTCACTGCCACCATTGGCCTCCCCTCCGAACCGTTTCCTAGCCTGCCTCACTGAAAAACCCCTCTAGCCTCCCCTCATGCAACAGATCCTGCCTTCCCTCACGCAAAACGCATCCTAGCCTTTGCCTCACTGAAACAGATTTTGCCTGCTCACTGAAACGCACTCCCTGCCCCCTCAAAGCATCTAGCCTCCCCTCACGAAACCCAAAATTTAGCCTCCCCTCCTGCAACACCTCCTAGCCTCCCCTCACTGCAACAACCCTAGCTCGCCTCACTGAAACACACTTTCTAGCCTGCCCCACTGCAACAAACCCAGCCCCCCTCATTGCAACCACTCCTAGCCTCGCTCACTGAAACCCAAAAACCTAGCTGCCCCCTGCAAAACATCTAGCTCGCCTCCCAAAACAAACCTGTTTCCCCTCACTGAACAACCCATCCAGCCTGCCTACTCAAACCCCTACCCCTCGCCTCACTGAAAACACCATCCTGCCTCGCCTCACTGAACACATCCTAGCCTCGCCTCACTGCAACACCCCCTAGCCTCGCCTCCGCAACCCATCCAGCCTCCCCCACTGCAACACACATCCTAGCTCGCTCACAAAAAAACAAATCCTAGCCTCCCCTCACTGAAAACACCCCTAGCCTCCCCCTCCGAAACACACCTAGCTCGCCTCACTGCAAACACCCTGCCTCGCCTCACGAACAAACCTAGCTCGCCTCACGCAACCACATCTACCCTCGCCTACTGCAACCCCCAACCTGCCTCCCTTCAACACCACCCTAGCCTCGCCCACTGCAACACCATCCTAGCCTCCCTCACTAAAAACCATCCTAGCTCGCTCATGCAACCAAACCCTTTAGCCTGCCTCACTGCAACCCCAAACCTAGCCTCCCCTCACTGCAAACCTTTCTGCCTCCCCTCACGCAAAACGCTCCTACCCTCCCCTACGAAAACACCATCTAGCCTCCCCTCACTGCAACCCACCTAGCCTCCCTACTGAACAACCCCTAGCCTCGCCCTGCAACACACACCCCTAGCCCGCCTCACTGAAACACACCTAGCTCCTCACGCAAACACTTTCTACCCTCGCCTCACTGCAACCCCTTAGCTCCCCTCACTGCAACACACTCACCCTCGCCTCACGGAACAAAACCCTACCCTGCCTACTGAACCACTCTGCTCGCCTCTGAACAAAACCCTAGCCTCGCCCACTGCAACACCATCTAGCCTGCTCACTGAACACCTCCTACCCTTTGCCTCACTGCACAACACCCTAGCCTCCCCTCATGAAAAACAATCCTAGCCTCCCCTCACGCAAACTCCTGCCTCGCCTCACTGAAAACCCTCCTAGCTCGCCTCACGCAACAACATCCTCCCTCGCCTCACTGAACACCCCTACCCTCGCCCATGAAAACCACCCTAGCCTGCCTCACTGCAAACCACTGCCTCGCCTCATGCAAAACCTAGCCTCCCCTACTGAACACCATTCTAGCCTCGCCTACTGCAACAACATCCTAGCCTCGCCTCACTGAACACACATTGCCTGCCTCACTAAAACACACCCGCCTGCCTCACTGAAAAACACACATCCTCCCTCGCCTCATGCAAAACATCCTAGCTGCCTCACTGCAACACCATTTTAGCCTGCCTCACGCCAACCCTAGCCCGCTCACTGAAACACGCACCCTAGCCTCGCTTCACTGCAACACGCCCTCCCTCGCTACGCACCGCATCCTACCCTCCCCCTTAAACTGCCAGACCTAGCCTCGCCCCCACGCAAAAAAAACCACCCCGGCCTCACTGCAACACAACCCCCCTAGCCCCCGCCCCCTCACTGCAAAAACCCCTTAAATGCCCCCGGGCCCCATCCCCGCCCACTAACCCCCTGCTCGCCTACGAACACCACTTAGCTCGCCTCACGCCAAAATTCTACCCTGCCTACGAACACACCTACCCTCGCCTCCTGCAAAAACATTTGCTCCCCTCACTGCAACACATTCCTACCTCGCTCACGGCAACAAAAACCCTAGCCTCGCTCATGCAACACATTTTGCTTCCCCTCACTGCAACACATTTTAACTCCCTCCTGCAACACAATTAGCCTCGCCTCACTGAAACAACTTTCCTGCTTGCCCACTGCAACACCTCCTAGCCTCGCCTCCTGAAAACCCAAATCCTAGCCTCGCCTCACTGCAACCTCTAGCCTCCCTCACCAACAGCTCCTACCCTCCCCTCATGCAAACGCATCTCCCTGCCTCCTGCAACAGATCTGCTCCCCTCAGAACCGTCTAGCCCGCCTCCTGCAAAGCTTCCTAGCCCCCCTCACTGCAACACCATCCAGCTCGCCCAGGAAACCCATCTTAGCCTCGCCTCCTGCAAACCCCCCTACCTCCTCACTGAACACACATTAGCCTGCCCCCTTTTGCAAACTTAACACCTAGCCTGCCTCATGAAACAAAAATTCCTAACCAAAACCTCCTGGAAACACACATCCTGCCTCGCCTCATGCAAACACACTCCTAGCCTCGCCCCCCTCCCTAAACACACCCTGCCTCGCCTCACTGCCACACACTAGCTCCCTCACTGCAACACCCCCTGCCTCCCCACCCCAACACACACCTCCCCTGCCTCTGCAAACACCTAGCCTCGCTCCTGCAACACCTTTAGCCTCGCCTCACTCAAAAACCTAGCCTCCCCTCACTGCAAAAAACCTAGCCCGCCTACTGCAACACAATCTTAGCCTCGCCTCACCCACACTTTCTGCCTCCCCCTTTTTGCAAAAAACTTCCTAGCCTGCCTCACTGCAACCACATTTACCCTCGTCACTGCAAACACATCCTACCCTCGCCTCACTGCAACAACTCCTACCCTCCCTCACTGCAACAACATTTTACCCCTGCCTCATTTAAACACCCTAGCCTCCCCTCACTGAAACAAAACCTACCCCTCGCCTCACTGCACAACATCTTAGCCTGCCTCACGCCAACTTTCTACCCTCCCCCACGGGCAACAACTCTGCCTCGCCTCCTGCAAAACACATCCTAGCTCGCCTCATGCAGCACACTCCTACCTCGCCTGTTATGGATTCCCCTTTTTACTAACCCACACCATTAAAGTCACACTAAAAAATGGCACAAAAAGAAAGTACAGCGAGGAGGACCGGCCCCAAACCCTGGAAATTTTCCGACTGTTTAAAAAATAAAAGTCCCCATACGTTTGATTTAGTGGGTTATTTGGGTTTGTATGTCATTACGTGCCTTGCCATCCTCTATCGCCCCCCTCTTTCTTCCAATAACAACAACAACACCTACTCCTGTCCGTGGAAAGCCCAAAAAAGAGGTTTATGAGAAATGGTAAGGTGATGGTCGGAGTGGAAATTAGCACTTGTGTCAGGTCGGAAATTTATTGAAAAAAACCTTCTTAGTTTGATTAATATTGAAGCACTCGTGGGGGAAACGTTGTTTAATAAAGTACTAAACTGTAGTGTTTTACCCATAAGAGTTTTTATGCTTAAAAAAAAATCCAAATCTATAAATGTACCCGAGGAAACGTCCCAATTTTTGTGTGTGTGGGGAAAGGGAGGGGGCACGAAAAGCGTGCGCACGGCCGTAAAAGAAATTTGCGCGGGGTTTGTGTGCATGAGCTTGTGAAAAAGTCAAAAAAGGCAGATTCCCGGAAGTATGTCTGCTTTGCCGTTTTTTCCCCAAAACCCCGAAAAAACGCTCAGACTTTCAGACTTTTCTCCAGCCAGAGAGTCAAATATCAAAGACCCGCCAGAATTTTTTGCCCCGGACTACGCGTTTTTTACTTCTTATGAACAGCAAATTGTTCCTATTATCCGTAGGAAAATAAAGTCTGGTTATTTGATACAAACAAATAAAAAAAAAAAGGATTTAAAACACTTTGATCGATGGTTGTAAAATGTTTTAAACAAAAACAATAGGATCAGCTGGCTGGAAAGAGGATTAAAAACCCAGTAATTTATGTTTTCACTAAAAGCAGGGGAGAGCTTTTTAAACCCGAAAGGGGGTTATACGCCCTGTTGGGTGGAGGGGAGGAAATAGGATGCAAAGATTCGATCCAAAAAAGGGAGGCTAGGGGCCAACCCTTTGGTAGGATCCTCATCAACATGTGGGTTTGAATCGTATGGAAACAGTGAAGGAAAAAAGTGAAAAGTTTAAAAAAGTGAAAAATTTGTGTGAAAAAAGGGGAAAAAGTGTAAAAAAGCGCGGGGAAGGGGAAAAAAACAATTAGAAGCAAAACGTAAGGAAGTGTGGGGGAAAAAGTGAAATTAATCGGTGGGAAAAAAAAAAAAAAAAGTGGAGGACGTGTAAGAAACTGTGAGCAATGCTGGTACAAAAACTATGTGAAATCTCCATTTTAGCTTTTGAAGCGGCATACCCGTGTGGGTCATTCAGAGCCAGCAGTAGTGGAGGCTCGATCCTCCTGTTAGACAACACTGGTACACTGGTTGCTTTATTACTGATACACAACACTGGTACACCACTGGTTGTTTTATTACTGATACACAACACTGGTACACCACTGGTTGTTTTATTACTGATACACAACACTGGTACACCACTGGTTGTTTTATTACTGATACACAACACTGGTACACCACTGGTTGTTTTATTACTGATACACAACACTGGTACACCACTGGTTGTTTTATTACTGATACACAACACTGGTACACCACTGGTTGTTTTATTACTGATACACAACACTGGTACACCACTGGTTGTTTTATTACTGATACACAACACTGGTACACCACTGGTTGTTTTATTACTGATACACAACACTGGTACACCACTGGTTGCTGTATTACTGATACACAACACTGGTACACCACTGGTTGCTGTATTACTGATACACAACACTGGTACACCACTGGTTGCTTTATTACTGATACACAACACTGGTACACCACTGGTTGCTGTATTACTGATACACAACACTGGTACACCACTGGTTGTTTTATTACTGATACACAACACTGGTACACCACTGGTTGTTTTATTACTGATACACAACACTGGTACACCACTGGTTGTTTTATTACTGATACACAACACTGGTACACCACTGGTTGTTTTATTACTGATACACAACACTGGTACACCACTGGTTGTTTTATTACTGATACACACAACACTGGTACACCACTGGTTGTTTTATTACTGATACACAACACTGGTACACCACTGGTTGTTTTATTACTGATACACTACCCCACTTCAGAAATTTTTTCACATTCTTATACTCTTAACTAACAAAATCAGGAGAGAGGGAGAGGGAAAGAGAGAGAGAGAGAGAGAGAGAGAGAGAGAGAGAGAGAGAGAGAGAGAGAGAGAGAGAGAGGAGAGAGAGAGAGAGAGAGAGAGAGAGAGAGAGAGAGAGAGAGAAAGACTAACTCTTATGAGGAAATATTGGACTAAGCCCCCTCCTCTGGAATTCCAAATCAACAGCTTCAAACACGCAACAACACTCACTTACATTTTGTAGCAAGAGAGAACAAGCACACACAAAATCCGCCTTCTTACGAGGGAGGAAAAAATCAGAACCACAAAAGAGTTTGAGAATAGCGGAGAATGGAGCAGTGAGATAGTGAAGGACTGGGAGGTGGGTCCTCGAGTGAATAGGCTGGAGACCCAGGAAGTGCCAGGTATACAGGTGCCCGGCAGGGTGGATAGAGATTAGATACCCAGAGTTTTGCCCCACAGCTAAAGTGGCAGAGCATTCGGCTTACAACCTAAAGAAGCAGGGTTTAACCCCATTCTCGGGAAGGAACCAAAGGATTCTAACGATAATAAGTCGCTGTTGTGGATGCAGGAGATAGTCAGGTTGAGGCTTGGTGAGAGGCCAGGGAGGTGATAGGTGATGCTGTGTTACCCATGTTCTCAGTCATACCTACCTATGTTCCTGTTGATGTTGTTGTTGTTACTGTTGTTCCTGTTGTTATTGTTCCTGTTGTTGATGTTCCTGTTGTTGATGTTGTTCGTGTTGTTAATGTTATTGTTGTTCCTGTTGATATTACTGTTGTTCCTGTTGACGTTGTTCTTGATGTTACTGTTGATGTTCCTGTTCTTGTTATTGCTGTTCCTGTTGTTACTGTTATTACTGTTGATCCTATTGTTGATGTTATTGATGTTATTGTTCCTGTTATTGTTCCTACTGTTGATGTTACTGTTGTTCCAGTTGATGTTATTGTTGTCCTGTTGTTGAGTTAATGTTTATGTTATTGTTGCTCCAGTTGATGTTATTGTTGCTCCTTTTTTGTTGGTTCTTTATGTTGTTTCCTGTTGATGTTATTGTTTTTACTGTTGTTCCTGTTAATGTTATTGTTGTTACTGTTGATGTTACTGTTCCTGTTGTTGCTGTTACTGCTGTTCCTGTTGATGTTACCTTTGTTCCTGTTGTTGATTCCTGTTTGTTCTTGCTTCGGTCTCCATTACATTTACAGAGCTCCTGCTCCTCTTGTTGTTGAAGGTATTCTTAGTTTATTTCCTATTTTCACCCCTGTTACTGCCATTTCCTGTTCTTGTTTCCTCTACTTGTCCCCAAATGAAGTTATTTTCTAGCCTTTTTTTTATACTTCCTCGGCTGTTGCTGTCGCTGTTCTGTCCGCTGTTATGACTGGAAATCTCTTGGCCGCCTGTGATGTTCTGAGTGGCAGTTGCCGTGAGTGTTCTTGTGGGACTTCCTGTTGGGTTTATGTCACGGTCGTGAGTGTTCTTGTGGGACTTCCTGTTGGGTTTATGTCACGGTCGTGAGTGTTCTTGTGGGACTTCCTGTTGGGTTTAATGTCAGGATCGTGAGTGTATGATGCAGTGGGGACTTCTGGTAGGGTGTATGGAGTGTGAAAGGTTCTGTGGGATTCTGTTGGGTTTATGGGTGAGAGGGAGCAATGGGGAGTGAAGGGAAAGGAGTTAAGTGAGGAAAAATGGAGAATAAAGTGGGAGAGAGATAAGGTATGATGCGAGAGTGAGGGGCAATCAGGGAGGGTGATATGGGAGGAGAAGGTTGATAGGAGTGGTGGGTAAAAGGGTGAGAGGGGAGGCAGAATGGAGAGTGAAGGAGAGGGATACACCGATGATGGGAGGAAAAAGTAGAGGAAAAAAACGGAGGAAGAATTTTTTCATTATCTGTGCCATTTGATACATCGTACCGAATCAATATATTTTTTACCCAAGACTTGCATACTTCAGGCGCATTAACGTAAAAAAATACTTTAGATGCGGCCCACAAAAGTCGACTAGTACAGAGGTACTCATTTTTACCACAAGGTGAGCAGGGGCAGCAGAGATATAAAGAAAACAAGCCTATACGTTTCACCTGACCGGGGATCGAACCCGGGACTTTTGGGTCGATTCGAAACGGTGTAACCATAAACTACTCGGCATCCACCTTTCCCTTTCTTGGTAGGGAGACAAGAATGGAGAAAGAAAGGGAGTTTGATGAGAGGGTCAGACCGGCTAATTTGATGGAGAATGAATTAGTGGAGAAAAAATAAAGGGTGAATAATAATGGATGGATGATAAATGCTAGAGTGAGAGAAGGAGAGAGGCATGACATGAGAAGAGGTGGCAGGTGGTGAGAGAACAGTAGGAATGGCTGCATTCCAAGATTTCCTATTCTTGCTCTTCCTCCACACTCTTTTTGGTCACCTGATTTTATACTTTCCTAGTCCCTCCTCCTCCTCCTCCTCCTCCCCCTCCACCTCATATTTTTTTTTTTGACATATATTAAAAAATAGACCTTTCAACTTATTTGCCAATGTAATTTTACATGGTGCTTTTTTGTTTTATTTTCCTGTAATGCAAATTAGTATGACTGCCTAGTCTGCTCCTCTCAGTGGTCACCTTCTGCAACACTGTGTACTTCATTATTCACTTATTAAGGGACACAGAGATAGATTGCATAATATCTTTTATGTCAGGATATTATAGCAAGTATCCTATATTTAACTGTTAAGTTGTAAATATGTACCCAGATGCACACTCCTGTAAACCCTAGTTCTTAGGCTTATTGTGTGTGAACAATTAAGACACATGTGCAATATCTGTGTATCTCTATTTGTGGAGTTTCGCCATCCAGTGGCTTTGTCACTACAAATTCAAGGACATAATTGGAAGACAGTACAACTATGTACAAAAGATAACGTAATCAATCCCTCAGTATGGTGTATCCCTACACTCCTGCGGTACTGTCCACAAGTTACATGCGAGGTACACAAACTGGCCACTAACGTCCAGAATGGATATGGGGTGCACAACGGACTAGCTTCTTCGGCATCAAACCTAATTTACAGTAGTGGTTCAATAATGATTGTCTGCTCTGTATACTCTTCCTCTCTCCGCTCCATTAGTGATAGTCTATATATTATTTCCTCCCTCCGTTTCTCCAATCATGATTGTATATTCTTCCTTCCCCCGTTTCTCCAACCCTGATAGGTTGTATAGTCTTTCTCTCTTCGCTTCGTCGTTAATAACTAGAAGTCTCTTCTGGTTCCTCCATCACTACCTATACCAGAGTCCAGCTTTAAACAGACTTTAGTACATTGTACTGCCTCACAAGGACCAGTAGGCCTGCAGCAGTGCTCACGGGAATTAAGGCACCTCCGTCCCTTAATTCCCGTCAAGAATTCTTAATTCCAAGAATTAGTTATCATTTCCATCGGAAAAAATCTGGACACATCCTCAAAATCTACTAAGAAGTGATCCTTTAGTTCGTAAATGAAGGGTAAAACCTATCTGGGGGTAGACTGGCAGATCTTTAACCAGGTAATGGGACACTGAGTTGGACCCGTGTCCTATTTCCTGACAAATAAACCAACAGCAGTAGTAGCAGCTGCAGTACAGCAGCAGCAGTAACAGCAGCAGCACCCTAAATGTTATGAGATCAGCTGAGCCCCTCACTAGAGCCCACAGTCTCATGACTACCCTGTACTTTCGACCCTCTGGGTACGAGTGGACATTAACCACTTTTCCCTCTTCTCTCTCTCTTTCCTCATTTATTTCTAGCTATAATTAATGTTTTTTTGCTATTTTTTCTTTCTCGTTTTATTCAGCTCTGCATGATACCCAGCGGTTACCAACAGCCTAGTTGCGCAGAGACCTGGCAGTGATGCCATGCATTCTATGGGCCTTCAGAGACCTGGCAGTGATGTCATACATTCTATGGGCCATCAGATTATTGCATGTCCTCCGCAGAAATACTGAAATATTAATCAGTGTTTGTGTTAGAGCGGCATATGTAACAACCACTACAAATGTTAAAACAAATTGTTTTACACACGAGAAAATAATCCAGAAATATCACAGTCATAAACCAAAATGTTTAGGTTAAAGATTTTAAACTTTACTACTCTCGTAAACCAGTTTTAATTAACCATCCAGTAGTTTTAGGTTAATTTTAATGCTGCCCGAAATGCTAGGCATCACCAAGGACTTCCTCTAAACTATGTCAGTTATGTCAACTAATCCAATATCAATGTACATTGTATAAATTATTATTATCATCATCACCGTGCTCGTCAACACCGCCACAGGTATCAACATTTGGATTATTGTTTTGTTATGGTCATGCAGAGATACCAGTCGACGCTGTTGTTTACTTGTAAGCACATTATAACGCCTCTTCCCTGTCCACGCCTGTTTATCTACGATAATAACACCTGTCCACACCCTCCTCTATGTGCCCTTGTGACACATCTATGCACACCTGTGTACCTACATCTGTCCACACTCGCCTGTATGCACCCTTGTGACACACTTGTATCTCATCTTCACGCGGCTCACTGCCACATTCACCATTTTTTCCTTACTTTAAAACAGCAGCGATAAAAAATACTGTATCATTACTTTTTAATCATGGTTAATAACTTTTAATTGAACATTTCAAGTGGAATCATATCAGTCTATTGCTTATTTTCTCCAGCTTTGATTCAGCTTCATTCAGTTTCGTGGGATTACTTTTAGAATGTAAAGTATTTGCTATAGTGTTATCTTATCTAATCTGTTATCTAATCTGACTAATCTGACCCAAAGCGACTCTACCCTTGGATTACTCTTTCCCAGGGGGGATGTCTAATCTGCATCAGAGTTCCTTAAGAAACTAGGCAAAAGACTTCATGGAAACTAAGGATCAAAGGGCAGCTAGTTTTATGTTCCAGCTACTCAGGGTTGCAGCTCAACGGGGTAAAGCCTCTTGTATCCTGGGTACGCTCTCCAGCTCTAAGGAGATGGATGAGATTATTGTAATGCAAAACGAACAAATGTTCCAACAATTAGGTATTAACATCCAAGCACAACAAAGGCACGAAAATGGGAAGTTCAGAGGGAAGTAACTCTCAATATCAGAAAGAGAAAAGGACCTAAGAGTGAACACTGCAAGTGAATGGTGTATAATACCGACAAGACGAAGAATTAAACATGTGCAACATCTGATTATCTTCATTTCTAGACGTTTCGCCATCCAATGGCTTTATCAATACAATACAATACAAGGACATAATATTAAGAATGTAGAACTATATACAAAAGATGAGGTAATCAGTCCCTCAGTCTTGGAGGTGGTGAAGAGCACCGCAGTCTGGAAGACTACGGTGCTCTTCACCAGCCCGTACATTCTTAACATTATGTTCTTGTACTGTATTGATAAAGCCACTGGATGGCGAAACGTCTACCAATAGAGATACCCAGATGTTGCACATGTGACTAACTCTTCACAGAGATCACTGTACCAAACCATACACATTAAGTGTATTTAAAGATAATAGCGGCGGCATTTGCAAATCTAATTATTAAGAACAGCATTCAGGAACATAAACAAGGTGTTGATATTACTGTATATGATGTACGGAAGATCGGTATTGGAATGTGCAGCGCCATTATGGAACCTAAATCTGCACACAGAAATATCCCTACGAAGTAAAAAGGACGGGGCAGGCGATGCAAAATGCCCCCATTAAAATTAGGGGCCCCAAATTGGTACACTAAGGGAAAACACCATAAGTGTCCGGGGCCCAAGACTGTTCAACAGCCTCCCATCAAGCATTAGGGGAATTGCCAATAAACCCCTGGCTGCCTTCAAGAGAGAGCTGGACAGATACCTAAAGTCAGTGCCGGATCAGCCGGGCTGTGGCTCGTACGTTGGACTGCGTGCGGCCAGCAGTAACAGCCTAGTTGATCAGGCCCTGATCCATCGGAAGGCCTGGTCATGGACCGGGCCGCGGGGGCGTTGATCCCCGGAATAACCTCCAGGTAACCAGGTAACCATCACATCAAGCATTGTAAGACAATTGAAAAAATAGAACAACGAACACCGTGATATGAAGTTAGACTGGGCTAAGAGGCTACCTCTACTGTAGAAACCAGAGGTCAGAGCCGACAATCACAGCTTGATAGTCGGAGCCTACGATGATATGGACAGATTATCTGAAATGTAAAGAAACAGAATGATGGTGTACATCTGAGAATGTATTCAGTTTAACGGCAGTTAATAAATATAACGGATACAGAAACGGATACGACAGCTCCCCCCCCCCATAAAAAAGAACAAGGAGTAAGCTAAACCAGTTAATCCAAGTGTAAAAGAGGGACTCAAGAGCTAGAGCTCAGCCCCTCCTCTAACAGACCCATGTAGATAACGTAGGGCACCCTGAAGCATCACTTGTGTCTGAGCCGCTGGCGCCACATCCTCTCAGGCTGGGGAGCAACGGCGCTTTCACCACAACAGTATTTCTCTCTCCTTTTCAAGGAGGTGACATTTCTCAAGACGGTCGGCTACGCAATGTTACAATCTCTACCTTCTCCTCCACCTCCATGCCTTCCTCCACCCCAGCCGCTACCTCCCCCTTCCCAGCTTCCACCCCCGCAGAAGGGTACAGGCCCCTTCCCCCTCCTCCTCCTCCCCAGCTGTTCAATCTATTGATTTTCCTCAGACCAGAAGGAAGGAGCCTTTATTGCCTTAACCGTCTGTCTGTAACCTCATTTTTATTCTCAGGTCTGATGAGATACGGTGGCGTGAAGGAACCTACCCAGGTGAGACGTGCGCGCGCACGTCTCCATAAAAACACGAAAAAACACTATTATACACACTCATACACCCGTATACACCTACCAACATACAAATTATTCACACACATACACACACACACCCACATACACCTACTAACACAAACTCACACACACACTTCTACTCTCTCTCTCTCTCTCTCTCTCTCTCTTCCTCTTCTCTCTCTCTCTCTCTCATCTCTCTCTCTCTCTCTCTCTTACACGTACAAGGAAATAGCTGAATGAACGGTTGTAAATCAACAGCCTTTCACTCTCCCTCGCCTCAGCCTTTCATAATATCACAAATCAGGGTGGATGAGGGCAGAAATAACGCTGATTGGAGAGGCTGGCTTCCAGTTGGTGTAATACACTATAATGTTCTTTGCAGCTGCTCACACTGCAGGTATGATCAAATAAAGCCGGAACTTCAACTGTGGTTTCAAACGCCTCTAAAATGTTCAGTCGTCAGTCATTTTTCACAAGTTAATCTAGAAGGGCATTGTTCCAAGGAATCCGACAAGTGTACATAAAGCATTTCATTTCCGGGTGCCTGTGAAAGGGTTTAACGGTGTGTTTATCGCCGTAAATACGAACAATTGTGGAGACAAGCGCTCTCAGCTTTAAGAGCATCGACTCTCACCCTCGCACAAAACGCCACTTTGGCAAAACGCCCAATTGGGAAAATCCTTCGTCATTTCCTAGAGTAAAACCGTTTTGGAAGTGTTGTTTACTGAGGTGCGTGAGAGGTGTAAGGTGAGCCAGGGTGGGAGGGTCAGTGTTCTCCAGCGTGAGAGGTGTAAGGTGAGCCAGGGGGGAGGGGCAGTGTTCTCCAGGTGAGAGGGTAAGGTGAGCCAGGGTGGGGGGTCAGTGTTCTCCAGCGTGAGGAGTGTAAGGTGAGCCAGGGTGGGAGGGTCAGTGTTCTCCAGCGTGAGAGGTGTAAGGTGAGCCAGGGTGGGAGAGTCAGTGTTCTCCAGCGTGAGAGGTGTAAGGTGAGCCAGGGTGGGAGGGTCAGTGTTCTCCAGCGTGAGAGGTGTAAGGTGAGCCGGGTGGGAGGGTCAGTGTTCTCCAGCGTGAGAGGTGTAAGGTGAGCCAGGGTGGGAGGGTCAGTGTTCTCCAGCGTGAGAGGTGTAAGGTGAGCCAGGGTGGGAGGGTCAGTGTTCTCCAGCGTGAGAGGTGTAAGGTGAGCCAGGGTGGGAGGGTCAGTGTTCTCCAGCGTGAGAGGTGTAAGTGAGCCAGGGTGGGAGGGTCAGTGTTCTCCAGCGTGAGAGGTGTAAGGTGAGCCAGGGTGGGAGGTCGTGTGTTCTCCAGCGTGAGAGGTGTAAGGTGAGCCAGGGTGGGAGGGTCAGTGTTCTCCAGCGTGAGAGGTGTAAGGTGAGCCAGGGTGGGAGGGTCAGTGTTCTCCATCAACACTACACAAGCTACACCCACCACGCCACATCACCGATATTTAGCAGCAGAGTGAAGGTAAGGGCACCTTTAACACTTATGAAGACACTGAGTGTCCTACACGTTATCAGCTAGAAGCTACCCGCTACTACCCGAGGAGCGACTCCAAGAGACCGCCACCAGCGTCCCACCGGACACCCAGCCCTCCCAACCAAAACCCTCCCACCGGACACCCAGCCATCCCCCACCACTACCTTCCCACCGGAACCAGCCCCCCCACCACTACCCTCCCACGGACCCAGCCCTCCCCCACACAACCCTCCCACCGACACCAGCCCTCCCCCACCACAACCCTCCCACCGGACACCCAGCCCTCCCCACCACAACCCTCCCACCGGACACCCAGCCCTCCCCCACCACAACCCTCCCACGGACACCCACCCTCCCCCACCACAACCCTCCCACCGGACACCAGCCCTCCCCACCACAACCCTCCCACCGGACACCCAGCCCTCCCCCACAACCCCCCACCGGACACCCAGCCCTCCCCATCACAACCCTCCCCACGGACACCCAGCCCTCCCCCACACAACCCTCCCACCGGACACCCAGCCCTCCCCCCACCACAACCCCCCCCCACCGGACCACCCAGCCCTCCCCACCACAACCTCCACGGACACCAGCCCTCCCCCACCACAACCCTCCCACCGGACACCAGCCCTTCCCACCACAACCCTCCCACCGGACACCAGCCCTCCCCCACCACAACCCTCCCACCGGAACACCCAGCCCTCCCCACACACAACTCTCCCACCGGACACCCAGCCCTCCCCACCACAACCCTCCCCCCGGACACCCAGCCCTCCCCCACCACAACCTCCCACCGGACCCCAGCCCTCCCCCACCACAACCCTCCCACCGGACACCAGCCCTCCCACCACAAACCCTCCCACCGGACACCAGCCCTCCCCACCACAACCCTCCCACCGGACACCAGCCCTACCCACCACAACCCTCCCACCGGACACCCAGCCCTCCCCACCACAACCCTCCCACCGGACACCCAGCCCTCCCCACCACAACCCTCCCACGGACACCAGCCTCCCCACCACAACCTCCACCGGACACCCAGCCCTCCCCACCACAACCCTCCCACCGGACACCCAGCCTCCCCACCACAACCCTCCCACCGGACACCCAGCCCTCCCCACCACAACCCTCCCACCGGACACCAGCCTCCCCACCACAACCCTCCCACGGACACCCAGCCCTCCCCCACCACAACCTCCCACGGACACCCAGCCCTCCCCACCAAACCCTCCCACCGGACCAGCCCCACCACACCTACTGGACCCAGCCCCCACCACACAACCTCCCACCGGACACCCAGCCCTCCCCACCACAACCCTCCCACGGACACCCAGCCCTCCCCACCACAAACCCTCCCACCGGACACCAGCCCTCCCCACCACAACCTCCCACGGACACCAGCCCTCCCCACCACAACCCTCCACGGACACCAGCCCTCCCCACCACAACCCTCCCACCGGACACCCAGCCCTCCCACACCGACAACCTCCCACCGGACACCCCCCAGCCACTCCCCCACCACAACCTCCCACCGGACACCCAGCCCTCCCCCACACAACCCTCCCACCGGACACCAGCCCTCCCCCACCACAACCCTCCACCGGACACCCAGCCCTCCCCCACAACCCTCCACGGACATCCAGCCCTCCCCCACCACAACCCTCCCACGGACACCCAGCCATCCCCACCACAACACCTCCCACCGGACACCCAGCCCTCCCACCACTACCCTCCACCGGACATCCAGCCCTCCCCACCACAACCCTCCACCGGACACCCAGCCCTCCCCACCCACAAGCCTCCCACGGACGCCCAGCCCTCCCCACCAACAACCCTCCCACCGGACACCAGCCCTCCCCCACCACAACCCTCCCACCGGCCCCCAAAGCCCCCCCCCCACCCAAACCCTCCCCCCGGACTCCCAGCCCTAAACAGAGACGATGTAAGGACCCCTGTGCCCTTTCCCAGAGACTCCACGGGGCTTTTTGAGGGAATTTGGAACGGGGCCCAACTCTTTTCCCACCAAACCCGGGCCTCGACGCCGACGGTGCTAAAAAGCCTAAACAAAATTCGCCTTTCCACCAAAACTATAAAAACGCAACATTGGAAATTTAAAAAAATTTTCCAAAAAAACATTGGCATACATGATACTTCAGCGGCCACCAACCCAAAAAACACAGGGGGTCACAGGGATTTCATGTTACCCATTTCCCATCATAGGTAGGGGTTTTGTTTTGAAAAGGCCCTGCCTGAAAGGGGCCCCAGTAAAACCTTCTACATTTGGTTCCTCCATTCTTATTTTTCTTATGCCCTTTCCCTCGGGGTACGTGGTCACCCCTTCACTCTCCCCCAAAATATATTTTAATGTCTTTCTACCTCTGAAATGTTAAAAAGTGATAAAGGGTTTTCCGGGGACCGAAACGTTTTTAAAAAATATGTTATAGTTTTTTGGGCTTACGGGGGGTTTTTTTTTTTTTAAAACCATTTTAGTGTTGTACAAAAAAGCCCAGGGGAATCGGGAAAAATAAAACCCATAGGGGGAAAAATAAGTATTTCTCACTTTTAAAAGGGAATGATTTTTTTTACATGCCCCTTGAAAATGTGAGAAATCACAAAATTTTGTTGGGTGTTCACTTTTTTTTTTCACATTTTTTTGGGTTTTGCGTATCGCATTTGTGTCTAGTGGGGCGGGTTTTTCCAGCACGTGATCACCCTGCTCACTAGTGGGGGGCAGGTTGTCCAGCCAGTAAATCACACTGCTCCTAGGGGGAGGGTTTGGGCCCAGTAAAAATTTGATCACCCTGCTCACAGTGGGAGCTGGTTGTCCAGTCACAGTGATCAAACCTCCCCTCACTAGTGGGAGCGGTTTTCCCCAAAGTCACAGTGTTCACACCCTGCTCAATTTGGGGGAAAAGCAGGTTGTCCAGTCACTGGATCACCCTACTCCTAGTGGGAGCAGGTTGTCCAGTACATTTGATCACACCTGCTCACTAGGGGGAGGGTTGTCCAGTCACGTGACCCACACCTGTCACTAGTGGGAGCAGGTTGCCCCAGTAAAGGGGATAAAAACCCTCCCTCCTAGGGGGGGCGGGGTTGGTCCGGGTAAACATTGATCACACCTACTCACTAGTGGGAGCAGGTTTGCCCCAGTAAAAAGTGATCCCCCTTTGCCAAATAGGGGGGGAGAGGTTGCCCAAGTCACAGTTTTTTCACACCTGCTCACTTAATAAACCCAATTCTATTGTGGGGGGTTCCCCTCAAAAAAATTTTACAAAGCTTTTGTAGCTTTGTGTGTTACACAGAGGTTTCCCATCTCTTTTATTTTAACAGGGTGCATCTCAGTGTAAAAAAAACACAGGTGTTACTTATTTGTGGTTGCAGGGATCTTAGCCCCGGGCCCCCGACTTTTTACGGGTTCGCTAAGGGGTTTCCCTCCTCCCTGCTCCTTGAGCTTTTTTTTTACCTCTTTTTAAAACCCATGTATGGACCCTCCCTCCATACCTCACTCCGGGATAGTGCCACTTTTTCCTGACAACTTTTTTACACCCCGAGGGTTTTTTTATGTCAAAAAGTTGTTGTGCAACCCTTTTTTGTGTTACCGAGCAACGTAGGGTAAATTCCATCCCCAAATTTTCACCCCCAAAACGTCACTACCTACAGTTATCACCCCCAAAAACGTCACTACCATCACAATTATCACCCCATACGTCCCCTTCCATCACAATTCTCACCACCATATTTCCCCTTACCTAAAAGTTTTTCAACCCCATACGTCATTTCCCATCAAAATTATCACCCCCCAAATTAGTAACTACCACCCCAAAATTATCACCTTTAAACGTCTTTACCATCCAATTTTCACCTTCAAAAGCCCAATTTCCATCCCAATTTTCCCCCCCTTCCCGTAAACTCCCTTTCAAAATTATCACCACCTTTCTTTCACTCCCATCAAAAATACGTCCAAACCATACAATTATAAACCCATCTTACGTAAACTACCATCCCCAATTTTCCCACCATCATACGTCACTACACACTAATTATAAACACCAAAACGTCCTACCTCAAAAATTATCCCCAAACCATACGTCACCCCATCATTTTTTATCACCATTTACGCCCTTTTAACCATCCGTTATCCCCCAACCCATACGTCCTAAAATACAATTTCACCCCCATAGTCATCCCAAAACCCCCAAATTACCCACCATAAATACGTCTTTTATTTTTAACAATTATAAACCATCATACGTCACTACCATAAACAAATTATCACCACCTTTAGGGTTCACTACCATCAAAATTATCACCACCAAAAGTCATTTTCCAAATCCCCAATTTTCACCAAAATTCCCGTCCCCTACCTTTCAAAAATTATCACCTTAAAATTACGTCATTTAAAAATAAAATTTATCACCACATACGCCTCCCCTTCAAAATTTATCCCCTTTACGTCACTCCCATCAAATTTCCCCCACCATGTCATCCCTTCAAATTTTCCCCCATTAGGGCCATTTCCCCATCCATTTTTTCACCACCTTTACGTCCAAACCATCAAAAATTTATCCCCACCAACGTAAACTACCATCCCCAATTACACCATCATACTCACTACCATCAAAATTACCCCAACCCCCATACGTCCCCTCCCATCATAATTATACCATCTAGGGCCCAACCCATCACGTTATCACCCCATAGCCCTTTATCACCCACAATTTCACCCCCAAATACGTCACAAACCATCCCCAATTATCACCCCATAGTCACTCCCAATCACAATTATCACCATCATACGTAAATCCCAAATCCCCTTTTTTTCACCCCCTTTACGTAAACTACCTCAAAAATTTTTCACCTTCTTTTACGTCACTATCATCCCCAATTTAACCCACCACCATAGGGCACTCCCAATAAACAGTTTCACCACCATACGTCACTACAATCAAAATTATCACCCCCTTACGAAAAAAAACCAAACCCCACAGTTATCCCCCACATGGGTCACTCCCTTCAAAAATTTTATCCCCCACCATACTTTCACTCCATCACAATTATCCCCCACTATACGTCCTCCCAAATCAAAGTTTTTTCACCACCAAAAAAGGGTAAACACCATCACTTTTTTCCCACCACCCAACGTCATACCTCAAAATTACCCACCATCATCCCGTAAATTCCACCCAACTTTTATCACCATCATACGTCATTTCCACCCACAATTATCACCCCAAAAAGTAAATCCATCCCCAATTATCCCCCAACCATACGTCACTTCCATAACAATTATCACCAAAATACGTCACTCCCATCACAATTATCCCCATTTCGTCACTCCCATTTAAAACATAATAAAAAAACCCAATACGCCCACTACCATCCCCAATTATCCCCTTTACGTAAACTTCCAATCCCCAATTTATCACCCCCAATACGTCACAAACCATCACAATTATCACCTTTAAATTCGTTAACCATCAAAGTTTCACCACCTACGTCCCTACCATCACAAATTATCACCCCCATACTTTCACTACCATCACAATTATCCCCCTTTCATACGTCACTACCACCCAAAATTATACCCCTTTAGGGCCATTTTACCACAAAATTATAAAACCATATCCCCCTTCCCAAATCAAAAGTTCCCCCCCAAAACCAAAAGTCTTATATCACAATTTTCACCACCTTAGGGTCATTTTAAAATCCCCCTTTTTTTTATCACCACCATACGTCATACCACCAAAATTTACCCACCATCTTACGTCATTTACCATCAAGTTTCACCACCATACGTAAATACCATAAACAATTATCCCCAATCATACGTCTTATCACCCACAATTTATCACCACCTTACGTCACTTTTCATCAAAATTTAATAAACCACCAACGCCCACTACATCACAATTATCACCACCATACGTCCTACCACCCAAAAGTTATCCCCATCATACTTTAAACTCTTTCAAAATTTTTCAAAACCATACGCACTCCCCATCAAAATTTATACCCCCTTTCGTCCACAAACCAATACAGTTATCACCATAAATTACGCCCACTACCATCAAAATTATAACCCACCTTTAAGTAAACTACCATCACTTTTAAATCCCCATCATACGTAAACTCCCTTTCACAATTATCACCACCATACGTCCTCCCTTCACGGGTTACCCACCATCATACGTCATTTTACCAAAAACAATTATCCCCACCATCGTCCCTACCATCACAATTATTAAACCACCATACGTCACTACCATCAAAAATTATCCCCCACCCATACGTCACTACCATCACTTTTTCCCCCCACTTTACGTAACTCCCATACAATTATCCCCCCCATACGTCACTACCATCACAATTTCCCCCTCCATACTTTCCTACCATCACAGTTATCCCCAATAATAGGGTCATTTCCTTAAACAATTTTTCACCCCAAACGTCATCCCAATCAAAATTATCCCCACCATCCGTAAACTACCAACACAATTATCCCATAAGTCATCCCATCAAAAAATTTTTCCACCCCTTTACGTCACTTAACCATCTTAAATTTATAAACCATCATACGTCACAAACCATCCGTTTTCCCCCCAAATACGTCACTATCATAAACAAATTTTCACCACCATCGTCCTACCACCAAAATTTTATCCCCCCATCGTCACTACCATCCCCAATTATCCCCATCATACGTAAACTACCATCACGTTATCCCAAACCATACGTAAACTCCCCATAACAATTACCCAACCATCAAAAGTCACTATAATCACAATTATCACCCCCCATACGTAAATTTTAAATAATCACAATTATCACCCCCTTTCGTCAATCCCATAAATTTTTTTAAATCACCCCCATACGTCACTACCATCACAGTTATCCCCCCATCAAAAGCCCACTCCATCCCCAATTATCACCCCCAAAAGCCCAATACCACCCAAAATTTATCACCCCCTTAGTCATTCCATCCCCTTTTTTTTTATCACCATCATAGGGTCCTACCATCCCCTTTTTAAATCCCCCCCCATACGCCCACTACCATCACAGTTATCCCCATCTTACTTTAAATACCATCAAAATTATCACCCCCAAATACTTTCATACCTTAAAGTTATCACCATCAAAAGGGCCCATACCATCAAAAATTTATCACCCCCCCATACGCCCATTTACCATCAAAATTATCACCCCCTTTACGTCATCCATCACAATTATCCCCAAACCATAGGGCCCACTACACCCACAGGTTTCAAAAACCCTACTTTACTCCCACCCAAAATTTATCACCCCATACGTAAATTTCCATAAACAATTATCCACCTACGTACTACCATCACATTTTTTATCCCCCATCATACTTCAAATCCATCAAAATTATCCCCCCACCATACTTTCACTACCCCCCCAATTATCCCCAAACAACGTCAATTCCATAAACGGTTTAAATACCATCAAAAGTCACTACCATCAAAATTTAAATCCCCAAACCATACAAAAATTTACCTCACTTTTTCCCCCAAACCCATACGTCACTCCCATCAAATTATCCCCACCATCGTCATTTCCATCACGTTATCCCCCATCAAAAGGTATTTACCACCCAAAATTATCACCCAATTACCATTACCTTTCACAATTATCCCACCCAAAATCACTCCCATCACGTTATCCCCACCTTACGTCACTACCACACAATTATCCCCAAACCATACTTTCACAAACCAAATCAAATTTCACCACCATACGTCATTCCATAACAATTTTCACCAACATAGGGCCCTTTCCATCCCAATTATCACCTCATACGTCACCCTCACAGTTATAACCCCAAAAAAAGTTTTCCTACCATCACAATTATCCCCCAACCTTATTCATTCCATCAAAGTTATCCCCCCCATCGTCCCCCTCCATCACAATTATCCCCAAACCTTACTTTAAACTACCATCCCAATTATCCCCCCCCCACCAAAACGTAAACTACCTTCACAATTATCACCACAAAACGTCACTACCACCCACAGTTATCACCACCATACGTCACTCCCCATCACGGGTTTATCACCCCCAAAACGTCACTACCTTCCAATTTCACCACCTTTAGCCCTTTCCATAACAGTTATACCCCCTTAGGGTTCTCCCATCACAATTTTTTCCCCCAATACGGTCCTCCCACACAGTTATCACCCCCAACGCCCTTTCCATCATTTTTTATCACCCCATACGTCATTTACCATCACAATTATCCCACCATACGTAAACTACCACCCCAAAAATTATCCCCTTTTTACGTCATTTCCATACATTTATCCCCATTTACGTCATACCATCCAATTATCCCCTTCATACGTCACTCCATCAAAATTTTTCCCCAAACCTTTACGCCCCATTTACCATCACAGTTTCACCCCCTTTACGTCACTACCTTCAAAATTTATAAACCACCTTTTCGTCACTCCCATCACGGGTTTCACCATCATACCATTTCCATTTCAAAAAATTAAATCCCACCATAGGGTCACTACCATCCCCAATTATAACCCCATACGCCCTCTCCCACCCAAAATTTATCCCCAACCATTAGGGTAAACTCCCATCAAAATTTATAAACCACCTTCGTCCCTTACCATAAAAATTATCACCCCTTTCGTCCTACCACCCAAAAATTTCCCCAACCAAAACGTCATCCCATCACAGTTATCACAAAATACTTTCACAAACCATCAAAATTTAAACACCACCATACGTCACTACCATCACAATTATCCCCACCCACCATCAAACCTCGTATAGTGGGGGTACTTTGGGGTTAAAATTTTGTGAAAATTACAAAAAAAATCAGAAATTAAAACTTCTGACTAAAAACTTCAAAAATTTTTGAAAATAAAAATCTTTTAATATTTTTTAAAAGACGAGAGGGCCCAAAATTCTAAAATACAGTTCATAAAGTCTTTTACCTCTCCGGGGGAGGTCCTTGGAGAATTTTTTTCGGTTTCTTAAACCCCAAAGGACAAGTCCCTTTCCCCCCGGGGAGGTCCTTGGAGACCTGTTTACGAGCTCTGACCCCGGGGCAAGGGCCAAAACCTCTCCGGGGGAGGCCCTTTGGGAGATGTTTAGAGCTTTGACCCAAGGACAAGCCCAATACCTCTCCGGGGAGGTCCTTGGCGTTGTTCACGAGCTCTTGACCCAAAAGGAAAAGTCCTTCCTCCCCAAGGGAGGGGCCTTTGGACACTGTTTAGGGAGCTCTTGACCCCAAGGACAAGTCCATACCTCTCAGGGAGGTCCTTGGACACTGTTTACGACCCTCTTTGATCCAAAGGAAAAGTCCATACCTCTCCAGGGAGGTCCTTGGACGCTGTTCACGAGCTCTTGATCCAAGGACAAGTCCATACCTCTCCAGGGAGGTCCTTGGACACTGTTTACGAGCTCTTGATCCAAGGACAAGTCCATACCTCTCCAGGGAGGTCCTTGGACACTGTTTACGAGCTCTTGATCCAAGGACAAGTCCATACCTCTCCAGGGAGGTCCTTGGACGCTGTTCCACGAGCTTTTGATCCAAGGCCCAAGGTTCCATACCTCTCCAGGGGGGGTCCTTGGAAACACTGTTTACGAGCTCTTGATCCAAGGACAAGTCCATACCTCTCCAGGGAGGTCCTTGGACACTGTTTACGAGCTCTTGATCCAAGGACAAGTCCATACATCTCCAGGGAGGTCCTTGGACGCTCTTCACGAGCTCTTGATCCAAGGAAATAGACTTGTTCTCCCTTTCCTTGGATCAAACAGGTTTACCTGATATTCCCCGTGAATATGACCCCTGTGTAAATCCGATGACTGAAGAATACATTATTGATTATTAGTAGTAGTAATACTAGCAGTAGTAGTACTAGTACTACTAGTAGTAGTAGTAGTAGTAGTAGTAGTAGTAGTAATAGTAGTAGTAGTAGTACTAGTAGTAGTAGTACTAGTAGTAGTAGTAATAGTAGTAATACTAGCAGTAGTAGTAGTAGTAGTAGTAGTAGTACTAGTAGTTAGTAATACTAGCAGTAGTATAAGTAGTATTTAAATAGTAGTAGCAGTAGTAGTTAGAGTAATACTCGAGTGACTAGTGTTAGTAAATACGTATAGTATACTAGAGTTGATTAGTAGTGTAGTTTACTGCGTATATACTAGAGTGAAAGTAGTAGTAGTATAATACTACATAGTAGTATATAGTAGTGTACTAGTAATATAGAGAGTATACTAGAGTGTGTGTAATACTAGAAGAAAAGTTATAAGTAGAGTGGGGAGTAGTAGTAATATTTCAGTAGTAGTACTAGTGTAGTATTAGTAATACTACAAAGTGGCTAGTAGAAATACTGAGTAGTAGTAGCAGGTTTGTAATACTGCGAGTGGTAGTAGAAGTAGTAGTAATACTAGTAGTAAGTAGTATTATCCCCTAGTAGTAGTATCCAAGTAGTAGTAGTTGTACTTTTGTATGGTAGTAGAAAATAGAGTAGTAGTAGTAGTAATTGTAATAAAAGTAGTAGTAATATAGTAGAAATACTAGAGTGTCTAGTGTAGTAGTGTTTTTTAGTAGAGTATGATTTAATTAATTTAAGTATTATGTGCAAATACTGTAGTATACTTTGTTTTTTAAATGGTTTTTAGTTAAAATTTTTAACTGTAGAGTTTAGAAAAAACCCTAATAGTATATTTGTATAGTATATAGTAGTGTAATCTGAGTGTATGTAGTTTTGTGTAGTATAGTAGTAGTAGTATAATACTGATTTAAAAAGTTGTCTTTGTAGAAAAAGTTTTGTAGTGTAGTAGTAATAGTAGTTCAGTAGTATATAGTAGTATTTAGTAATAGTGAATATAGATTTGTAGTAGTATAGAAGTATAGTAATTTTCTAGTATTTAATACTAGCGTAGTAGAGTAGTAGTATGGGAGTGTATATGGGTAGTGAGTATAATAGATTTGTAGTAGTAGCTATTATAGTGTAGTTGTATGTATTGTATAGTAGTAGATTTAGTGTGTAGTTTAAAGGTAGAATTTAGTAGGTGTTAGTAGTGTATAGTGTGTAAAAAATTAGCAGTTTTAGAGTAGTCTAGTAGAGTATAGAAATGTATTAGTAGTAGAGTATAGGTAAGTGGTAGGTTAGTGATTTTGAGTAAATTGGTATAGTATAGCGAGTAGTTTTTTGTAGTAGGTAATAGAGTAGTAGTAGTAGTAGTAGTAAAAAGGTTAGTGAGTATAGTAGTAATTTAAACTAGTAGTAGTATTATAGCAGTTTTGTGTAGTAGTAGTATATAGTAGAATACTAGCAGTTAGTGTATAGTAGAGTACAGATTGTTTGTAGTAAGTAGTAGAGTAGTGTAGTTAAGTAGTAGTAGTAGTAGTATTTGTGTTAGTAGGTAGTTGTAGTAGAGAAGAAATTACATGTAAAAAAATTATAAACAGTGTTGTGAGAGGAAACCTGACATTTTGATCTAATCACAATCGTAAAACAATAACATGTCAACAGTTCACATGTCAACAGATACCATGTCAACAGATACACTGTCAACAGATCACTTTCCCCAACAGATACACATGTCCAGATACACATGTCAACAGTTTAAACTGTAAAACAATACACTTGTCAACGATCCCCAATTTAACAGATAACAGTCAACGATAACATTAAAACGTAACATGTCAACGATACACATGTCACAGATACTATTAACAGAAAAAATGTCAACAGTACAATGTCAACAATACACATGTCAACAGTACACTGAAACAGATACACCAAAAACAGATACACTTTTCAACAAAACACAGTCAACAGATAAATGTAACAGATAAAATGCAACAGATCAATGTCAACAAAAATCCCCCAAACAGATACACATGTAAAAAAGACACATTAAACAGAAAAAATTTTTCAAAGATACCATGTCAACAATCAATGTCAACGATACACAAGTATGCAGAACAAGCCTTGAGCCCCCCCCCCTTCTCTCGCTCTAAAAAGACACAAGTATGCAAAAAAAAAAAATTAAATTTTTCCCCGCAACATTTCGTTCATTGCAGCGTTTCGAAAAGTTAGTTTTAACCCCGTAGCCCCTTTTAAACTAGACCTAGTCCGCGCCGCCCTTTGTCACCAAACTTCACGTTTTTTACAAAGGTACCATCATAACGAACACCCTTTCCCTTCTTATACCAACTCATAAATTTTTTGCACTGAACAGAATTCCATATTTTAAACAGCCGAAATTAGGACACTTTGGAAATGAATGATAATGGAAAAATAATAATAAAAATTTAGGGAAAATAAAAATATGCGCTATTATCTATCAGTGTGAAGACAGGCCTCTGTTTTTTTCACCCAAAGGCAGGCAAATAAAAAACTAAAAAGTTTTTTTACACTCTTAGATTTTTCTGAAAACCCACCCTTGGTATTTTTGTTTTGCTGCTGGCGTAGGCAATGACAAATGACTCACCACTTTTAAGGGTTCTTTTTGAAAATTTTGAATGCTCTTCCAGGGACGTTGCCCAAAATCTGCAA
The DNA here is from genome assembly GCF_026875155.1 of Cherax quadricarinatus. NCBI lineage: Eukaryota > Metazoa > Arthropoda > Malacostraca > Decapoda > Parastacidae > Cherax > Cherax quadricarinatus. The sequence continues at coordinate 84,735,737 of NC_069402.1, read as the reverse complement.
GGGGCCCTTTTTTTTTTTTTTAATTGTATTTTCAGTTTTCATCAGAAGGTATTGTTAGTTGTACTGTTCGTGAAATTACGGTGGGGACAGGGAAACTTCAAATAATTGTTACCCACAGGTTTGGCCTTTCAGAAAAAGTATCTCAGTAGTTGTGGCCAGTTCTTGACATTCTGATACCAGACCTCCACATGCTCAGTCAAGACAATTTTCACTTGTTTCGGTGACTTACGTAGCGTTGAAGAGAATGCTCAGTTACATAGCTTGGCAATCAGCTACTTTTTTTAACATTTCTCGACCTTGTCTTGTGGTTGAACACTGTAGCGCTAACACTGGAGGCCCAGATTCTTTTCATTCGAAGCAGAAAAAAATGTTTGGCCCGATGTGATAGTTCCTGTAACCAGTCCTCTTCATGCAGGCTTCAAAGACAAGCAAAACTTCCGCGTGGGCAACCAGCGCACTACATCACGCGGAAGTGTGTCATGTTCGTGGCTCCTTTCATTACCAGACTTGTAAAAAAAAAATCCTCAAAGATCGAAGAGGGACGAACTTCGAAGAACTGAATATTTTCGCCGAATCACTGAGCACATAACACGCAAATACAAAACAGTAGCAATTAACACAGCGCACCTTCCTTCCTTTCTATAAATCGAGCCCTCAGTAAAACTTATAGCAACAAAACTGGTTAAGTTTAGCTCAACCCCTTACTGCTTCATTAGACATGTTTTCAACGTATCACGATTGCTTCGTTTATTTTATTCTCATATCACGTTACGAAACGGAAGCAGAGGGAAAAAAAGGTCCCCACATTTTCAACCATTCTAGCCCCTACCCCCAAAACCGGTTTGATGAAACGTACGAAACGGGAAAGAGATTCTAGGCAAAGACGCTTGTGGGGTGAACGGGGGAAGTCGGAACAGAAAGAAGAATATCGCTGGAGAGAAGTGTCTTCAGTCGTAGAGAAAGTATCAAGGGCTAAACCCCGCAGGTAAAGCGTTCCGATTAATTCTGGGTTTCGTTTCGTCCGTTAGTCAAGAGCGTTTGTGTATGGGGGCTCGTGAATTTTAATTTAAAAAGGCGGTGGGGGGGGAAACACTGAAATATCCTTAAAACTATTTCCCCGGAATCTGCTGATTTTTTTAAAAATACAATGTTCTCCATTAAAGGTGCCCCCCCCCCCCCCCCTTTTCATTTCCCCCCCCCAAACCCCCCCCCCCCCCGAAAGATTGGGGTTGGTGCGCCTTCCAGATATGAATTTTTTCCCCCAACTCAAAGGAAAAAGACCCCGATGTGGGAACCCTGTCCAGCGTAGGTGTTTTCCTTTAAAAAGGACTTTTTTCCTAGCAGTAAGGCCCCCTTTTTAACACAAGACCACACATTTAAAAAACACAAAACCACACATTTTAACAAAAACCAACACATTTCAACACAAAACCACACATTTCAAACACAACACCACACTCCACAACAACACCAACATTTCACACACAAAAAACCACACTTTTTAACAAGACCCTTTTTCAATCACAATTAGGTGAGTACAACTGAGACAACCAACACAACGCAAAACACATACAGGCTGTGAATCGCCCTGCAACCACAACAGGTGATACACACACACACACATTTAAAGAGCAGACAAACTTATCCTTAAAAAGGGGGGGAGGGGTGGGGGTGCCAAAGCGGGGGTGCCAAAATGGGGGTCCCGTGGGCACTAAATCGGGGCAAAAAGCGACGCTGTAATGGGGAAAAACATTGCGTGCTAACAACAGATGGGGGGAGGGGGTGATATAAGCAAAAAACCCCCACGGGGAACCATTAAAGGGAGGAGGGGGAACTAGAAATACGAAGGAGGGGAGAAAAGGGAGGAGAAAAAGAGAGAATGAAGGACGGGAGGGGAAAGTAAAGGAGAATGAAGGGGAGGAGAAATAGGAAATAGGGAAATGAGGGGGGGGGAGGGGAAAAAAGAAGAGGGGAAAAAAAAAAGAGATATAAAGGAAAGACCTAAGTTTGTGTAGGTGTGGGGGGGTTTTTTTGAGAGTAAAGGAGGGAAAAATTTTTGGAGAGTGGCAGAGAAAAAAAAGAATGGTTTGGGAAGGGTAAAGGAAGAGGAAAGGGGGGGGAGGTGGAGGGTAAAAACTTGGGAAGTTGTAGGAAGAAAGAGAAAAAAAGGAAGGTGTCAAAGGGGGGGGATGAAAAGGGGGTAAGGGGGCGACAGAGGGACTGAGTGAAATGCAAACGAAAAATGAGAAAAAAATGACGGAGGAGGGGATGGTACGGGGAAGAGGGGTATTTCAAGGAATAGGTAGGGAGGGAAACGAAGGGAAAAAAGGAAGGAGAGAAGGGGGGAAACAAAAAGGGAAAAAATAAGAGGAGAGGGGATGTTTCCTTTTGACACCTTCTGTCCCCGTTTACCTAACATAAAAATTTTCCCGGGGTTTGCCCTGGTGTGGGTCCATCCTGGGAAACAAAAATTAACTAAATTGTCCGAAATGCTCTATTAAAAAGGCTTTCTATTGGAATGTTACTGATGTCAGCATTTTGGGGCAGCTGGAATGTATAGGGGTAAATGTATTGTAAAAACAATTATTATTATTAAATAAGACATGGGGGGGAAAGGAAAGAAGGGGGGTGAGAAGGGAAAATCGGTAAAGAGAGTGAAGCAAAAGTTTACAGGAGAATTAAAAAAACAATAATAAAGATGCAAGAGGAAGGTTTTAGAGGGAAAAAAAAATTACAAAAAGAAAATAAAAAAAAGGAATACAAAGCGAGGGAGCATGAATAACAAGAGACGTAAGAACTAAGAAGGAGAAACACAGCAAAAGCCTACTGGACCAGCTAGGCGGGGTCCTTTCAGTTCTTCTCTATAATCCAAAAAAAAAAATATTTCCCAACCCATTTTAAATGCCCAAAAAATATACTTTGTAATCTGGAATCATTGAAAATCCGCTCTCAGTCATGTTTTTAAAAAAAATTTAAACCCTACCCACTGTGGGGAAAAACCTTGTGTAAGTTTTAAAAACTTTTATTAAACAAAAACGTTTGCCACGAGTGGCTTCTTCAGTCCCAATACAGAGACGGCGGCAGGATCAGATGATGGGGGAGGAGGAGGAAAGGAGGAGCAGCAGCAGCGAGGGGGAGAGAGAGGAGGAGGAGGAAGGAGGAGGAGGGGAGGAGGAGCGCAGCACAGCAGCAGCGCAGGAGGGCGCAGCAGGGGGGCAGCAGAGGAGGAGGAGGAGGAGGGGAGGAGGAAGGAGCACAGCGCAGCGCAGCCAGCAGCGGGGCAGCAGCGCGCGCACAGCAGCAGCAGCAGCAGCGCGCGCAGCAAAGCAGAGTAGAGTAGTGTAGTATAAAGGCGGCGGATGATTTGGGGTTTTGAAAGTACCCACTAATACATGTTAAAAAACGGTTTCCAAAATTGGTGATCTAAGGTTAATTAGAAATTTGCATATGGTGTAGCTTCTGGACCTTTTATGGATATTGTTATTGACGAAATTCGCGGGTCCCCCTTATACACTTTCAGGATTTAAATTTTTTTTTCCTTTAATGACCAATCTGCCCACTGAATTTCAGAGGACCCAAACTATCCCTTTTTCAATATGCGTTTTTCGATCATCACTTTGTAACGTTGTTTTGTTTCCTGTCCTAATATCCATATTTTTTGTTTCCCCCCGCGATTTTTTGTCACACACCCCAATGGTTAGTGATACTACATACTCGTGCCAAAGTCTTTCGGGGGTTTTTTTGAACTAGGTTTCTAATTGAGTTAAGGGTTAGTGGAAATTATAAAAATTTTATTTTCAGAATTTTAGATACCTATTAAAAACGTCGCTGCCCGGTAAAGATGTAACTTGGAGGTTTTCTTCCATTCACTGTTTTGGGGTTCTTGTTGAGGAGGGTATCGCACGTTTTTGCAGTCATTTATAAAAAGTGTGGGAAAGTGTAAGCGAACTGAAAGAATGTGCGATGTATGTGCTTCGTCCTGAGGAACGGCGGACTAAAAATTCTGTAGGCCAAAGGCATTTCCCTGGATCGTATTTTTTTGGATCTTTTTTTCTTTTCTCAACACGGGGGCAAGCTCCTGATGTATTGATTGCAAAACGAAAAGCCTGAGATATTAAAACATTATATAGTATAAAATATATAATAAATTTATATATTTATAATATTAAATTATATATATATATAATTTACGTGTTATATAATATTTTATAATATAATTTTATAAAATATATTTAAAACACAAAAAATACTGATCTTGGCGAAGGAGACCAAACTACAAACCCTTGGAACAAGGTACGTAGTGCTTTACCTTTCTACCCACACTGGCCAATCCCTTGGAGTCCAGCTTGCGCTAGACTTTGATCCAAGGGAGCCCCGCTTTCAGGGAGAAGGCTTTTAAACCTTTCATCTCATTCCCCCGCATGAACGCCTTACTAAGAAATTTTAAAAAAGCAAGGAATTCGAAGACGGGGAAATATACACAAACAAATCTCTGTGAAGGAGACTCGAACTACGAAAACCCTTTGGGAAAAAGGTAGTGGGATTTTTGCCTCTCTTTCGAATTCTTGATTTTTAATACCCTAGTAAGGCTGATGCATGCTGGTGCCTTGGTCAAAGTTAGGCAAGTGGATCAAGGTATTTGGGCCGTGTGGGTGATTGGTAAAGCACTAGTACCTTGTTCCAAGGTTCGTAGGTTCGAGTCTCCCTTTCCCAGAGTCAGGGGATTATATTATATATAATATATATATATATTTTAAAATTTATTAAAACTAAATGAAGTGAAAAAATTCATTATTCCAACTAAAAAAAAAAAAAAATTGTTCAAAAATTTAAAAATGACAGTTTAAAAACCCCGTGTACTGGGCACAGACTAACAATAGCTGTAGAGGGAAGACCCCAGGAAATTGGAAGTCTACACCCAAAAACACTTTCCCTACTTTAAAACGCAGATCAAAAAAAGGGGGAGATATAAGACCAGTCAAAAAAAATACACTAAACAAAGTTTAAAAAGTGAGAATGACAAGATCACCCCACTGACTTTTTTTTTTTTTGCCCCCCAGGGTGGTTTATTGGACAAAAAAATCCTGGTTATCGAATCATGTCCCCATCTCTTACCACCCCCCCCGCACAGTGTCCCCTTTTTCCCCCCTCGTTCTACCCTGAGGGGGTGTCCCATTTCCCTTTTCTTCCGACATCCTCCCCACATCCCCATTTTTTTTCAAAACCTTCCCCCCTCCCCCACTCCCCTGCTACTCAGGGCGCACAAATAACGGAACAGCAGAGTCACTAGAATGGATGACAATAGTGCTAAGAGGCGGGAGTTTAACCCATGTCTCCTAATATTTTTAATTTTTTTCTCTACAAAATTAACTTGTCCTAATTACTTCCCTTTTTTTTTGTTTTGAGCTTCGCTAACACCTGTACAACAATTGTCCTCAAAGATTTGTTAAGTTACACCATGAATTAAGGAAAGACCTGGGGCTTCACCTTTCGAAAAAAGCAAATGGGAAGTAATTATGTACAAGGGAGATTTTGTGGTAAAATAAACATGT